>JAUMIR010000002.1:320693385-321893385 GCA_030847615.1 Gambelia wislizenii | reverse complement strand
CAAGCTTAAAAACTATACAGAATTAAAATCATATTATAAATATAATTTTTTTAAAGAATTAAACAATTTACAAGTTAAAAACATTACAGTAAAAATTAAAATACCTTTAAAAAAAAAAAACCCGTGGTGTGTTTTTTTTTTAAACCACACCACACAGCCTCACTAGCCCAGCCCTTGTTGGTTCATAAAAACCTGGTGGCATAAAAATGTCTTCACCTGCTGCCAAAGGAAAGCAAAGATGGGGCCATTCTGGCCTCTCTGGGGAAGGGAGTTACACAGTCTGGGAGCAGTCCACTAAGAGCTTTCTGGCTGAGAATGCTAAATGCCCCTCCCTAAACTGCAAATCCCAGGATTCCATAGGAGGCAGCCATAGCAGTTAAAGTGAAGTAATAGCACTATTATAGGGTAGTGTGATAATCTCAATTGGATTATTTTCAGAGTAGTTGTTGGGATAATATTTCTTCCCTTAAGATCAGTGCAAAGCCATGCCTGGGAATGAGCCAGACGGACCTTTGTTAGGGCTTCTTCGTTACGAATAAAAATGTATACCATTGGGCTGGAAGACTGCAGTCTTATCCTCGTCCCAATCCCATTAGGTCCCGTGGAATTTTATTTCTGAAAAAAGGCAGTTTAGGCACTCAGACGGCCATTCTAAATACATGAGCCCCATCTATACGAGGGGGGGGGGAAACCAGATTGCTCTGAAGTAATGTCAAATCACAGCAGCTGCAATTTGTCTTAATGGGTTTTTTTTTTTGCCCCGTAAGGGTTTGCATGCCCGCCAGTCGAGATGGCAGGTGTGAATGATTGCCCCTCTTTTTTATGTACCTTAATTTGCTGCCACCTAACTTTTTAAAACTTTAAAAAAACTAGTGATGTATTGCTGTTACAAAAAAAGAAAAGAAAAACCCAACACCCTGTTTTCCCACCTTAGCCATCGTTCACTAAGGCAAAAAGCCAATATGGCAGCTCTGGGCGCTTGCCTTGTTAGCAAGCCCCACCCCTACCCCGTGCTTGTCTGGCCAATCAGGTTTGTGTTTCCTCTTGCAAGGGAAAGCGAGGGCTTTTCCAGCAGAGTTTTTACCATTTGGCCCCCCCCCCTCCTTTACAACATGGCAGAACGTGGCTTGCCATTAGGACAGTTTGTCTTCTTGCATTCCGTGAGGAGTATTTTTGCCATTAAGACATTTCCATGGACAGCCCCTCTATAGTTATGCCGTTATGTCATGAGAAATTAAGTCTCGCTGCATTCGAGGGGGCATAGAATTAAAGCCTTAAGTAAAGACTGCAGACCTTGCAAGAGCAGGCCACATATATAGAAAATCAGAAATAAATGAAAAGTTTGGAGTGAAATACAAGTCAGCAAATATTGTAATGACATTCCTTCTTTTCCTTAATTATTTCCTATGGAAAGTTTTTAAATACAGGCTGACTCCTGTATCCCTGGGGGATATGTTCCAAGACCCTTGTGGATACCTAAAACTGTGAATGATAGGGAACCCTATTATTTTCAATGAGACAAATGCCAGAAGTTGACCATAGATTCTCATTGGAGGACCTAGAAATGCCTTGAGAGAACGTATTTCTTTTTGGGCGTGGATAAGTGCAACTGTGGCTACCGAATCCGTGGATATGGGTTGACCTGTACATTAAAATAATACATATTCTAGTTAGTGGATGACAAAGCTTTTGGATGGAGGTGACTGCTGATTTAAGATGAGAGGTGATTTGAAGGAGGGATTTAAGAAGGTTGACTTCTACTGCAACCCACTAGGAATTGTGTTTGGGTGACTTCTGGCTGAAAATCAGATGGGCCTTGGCACCACTCCTGGCCTGCTATATTAACAGTGGATCTACACTGCCGAGTTATTGTGGGCTGCTCCTTGGCACACAGTCTGTAATGTTAAAACACTGGCATGCATTTATATTGCTAGCTCAGCTTCAGCTTGATCCTCCAGAACTGGAGTATTGACAATGAACTACATTCTTGGACTCTCACTCACAACCTCTTACCCCATCCCCTATAATATATACAGTAGATACAACATGTTGCATCTAGGTTGATGGGACTGTTTTTTAATGTTTAAAGCCTGTAATCTCCCTCTCAGGAAAAAAGAAAAAAAGTACATACTATACTTTTTTGTTGCTACCAAGAGTGGGTTGGCATCACCGGGCACCTTCCAAGGCCCATGTTCCAATTGATGGCCCACTACCAATCTTTGGAGTCTCCTGCTTGATGCTGTAGCCTGCCTGTTTACATCATGAATCAAGAAGGAGCAGAGGAGGATTAGAGACTATGGCCTTTTTGTTCCTTGTATTATCTGTCACATCTCATGGGGTACACACTGGGCCCAGGGGAAGATGTAAGTGCAACAATGGTGAGAAGAGGTGAGTGGAAGAAGGATAAGAACCCCATTAAGGCTATCCTGACAAAAGGCTCCTGGGACCAGCACTGACTGCTACGTTTTATTTCCTGGTGGACATTCTGGGTGGACATAATAGTGGCCAATGACAACTAACTTAGAACCCCAAACTTCTGGCCTGATTTTTTTTAATGGCATCTCTTGCTTCTGTTCAGGAGGACATTTCAAAAGAACTCTAATACAAACCCAGAACTTTCCTGTCCAGACAATGAGATGCACCACTGAGTTACCTCTGCATTAGGCATGGATTTAATGTTTATATAGAAAAGTAGCTCTTCTTTGCTTAGGAAAGCTCTCAGCTGCTTCCTCTAGTCCACTCATAGCTCATCTGAAGAAGTAACTGCCTGGGACCTTTCACACTACACAATTATATTGCGATATTCCACTTCGACTTCCAGGGCAATAGGCTGTGGCATCCTGGGGTTTGAGTTTGGTGAGGCACTAAAAGAGTGTCTGGCTGAGGATTCTAAATACCCTTCTCTAAATTGCAAATCCAGGATTCCTTAGGAAGTTTCCATGGCAGCTAAAGTGGAATCATAGTTCTGTAACTGTGTAGTGGGAAAGGGTCTTCTATTATTGTTTCACTTACCCACTGTTGGGAGTGGGGGGAGGTCTTTCTAGGCATCTGGAGGACCATAGAGTTGTACCGGAGGTGGTTTCTCTAAGTATCAGGAGGTCCTCCAATGCAACTCTGTGGTCAACTTCCGCTGGAAGTTGCCAGTGTGGTTCTATGGTATTCATGGCAGTTTGCTATTATATGTGGTTTCAGGTACCCACAGTAAGTCTGGGAACGTATCTGTGGATATGGTTGGTGACCTATATTATAAAATGGTGCTAAAATATTAAAGTAGAACTCGTCTTGTTTGGGTTAGTGCTCCCAGAGCCGCAAAGCCAACATGGCCAGTTATAATCCAGAAAAGTAATGTTTCTAAGCTCTGGCTTTATGGTCTGAGTTATCTCCTGGATTGACAAATATTCCTTTGGATGGATGGCAGTGAGAAGGATACTAGGATACAGAGCCAACCCACTATGTCTTGAAGTTCCGGTGGGGTAAGAATGCTGCCTGCCTTTGAAAATAAACTGTGGATCTTTTGAAACAGGCTTGCACTATAAATCACAATAACCTTTGCTGCATAAAGCATGGTGGTTGCAGTAATACACCACTTTAAAACAAAGTAAAACCAGTCTGGTAGATACATGCTAGAAAATGTAGCCAGTTGGATTCTGTAGTGTTTTTCCAAATACATATTGCCTGCTTCTAGTCAAGATATACGAGACAAACACCCTTGGATTCAAAAATAAACAGAGATGGCTTTACTATTAAACCAACTGAAGTGACTTCCTTAGGCCGCAGATACTAGAGTGCAGTTGTAGCAGGCTTCTGGGCTGTCCTCCTGAGGCCCTTGTTAATGCCCCTCTGTGGGAGGACAGCCGTATGCCACACTCCTTTGTGCCCCTCTATACTAACCTGTTTAAACTAGGCTCAACTGTACATTGGGCACCAGAATGTAATGAGGCAATTCCTTTTTTAAAAATACATTTTTATTGCTTTTATCATATACATAAAAACATACAACATACATAGACATATAAACGTATACATATCTTCTTACACTTTGCTTTCATCGGTTCCTATATCTCGAATCTGGTACTACTATAATCTGTCTAGTAGCTGACCTCTACTTAATCTGTTTGACCAAAACCAATACAGTTATTTTTATGAATACAGGGGTTTTTAAAAAATTTTTTGATCTACCTATTCTAATTCTACTGATTAATCTTGTTCTCTTCAGATTATTTTGTATGCCGGGGTTTATTCTTGTATTCTGATTAGTCCAACTCCTTTAAAAGGCTAGTATAGCTCCTTTTCCACATTTTTCTTCCCATATCGGCAATAAATATCTCCATTCATCATTAAACTTGTTTTCAGTTTTGTCATCTAGTAGAAGTGTTAATTTATCCAACACCGCCATTTCATGTAACTTCACCAACCATTCTTCTAATGATGGAATCTCTGGATTTTTCCAATGTTTGGCATATACCAACCTAGCTGTAGTTACCATATATAACAGTACTCTCTCATATTTTTTCTCTTGTTTGCCTATCCAGACCATCCAGCATGTTTAGAAGAGATAGTTCTGGTCTCATTGATGTATCTAACATTATTATTTTTGATATCGTTGTATGGATTTCCCCCAATACTTCCTTTCTTTGGGACATTGCCACCACATGTGGAAGAGTGTACCTACTTCCACTCCACACTTCCAACATTTATTTTTGATTTTATACATTTTGGCAATTTTATATGGTGTCAAATGCCACCTATAGAGCATTTTTTAATAATTTTCCTTTAGATCATAACATTTAGTAAATTTTAGATTTTTATTCCAAGATTTGTCCCATTGGTCCAATGTGGGTGAAAACCCCATATTCTGAGCCCATTTGACCATATTATCCTTCACCCTTTCCTCTTCCATATCCAGTTTTATTAATAGATTATATAAATTTGAGATTATTTTTCCTTTCCCATTTACTAGTATTTCATCTAATTCCATGTAGAAAATACAGGCCTGCTTTGTAAAATGGCATGTTTGCATCTGATGCACCCCCTTGTCTACAACATGCAGTTTCTCATGACATCCTCACAATATACACTTCCCTGTTTTCTGCAGTGAAGATGTCAGATGAGAGAATACATGACATGATAATGCCAGATTATTATAGGACAGCATTGGAATATTATAGGGCAGATTTTATGCCCTATAACAGTGGCTCTTAACCTTTTCTTTACCAGGGACCCCCTTTAAATATATTTTGTTGCCGTGGTCCCCCAAGACTTAACTCAAAATTTAAAACAACAACAACAACAATAATACAATTGTACCATCCATTAAACCTTCCCTCAGAGGCACTGGAGGGAGAGGGAACACTTTTCTCCTGCTTGTTCCCACAAGTTTGTTGCTAGAGTAGATTGAATGGCAATGTGCAAGCCAAGCCAGCCAGCCTTTGCCTTGGCTTCTATCATGTGGCCACTCTACTGCAGGGAGGATGTGGGCCAAGGAACTTTCAGGCCTACCACAGGTTAAGAACCACTGCCCTACAATATGCTGACATACAGTCTTACGGAAGCTAGAAGCCCCTGTTGTAGAGATTTTGTCCCAATGCAAAAGAATTGCAGTGCTGTACCCAGAAACCTAGCATTCCAGAGTTCAGGAAAGATGAAAATCCTTTTTCCCTGGCATGCTCAAGGAGTTATCTTATTTTTTATATTTTATGGAGGAATATACAACATTCATGTGAGCTTTCAACAGCAGTTTAAAGTGCTACAGTTGAGGAAGAGGTTCAGCCCCTCCATGTTTGTATGAACAAGTCTATAATTCTGCCTCTCGCCTAAATATTATGTCCATGTTTATAGCCAAAAAATCTGTGATAGGGCCAGACATTTACCTTCTGTCTTTGCAGATAGTTTCTTGGCAGCTGACTGAGTTTGCTGCCATGTAGTTACATGTTAACAACTAGCTTATACTGTATTTTATGTGAAGCCTTTGTCATGTGAAAATAGAAGTAATATTTCTGGTTTTTTGTTTTTGTTTCTAGAGTTGATGCACTGATGGGACCTGAGAAAGAAGATACAGATGTTATACCTGAAGACACTAATTTATTAACTCTTAGGTATACTGAATTTCATTTCCCTGAAAACCTGAATCGGTTCTGTAATGTTATTAGTACTGTTAGTATATATTGTTACAGGCATTCTTTGGTATTTTAACAAATATTTGAAGAAAACCTCATGCCTGCATTCATCTGGGATGAAACAAAATTTGAAGCAAGAAAGATAATTGCACTTCTGTGTTCATTACCATGGGTGTGCACATGGACATGTTGGTTTGCATAATGTAAGGCTTGCAATCTCCTTGCAGCACTCTACCTGTCTGTATGCACCCCCGCTTAGTAATAAAGCCCCTTTACACCTCAAATAAGATCCCATCAGTATTAGGAGCTGTGGTGGCAGAATACCTCCATTACAATGGGTTGTACCCAGCAGTGTTATTCTATTAGTGCAAACCTTCAGTTTGCAGAAACTCCACTTTCATCCTTGTTCAAGTGTTAAATCCATAGCATGAGAACTTGCACAATTCAGTACAACTTTATTATGCTAGATCAGGGTTGGGGAACCTGTTGTCTTCCACAACTTCCATCCTGCTTGACTACTGACTGCATCGCCTAGGACTGAGGGGAACTCAATCAAGTTCAACAGCTTCTGGAAAGTTTCCCACTTCTCTACTACATGTTACTTACACTAGTTTTATCTGCTAGCTAGCAGAACACAGGAACATTAGCAGAGGAAAACCCATCTCTTTTCCCATTAGCATTATGTTTGGTACAACCTGTATTTGCGTTATTTTTCCAGTACATTGATGCAGTGGTTGTACAGTTTACCTGTACAGTCTGTGACTTCTTTTGAGAACAGCAGTGTGTTCATTTAGCAACATCATCCAGGCAAGGGAGAAGGCATACTGACAGAGCTCAGTGATGGAAGAAAGAAAAAGTGGAGGAACTAAGAAACAGATTGGACAGGAGGGAAAAAGCAAATTAGGTTAATGCCAATGTAGGTGCAGAGGTAAGAAAGGGTAACAGGCAGTCCAGAAAGATTTTTGGGTGAGTAAGCAAAAGAAAGGACAGTAACCAATGGAGATACAGCATAAGAAGAGGGTGTGTGCTTTGGAAAAAAAGAGGTGAAGCAAATGACTTTTTCCTCATGATTTCTTCCCTAGAAATGTTTTTCCTAGTAAAGGTCATGTTGTTTCCTATACAAGAGACAGTTGATATTTAATTATTCAGGGCCTATGAGTATATATGGCTGTGGTTAAAGAATTTGTAATGCTCATTGGTACTTCTGAGTGATTGTCTTGTTTAAAGAACATAGAAATAAAACTTTAAAAAAAGAATTGCTTTGTAGCTGTAGTTGAATGGGCTACTATAATGTGTTCTACACAGGGATGCTATTGAAGCCTTTTAACTGGGACTAGTCATTATGATTGGATTATGCATGTATTTTATCAATTGAACTGGCTTCTACATCCTTTCCAGGCTTATTTCAAAGTGTAGATAAAGTTCAAGAATGTGGCAGATGTCCTATAGGCTTTTTTCCTTTCAGTAGGAAAACCAACCTGGGATTGGGATCACAGCCTGTTCTGGATGGGGTTGCTCTGCCTCTGAAAGATCAGGTTCATAGCTTGGGAGTGGCTCTTGGATCCAGCGCTGCTCCTGGAAAGCTAGGTTGTTGCAGTGGCCAGGAGCATTTTTGCCCAGCTTCAGCTGGTACATCTGCTATGCCCTTTCTTTAGGAAGGTAGATGTGGGCACAGTGGTTCATGCTGTAGTTACCTCCCAATTGATGACTGTAACACACTCTACATGGAGCCTCTGTATGTAAGTTGCTAGGAAATGTGAGCTCACTCAGGTCCTGCTTGTCGGCTTCCCATAAGCAAGTGATTGGCCCATATGTGATCAGAATGCTGGATTAAATAGGCCTTTGGTCTGATCGTATGTGGTGCTACTTAGGTTCTGATCTTCTTCTGAGCTGGTGCTGAAACAATAGCAATAATGGCAGTTGCTTAAGACAAGGAAACTAATAATGATGTTTGTTCATATTGTGAAGGTGAACAAGGCTAGCCTAACAGTTACAAGCCAATAATAAAATGTTGGTTATTTAACAATTAAATGTTGTCCAGATGAACTTGTTGGTGTTCATATAACTTCCTATTGAGTATAACTATTTATAAATAGCACTCCATTTCATGGAGTTGATAGCTAACACATTTTATGACTGTCCAGCTATTTTTAATTGTATATGTCTTATGGATTGCTCCCTGCAGCCAATATTAAGTTTAAAAAAACCTAGTTTCTGAGAAATCACAACACGTCCTGTCTACTAATAGCTTTAGTACTGGCCGCTTAGACTTTTAGCTAAAAATTGTATTGTAGTCTGAAGTACTTGAGTTCAGATGAGGCTTTCAAATTCTGTTTTTGAAATGCTTACACTGATAATAGATTTGGTCTTATGGCTACATTACTTTCTCCTCCTTCTTTATCTTCCTCTGTTCTGTAGAATTAGACAGAAGGCTCTTGAGAGAAGAGAGGAAACCATCATTGTAGATCGTGCGTGTAGACAAGAGACATTCATCTATGAGATGGTAAGGCCTTTCTCTTCTTATTGCCCTCACTGTGTGCTTAAGATGACTGGTATAGCTAATCCAAGTACAAAGGAATACCTAAATTAAGCACCTATTCCTGTTGAGGGACTTCATTAATGGATGCACTGAAAGCAGGGTGGTAGGCTGATGGTTATAGATGTCAGGTATCAGCTTTCGCATACTCATATTGCACAAGTTTCAAAGTCCTTCAGAAAACTTTATTGCTAGAAATGCAGGAAGTATACAATACAAAGTCGTTGCTGTGAATGGGAGCCTAACAGGCACACTCTAAATTAAACCCTTTTACAATCACCAAAACCTTGCAGGCTACAAGATCATTGGTCATCCATCTTCCACTGACACAAACATTCCTTAAACTGAAACCACTTTCTTCCCAGGCTTTAGAAAACCGGTAATTGCAGCTGCATCTTTATCTCTTCTTTCCCAAGCAAAAGTCAAACGGTTACACATACATCCCCACACAAACAGCTAGGTCCATTATATACCAAGACCACAAGAAAATAAGCAAAAATGGTAGGAACAGGAACCAAGAGATCCGATCCTGAGAATAGAGCAGGGTTCAGAATTGTGTAGCTCTCCATATGTTACTAAACTGCTGCTCCTGGTATTTCTTACCATGGGCTAAGCTGGCTAGGCTGCTGGGAGCTGCAGTCTAGCAAGATCTGGAGGGCTGCACAATTCTCATCCTGCTGTAAAGCTTTCTCCAAACAGAGAAAAGGCTACCCTTCACCAGTCCTCTTCACCTTGGTGTTTTGCATATCTGTAGAACTACAGCCACCACCATTGGCTACAATGGCTGGGGTTGATGGGAGTTGTAGTCCAGCACACCTGGGGAACACCAGATGGGAAAGGCTGCCCTTCACTGACTGTTAAAGAGCTGTTTTATGCTCTTTGTGTGCATGTTCTCACCACATCTTGTGTATTTTTATAAAGCTCTTTCAAGCTTCCCCACTTTCTGACCTATAACCATTCTTCAATCTAAACTAAAAAACTGAAAGCACTTTTGCCTTCTCATAAGGGAAGGTGCTGCAATATCATTTTGATTGTTCTTTCCCATCTCTACAATACTGTTTTTTGAGATGGTGTGAATAATGCATTATATTTTAAATGCATTTGCATTTATCAAAGTTATTTCAACACTGTAGTTCTGGTTTTCTAATAATTCCCGAAACACAATTTTGTTTTTGAACTGATGTTTTCATTAAACTGTTCAAGATGAACTCAGGAACCCTTCTCTGGTTGGTCAATGCCAAACCATACCCCCTCATTTACAGCACACTGACTTTTTATCAGATGTTGACAATTGCTTCATCTACCTATGTGAAAAGGCCATTGCACCTGGAGATTTTAGAACTCCTGTGCCTTCCATTCCATTATCTCTCTCATTCCAGAATTATCTCATTCCAGGTTTTATGTTTCACTGTTGTCATAAAACCTAGCTGCTTTAGAACCTAGTTATCTTAGGATGTGTTTAATAAAAGTTGCAAAAGAAACTTAATCTTACCTCTTTCTCTAAAGGTAGTATGTAATTTCTTCCATGTAGCAGATCTTGACAGATTATCACATCCTTGGATTACCACATTCTGTGGCTCATTTATCTAGGATGATTGCCATATAAGATTGGAGCCTTTCCCATTGTCAACCTCTAATTGATCTGGTTTCTGCCACTCCTGTTGATTGGGTCAGGGCTTTTCTTATGTAAATTCAAAACTTTACTCCTGGGCTGTGTCTTTTGCAGCTGAAGATGACAGGCCTGTACTCTACTAGAAGTGACTAGACTCTCCCCAACTGGTTTGGAGAGATGGTGTTGTAATAACCTGCGCAGCTGGAAGAATCTGTATACTAAGAATTTCCAGTTCCGTGCATTCACGGTAATAAAATTAAATAGTCCAAGATTACATGGACATTAATAATGAACTCACTATTAAATTGAGTTCGTTGCACTGATCAAGCTTATTTTAACAGTTACAACTGCTATCTGGGTGTAGTGGTTGGAGTGTTGGACTGTGGCTCTGGAGACCAGCCATGGAAACCCACTGGGTGACCTTGGGCAAATCACACTCTCTCTGCCTCAGTGGAAGGCAATGGCAAACCCCCTCTGAGCAAACCTGTCTAAGAAAACCCCGTGATAGGCTTGACTTCGGGTCACCATAAGTTGGAAATGACTTGGAGGCACAGAACAACAACGGTTGAGGTGCTAGGAGTACAAAAACAGCACACATCATAACCTTGAGGCCTGGATTTATCGCCTACAGTGAAGATGCAGCTGGTCTCAGTGGGGCAGGTTGAAACAAGGGTGCAGTCATATGTGGGGTGCACCCTCCTTTTCCTTCCCCGTAGAGAAACTACAAAGTCACACAACAACAACAACAACAACAACAAAGAGATCAGGCCAGCTGCACCTTCATCATCTGCAGTGTCTTCCCCATCATTCCCTTGCCGATGGTGAGTAGCCACAGCAGCTCCTCTTGGGTAATGACAGCTGCTGGTGGAGCAGGGATTGGATAGAGTACAAAGGATTAGAGAACAGACCCCTGTACCTAGTCCAAAAAGAAACATAAGCACACATTTAAATGTGCATATGCCACTGAGAGGATGCTGTCCAGAGTCTTCTAAAAATCCATGGAGTACTTAAAATGCCAAAAAACAAAACCAACCCCAACCCCACAGACACTAAAAATAAGGCACTTATTCCAGCAGTTCTGGTATTGTCTGTGCCAGCTCCGAGTACCTTTGGTACAACATTCTGTGACTTCCACTTCTATCCAGTAGGCCTTGAGAAAGACAAGCTTAGTAAAATCATTTCTCAGCTTGCAGGCTTCCCTGAGATGCAACAAGATTTGAGATTTTGAAGCTGTTTAAGACACCATCAAACAGGTTGCGGTTTTTCAAAACTGTTTTGGGTTTGTTATTTTTGAGCTCTGGTTGCTAGACAATTTTTTCACTGGACATTCAAATCCTGTTTTAAATGTTCTCATTTATTAGGAGTCTCGTGCAATTGGAAAGAAGCCAGGGGATCCAGTCAACTTGGTCAAGGAGGGAGAGCTTGTGTTAACTCTCAATATTTTCTACCCTGTTATATTTCAGAAGGTTGGTGACTTCTTTTTTCTTTCCTGTTATTTCTTTGGATGGCAGGGATTTGCAGTCCCTTACAGAGAAGACGTAGGCTGATCAGATGAGAGCAATCATGTTAACAGATGGTTCAGATCATTTTTTGGAATATGGTATGAGGAATTTTAGAGGAGTTAGGCTTACTTAGAATATAACGCTGAAAAAGGGGGTGCATAAAGAATTAACTATTCTTTTAAAGAGATAATTAGCCCAGCCAGAGGAGACCTACCTAAACACCAGAAGGCAACCTAAAGCCTTATAGTGCTTCTGTGATCACCTATATATTTCATGCAGGATCTACAGGTCGCCCCCCTATATGTGTGGGGCCGGGACCCGCAGTTTCAGTTATCTGTCATCCAAAAAATATAGTCTCTAGGCATTGCCTAGGTCCTCCAGCAAGACTCTATAGCAACATCTGCTGGAAGCTACCATAGAGTTGTAGCAGCTAACACACATTGGAAATTGCTTAATGTAGTGTAGATGTGTAAATTGCTATTGCTTAAAACATTTTGTAAGCCGCTCTGATAGTCTTGTGGCTGAAGAGTGGGGTATGTATGTATGTATGTATAAATAAATAAATAAATGAGATGCCTAGGAAGGCAGCTTCTCTAGGCATTTCCTAGGTCCTCCAGCACAATTCTTTGGAGTTTGCTGTTACCTGTGGTTTCAAGTATTCACAAAAAGTCTGGGATCATATCTCCTGCAAATATGGCAGGTGGCCCATACTCAGAATGCATTCAGTGGGATTTATTCCTGGCTTTGCGTGTTTTTGTATGATTGCAGTTTTAGTTTGTCTTCAGCAGGAGGGAGTTGTACCTCTGTGCAGGGTGGTCACCTTTTATTTCAATGTTGCACAAAGAATAAATGGTTCTTGCATGCATGCCTGGCAACCTAACAAAGTTTAGAGCAGAAGAAAGGTGTAAAACAAGAAATTTGACATATGTACACTTTTGACAATATCAAAAATTTAATAAAGGGAGTAAACATTTTAGATGTCTGCTTAGCACCAGTAGAAGATATTGGTGGGAGTTGTGATGGCTCCCTGTCAAGGATCATCACAGGGAGAAGGACAAATCAACTTATAGATCAGAGTGAGAATGATCCAGATCTCCAGATGTTGTTGGGTTGTAATCCCTGGCGTTCCTCATCATTTGTTCTGCTGATTACAGCTGCAAGGAGTTGCAATCCAGAAACATCTAGCAGGCTGCATGATTCTGAGCCCTGTTGTAGATGGAGACAGCAGTAGTTGTAAGCTCTATGTTACAAGGAGCTTGATTTTCTTTCCTGAAAACCAGCTTCCTCTGCAATAGGTGTGTGGCAGCTGAACCTCTGCTGTGGAGCCAGTGGCTTTCACAGGTGGTGTTTCTACTGGAACGGGTATGCTTGTTGTAGCTGAGATTTTCTTACGAGAGGATACTAGATTCCTTTCACTGCCAAATCACCTGCCGCCTGTACCATGTATTCTTGTTTAAATATGAAATGGAGATGGGTAGAGTCAAGATCGGGCAAGTTCTGCATTTCATATAGAATGTCTCTGCTTTGATCTCTGGCATCTCAAGACACGTCTGGGAAGAACCTCTGCCTGACACTCTTGAAAGCTGCTAGCAGTCAGTGTACAGCACAGAGCCTTTGGCCCTCCAGATATTTTGGCCTAGAGATGTTAAAACCAAGAAGAAAAAGCCTGGGAAAATTCCGGGGATAATGTCTTTTTGTTTTTCCAAAGCTATCTTTTTCTGGGAAAATGGGGTGGCTGGGAAATTGGGTCATAGAATGTCATTTTTAATTTTTTTAATATGTTTAATACAAAGTGTTCATGCATTTACTCCCTCAAAGTTATTTCTATAAGCTAGGTAGAAGGAAGACTGTCGTGTAAGACTATGTACAGCATCAGATCATTGTAATTCTTGGTCTTGGTTTCTTTTTCTCAGTTCTTTTTATGGGGATTAGTGCTTTATGTTTGCTTGACACTGTGGAGGACTAGAGAAGACAAAATAGATTTCTTTGTTTTGCCAGTGATGGTGATTCCTTCTGTTAGTTTTTTCCCTGCTCCTTAAAAACTGGCAAAACCAAAGAGGTTCTTTATAGTTCAGATATTCTTTACAGTTCTGGACCTTCTAACTTCTTTTGTAACAAAGATAAAAATAGAATAAATAAAATGAAAAGTAAATTCCATTTGACATTGTCTGAATGGATGGTACGAACTGTACTTTTAATATTCCAAACATGACAATTTGATGCCATACAATTTATACATAACACATCTTATATTTTTGAAGTAGCAAAGCCACTTTCAGTCTAGTATTAGTATTAGAATTAGTACCAGTGTTGCTTTTTTTAGTTTTTCTGAAGATGTTATTTTTTACCATGAAGAATGCAGGTGCGGGGGAAACCAGTTTTATCCCATGGCTTCAAATTTTTCAGAAATTTTACTTCTCTGTTTTGGCCTACAGTATTCATCAGCCACACCATGGCTAATGACAAGAAACCATGGGAATTATCCAAAAGATCAGAGTCTCACCATTTCTGGTATAGATACAACTAAATAAAATGGACTGATATTCTGACTATAGAGGGCAGCTTCTTACATTCCCATGTATTATTTAGGGTCAGCTCAGCAGAAGAAATTATACAATTCATGCATGAACTGAATGAAACGTTAAATTCTTCCTGTAATGCAGCAATTTGGTTCAATTTTTTTGGGCGATTTTGGTAATCATTTGCCAAAATGATTTTTTAAAAACTTTTGTAGCGGGTGGGGGGGTCTCCTGGGATTTGGGGAGCCACATAGTAAAGGTGAGGGCTGGATTTAGCCTACAGGCCACACTTTCCCCATCTGATTTAGGTATTCAGTAGTAGCCCTAGAGCTACGTATGCTTTGGCTCTGGTTTTGGTTGATCTTTGTTCTTTGCGTTGTTCATAGCATAAGCTTCGTAAGCCATATCAGACAGTGTTGGTTCTTGGTAGCCAGAAGCTCACCGAGCTGAGAGATTCCATTTCCTGTGTCAGTGACCTTCAGATTGGAGGAGAGTTCAGCAGTCATCCTGATCAGGCTCCAGAAAACATCAGCAAGGTATTGTAACTTTGATTTGTAGTATGTTTCTAAAAAAGAGCATTTTTTAAGTGTTTTGTAATCTTACAACATTAGGCCAAACTGCACATCAGTTGAAATTGCTAATCCCTTGAAAACATATTCAGCTGAGCCGTGGCTTTTTCCTTTGATCATTGAATAAATGGTAGGTTTTAACAGAACTAAAGGTGGGTTTTCTTATTTATTTTAAATTAGACCCTTTCAGGTGTGGAAAAGCTGCAATGTTTCAAATGGCGCCTTAATCAGGTTAGATAAATGGCTCGCTTTTTTGCTTTGTTGTTCATATTCAATAAACGGATCCACTAAATGTGAAATGTTAATGAAGGTGACTTTTGGAGAAAAAAGCAGAATAGTTTTATCTTCTTACCTGCTCTGACAGCCCCCATCTTCGAATATCACATAATTGGCAATATTTAATAATTTGGCTTGCTGTGGCCTTCCACATGGTTAGCAGGTAAACCAGGGACCCACAGATACCAAGCTGGAGTCATACATAACCTAGGGAGGGGCCTTTGGAAATTCCTCAAACAGGTCACACTCAGGTCAGAGGTCTCCCTGAAGAACACCAGGAGATGAGTCATCCACTAAGTCACTCAACAATAGCAGAGTCCTCGATGGTTGCTAAATGGTTTTTCCTCCTCGACAATAGACATTGGCTGCTCCTGTTCAATTTGAAATGTATCACCCATTAACGATCATTAACACATCTGGAGAATCCTTTGTTTAGTCCTGGAAAACTCTTGAGAGATATTGTATTCCACTCTGAATCTCATCCCTTATCAAAGCAGACACACAAAGGTACACACTCACCTCCACACAAATCAAAAAACTTTTATATACAGAGATGCAAAAGCACACACATACCCCATACCTCTTACAGGGACATGCAGACATACACTTGCCTTCCTCACAGCCGGCAGGAGTTTTCCAGCAGCCTGGTGAGAGACTCCTTGAATGGTAATGGCTCCGCCTTCCAGCCAATCGCAGGCAGGACAACCTGTAAATTTGAATGTAATACAATCCCCCCTGGAGGTGGAGCCATCCCCTACCTCCCCAGTTCTGTTCTGCCTCAGGCTGAAGCAGGTCGGATTTCCCTTTGCTCCAGCACAGAACAAAGAGAACAAAGAAACTATCATGGCGGCCCCCATGCACAACCGCGTGCTCAAGGGAGAGCTGTCCTCTGAGGAGGAGGAGATGGGCGATGCGGGCCTGCATTGCCAGGAACCTGGGTTCCGTGCTCCCTTTTTGGGATGCGCATTGAGCCAGACCAGCCAGGACGATGCGGAGCGCGATGGGGCCTCCTCCCAGGAGGCAGACCGCGCTACCGCTGGGGACGCGGCTTCGTCCTGGACCTCTGGAACGACGCCTGGCCACCTGGTCCAGGAGGATGAGGAGGAGGTGTCCCAGGAAGACCTACCCCCGCTGCTGATGGAGGGTAAGGCCCTCCCGCCTCCGCTTGCCGCCTGGCTATCGCTCATAACACGGCAAGTGTTGGCAGAGGGCTTGAGCGCCGGTGGGGCCCTGGGGGCGGCGAACGGGCATGCGTGGGGGGGGATCCCCGGTCTCAACCTTCCTCCTACCCTCAACTGGGGGTCGCAAGAGGGTTGGTGCGATTCCTAAATGCGGGTGGGAGCCCGAGCCCGGGCAACCCAGCACCAGTGCGGGAGGGGCAACCGCGGGAAGTCCCCAGTTCTCCTCCACCTCGGAAGAGGGCCAGGAAGGAGAAGCATTTGGTTACGGAGGGCCATAAGGACGAGGAGGGGGATGTGGAGGACAAGGAAGAGGGAGAACTTTCTTCTGAGGGGGAGGCGGAATCGGGAGATGAACAGTCCTCCCCACGGCTTTTTGAAACCGCATTCTTCTCCATCCTTCTAAGGAAAGTCCTCAGAGCCCTTGAGTTGGACCCAGTGGGGGTCTCCACAGCAACCACTAGCAAGGGGATGCCGGAGCTTAGGCCAGGAGGCAAGGGGAATGGTAATGTGCTCCCCTTTCCGGATATTTTCAAGGAGACGCTCCTGGGTGAATGGACCCAGCCAGGGGCTTCCAAGACCCAGTCAGCACTGGCCAAGCAACTTTATACATTACCCGGGGAGATCATGGATCCCTTGAAACTGCCCGCCATCAACGTGCCCGTCGTGGGGCTAGTCTCGGGGTCGCTCTTCCCCAGGGATGGGGATGAGCATTTGAAGGCCCCAGATGACAAAAGAATTGAGACCTTCCTACACAGGGCCCATGAGGCGGTGGCTCTGGACATACGGGCGGCAGCCGCAGCTTCCATCTTTTCTAGAGCGACCATCAGGTGAGCCAGGGACATGATCACTAATGTTCCTGATGACGAGGCCAAATTTAGGCAGGGCATGAATAAGATAGCCAGGGCGTCGGCATATGTAGCAGATGCTAGTTTGGATGGTCTACGTTTCTCTTCCAGGGCGGTGGGCGCCAATGTGGCAGCCAGACGTCAGTTATGGTTGAGAAATTGGAACGCTGATAACAAAGCCAAGGCCAACCTTGCTGGGTGTACCTTCAGGGGCGGAAAATTATTTGGAGAAACATTAGACGAAGTCTTGGTAGAGACCAAGGATAAAAAGAAGGCCCTCCCCTCGTTGCCCAAGAAGGAGGATCACAAGCCCTTTTGTACTAATTTTCAAGGCTATAGAAATTTTAGATTCAACAACCAAAGGGACTTCAGGCAGTCCAGGGGAGGCTGGAATCCATCAAGAGGATTCCTAAAGCCCAGGTTTAATCAACAGTCCAAAGCCTCCAACTCCCAAGCCCCCAAACAGGGAGGCAAAACTGGTCAGTCATCTTGACTATGCACAGGAAAGGATCAGGGGAAGGCTGGCTGGATTCGCAAGGGCATGGGAGATTATATCCTCCGATGCCTGGGTTTTAAGAACAGTAAGACTAGGTTACACTATCGACTTCCTGACAAGGCCTCCCCCAATCTTCATACAGTCATGCGCGTCAACCAGTCAGGAGAAGCAGGGTCGGATGGAGGATGCGATCGCACACGTTCTGGAGATCCAGGCGGTAGAGGAAGTTCCAGAGAACTAGCATTTCTCGGGAACTTACTCTCCCTTGTTCCTGGTCCCCAAGAAGAACAAGGAGTGGAGGGCCATTCTAAACTTGCGGAGCGTCAACTGCTGGGTGACGAAACGCAAGTTTCGGATGGAGACTCTGAGATCCATTCTGGAGGGAATCCAGGTAAGGGACTTCTTGGCCTCTCTGGATTTGAGGGAGGCTTACTTCCACATCATGATTCATCCGAAACACAGACGCTTCCTGAGATTTGCCTACAAGAAGGCACACTATCAGTACAGGGCCCTCCCCTTTGGACTGTCCTCCCCAAGGGTGTTCACCAAAGTGTTGGTGGCACTGATTTCTCATCTGAGGACACAAGGGATTCACATCTACCCTTACCTGGACGATCTGTTGATCAGGGCCCCATCCCAGGGCCGAGCATCATAGGATGTGAGTACAACAATTGCCTGTCTGGAGTCACACGGGTTCTTGGTGAACAGACAGAAGAGCCAGTTGGTTCCAGTACAGAGACTTCAGCACTTGGGGAATATAATAGACACAAAGAAGTACCGAGTGTTCCTTCCCGAGGACAGGAAACAGAGACTTCAGGAGTTGGTTCTTCAGGTGTTAGAACAATCCAGGACACCGCTGATGTCATTGGCGAGATTTCTGGGCCAGATGATCGCCTGTATATATTCAGTTCCTTGGGCCAGGTTTCACCTCAGAAGGCTACAATGGTTTTTCCTTCCCTTTCAGGATCTGATAGCAAGGAGAAGCTGCAGATTCTTGAAGGTTCCAACAGAGGTGAAGGAGTCCCTGAACTGGTGGCTGGGAGACCACTTATCGTCAGGAGTCCCCATAATGGATCCAAGAAGGATAGTGGTCACCACGGACGCGTCCCTGTCGGGATGGGGAGCCCACTGCGGAGAACAGTCAGCGCAGGGGCTGTGGTCTCAGCAGGAGCAAGAGTACAGCATCAACAGACTAGAGCTGAGAGCGGTGAGACTGGCCTTGTTCAGTTTTGCAAGATTGGTGGAAGGCAGGCATGTTCTGATTCGCACAGACAACATCTCCACGAAAGCACATGTGAACAAACAGGGGGGGACTCGCTCCCTGACCCTCATGCAGGAGTCCGAGCTGTTATTCCAGTGGATGGAGGAGAATCTTCGTTCGATCAGGACAGAGTATTTACAGGGCAAGCTGAATGTACAGGCCGACTGGCTGAGCCGAAACACTCTGGATCACAGCGAGTGGAGCCTCAACAACTTGGTATTCCAGATTATAGTGTTTCGGTTTGGGGAACCATGGGTGGACCTGTTTGCGTCAGTAGAAAACCACAAGCTAGAGCGCTATGTGTCCAGATTCTGGATTCAGGGTGCATTAGCCTTCGGTGCCCTGACTCTACCTTGGCCAAGGGAGTTGTGTTACGCCTTTCCACCAACAGCACTATTGGGCCGAGTGGTGAGGAAGATCAAGCAGGAAAAGGCGGAGGTGATCCTTATAGCTCCTCGTTGGCCGAGAAGACCATGGTTTCCGGCGTTGGTGCAAATACAGATTCAGGAGCCGTGGCCTCTTCCGCCATGGCTGGACCTTCTAGCTCAAGAAGGGATTCTTCATCCAGACCCAGGCTGGTTACTACTTCACGCTTGGAGGTTGAGCGGAAAAGATTGTTGAAGAAGGGATATGAGCCGGAGGTGGTCAATACCATGTTGGGGGCTCAGCGTCCGTCCACGATTAGAATATATGAGGTCACGTGGAGGGCTTTTTGTAGATGGAGTCGTAGCAAAGGCATTAGACCCCTGCAAGCCTCTGTGGGTTCAGTTTTGGCCTTTCTTCAGGCAGGTTTGAAGAAGGGTCTGGCCGCTAGTACCTTGAAACGACATGTTCCAGCATTAGGTTCCATTTTGAAAGGTGGAGGGGGCAAGTCTTTAACGTCCCACCCCCATATCAAGAGCTTCCTCAGGGGAGTGGGGGCAACGTGTCCACCAGTGGTGCATAGGTTTCCTTCTTGGAAGTTGAATGTGGTGTTGAAGGCGTTAATACAACAGCCCTTTGAGCCGATCAAGTCGGTAATTTGTCATTTCTTACCTGGAAGGTTGCTTTTCTAGTCGCGATTACTTCAGCCAGACGTGTCTCTGAGTTGAGTGCCTTGTCAGTGCGTGAGGATCTGTGTATTTGTCAAAAGGATTCAGTCACCTTGAGGCTGGATCCGTCCTTTGTTCCTAAGGTGAATTCCATTTTCCATAGATCTCAGGAGATCGTCTTACCTTCCTTTTGCCCTCACCCTCAGGCTGAGGTGGAGAAGTTATGGCATATGCTGGATGTTAGAAGAGCTTTGAGGATGTATTTGAGGAGAACCGAGGGTTTTCGCAGGTCGGATGCTCTCTTCGTAGCTTACACGGGTTCAGCGAAAGGGAGGAAGGTGTCATCTTCCACAATAGCACGATGGCTGAAACGTTGCATTGAGGAGGCTTATTCAGCTAGTGGGCTGGCGGTGCCGAAGGGAATTCAAGCCCATTCTACTCGAAGCGCTGCTACTTCGGCTGCGTTGGGTCAGTCACAGTCCATAGTGGAGATTTGTAGAGCAGCTACTTGGAAGTCTGCATCTACGTTTACTAGACATTACAGAATTGATATGTATGCTTCGGCGGATGAGGCCTTTGGTCGTCGGGTGCTGCAGCAGGTTATTCAGTAAATAGGGAGTTTTAGTTTCCCACCCTCATTGGACCGCTGTTCTAGGTCCCATTCAAGGAGTCCCTCCCCAGGCTGCTGGAAAATGGAACATTGGTACTTACCGTGAAGGTTCCTTTTCAGCAGCCTTGGAGAGGGAGTCCTTACCCACCCACCCCTAAAAAAAAAAAAGAGAGAGAGAGAGAGAGAGGTGGTAGTAAAGGTTAGTAGTGGTTTATTCATGATTTATTCTAGTGTTTCTTTTTGGTTTTTTGTCTGTACAATGTGGTTTTTGAGCTGGAGCTGTGTTAAGTCTTCTCTGGGGAGGTAGGGGATGGCTCCACCTCCAGGGGGGGGATTGTATTACATTCAAATTTACAGGTTGTCCTGCCTGCGATTGGCTGGAAGGCAGAGCCATTACCATTCAAGGACTCCCTCCCCAAGGCTGCTGAAAAGGAACCTTCACGGTAAGTACCAATGTTCCATTTTCTGGCTTGCTTTTTGATGATCCTCCACACACACACCCAGCCTTCACAGGTTCCTTCTGTGCACTGACTTGTTTGCCCTTGACATCTGAATGTCAGACCTTTGTAAATACATTATACAGAAGAAATAGAAGGTCAGTAAGGGAGCTGGGAGGATCCCCAAAATTAGCTTGAATATGGGAGATCCCAGGAAATAAGGGAGAGTTGGTCAGTCTAGTAGATGGGACAGTAAACTGGTTACTCCCTCTTCCTATGGATCAACATGGGAATCAACAGCAGATTTAGCACATTTATTAGATTCATTCATTCTTTGGTTTTCAAGAGAACCCTTTTTCATAGTAGGTAGACAAATCGGAACAGCCTTGCTGAAGAACATAGACTTTTAGTATAAATAATGAATGTTCAGTGGCTTGTTTGAGTTTCTTCTGGCTGCTGCAGAACTAAATGACTGCTGGTACTGCTGATAGAATCAGTAAATGTCTTCCTTTTTTGCTGTCCCCTGCCTCTTTAGTGATAGGTTGTTTTAAAAATTTCAGGTCTCCACACAGGGGCAAATGCAATGTACTTGATGTGTGTGAGAAAAAAAAAGTGAGATATTTTAGATGTCCTTCTGGTGAAATATGCTACAGATTTGTTGCACTGATACCAACTGTAGCATCTGATGTTGATGCTTTGACGACAGTCTGAATTTCCGAAACTTCCTCTGCACATACAAAATACCAGTTTGATTAGTTTGGGCAAGCAAGCAAACAAAGGAGGTATATATATATATGCTAAGCATACATTTGGGTTGGCTTCAGTTAAAAGCATGTGTGATGCCTATTACATGTTCAAGCTGTGCCTAGGGCCAACCCATTCTTGATGAATTTAGAGCGTGAATAGGAAGCTGACAACTTGTTTATGAATCTTTCAGAATATATTTGTGGCATATATCCTCATAGTTAGAGATCTTTTGGCCTTAAATGGTCAGAATCTAAGAGTAAATGTCAATGGGGAAATTGTATTTGTTGTTGTTAATTGCCATCAAGTTGACTTCAGCTTGTGGCGACCCTCAAGTTACCCAGTCATCAACTGCCAATTCAGGGTCGTGGCTGTCTTGATTGAATCTATCCAGCTGTAATGCAGTCTTCCTCTTTTTCTATGGCCTTCTAAGGACCACACATTGCTGTTGTTTCTAAAGAGTCCTGTCTTCTCATGGCATGACCAAAATAAGACAGTCTCCACGATGCCTTATGAGGAGAGACTTAGGGAGCTGGGTATGTTTAGCCTGGAAAAAAGACGGTTAAGAGGCGATATGATAGCCCTGTTTAAGTATTTGAAGAGGTGTCACGTTGAGGATGGAGCAGGCTTGTTTTCTGCTGCTCCAGAGACTAGAACATGGAGCAATGGATGCAAGCTCTAGGAAAAGAGATTCCATCTCAACATTAGGAGGAACTTGTTGACAGTAAGAGCTGTTCGGCAGTGGAACACACTCCCTTGGAGTGTGGTGGGGTCTCCTTCCTTGGAGGTCTTTAAACAGAGGCTGGATGGCCATCTGTCGGGGATGCTTTGATCGTGATTTCCTGCGTGGCAGGGGGTTGGACTGGATGGCCCTCGTGGTCTCTTCCAACTCTGCAATTCTATGATTCCACTTAGTCATCTTGGCTTCTAGGGAGAGTTCTAGCTTGATTTGCTCTAGGACTCATTTGTTTGTCTTTTTGGCAATCCATGGTATCTGCAGGCCTCTCCTTCAGCACCACATTTCAAATGAGCTTTCTTCACTGTCCATCTTTCCCAATGACACATAGAAATACTATGGCATACTATGGTTGAGTCTGTGTGAGGTTATGAGTGAGGTTTGAATCCAGGAAAATTGTGTGCAGTGTTGGAAAGTTTGAGTGTTGAGGTTGAATGAAACGAAGAAAGAATGAGTCTGGGATCTATTTAAAAGCATTAGGATATCCAAAAGTTAATCTGAGTGCTGGTATATTGGTGATTGGTCACTGAATGGTGATATCTTGTACTGATGAGTCAACATAGTATAATATGCACAAGATTGCCTGATTAATGTTTCATCTTTATTCTTTAATAAATCAATTCTTTGTTATGTGTTCAGAATAAAAAAGAAAGAAATATTATGGCACAGATGATTCTGACTTTGATATTTAATGATTCACCTTTGCACTTAAACTCTTTCAGCTAGTAATTAAGTTTTAGGAGAGTCATTCCAATTTTTTAGTATGGGAAGAAACATGTACAAGAACAGGGAAGCCACAAAATGGTGCCATGGAGAAAAGTAGATGGGGCTATTTGGCTCAAAGGCCAGATTGGGACTTCAGGAGGCTGAACTTTGGCCCCAGGGCCTTAGGCTTCCCCACCCACATGCTCTGTGCTGGCTGATACTCTTCCATTAAAAAATAACCAGTTGTTTGTGTTGTTGGACAAGGTATTCTTAATTTTTCCTAAATGGAATTTGGTTCACTTTGCTTTCTGCTTGGAATTATAATTGATACAATATGCACCCCTCTGAACTAGGGATGAAGTTTCTGGACTGTTAGTAATTGAAACAGAAACAGAAATTTGTCCCAGCTAATCAAAATTCTCAGGTCTGATGCTTCCAGGAGGGCTTGAGCAAAAAGGCTACTGTGGGATGCTTTCCCCTTACATTCTAAAAATAACAGTGTAATAACTGAGCACCATCATCATCCTTTGAAACAACAGGAGGGAGGTTGCCAGTTTTGCTGCCAGGAGTATTTTAGAGTATTCACTGGAATTGTATGCTGAATGTCAGTGATACTTGTAGCACAATTCAAGCGGGTTGTCCCAGGATCCTTCTTGTAGAGCAGGGGTGGTAATCATGTGATTGGACTGAGATTCCCAGCAGGCATAGTCAGCATGGCCAGTGGTAAAGAATACTGGAAGTTACAGTCCAACAACATCTAGATAGCCAGGTGAGACTTACTCCTGTTGTAGAGGATGTTCATCCTTGGGCTTTGATGGACTTCCAAGGAAGGGAAGGTCACTTAATTGTGGGGCAGGTTCTAACTATGTCTATAGCATCAGACAAAGAGGGCTAGAAGGGTGTTAAAGGTCTCATTGGTTTTGACTTGTGTTGTAGAAGCAATTGCTACAATTAGGCACTGGATCAGTCTTCTAGAATTTAAATGGAACTTAAGAGTGGCGGTGATATATATATATTAATTATCAAACAAATACTGTCTTCTCTTTTCTCTCCTTATATTTCTCCTTTTCCACAGGATCTCTACAAGTCAGCCTTCTTTTATTTTGAAGGTGTTTTTTATGATGATAGAAGGTACTCAGATTGCAGAGACTTGAGCAGGTAAGTCATTTACATGCATGCAGAGATCCCAGGGTTAGGGATGGGGATGCGGAATGTCTTTTCAGTGTTTTAGCAACTGTACATGATGGAATAGTTGTCCTAAGAAGACACCATGAGTTGGACTTTTTCCAAATTAGGACAGAACTAGGGAAGAATCATAGAGTTGGAAGAGACCACGAGGGCCATCCAGTCCAGAGCTATATCAGGAAGGGGAAAAGGAATGACAGTGGCACCTGGGGAAGATACTGTTTGTCCCATCTCCTCCTGAGGCTGTTCGCTTGCCCACATGGGATCTCTTTTTATTCCCAAGTCTGACTGGGCTGGGAGCAGTGGTGGCTGGAACTTAAAAAAAATGGGGGCAGTTTGTACGGAAGACAGGAAATTGATTAAGGGCCAACCCTCCACAAATTCCTCCCTGCAAACAATCTAAATTAGTGTTGTGTGAGGAATGTGTGGTTGAAAACCCCATATTTTGCCACCTCAAATGTCTCCTTCCTATTCTGTGATTCCCAACATTGGCTCCCCATAATGTTTGACTACAACTCCCATAATCCTCAGTCAGCCTGGGTAGTGGTCAGGGATGATGGAAGCTGTAGCTCACCATCATGGGAACCCAAGTTGGAAACCAGTATGTGTCCTAGATCAGCCTTCCCCAACATAGTGCTCTCCAGATTTTTTTTTAGCTTACAACTTTCAGTGTTCTTGACCATAGGCTATGTTGGGTGAGCTGATGGGAGTTGTAGAAAAAATACAGGTTGGGGAAGCCTGTCCTAGACATATTATCAGGTTGTTGTGTGTACCTTCAAGGCTTTCTGACTTACGGTGACCCTAAGGCAAAGCTATCAAGAGGTTTTCTCAGTAAGATTTGTTCAGAAAGGGTTTGCCATTGCCTTCAGGAAGCCCTGGTGATGCAGTGGTTAAATGCCGGTACTGCAGCCACCTTGTTGCAAGTTCAATCCTAGAGGGTTCCAAGGTTCACTCAGCCTTCCATCCTTCCGTAGGTCAGTAAAATGAGTACCCAGCTTGTTGGGGGCAATTTGCTAAAAAACATTGTAAACTGCTTAGAGAGCGCTTTTAAGTGGTACAGAAATAGAAGTGCTTTTGCTACTGCTGTTGCTTCCTCTAAGGCTGAATGTGAGACTTGCCCAAGGTCACCCAGTGGGTTTCCATGTCTGAGCAGAGGATTCAAACCCTGGTCTCCCAGAGTCTTTGTCTAACACTCAGATCATTACACTGTGCTGACTCTCAGGTACCTTGTTCCATTTGCCTTCAACAATTCACCTATTGAAATCACAGCATACATTTGTTGCCATGGAGAATAAAAAGATTGGTGGAATGTCCTTATTTTTTTAAAAAAATGTTTTTATCATTTTCTGTGCTTAAACATAAAAAAATTGTTGTATTTAGGAATATTTGTTGTATTTGTGCACTTTATTTCTTTTTTGTCTACGTGGGTGTGGTTGGGTTCTTTTTCATTACTTTTCTTTTTCTTCTTTTTTATGTTTAACTTCAATGTTGCTCATCTTTAGTATGTAGTTAAGTAGTTTGTATTGTGTATTGTGCATTGTTTAAGCATTAGAAAATAATAAAAACATTTTTAAAAACTATGAACCTCTCCTGCTTGATCTGGGTGTCGTTTCCATAGAAGATGGTCTTCAGTTTATTTAAAACCTGGAAACATCTGGAACACTTATCTAGCCCTGGATCTTGAGATAAGGTGCTTTAGCCACCAAAGTCTTGTTTTGATACCTTGTTTCTTTATACCTCTTTCTTTATCATTAAAGGAAAATGCTCTTAATTTTAGGGAAGTAGCAATAATATTGACTATAATGATTTCAGCACAATTATTGAGTGGGCAGAATCTCGCGACAGAGGCTATGCAAATCTTCAGTCTGCTAAAATGGAAGACTACACGTTTAAGGACTTGAACATTAAAATAGGCTTTCCCTACCTTTACTGTCATCAAGGAGACTGTGAGCACATCATTATCATCACAGATATCAGGTAAATCGCTACTCACTAGCAGAGCCTCTCAGGCTCATTCAACTTCAAACTCTTCTGGACTTATGGTAGCCTTTTGGTATTGGGTCCATGGTGTTGGGATCTACTGATCCACTGCAGGATCGATACATTATCTGTATTGGTAGTGCAGAAATTCTTATGTGGGGTTTTGTACAGCCTGCTCATGCTAGCCTGTGGAGATCTGTTGATGGGGGTATTCATCCATCATCTGCTATTGGAAGAGGAGAAAAGGGGATCTGCTCCATTCTAATATTCCCTCCCCATTTCCACTTCTCTTTTTCAGCTAACATGTCCCATCAGCATTCCTCAACCATGTGCCCTCTAAAGGCTCTGCACTACAACTCCCATCATCCATAGCATTGGCCTGTGCTCTTAGAGTTGATGGGAATTGTAGTCCAAGGCATCTGGAGGGCATCGGTTATGATAAGGCAGCTCTATATTTTGAGGGTATAGAATATTCAGTGCTCCTTGAACTATGTTTTGTGCCTCCTTACCATTGAAGAAAGAAGATTTTTGTTCCTCTGCAGTCCTGGTATGCAGATAACCTTCCTCATTTCTTCATAAATCAAGAATATGGTAATGGGACACAGCCTTGCCTACAAATCCAATGGGTCAGTTCAGAGCCTTCTGTCATAGAGAAAGAAAGGCTCTACCATCCTCAGGATCCAGTTGCTCTCTAGAACTTTCCCCACTTCAAGTTCTGTCACCAACTCATGAATAGATGGCAGGGGAGCTCAGCGGTTCTCTTCCCCAGAGAATCTCTCTCTATAGAAAATAAGTGGCTGATCAGATGAGAGGAATTGGCTTCCAGGTAGAGTGGTGCCAAATCTACACCAGTTGCAAAAGAGCATGTGTCCTTGAGTTCTGTTGTTGTGTAATTTTGGATCTTAACTATTAATATTTTGTGTGTGGGAGGGTTATGCTCCTCCCTTGTTAACAGGTGTGAAGGACGGGATGGAGGAGCAAAATCAGGGGAAAACAGTTTTTCCCTTTTCCCCCCAAAGCCTTTTTTTTTTCCAGAAAAGTGTGGGGGGGGAAATGTAGCATGGAGTATCATTCTTTTAGAATGATGTATAAAATGTTTAAAACAAGGTGTTCACATACATTTACTCCCCCAAAATCATTTCTCAAAACTATGTAAGAGGAAGGCCTTTCTGTAAAACTATGTACAATATAAGATTGTAGAGTCTTGGGTTCCTTTTCTCAGTTCTTTTTATGGAAATGAGTGTGTAACGTCTGATTGACACTAGGGAGAACTAGTGGAGGCAAAATAATTTTCTCTGTTCTACTAATGCTGATGTTTTCTTCTGTTTTTATTGTATTTTATTTATTTATTTATTTATTTAGCCTGCTCCTCAAACTGACAGAGCCTAAGAGGTTCCTTATAGTTTAGGTATTACTTACAGTTCAGGACCTTGTAGTGCCTTCTGTTGCAAAATACAAATATTTTGAAAAGTAAGCTCAATTTGTAATTGGGAATTAATATTCCATTTTTCAACTCTTCTGAAAACCCCATTTTGCCCCCATGGCTTCAAAAATCAGTTTCAGTTTAAATTTCAGTTTTATTCTAATCAATTCCTTTCTCTGTATCAGGCTTATTCATCGGGATGATTGCCTGGATAGGAGCCTTTATCCCTTGTTAACCAGAAAACACTGGCTATGGACCAAAAAATGCTTTGTATGCAAAATGTACACAGCCAGGTGAGTGATGAGATGCATATTCCACCTTTATGAACTAGGTTTTGATCATTGAGCCCCTAAAATTGTATTTACAGATACTGTATGTTTCACTTGGGTCATTAATGCTTATTGCAGAGAGCTGATCGTGTCGGAACAAAGAAGCATATAAACAAACACATCCAAAAGCATCAGCACTTCCAATATAAAACAAACACGTGATGTATCCAGTAGTTTGATTTACCTGTGAGGGGCTGGGGTCTCACAAAAGTACCACGGATTACCTCCTGTATCCATGTGTTCCTGGATTTACCGTTTATAAATGAAAATGCAGATAATAGCAAACCCTATTAAAATAATTCTGGTACAAACGTACCATAGAGTTGCATTGAAGCACCTAGCAATTCCTAGAGAGGACACGCCTCTAGGTATTTTCCAGTGCAACTCTATGGTATACGACCCTATTTTTTCAGCTGTGGAAAACTGACACTGCAGATTTAGTTCCACGAATACAGGGGGTGACCTGTATAGGTTACAAAAACTATAAGGTCTGTCTATTAAATAATAAGACTGATGTAGTAACCCATCTTTATTTATATGTATTACAATTCTAATGCTTCTCCCCTTCAATATACTCCCCATTCATACTCACACACCAATTCAGTCTTGTTTTCCACTGGTTGAAGGCATGGAGTAGACCAGTTTCTGTCAGCTGTGTCAACACATCTGCCATTTTCTTCTTTACTGCATCAATTGACTCAAAATGTGTTCCTTTAAGCACCAATTTCACTTTAGGGAAAAGAAAAAAGTCACATGGTGCCAAATCTGGAGAATATGGAGGATGTTCAAGTGTAGTAGTGCGTTTATCAGCCAAAAACTGCTTCATAGAAAGTGCTATACGAGCAGGTGCATTGTCTTGATGAAGAATGAAACCATTTTTCCACAGTTCTGGCCTTTTTTCCCTCCTGACTCTTTCTCTCATCTTTGTCAAAACTTCCTTATAATAATGCTGGTTCACTGTTCTGCCTTCTGGGACACTTTCTGCCAAAATTACGCCCTGGATATTAAAAAAACCATGAGCATGGCTTTGAATTAGGACTTCCTTTGACATGCTTTTTTAATTCTTGGTGATGATGGTGTTTTCCAGTGCATTGACTGTCAATTTGTCTCAGGATCATACTGGAAGATCCAGGTTTCATCACAAATGATGATTTTTTTGAAAAAGGTTTGGGTCCACCTCAAGTTGCTGCAGAATGTCAGCGCAGATTTCCTTGCAGCACTCTTTTCACTCTGGTGTGAGAACCCTAGGGACCATCTTGGCACAAACTTTTCTCATGTTGAGATCCTCATGCAGAATTTTCCATGCAGTGTCTTCGTCAATGTTCATGGCTTCAGCTATCATTCAAACACTGATTCAGCAATCTCCTTGAACAATCTGGCTGGTTTTTTCCACAATTTCTTCAGTTCTTGAAGTGGAGGGTCGTCCAGGGTGTGCATCGTCTTCCACATTCTCACATCCTTCTCTGAATCTTTTGTGCCACTCAAACACATGCGTGCAAGACATGCAGTGTTCCGTGTAGGCCTCAGTAAGCATTTGAAAATATTCCATTGGTGTTTTGTTCAATGTTACTAAAAATTTCAAATTGACACATTGCTCGACTTTTAAACTTAGCATTTTCCTGGCACACAAGACAACACAGCTGCTTTAAATGACTACTGACAACTGAATGGCCAAGAGTGTTGATGTTTGTCATGCAGTTTCAGACATGTTCAAGGTCACCAGTCAAGTATTCACAATCAGTTCTCCCTGATTTGTCTGAAAGGTAGAAACACAGTCTCGTTATTTAATAGAATGTTATGGAATGTCGTCCTCCCTGATGCCTGGCTGTTGCAGACACTCCTCTTATTTTGGTGCCAAGTTAAAACCTGGTTGTTCGTTTTTTGGTCTTAGTGCTCATAGCTCTGTTCAACTTACGGGATTGTGCGTTTAGTTGATATTATATAAAACTGTTTAAATGTTGTTTTAGATTGTTTTTATTGACAGTATTTCAGAGGAAGGAGCTGGCAAAACCAACTCTGTGGGCTTGTCTAGATGATGAAAGTACTCCTCATAGAATTCAAGGAGAATACCTTTTGTCCCAATGGGATCCTGCAGTGATTTGCCTTATTTGGAAGGAGGGGGTCAAAAAACTATATTTACTGTGCAGGAAAAGTTGCGAAGGCTGTCCCTGTTTTTAAAAAAATAATGCGAGGAAATGTGCATTAGTGCTTGTTAGGACAATTGATTTGATTTGCTTCTCATTCTTGGAGAGGGTGGAGATAGAGATTGGATTAGTTGGACATGTGCAGGGAGCAGACTTTCCGAAAAGACTGGAAGCACTCTTTTGGATTTTCGCATTAGCGATTGTGCACTTTTTCCTTCTGCCAAGGTGCCCAAATAATCTTTTTAAGCAGGATGTTGCACTTGCACATTTTTGCTTTAATGTTAAAAAAAAATTACTGTGAAGCAACGGCAGCCATCTAGATTTGCGGGCGTGTGGACTTCAAAAATGGATGGCTTCTCAGCAAATTGTTTATGCTGAAAGATTGTGGAGCAAAAAGAACAGTTCGGTGAATTTGCAATAATGCGCAGGAATGAGCATTATATCATCCCATCTAGACTAGCCCTGAGTTTTCCTTGCCTAAGAAAACTATGAAATACATGGGGTTGCCATAAGACAGTTGACTTGAAGGAGCAAACACACAAACATCCAGGTTCAAGTTCTTTTAGGTATAAGGCAGGATCAAAATATTTTAGATGGATAGATGGATGGATACATAGATAAACAGGCAAGCAGGCAGGCTGAAAATTACTCTAGAGGGACTTTCTTGTAGGAGTTACAGTTGCCCCTCCGGATCCACAGATTTGGTATCCATGGATTTAAATATTCACGGTTGAAAATATTCTTTAAAAAATAATAATCCAAAAAGCAAACCTTGATTTTGCCATCTTATATAAGGGACACCATTTTGCTATGCCACTGCATATAATGGGACTTGAGTATTCATGGATTTTGGTATCCATGGGGGGTCCTGGAACCAATCCCCAGCAAATATGAAAGACAGCTGTATATTTATTTGTAGGAAATGCCTCACATTGTTGACATTATTCTGGTCTTTGCTTTTTATCCTCCAACCTACTTAGGCTGGTGGATTTTTTGTGTCCAACTAGTAGCTTTTGTACATCTGTCTGTAAACTTGTTCAGATATTTGGAAAGAGGTCTTTTGAATTGCTCTTAGTGGTTTTAATATTGCTTTAATAATTTAAGGAGGTTTTATTGTTTTTTAATTAAAAAAATCTTGATGTTGTATCTGGTGGTTGTATGCAGCTACGGTCACTTTCATGGTTTGCTGTTGTTAACTGCTGTCAAGTTGACTTCAACTTATGGTGACCCTATGAATGAGAGACTTCACCTTATCAGTAGCCCTGTTCAGGCCTTGTAGGTTCTGGGACTTGTCTTCCTTGAATGAGTCTATCCATCTGGAATGTGGTCTTTTTTCCTGCAGCCTTCTACCTTACCAAACATTATTGTCTTTTCTACTGAGTCATGTCATTTCATGACATGTCCAAAGTATGAAAGTCTCAGTCTAGGGAGAGTTCAGGCTTGATTTGCTCTAGGACCCATTTAGCGTATGTTCTGGCATATAAGACTACTTTTTAACCCTTGAAAATCTCCTCAAAAGTTGGGGGTCGTCTTATACCCTGGGCAGTTTTCCCAGTAGATCCTTTCCCCTGCTGTGAGAATGACTGCCTTGCCTTTGAAGTGTTAAATTGCCCTCCATTTAGCTCAGGAGAGAAGAAAAGCAGTCCATTTAAAATGAGGTTCCTTTTCAGCCAAGTTAGCCTGTTGCTTAAAATTAGAATTTCTGGATTCAAACTTATCATTTTGTATCAAGTTTTGTCTATGGTGAAATTTTCTTATCTGAATAAAAGCTTCTCGTAGAGTTAAATGATTCTTTAATTGCAAGGTATTTATTATGGGATTGTAGAATTTTGGTAAACTTGCCAGGAAGATTCCCATTTGCATAGCTTTTTGGATTCTTCTCCAGGAGTTTGTAAGTCTGCCAGTGTGGCTCTAAAATCATTAATGTGCTCATTCAAAAATTAGGGATTTCATAGCTTCATATTAACCAACTTCATTATTAATGCAACCTTACTTTCCAAGGATTGAACACCACAGAGATTTTTCAAAGTATCCCATGCTTCTTTAGCTGTTCTCAGTCCTTTAATTTCATAGACTATTCCATCATCTACAGCCAAAGTTATGAAAGCCAAGACGAAACACGAAGCTTTGGCTGGCTGGCTGGCTGGGGAGACCCTTGCCAGCCAAACCTCTGAGTTGGCTGGCTGGTGGGGGGCAGACTTTCCAGCCACCACCCGCCCTTCCCGAAGCTGCGATCGGGCACCCCATTGCGGTTTCGGGAAGGGTGGAGGGGTGGCTGGCTGGAGGGGGGGGCAGGAGATCTGAGAGGTAGAGAAGATGGGGCAGTCTTATACGGCGAGCATATCCCAAACTCTATATTTTAACTCAAAAATGGGGGGGTCGTCTTATATGCCCAGTTGTCTTATACGCCGGATATATGGGTATTTGTTTTTAGCAGTCCATGTTATCTGTAGAACTCTTCTCCAGCACCACATTTCAAATGAGTTGTTGTCCTATCAGCTTTCTTCACTATCCAGCTTTCACAACCATACATAGAAATTGGAAATACGATGGTGTGGACAATCCAAACTTTAGTTTTTAATGATAAATCTTACACTTTAAGATCCTGTCCAGTTCCTTCCTAGCTGCCCTTCTTGATTGCTTGCAGTTTCTATTCTGATTAATGACTGAACCAAGATATGGAAAATCTTTCACTATTTGAATGTTTTCATCATCTAAAGTTATGTAAATCATCTATTGTCATTATTTTTGTTTTCTTAATGTTCAGTTGTAACCCTGACTTTGTTCTTTCTGCCTTGACTTTCTTCAGTATTTGTTCCAAATCTTTGCTATTTTCTGCTAGTAGTGTGGTATCATCTGCATATCTTAAACTGCTGATGTTCCTTCCTCTAATTTTCATGCCTCCTTTCTCGGGGTCTAATCCTGCTTTATGTACATTGTGTACATTATGTTTAGCATAGAAGTTAAACAGATAGGGTGATAAAATGCATCCTTGCCTGACCCCCTTGCCAATAGGGAAACCATTCTGTTTCTCCATATTCTGTCCTAACAGTAGCCTCTTGTCCCGAGTACAGGTCACGCATCAGAACAATCAAATTTTATGGCACCCCCATTTCTTTAAGAGTGATTGATAGCTTTTCATGAGCTACACAATCAAAGGTTTTGCTATCATCTATCAAGCACAGGCTGGTTTTCTTTTGAAATTCTTTGGTGTGTTCAATTATCCAATGTATGTTAGCAATATGATCCCTCTTGCTTCTTCCTTTCCTGAACCCAGCTTGGACATCTGGCATTTCTCGCTTCATATATGGTAAAAGTCTTCATTGTAGAATTTTGAGCATCATTTTGCATTGGAGATTAATACAATAATCTTATGGTACTGCTATCCCTGTGTCCCCTTTCTTTAGGATTGCAATGTATATTGAGCCTTACCAATCTGTTTTCCATATTTGTTCACAGATTTTAGTTAGAGCCAGAATAGATTCTGTCTCTGCAGCTTGAAGCAGCTCTATTGGTATGCTATCTGTTCCTGGTGACTTATTTCTCCCAAATGCTCTTGAGTGCAGCTTCCACTTCACTTTCTAAAATTGTAGTTTATCTACATTATTGAATGACTCTGTCATCCTTTCATCTTTTTTATATAATTCTTCTGTATTTTATTTCCATTGTCTTTTTATTTGGACTTGGTCATGTAATGTGTTCCCTTGGTGGTTTTAGAACATCCCCCCTCTTGGTTTAAATTTCCCTTTGAGTTCCTGGATCTTGTGTGAGAGGTCTCTTATTCTTCCTTTTTTGTTGTCATCTTCTATTTCCTTGCATATTATTGTAGAAGTTCTCTTTGTAGCAACACAGAAGTCGCTCAACAGTTGCATTCAGGGTTCTGATCCTATTTCTGTCACCTTTACTTTTGCTTCTTGTCTATCCTTAACTGCTTAGAGTTTCATCTGGCATCCATTGTGGCTTCTCTTTCTTTTTTGGCTGCAGATAGTGTCTTTTTGCATTTCCCTGAAGGCTGATTATTATTACTTGGTCAGACTTTGCGTTGTATCTTTTGACTGCTTTTGAAGCCCACAGTATAAATGCCTCCCCATTTCTTTTTAGATTTTCATTTCCTGAGTAAAAATACCATCTAATTATTTGACTAAAAATTATCTGACTATTCCTGTCCATTTGAGCTCTCACCCCACATATTGCAATGTTTATACATTCCATTTCTTGTTTCACTATGTCTAGCTTCCCCTGATTCATACATCTCACATTCCATGCTCCAATAAGATGTGTTGTGCAGCTTTGAACTTTTCTTTCACCTCTGAGCATGTCAGCAGCTGAATGTCCTTTGGATTTGAGTCCAGTTGCATTATTAGCTACAGCGCCACTTAGAACAATCATAGAATCATAGAGCTGGGAGAGACCACAAGGGCCATCCAGTCCAACCTCCTGCCATGCAGGAATACACCATCAAGGCATTCCCGACAGATGGCCATCCAGCCTCTGTTTAAAATCCTCCAAAGAAGGAGAGTCCATCACACAACGAAGCAGTGTATTCCACTGCCGAAGAGCTCTTACTGTCAGGAAGTTCTTCCTAATGTTTAGGTGGAATCTCTTTTCTTGTAGTTTGAACCCATTGCTCTGTACCCTAGTCTCTGGAGCAGCAGAAAACAAGCTTGCCCCATCCTCAGTATGATATCCCTTCAAATATTTAAACATGGCTATCATGTCCCCTCTTAACCTTCTCTTCTCCAGGCTAAACATACCCAACTCCCTAAGCCACTCCTCATAGGGCATGGCTTCCAGACCTCCCACCATCCTGGTCGTCCTCCTCTGGACATGTTCCAGCTTTTCAATATCTTTCCTGAATTGTGGTGCCCAGAACTGGACACAGCCATGCTTTAGTTTTGCTGCTTACTTCTTCACAGACTTGGCTGGTGTGGGCCTTTCCTCTCAGGACAGAGAAGAGGAAACAAAAATAGAACTCATTTTTTAAACAGGGAAGGGGCGAGGGAACTGGAACAACAGATCCTGCAAAAGGACAGAGAAAGGGACTCAAGAGAAATGGAGAAAAAGAAGTGGTGAAGAACTAGGTTCCAGTGAGAATGAAGGCAAAACAAGAGGCAAAAGCACAGAAAGCCAAAAGACAACCAATATTAAAAATAACAATCATGTGATTCCTATGCAACTATTACTTGATCCCTCACGTTCTGGGTGGTAACCCATCCTTTCAGATGCCTCTTAGCAGCAAGCGAGGTAGCACTGAGAAACATCCATTAAGCTCCTTTACAGCTCACCCTATACTAATACCTACCATAATTCAAGCATGGGGAACATGTAGTCTTCAGGATATTATTAGAGTACAACCTCCATAGCATGCTCAATAATGAATGAGTTTAGATGTTGCAATCCAACCACATCTAGAGGTCCAAGTGTTCTCCATCCCTGACTTAAGCCTTGAGACTAAGATATGCACAGTAAACAACCCCATTGTCCTCTGCTCTACCCCAGTAGGTTGTTGAGTACCTTCCAACCTGGGAATCTCACCTTTTGACATTATCTTGTTTCATTTTGGACTGTCTCATCATAGCAATAGCAACAGCACTTGCATTTCTATACCACTTTATAGTGCTAAGCACTCTCTACGTGATTTACAGTGTGTTAGCTAATTACCCCCAACAAGCTGGGTACTCATTTTACTGACCTCAGAAGGATGGAAGGCTGAGTCAACCTGAATCATCACAGGGTTTTCATGGTAAAGGACATTCAAAAAGACTTTACCATGCCTCCTTCTGTATACTACTAACAAGTGTTAGCTGTGATGCCACTGCCATTGTCTCTGAGAGATCCTCTGCCAGTGTTACCCCACACTACTGCTGCTGCCCAGTAGCTGTTTGGCACATTTAGCCTGACTCCTCAGCACAAGCCTGTCTGACATGAGACCCTACCAGCAGCACTGCTGCCATCAACATAACTTCTTGCCTCACAAGAGCACACAGTCCCACCACTGTAGAAAGGTAGTATCAGTCAGTCAGCCAGTCAATCAGTCCCTTTATTTATGCCCCAGCTTTCCCCATGACTGGGACACAAAGCAGCTTACAAGATTTTTTAAAAGGCTTGTAAAATCTCACGTAGCTAAAATATATATTGAAAAAAATAAGATTAATTAGAATGGTATTAAATGGTATAAAAATATTGCTAATATTTAATTAAAACTAGTAAGATCACTAGGTTTTTTTTTTTAATTAACTGCTTCTTGCTTCAGGTTTTCACTTTCGTTCTGATAAAACACAAATGGGGAAACTATATAGGGAATAAAGCAGGGATACTGGGAAATTTCATGAGCCTTTTCAAATGTTAATGTAGCAATGTCCCTTGTGGGCTGAACAATTAATCTTCTGTTTCTTGGCTGTACTAAAGAAATCATTGCTACCAAACATCATATAACTAGGGAAGCCTCCAAAGTGTTTATTCCATCCATTTACACTTAAGCTCAGAGAACAGGAATAGAGCAAACTGTCCTCTTTAGTAATTGTTGAGCTTTGTTCAGTCCTTCACTTGGACACACATGGGGATAAAACTGGGAATGGGGATGGCATGTAAGCCATATTTACCAACCCCCAAAACCTCCAAGCACTGGAACTGAGATCTCTATGATGCACTGAGAACAAAGGCCTGAAGTTCTGTAATCATACTCAGCTGAACAGACCTCCCACAGTTGGACCTTCATGTTTAGACCTGTTCACACTTTCATGTTTAGTGTGAGGTCTTAATTACTTCCAGGTGCAAAGGGATGGGAGTTCTATGTATATTCACATCTCTGCCCGATTTTCATAGTGTACATGTTTAGACGAATGCCTGAATAGGGCTTGCTTATCTGCTTACCTGGGTTTAGAAAATCAATTTCTGTTAAATAAGCTGCAGAAAGATTTGTCCTCTCGCTGAGTGGGATGTTTGGTTTTTACCTGTTGGCCAACAGTCTGTTTGCTCTAAATACTTCCCCTTCCTACTGAACAACAAAAGCTCTATAGGATGTCCTTTGGTGTAGCCCCTATGTTGAGGTTCCTCTCTTCCACACACACACACCCAGCTAGATATGTTCTATCAGCCACTTTCTCCTAAGTCACAGGCGAAGGGCTTTCTTTCACTCTTAGCAGAGTTCTCTCCTCATGCCCTTCAGCCTTGACTCCAAGCAAGATGCTGAAAGGGATAACAAGGGAAGAACAGTTGATGTTCACATAAGATAGGTGAAGGCACTTACCGTAGTCTGTATATCAGCAGCAGGGAAGTCACTTGTGGGCAGAGTGAATGCTGCTGGTCATTTGGATCTCTGTTTAACTTAGTGGCTGAGTGCAGAACTACAACTTCAGCTGTATTTTATTTAAAAACCTTACTGACCTAATTGTAGCTGACAGGCTAAGACTCCTATTTTTAAATACAGTTAAAAATCAGCATGAATTGTTCTTCCACAGTCTTCTCAAAAGTCTTTCAGTCTTATAAACTGAAACTGTATATTGTACATTCAGAAGATTCTGCATAGATTCTGTACATTCAGAAGATTCTGCTTTATTCAGCTATGCTGCATTTTTTGACATTAAGACTGCAATCCTACATAGACTTAACTGAGTGCAAGTTACATTGAACTCAGTGGAGCTTATATCTGCATAGACATCTGCACTGGATGGAATTGTTTGTGATTTAGCTAAGAGCTTAGGTATAGTTTTATTTTATGGAGAAGCACTAGGCTAAAACCAGGAGATAGTTAACTGAATTCATATGTATTTTATACCCTCTCTGTTCAAAACCTAGATATTGATAAAATTTGCCCGTTTTTCGTTATTTAGACATTCTTTTGTTTTGGAAATCTGTAGGTGGGTGACCAACGAAGACAGCCTTGCTCCACAGGACCCCTCCTTCTTCTGTGATGTCTGTTTCCAGATGCTCCATTATGATGCACAGGGCAACAAATTAGGAGAGTTCCTTGCCTACCCTTATGTTGATCCAGGGATTTTCAACTAAGGCTTTGTTGGGAAGGAAAAGGACAAGCTGAATTGAGATCTCACTGTAGTAACTGCTGAATGCATACTTTCAAATATTGAGGCTAAGCAGTAGCTGCACTGTGTTTTGTGGCTGCGAGTGTGCACTTTTGTATTCCTAACTAGTCAAGATGGCAAGAGTGTGCAGACGTTACAGATCATGTTAAGAGAATCTGAACCACAGAGGAATTCAGAGACTAATGAATGCTGAGCTCCTACGCTTTACAGAGTTGTTTAGAAACTTGCCAACAGTCTGTGGCCAGTGCATGTTTACTTCTAAAACAGGTCGTTAGATGACATTCTCCTCACTCCAAGCTGCCAGAAGTCAGATACTGGCCTCTTCTCTAGTTCTTTGAGGAGGGAAATGCAATACCAGGGAACCCCTGGAGTGGCAAGATGGTCACCCCCACCAGGGTCTATATGCCTGGACTGTATTTCTCTGCTGATTATTTGGAGAACAAGACTATGAGGAGCATTTGTCTTGTTTTTATGGACGTTGCCATGGGGTTTGGTTGGGAGTACCTTTTTGTTAGAAAATCTTTTTCATATTTTAAAATGTATTTCTGTTAGCTTTGATGACATTACCCTAGAACTTCAAGACTAAAGGGAAACAAAGACACCCTTGTCATCTTTTTCTTCTTCAGGAGGGGATTATGTTCTGGGTTTGATAGCATTTATTTTCCTCTCCGTGAGAGATTAGGCCACTCCAGTATTGAACATATTGCACTGAACATGCTGCCTCCTGTGTTTAATTTGATATTTGACATAACTCTCCCTTTTTAATGCATGTGCCTCTCTCCTTTGGAAATGAGTTCATTTATTTGTAAATGAGTTCCAGATGTCCCTTAGTTGCTTTTATTGTACTGATACTTTATTTAAAAATAAATGGGTCATCAATATAAATAATATTGGATTATTTTCTCAGCAGTCATTATCTTGGCTTACCAGAATTATGTCATATCAGGTACTATAGCTAAAAATGTGACTGTATTTTAATCTTCTGGGAGAGAATGGGTGGTTGGCCCTCTATATGATGCTGGAATATATTTCTCATCCTTACCCTTCACCATTGACTGTGCTGGTTAGGGCAGTCGATGCAGTTCCAAGAACATCTTAAGGGTCACACAATTCCCACCCCTGTTTCTAATCATTGTCAAATTTCACTTCCACCCAAAAAGGTCTTACTGCTTTCATCATTTTCTCCATGCCTTTGCTAGCTTGCTATCTTCATTCCCATTCAGTTCTCCCATCTCAAAAGTGGGAAACTGTGGCCTTCAAACTTCAACTGCTGTAATCCCTCACCATTGGCTATGCTGTTTAGAGCTCATGGGAGTTGTAGTCCAACATCTGGACATCCACATTGCCTACCCACCCCTGTTCATAGGATCTGTATGAGTCCACTCTCCAAACCCATTGGTGCTGGTATGGATGTAGGAAACACTGCACCTACCAGGCTTGGAAGCAACCCCCGAGGATGCGTTCATTCTATTTTCAGGCTTTATAAATATACCAGGAGTGAATGTCTGACATCATCTATATGCACGATGACTGTACAATCGCTGTGAAGTTATTATTTCTACCTAAGGGAAAAGCAACAAGCCTCATAGATATGATGATTGATGGGAGCACCCAGGTGCTGCATTTCCTGAGGTGGTCAGAGTGGCTATTCCCATATTTTATCAGCAATCATGCTGGTTTTCCATGTTTTACCAGCAAATCATGCAGCAGAGCCTGTGGGACTTTCAGCTAGTGATGGACTGTCGCTAGCTGAAAGACCCATAGGAAGTAAATCCTATAAGGAAAGTAGATGAAAGAGGGAGAGGGGAGAAGATTCCCTCCATGAGGACTAGAACATGCAAGCTCAATAGGTGGAGGATAATGGCTGCAGAAGGGGAGAAGATAGAAAATTTGGTTTTCCAGTGGAGAGGTACTTAGTCATAAGGGAGCCATAGCAGTGGTTTCCTGAGCAATGATTAACGACAGAAAAGCCTTGCCCATAACCATAGCTGGAAGGAGGGAAAATTATCCAGATCTCTTGTATTCACCCCTCAAATGCCCCATTCCCTTGCCATCTCGTGTTTTGGGTTCAGTGGTGGCAGCACAGTGTGTTCATTCTGGTCCTTTAAGACGCTGTCATCAAAGTGGCTCTACACTCATCTCAGGATTGGTCATGGTTTTGCTAGAGCATGATGGTGGTGGCAGTGAGGGGTAGGGTGGGGAGGGGAGGTGTTGCCCAACATACCTGAGGTCCCTCTCCTTGTTGGGTAGTAAGACATCATATGTAGCCATGATAAGGGTTGGCCGTACTCTAGGAAAAATAAACATTTTCTGGATTGCTCCAATCAATAAAGTAGTTCATAGTAGTGGGAAAGCGAATAGAATGGAAGAAGTACCCCTCCCTCTCTTTTAAGGCAGAAAGTGAAGCTGAAGAAAGATTGAAGATTGCTTGTGAAAGCAGAAGCCATGTCCTATAAGAGTGGTAGCAGGAAAAATAGGGAATTCCTTGGGTTGCTCCTCAGAAGAAGAGTTTCCTACAAAGCCATTCGTGTCTCCTGGGACAATGGGAAGAGAAACCCATCTCAGAATGTCTTTTCTCCACTTCAGGAAAAATGGTAGAGTGGTTGGCCTCGTATTGTGCTTCTTCCTCTTGGCTCACTCTGGTTGCATTCGAAAAGCAGCTTAGAAAGGAAAAGGGTCTGAGCTGTTTCAAGGAAACGTTCTCAGTCAGAGCAAGCAGGACATTAGAATGCAGAGCAGACTTGCTTGTATCAGACTGTCCCAACGCCTGAAGGCGAGAGACAGTTACACATGATTGAAATTGTATTTTATGTTGGCCCTGTTGCATCCCAAACACAGTGACCTTCAAGTGCTATATTGAGTTTACACAATGAACAATAAATTATAGAGAAAACATTACACCTTTAATTCCATGTGTCCCAGGAGCTGCTGCAGGACAGCTGGGTCTGTTTTTAGTTTAGTATTCTGTTTTGAATGACTCCTCTGAGTCAAACCTAGTGTTGGACCCAGCTGCCAAATTCTAATTAAATTTCTCTCACACCAGCTGGGTATTTGTGTTTTGGCTACTTGTTTAATGATGCCAGTGCTTAAATGGCCACAAAGTTAAAGTCCATATAATAACAACAACAAAAGCACATTTGGGTGCGGACAGGAAGAGTAAGAGGTTTGTTTTGTTAGAAAATGCAGTTTTGTTATGATTATATCTGGATTATATTATACAGTCGTGCGAAAAAAAAAGTACTGTACACCCTCTTTGAATTCTATCATTTTATATATCAGGACATAATCAGCTATTCCTTAGCAGGTCTTAAAATTAGGTAAATACAACCTCAGATGAACAACAACATATGGCATATTACACCGTGTCATGATTTATTCAACAAAAATAAAGCCAAAATGGAGAAGCCATTGTTGTAGTTTATGTTTATTATATTTTTATTATTATATTTTCAGACCTGGTTCATCATCACAAACAGTCACCTAATTTTATTTTTGCCTATATACCTTTTGGTTCTCTGCTCTAAAATACATGTATCTGATGAAAGTTCAGTGTGGGAGAAAAAATATATGCAGTACTTATTTCTTATCAAACCCAAATTTCTTTTACTGTGTTAGCAATATAACATTTATAACTGAGTATACTGAACTGTGGTATTTGCATATTTGTAAACCTTAAAAGACCAGCTATATGCATGTTTATTCAGAACTTCCACTTTGGGTCCACTTTAGGTCCCACATGGGAGAAAAGCGGGAGATAAATAAATAAACTTCCAGCCAGATGTAGCCTATTTCCATCTGTGGTCTTAATAGTTCTCACCTAAATCTCATTGCTTGTAGTAGAGGGGAGGACAACATGTGCCACCTCATAATTTTGGTCATTCACACCTGGCCTCTAATCCCCTACCACACAATTTACCATTAAGCTGTTTGCAAAGTTACTGCTCCCCCTCCCACTTTAAAAAGTATGCCTTGTTTTTTAAAGAGAACTGTACTTCCTGGATGCTTTGGGGAGCACAGTTGGGGAGCACAGTTGTTCTTCAAGTCTATATGCCTGCCCTTCCTTTCTTTATTTACACACACACAGATGTGTTGTTACTATCATGGCAGTGAATTCAGTTTCAGCAGCCCTTGCTGACCTCCTGTGAGGTCTGGAGTCCATTGCACCCACTTGGCCCCAAAAGCTTCCTGCTTATCTTCTAGTAGCTCCATATTAGTTCAGAGGCTACTAGAAGGCAAACAATAATTCGTAAGACACAAAGGACCTGTGTGTTCTTTTCATAATAGTGGTAACATCTCCTTAGGCTCAGGAGTGCAACTTGGATTTGAGCATGGATTTGACTCCATAGTATTTTATTTTTATTTTATTTATTTATTTATACCCCGCTCTTCAGCCACAAGGCTATCAGAGCGGCTTACAAATTGTTTTAAGCAATAGCTATTTACACATCTACACTGCATTAAACAGTTTCCAATGTGTGTTAGCTAATTGCCCCCCACAAGCTGGGTACTCATTTTACCGACCTATGAAAGGATGGAAGGCTGACTAATGGGTGGAGATATGCCACTATCGTGGCAAGACGCCAATATTGCACTAATACCAAAAGAAAATAAAGATGTGGAGGATATGCGGAGTTATAGACCGATCTCACTCTTAAACACCGATTATAAAATTTTCACAAGCATCTTGGCTGAAAGGTTAAAGAAGATACTAGCTGAATGGATAGATAAAGACCAGACAGGTTTCCTTCCGAATAGACGTATAAGCACTAACATTAGGAAGATATTAAACCTTATCGAATATTTCGATAAACAGCCGGACAAAAAATTTACCATGATAGCATTAGATGCAGAACGGGCTTTTGATAGCGTCAATTGGAAATTTATGTTACAATTACTAGAAAAAGTAGAAGTAGGAAACCAATACTTGAATGCAATCAAAGCCATATACAACAAACAGACGGCGCAAATCATAATTAATGGCCAAAAAACAAAGCCCATAAGTTTGGAGAAGGGGGTAAGACAAGGTTGCCCTCTCTCCCCATTACTCTTTATTATGGTCTTAGAAGTATTATATAACAAGATTAGAACAGAAAAAGAAATTCAGGGAATCAGAATTAAAAATCAAACATATAAAATCAGCGCCTACGCAGATGATCTTGCAATTTATTTAGAAGATCCATTGAAATCTATTCCACCATTACAGAGAATACTTGAAGAATTTGGTAAACTGTCTGGCATCACTATAAATAAAGAAAAAACTACATTGCTAACAAAGAATATGGACAGAAAAGAAGAGGATACACTCAAAGCACTTACGAGTTATAAAGTAGAGAAGAAAATCAGATATTTAGGAATTACAATTACAAAAAACAATATGGACCTGGTTGACAATAATTACAAAAAGAAATGGTTAGAAATTAAAAAAAGATACGGAAAATTGGAAATATCTAAATTTATCCCTTTTAGACAGAATAGCTGCGGTGAAAATGACAGTGTTACCAAAGATGATCTATCTATTTCAGAATCTCCCCATTATATTAAATGATAATCTTTTTAAACTCTGGAATAAAGATGTGATGAAATTCATCTGGCAAGACAAAAAGCCCAGAATAAGATATAAAACATTACAAGACGAAAAGGCGAGAGGTGGACTGGGTCTATCAAACCTGAAGTTATACTATCAAGCAAGCGCCATTGTCTGGCTATATGACTGGTTTACGTTAGAAGACAATAAACTATTGACTTTAGAAGGAGTTGGTATGAAATTTGGATTCCATGCATACCTGTGGTATAGTAAAGAAAAAATTGACAGAAATTTCAATAACCATTTTATTAGAAAATCTCTCCTTAGAATTTGGAAAAAGATCAAACCACAAATCTATATTAAGCTTCCCTTATGGGTGTCCCCACAGGAGGCATTTAGGAGAACGGAAATGATCCATAGAGAAAAGTGGTGGACATATAATGAACTGCTACTTTTTCAACAAAAGGAGTGTAGACTCAAAACCAAGGAAGAATTAGAAAAGATTCAGATAAAATGCACCTGGTTTCAACATCGACAGCTTTTAGAGAGGTTTAAAATAGATAACAAAGAGATAGGGGTGGAGAATTTAAAAACTGAATTAGACCTTCTACTTGCAGATCATAAGGGGATTAAGATATCAGGGGTGTATAAACTACTGTTGAAACTGGAGTTAGAACAAGAGACAGTGAAGGAACACATGATAAAATGGTCTAGGAATGTGGGGCGAAGTATTCTAATGGAAGAGTGGGAAACTCTGGAAAAAGAATGTAAGATGCTTCATCAATAGTGAATTAAGAGAGAACTGCTATAAAATGCAATATCGCTGGTATCTAACTCCAAAGGTATTGTCAAAGATGTATAAGCAAGTTAAACCAAATTGTTGGAAATGCGGGGATATAAACGGTTCTTTTTTTCATATGTGGTGGACGTGTAAAATGGCTAAACAATTTTGGAATAACATACATGATGAGATTAGGGGAATCCTCAAGTTGGACTTTAAATTAAAACCAGAGCTTTACTTACTAAATATCTTTGATGAGGGTCTCCCTACAAAATACAAAAAAAATATGTTATATATGACCACCACGGCTAGGATAGTGTATGCAAGATATTGGAGGCAAAATAAGATTCCTGGTAAGGAAGAATGGCAGATGAAAATGAGAGAAGTGGTTCAAATGGAATTTCTAACAGGTTGGGTTAAACATAGATCTGTGGAGGATTTTAGAAAGGAATGGGAAATGATAATTGAGTTTTGGAGGGGAAAATGGAATGGGTATATGAATATATGGATTACAGATTAAATAATGGCCGGATGGCACTTTTCCTGATATAGAAATAACCCTTGGTAGACGCTGAGTCAATCGAAACTTCACCCCTCTGGGGGAGTTGAGCATTATAATGTCAGAATATCAGTTTCTTTTGAATGTATTAATCAGAAGCCGAATTTTGATTCTGTAAACTAACACAAACACTGTTGGGGTGGAAGTTTTTTTTTCTTTTATTGATTAATTATTTTGAAGTTATGGAAAATGGAATTTGTAAAAATAATAATAAAAAAAAAAAGAAAAAGAAAGGATGGAAGGCTGAGTGAACCTTGGAGCCGGCTGGAATCGAACTTGCGATGTGGTGGCTTGCAGGACTGGCATTTAACCACTGCGCCACCAGGGCTTGTCATTCTCAAATGCTGTAGGCATTTGGGTGAGCAACCTGTGGCTGTCCAGATGTAGTCCAACATCTGGAGGGCCACAAGCTGCCTATACCTGCTATGGACCGTTCTACACAAAATGCTCATATACATTCTGACTAAAACTTTGCTTTAAAATTATTTCACTCATTCCAAGCAGTAAATATGCACACACACACACACACACACGTGATTCCCTACGTTTTCTGTTTTTCTATTGGGGACAAATTTAAGAAAGTCTTGAAGTGTTGGATGGAGACTGGTTTCTTTTGCGGTTTACCAGTTTTCCCCTTTACATCTCTATTAAAATTGCATTGCTCTTCTCATTTATTCTTCAGATGCTGATTGTGGAAAGAGGAGTAACAAGGCACCTAAGCTAATAGAAATCTTAGTTGATCAGACTTTGGTTGCAATGATTTCTCTGGGCAGTACCTTCACATTATTTACACCAAGCTTACACCTATGAGCCCTAGGATCTACCAAGTATAGAATTTTGCTGCCTGTAACGACACTGGGGTTTTTTTGGGGAGAGGGGGGTGATATTTGTGTGGAATGGTAGAATGCATAGAACCCTTATTGTGATCCATTCTACTTTTACAGACCACTTTTGTAAAAGTGTGTAAAGTTCATTTACAAAAAGGTGTACAAAAGCGGGGGGATGATTTGCCTGCTTGAATTTTCTCTGACAAGCTTACTTGATTTTGAAATGTGACTTGAAACTTCTTCAACTGTTCTGTTACGTTCTTCACATTATGAGGAAATTTCAGAATTTCTGTACTCAAAACAATGGAGGGTCCCATCAATACAGCTACAGTATAGCGGGGGGGGGGGCAATTGCAGGGCAAACAGGGCAGGGGGCATTTTTTTCCTTCTGCGACCATCGAGCAGGCTGTAGCAGCATGTTTCAGTGTACCTGAAGTGATGAGATGCCACCATTTTGGCTGACTTCTTGTTTTCTTTTTTCTTTTGGGGATGTTTGGGGGTGGGGGTTAGGGAAGCAGGCTGTTGTCTTTTAAGGCAGTTTTAGGAGATTCCAGGGAGTTTGGGGACAAAAAGTCCCCAAATCAGGCCAATTTTGGGGCAGGGGAGGCCTGTGGGCTTTAAGAATTCAGTACCATCAACAACTTAAATCTAGAAAAATAAGTGAAAGAAGTCTGAAGCTGCCCATCAGCATTAACCAGCAATATATACCTAAAGACATGTGCCAGAATCCTGTTGGGGTCTTACATGTTCGTAAGTGGACTTGTGTCTATGGTTATTACAGTTGCGCAGTTGCGTAACACCCATATCCAGTAGAGGGCTGCTGTTATGTTACTTTCAAGCAGAGCTAGCAGAGTGCCTGATGCAAATCAGTTCCTGATGTGCATCAGTGCTCAATGCACATCAGGCAATCTTGCTAGTATCCTGTAATACATCTTCATAATTCAGTAAAGGAGTTTCCTAACCCCTCTGCTTCTTAGCTAGGTTTACATAAAGGTATGTCATGTAATAGTTCATACAGGATTCCAGTGACGTTTTATATTTTTTAAAAATGGCTGAGGAAATACGTTTTGATACATGGAGCTAAGGAAATCGCCTTTTGGAGGCTATTCAGAAGTGAGAGCCAGGCAACAAGTGTTTTTCTCTTATGAGAAAAGAGGGGGCTGATATAGTTGGAAGTGCTACTTCAAATATTCGGACCTCAAGATACTTTAAGGCTTTCAGGATAAACACTAGTACTTTGAAGTGGTATCTGCAAGCAGGTAAACATTATAGCTCTTCCTAGGTGAACCAGCCACAAATCTAGCAGTTGAGTTCTGTACCAGGTAAAGCTTCTGTGCTATCTTCAAGGACAGCCCTATATATAATGCATTACAGGCATCCTCTGTTTTTTAGTTACTTGTTTTTCAACATTCCACAATTTCAACAGATCTAAATTATAACATGTACTGCACTTTCGACCCCATCCACTCTTTTGATCATGTGCTTTTTCCCCTCTCAGTTGACTCAGTATGTTGTTTTCCCCCTCTGTCTACTTACAAGCTAAAAGAGGGCTGGGTTCTACTTTTCAACCATTTCCACTTTTTGACAGTGCCCTATAGTCCCTAACCCATGGAATAAGTGGGGGATGCCTGTATAGCCACTCAACTTGAAAGTGATCAGCACATGGATCACTACAGTCCTACTATATATGTGCAGAAATAAGCTGTAGCTAACAAACCATACAAAGAGTTACAAAACTACTTGGACCTCAAAGAATGTTGGATCCAACATCTCCAAGCTGCATTCCTGCTCATTAAAGGTAAGTAGTAGTAGTAGTAATAGTAATAATAATAATTTATTTCTATCCTGCCCCTCTGCAACGCAATCGGGGCGGCTTACAATATAAAAACTCCATAGTAACCTCACCTAGGACGGGTAGTACACCAACTTCCTAGGAACCACCATCTCACAGTGCCACAGTCTTGCAGTTTCATCTTCTTTTTAACATAATCTTTTTGCTAGAGGCCAAGGCTTCACTCACATTGGATCCCCTGTAGACTAGAAGTCTAGGACTTAACTAAGCTCCAGATAAGTGGTTTTTATCTCCAAGCATGGTTTCCCAAGCACTATCCCCACCCCAGATCTGTGTGTAATGGCTCTGTATTCAGAGCACTGACATTGTATTTCACTATCCCAGAGGACCTTAACCAAATTGTGCTGCAAATTGCTTATAACAGAATAAACAGTATCAGTGCTCGCAGAGAGCTATTAGATTTTCTTTGAGCCAGCTTTTATGTACAGGTACAGACTTTCACAGCATTGATACAATCGCTATAGAGTGGCTTCCAAGTGTTTCAACACTGAAGAGAATTTTGGTAACAATTGTAACATTTGAAGTCTACAATCCTTATGTTGATGAAAATGAAGCTTTTTCTGTCCAGCCTTCAATAACACCAATGTGTTGTTGTTTTTTTCAAGATTTATCACTGTGGGCTTGACTACGCCAGTCACAAACCCTGAATCCCCCTGAGTCTGGCCCAATAATGCCAAACAACATGTGGCCTTTTCCCTGAATTTGGTGCAACCGTGACACATGCTGTAGTGACACATGCTGCTATTCGCACCAGACTTACAGAATACCCCCACAATCTGGGTTTTTGAAAATTCAGTTTTCTCAGGAGTTTGCTGGCAACTCCAGAGAAAACTGCCATATGAACAATCCATCCACACCGGATTCGGGAGGGTGGGGTAGGGAGAAAGGGCAAGTGCTGCCTGAGGCACTATTGTTTCCCCCCCCCCTCCTCAGTGCCACTTCTTATTCCAAAGGCAGAGACCCAGCGGTAGTCGCTGTCTTTGAGGTCAGAACTCCCAGTGAGCACCACCATCATAAGGCTAGCTGCCCGCTCTGGCTTCAGAGGGGGTTCTGGACCCTCCAAGCTCCAGGAAAAGCAAAGCCCCCCCAGCAGCCACCCGATCTGGCTTTCGAGGCAACTCCCACTGGCGATTTGCTTTCCCAGTGCACAGTCGCCCAGGAACAGCATACCTCCAGTGGAAGTCACCTGGTCTGAAAACAAAAAGCACACCTGCCTCGCTGTCGTGAGTAAGCTACCTGTTCTGCCTTCAGAGAAGGCAACTACCGCTGGGCCTTTGATTTTCTCAGAGCTCAGAGTCAAGCATGAGTAAGAAGAAAAACCCAATGCAGATTTGGGCTTTGGCAGGTGTGGTGCTGAAATCTGGGCCAGAATAGTCCAGATTTCATGTGCTGCAGCTCCGGGCCAAAGTAGTCCAAATCCCACCTGGATTCCCCCCACCCATGTAGTCACGCCTTGTGACACTGGCCCTACCAGGCTAGCCTCACAAGTTCCTAACCCTGGCTGCCTGTCACTCCCACCTTGCCCTAGGGTCCCCCTTTTATATTCCTTTCTGGATTTGGGTACTGGGCCTCTAGGTGGCCTTTTTGTAGACATGTTTGGTTAAAAATAGTGTTAAGTGTGGTACTTCTAATGTGAAGTGTGACCAATCCTTATTCCAGGGTGAATAAAGCCAATATGAGTCAGGGTGAATAATTTAACAAACCACTTCAGATTATTTATTATAACCAAGCTTTAACAACTTCCAGGATTTGGTATTAACTATATATTAATATTTCAAACAAATGGTATCAGACCTTGCCTCCACTTAATTCATACACCCAGTAGCATTCTCTCCCCATTGACACTCACCACTGACCCTTTCAACTGCCTGTCTCTACAGTCAACTCTCAACTGACATTCTCACACTCTCTCACTCACAGAGGCCCCTCCCTCCCATCACAGCATTCTGTGCTGGGATTGGCTGCCCTCTGTCCTTCCAAGCACTGTTTCACAACCATTCATTCAACATATCTCAGCAACATAGCTGCAAGGTAGCCTCTCACAATCACCCTTTTAATTATTTATTTAATTGTTGGGGTGCCTATAGAGGAAAGGAATACCTGTTTGATAACCTCCAAACTAACACAGAACAAAGATATAGCCTCTAAATTGGGTGATAAGAACATGCTGTCTACAACTGATGACTTGGTTGAACCACTGGTGAATTTAGTATCCACTGACAAGGTCCCTTATGCTGTAAGAGATCTGGATGGGGGAATCTATTAATGCTTTGCTAGCAACAAATGAGGATGACTTCATAACTATAATTCTAGCACATGTCTTCAACTCAAAGAGGGTTAACAATATATCTCCTCTGCATGAGTTGTCTTCTAAACAAAAAGTCCCTGTTCAAACAGAAGCCTTTGATACTTGTGATGATACAGCCTTGACTATACCAGTTTGATAATCACATTTATTATCTTGCAATATTACACAACTGGGGAAATAAGTTCTATGATGCAGATTTTGCAATTTATTTATAAAATTTAAAATTCTTTGTTCCTAAGAAAAATGTGCCCCTAAAAGTAATCTACCATCTCTTTACAGATTTCATTCATTTTCTGTTCCAACTGTCAAAATTTGGATTACAGTCTGTAGTAGTGGTGGCCTTACTACTTTTATCTCAGTTGACCTGCAAGTTGATATTCAACTGCTGGCTTGTTCTTTTTCACAATGTATACAAGCCCTCTCCATTAAGTCATGCATTTTGGTTCTCTTGTTTGTATAACTTTCCACCTAGTTAGTCAAAAAATGTAGGTCCCCAAAGCATTTGGAATAGCCTATCTGAAATACTTACCCTCCAGGAGTGACAGTATCCCTCCACAAGGTTCCTGCTGTGCGCAGATTTTAATGCTAGAATTGGGACCAGTTTGAAACAAGCAGAGGCTACTAATTTTGGACAAGACTTTCAAGATACACCTGCAGTTAGGGTTTCTCAGGATACAAGTACGAACAAGAAGTTTTCAGGGGTTCTCTCTGTATCATTTGCAATGTCTTAATGGAACCCATCATGATGAAATGACAGGTACCTATACTTATTTCACCAACGGGTGCTAGCACAATAGATTATATGGTAGCTTCTGCCAATTTGCTTGATGACATTCATAGATTTGAAGCAGACAACAGGGTTAAAGCAATCATTTTCCTCTGCTGCTGATATTTAATTTTCCAATTCTTCATCTCCCATGAACATCTCAAAACTTAAATGGAATTCAGTGAGGGAACAGAATACAGTGGTCAATTAATCTGGCTGCCTTCATCCTTCATATACTTGAGGGTACCAATTTTAAATCCTTTTGCCAAGATATTTTAGACTCCAATTTAGATGTTTCACATATTTATCATTATTCAAAATCTTAGATCCAAACTAGTCTGTAACAAACAAACAACTTAAATCAAAAATACTAGTAACCAATAGATGGTTTGATCATGAATGTAGAGCTGCCTGAGGTAATGAATGGATTACTCTCAACAGGCACTTAGAAATAACAATACTATTTCGCATACATTAGTTTCTATGAGGTTATCATAAGGCACTTTTAAAACAGAAAAAAGACACACATGCTAAAACACAATGGGGGAAAAACAGCCCTAGCTGTTATGGAAAAGAATGAGAAGCAGTTTTGGGATATCATTTTGATAGGTACGCACACTGTTAGACCTGTAATAGTTGGACAAATTTCAAAACTTCAATAGCATACGCGCTTTAGCAGGCTTTATGGAACTATACCCGAAGGGAACCACCCTTCTATTGTTTTTGAAAGTACTCATTTGCCTTGTTGGTTTCCTGTGTTGGTGTCTGAGATAAAGAAGCCCTCAGCAAGGCTCCAGGTGAAAACATGTTGCCCTTGCAAATATTCAAATACTTTATTGACCGGTGGGTCTCAATATTAGCCAAAGTGTTTACTCAAATTAGCAGCACAGGTATAATTGGAATGGGCAGGAAACAGTGTAGTTATTCCTATTCACAAGAAGGGTGATAAGAAAGATCCCAATAATGGGCCTATTAGTCTTCTGGACATTCACTCTAAGTTATGTAGTAAATGTCTATTACATAATAGGAGGATTGAGAATATTCTAACCATGTTACCCACCCTGAATAGATTGTTTTGACTCTTAATTTTTTTAATGCAACAACACAGCCTGGAAAAAAACCCCACAGAAAACCAACAAGGAATTGCTGGTCCTACCAAACATCTATTTGTTGCCTTTGTCGACTTAGCAGCAGCTTTTGACTCAATTGACAGAAACCTGTTGTGGCATACACTGGCCAATACTAATACAGATAACCCCCTATTGTTTTTAATTAAGGAACTCTATTCCAACACAACTGCTAGAGTGGGTATTTCTGGATCATTAATCGATCCTCTCCCCATTAATAAAGGAGTGAACAATGATGTATGTTGGCATCATCACCTTTCAATTTATACCTGAATGACAGAGTTCCAGCATTGTCTGGCCCAGAATTTTTCCTACCCTCAGTTTAGTCAAAAAGTATTTTTTTTTTATTTGCAGACGACACAGTTTTAATTTAATTCACTTGCATATGTCTGAAAAGGCTGCTCTTTAAGCTCAGTGTACAGTTGTCCCTTCAAATTCATGGGGGTTGGGGGCGGAGCACCACTGTGAAAGTGAAAAAACTGCAAATAAATTAAGCCCTGCCCCCAACATGCATACTACACTACAGTATTGTAGACTCCTCTCCTGCCAACAGGACTGTCAATACCTGCCATCGCAGTATCAACACCTGCCCCCAGGCACACAAACCATGTCCCACACCCACACTCGCCTCCCTACCAGCTCTCCCTCCCTCTGCCCTGCCAACAACACAACTCCAGCTTGGTTTCTTACCTTGCACCAAAACAGTGGTGCCCGTTTAAAACAGTAAGGTTGCTCCTTTCCTAAACCAAAGCTAAAATGTTACAACCATGCAACACCCATCCATGGGCACACAAACCACACCCCTCACCCATACTTGCCTCTCCCCAGCTCTCCCTCCCTCTGCCCTGCCAACATGACCTTACTGAGTGTTTTAAATGAGTGTTTTAAATGTTTTGGTGCAAGGTAAGAAAGCAAGCTGGAGTTGTTTTGTTGCCAGGATAGGAGGAGATGGTAAGAGGAGGAGGGGGGTGGGGTCTTGGAGTTTGAACTAGTTGAGCAGCAGCTACAAAGCACGAATATGCAAAATTGTGAAAGTGAAACACAAGAATATGAAGGGACGACTGTATTTTGTTCTAAAGAAAAGCTGGACATTTACTATTCTAAAACAAAGGTGATGGTGTTTTGAAAAAAGCATTCTTATTTTTGATCGTCTAGATTGAACAATGTCAAGAACTTAAATACCTTGGCATTCATAGATTTTCCTTGGTTTTTTTCTGGGCTGTGAGGCCATGTTCTGGAATAGTTTATTTCTGACGTTTCGCCTGCATCTGTGGCTGGCATCTTCAGAGAACAGTTGGGTGTGTGTGTGTGTGGAGTTTATATGCTGTGAACCCCTGTTGGGGAGTATGTGTAAATTTGTGTAATTGAATGGTTAGTTTCTGGGTATAGAAATGCAAGGCTCGTTAGTGTCTGTTTGGCTGATGGTTGGTTGATGGACCATTATCTGCTGGGAATCCCCCTGTCCCTGGGTGGAATTCCTTTGTAAGAGTTGAGTTTTAATTCTATTGTATTTCAAAACTGGGAGCCAGATTTTGTTTACTTTTAAGGTTTCTTCTTTCCGGTTGAAGTTGTCCAGGTGTTTGTGGATTTCAATAGCTTCTCTGTGCATTCTGACATGATAGTTGTTGGCTGTACCCAAAAACTAACCATTCAATTACACAAATTTACATATACTCCTCTACAGGGGTTCACAACATATAAACCCTAGATACACTCCTACCCAACCATTCTCTGAAGATGCCAGCCACAGATGCAGGCAAAACGTCAGAAAGAAACTATTCCAGAACATGGCCTCACAGCCCAGGGGGGAAAAAAACCCAAGGAAAATCTATGGATGCCGGCCGTGAAAGCCTTCGACTTCACACCTTGGCATTCATTTTACAGAAAACCTTTCCTAGAAGCCCTATATAGAAGCTACTAGAGCCTTGAGCTCTATTAAATCTATCCTTAGATTTTACAACACTGCTGGGGATTGCCTGGTTGTTCCAGCCATGAAAGTATTTCAGCGCAAAGTCACTGCCCAGATTTTGCATGGTGCTGCAGTCTGGGAATCAGATGACTTTCAGATGACTCAACTGGAGGCCCTTCAGAAAACACTTCTCAAGAAACTTTTAATTTTTCCACCGGGCACTTCTACAGCTTTGGGTCAGGCAGAGGTTGGATTCCCTTCCATTAGATCTTGCATTCATTTTATTTAATTTAATTCCTGGAGAATTTTAAAAGATTCCCCAGTCAGGATTTCCCCTAAGTTATGTTTTGAACATTTGCTGAATTGCAAAGTTTGGAGTTCAAGATATCATAAATTGTATCAACTGTATCCTACTCTGTTGGAAAAATTTTCCATCCTGAATTCAAGAGAAGCTCTGTGAGTACATTTTTCACTATACAGTTGTCCCTCTGTATCCACGGATTTGGTATCCACGGATTTAAGTATTCACGGCTTGAAAATATTCTTCAAAAATAATAATCCAAAAAGCAAACCTTGATTTTGCCATCTTATATAAGGGACACCATTTTGCTATGCTACTGCAGATAATGGAACTTGAGTATTCACGGATTTTTGTATCCACGGGGGGTCCTGGAACCAAACCCCAGCGAATATGATGGGGCAACTGTATTGTTCACCTGGACAGAGGGTAGGGTACTAATAATTCTAATTTCTCAGAACTTAGGAAAGCTTTTACAGCCCATTGCTTTCAAACCATGCCTACAGCTATGATCAATGGCAGATATTTTCATACCCCTTTACCCCCTCCATCTGTTAATTTGTGAGGATTTGTCTCAATATTTGTTCTTTACATGAAGAACCAGATTTATTGCTGATATCACAGTTGATCGTTCTAGGGATGTTCTTATTTAATCATAGCACTGTTGTTTATATTCAAGTATCTTCGTTTGCGAAGAAAAGCCAGAGAGAGAGATTTTAATTTTATTGATTTTTTAAAGTATTCTAGCTCTATATGTTATTTATTCTATGTTGTACTTCTAAACTGTATTCACTTGTTTTGTATGCAAATGACCCATGTTCTAAGCATTAATAAATTACTACTACTACTATTTAGAAATTACTTGATAAGGGTTGCAAGACCAAAAATGAAGTGTATTTTAATGTACACAGAAATATCTTACAATGTAATGGTGCCATCTGCTGTCTCAGCAGCAATATTAGAATATTTAAGATACTGTATGCAAATAAACAGAATGGGACAGAAGGCAGTTCATACAATAGATTATATGCATCAAGAAATCTGGATTTGTTCATACAACCAAACCTACATTGCTACATAGTGCTATCTTCTGCCCTCAAACATATAAAGTACACCTTATCTATCAATTTCAGTTAATTGTGTATCAGAATACAAACTACTTCATGTAGTTGTATGACAGGAAACTGAATGACTGGGGCCAAAAGGCATAGGGGGGGCTGAACTTCACATATTTCAATTACTTAGCCTCTTTCTTGGGTTTCAAACATTTTTCATCTGTAACACAACCTAACAAAAATATAATAATAATAATAGTAATAATAATAATTTATACCCTGCCCCTCTGTTAAAACAATCGAGGCGGCTTACAAAAATTAAAATACAATACAGATAAAAATCCCTAAACACCCCCCACCCCCACCCTCCCCCATAAAAAAGTATTAAACAAATATAATTTAAAAAGCAACTGATCTAAAATCACATTTAAAAACAATAAATACAATAAATAGCCAGCGAACTAAAAGAGGCCAGGATCCCCTGAGGCCGGGATCTAATTAGGAAAGGCCTGCCGAAAGAGATCCGTCTTTAGTGCTTTTTTAAAGCTACTCAGGCTTGTCATCTGACGGATCTCGTTCGGCAGGTCATTCCACAATTTGGGGGCGATTACCGAAAAGGCCCTCTGGTAGGTTGCAGACAACCTAGATTTTTGTGGCTGAAGCAAATTCCTCCCAGAGGACCGGAGTGTGCGGTGAGGATTGTATGGGAGGAGGCGGTTCCGGAGATAAGTTGGACCCAAGCCATTTAGGGCTTTAAAGGTAATAACCAACACCTTATACTGGGCCCGGAAACTGATAGGCAGCCAGTGGAGAGATTTTAATACTGGAGTTATATGGTCTCTCTGAGATGTTCCTGAGACCACTCCGGCTGCCATATTTTGTACCAACTGAAGTTTCCAGACCAAGCATGAGGGCAGCCCCATGTAGAGCACATTGCGGAAATCTAGATGAGAGGTTACCAGTGCATGCACCACAGTCTCGAGGTCCCTTACTTCCAGGAAATGGTGCAGCTGGCATATCAGCCGAAGCTGATAACAGGCGCTCCTGACTGTCGCATTCACCTGACTCGTCATCTGAAGTGATGAATCAAGGAGCACCCCCAGACTGCAAACACAGTCCTTAACGGAGAGCGTGACCCCATCCAGGACTGGAGGTTGCAACCCAACTCCTGGTTTTGGGGCCGCTACCGTGAGCACCTCCGTTTTGTCTGGATTTAATCTCAATCTGTTTTTCCTCATCCAGCCCATTACTGCTTTAAGACAATCATTAAGAGGAGAGACGCCATCGGAATTTGAGGCTGACGCTCAGGACAAGGAGAAATAGATCTGGGTGTCATCAGCGTACTGATAACCCCCAGCCCCATAAGTCCGAATAATCTCACCCAGTGGCCTCATATAGATGTTAAACAGCATTGGGGATAGGATGGTGCCCTGCGGAACACCACAAGTAAGTTCCTTTCTGCTGGAGCAGCTGTCCCCAAGCAGCACCCACTGGGACCTGCCCGAGAGGAAGGACCGGAACCACTGGAGTGCAGTGCCTCCGATTCCTAACCCACTCAAGCAATCCAAGAGGATGCTATGATCTATCATATCGAAACCCGCTGAGATGTCTAAAAGCACCAACAGGGACACATTACCCCTGTCGATGCTTAGACGCAGGTCGTCGGTCAAGGCAACCATGGCAGTCTCAACTCCAAATCCCGTCCTAAAGCCAGTTTGAAATGGGTCTAGATAATTGGTTTCATCCAAGACCACTTGGGAGTTGAAGCGCAACTGCCCTCTCGATCACTTTGCTCAAGATTGGTAACATAGAAACTGGCCTATAGTTGTTCATGTCCAGGGGGTCCAGGGAAGATTTTTTCAGGAGCGGCCTAACGGCTGCTTCCTTTAAACAAGATGGAACACACCCTTCTCTGAGGGATGCATTGATGATGTCCTTAAGGAACACCATCAAGGCAGTCCCCCTCTGGATGGCCAGCCATGAAGGGCAAGGATCTAGAGGGCAGGTCGTCTTCCTCACCCTACCAAGTAGCTTGTCCATGTCCTCGGTACTCACGGATTGAAATTGATCCAGTAAACTTACATCAACGGACTTGCTGGACACCTCGTCAATTGTTTCTGTCAAATTACTGGCATCTAAGTCAGCTCTTATCCGAGATATTTTATCTGCAAATAAATTGTTAAATGCGTCACAGCAGGCTGTCGTTGGGTTAAGCAACAGGTTCTGCGCAGGAATAACCTGCGTCATCTCCCTTACCACCCTAAACAGCTCTGCTGGAGGGGACTCTGCATACGCAATACGTGCAGAGGAGAAGGATCTCTGCGCTGCATGTATTGCCTCTTGATAGGACCAAAGAAAGTTCCTATGACGAGTCCTGTCGGATAAGAGTCGAGTTTTCCGCCAGTTACACTCTAGTCGTTGTCCAAACCGCTTCATTTTCCTAAACTCTGCTGTATACCATGGCTTATGGTTTGGAGCAGGTTGGAAAGGACACTTGGGAGCAATCGTGTCGATAGTCTTGGTAAGGTTGGTGTTCCAGGTATTAACCAAAGCTTCGACAGGGTCACCGGCGTTACCAACCATTAAACCCTCCAAGGCTTTCTGGAATCCTATTGGTTCCATTAGCCTTCGGGGGCGGAACATTCTAATGGGTCCACCACCCCCAGTGGGGCGGGAAGAGACTCTTAGTTCAGTCTTGACCAGGAAATGATCCGTCCATGACAATGCGGTGGTTTTTATAACCTCCGCCCATGGATATTCCTGTTCCGTACTGAAGACCGCATTGAGGGTATGACCTGCACAATGTGTGGGCCCGACGACCATTTGGGATAGGCCCATGTTTGTCATGGTTTTCATGAACTCCCGAGCCGCACCAGTCAGATTTGTCAAACTGGTCTTGAGTGGGATGTTGAAGTCGCCCAAAACTAAAAGTTTGGGTGACTCCAACAGCAACTCTGACACCAGCTGTGTCAGCTTGGTTAGGGAGTCTGCTAGACAACGGGGTGGTCGGTATACTAGCAGAATCCCCAGACTATCCCTGGTCCTCAGGCTAAGGTACACTCAAAATAGACTGTTCCGGACAGGCATCCTGGTCAAGGTCAGATTAGCCTTATAAACCAGAGCCACTCCGCCTCCCCCGCCCACTTCCCCTCACCTGCTCACTGACAGAATGCCCGGCTGGGAGGGCCTGCATCCACGTGACAGCGCTATCGTCTCCCAGCCAGGTTTCTGTGAAGCAAGCCAGGTCGGCATCCTCATCCAAGAGAAGACTGTAAATAATGTGAGTTTTATTCTTAACCGACCTGGCATTGCAGAGGAGCAAAGTAAGGTTCTGTGGAATGGTTGGTACACTCTCCTATCCATTCCGGGAAACAGGGTGAACTGAAGGTGGGATAGCTAATAAACAGTGATCCCGCCTTCTTTTGTACCATCTGTTCACTCCGACCATACCTCCCTTTCCCCAGCACAACTCTAATTTCTGCCCCCACTCCATTCCTGGCCTCAGCTGACTCCAATTGCAGGCTTAGAGTCCTTCTGGCTGCTGGCTGGTGTTCCTAAGGGGTGTGGGAGTGGCTTAAGATGCCAGCCACTCCTGGCCACGCCCCCTCTCGCTGCCAAGAAGTCCTCAGGGCCCCACTATAGCCTTCTGGCCCAGTGGAGTGGGATGAAAGGCTGCTGCAGGCTTGGAGAACCTCTGGCTTGCTGTGAGATACCTGTGAGATTGTTACCCAAAATGCTCCTTGGAAAATTCCAAGAAAATATCGAGTTTCTAATATGTTGGGGAAATTAGCAGCAACTCGACTTAGCTATGCAAAAGAGGGGGTAACAAGGGAATCTGAAAACCAATTATACCAGTACTAGTCTGGATGGAATACTTAGTACGCATTTAAAATTAAGTATGTTTTTTTTATTAAGGAGTTCAAAAATAACACCAAACACACACACACATTCACCCAGAAGAAGCATTCACTCAAGGCTATAGAAACAAACAGTAGGAAAATTTGGATAGGGGGTAGCAAGAGGATCTTGAGGTGATACAGACCTGTCCTGTAGTCAATCTGGCAGAGTGGATGGAGGAAACTGCATGTGGCAACACAGAGCAACAGTGTCCCCCTGTTACTGGATGTGTGCAAAGATGCATATTTTGGGGGGTCTTTTATACCTCCAAATACACCTGAGGGGATTGGTTGCTTCATGAGTTGAAACAATGAATTCCATGAGCCTTCATGGATTGCACAATGAGTTTCCTGGTCTTAACAAAAGGTGAGGAAGATGCTAAATGTGTTTCTTAATGTCCACTGATTGGATTTTAACAGCTCTGAGCAACTTCTTTTAGGTTGGGAGGTGAGGAGAGGAAATTTCACAATCAGCAAGTACAAAAGGGTTTCTCCCATCCATTAACCTCCCATTTATGTGGAATGTGTCTTCTTTTGGCTTTCTCAGCTCCAGGCCTCCCTTTCCAGGGAAAAACCAAAAATGACCTTTTCTGAGACCATCCTGTCTTTTCCCTTGTAAAAGGCCACAGTAATGAGCCAGTTTCTGAGGCCTACAGCCAATGCTAACATTCCAGAAGTGGGGTGCATTGGAAGTAGGGTGCAAGCTTTGCTTACAAGATGCCTTTCACACAGCACTCCACTTGGGAATAAGATTAATGGATCAGCCTCTGTCACTAAGAGAGCAAGCTCTCTGACCTTGTAGCAATTGGGGCTTTTCAAGAAAAACATACAGACTCTCTTTTATCTGCATAAACTTTAATATATTTTTTTTTAAAAAACCAAATTGTTTCAAGACAGTGTTTTACGACCAATGTGCATCAATACTTCCAGTGGAAACAGTCAAGTTTCCTTAGTTATGATAGTAATACCAAAAGCATACCACAGAAAGTCAAAGCATATTAAATTGGCACAATTAGCTTTCAAGAACAAAACTAACTTCTTATAAAGGACTGACTGAATGTACTCATACATTACATTTTAGCGGCTACAAAATGCTCTTGGCTTCTTACAAAACACAGTGAACAAACACTTTGGCAAACAACAATTCTGAAAACTATGCACAGACAACAGTGAGAAAATAGATTTATACAAGTAGAGCAGTTTGGCAATTTTAAAAGAAAAATTAGTTTCCTGTCAATAACCAAAAGGTGAACATACAGTAGTTAGATAAACATACTACGGTACTAATCCTGAAACATACAAACACTTTTCAGTCTCTAAAATGATTTACGCTTTATGTTTGAACTGCGTATTGCTTATTAATACTGGGCCAAATGCTATCAGGATGTTTAAATATTTCAAAAAACAAAAGTTAAAGAGAGATTCTTCACAACCCCCATGAAATTGTACACATTAAAATACTATGCTTATAAAATTATTTAAAACTTTCAGCAATGTAATTCTCAAATGCAAATCCTTATCTTTAAATGTACTTTACAAAAATTTAGGCTGCATTCATTCACTCTCAGAGGCTGAAGCCTTCGTCTTCTCTTGTTCTCTGCCATCACCAGGCATCCTAAAGGGGAGAAGAAAAAAAACCCACGGCACACTTCTAAATATTTTTAGATGTATTTTTTCCTGTATATATTTTTATTACATAGTATATGTGATGGTCCTGTATGAACAATTAATATTACCAAAATTGGTTATAGACAAAATTCTAACTGGGTTGACTGAGAGTAGTTGGAGACTATGGTGCAGAAAGCAGAACGTCCAAATGTGGTTTCTTCCTCACCCTAAATTAGTAACGTTTGCTGCCCTGTAGTAATACGAGAACTCCCAACCTCACTACAGGTTCAAACTCTCTTATCTGAAACACTTAGGACCAGAGGTATTTTGGAATATTTCAGATTTCGGTATACTTGCCTATGCATAATGATATCCTGGGAGATGGGACCCAACTCTAAACACTAAATTCATTTATGTTTCATATATACCTTATACGCATAGCCTGAAGGTAATTTATACCACCACCACCTTCTCTCTCTGTGCATGAAATAAAGTTGGTGTACACTGAACCATCACGAAAGCAAAAGTATCACTGTCTCAGCCATCCATGTGGACATTTTGGATTATTTTGGATTTTATTATTTATTTATTTATACCCCACTCTTCAGCCACAAGGCTATCAGAGCGGCTTACAAATTGTTTTAAGCAATAGTAATTTACACATCTACACTGCAAAAAGCAGCTTCCAATGTGTGTTAGCTAATTGCCCCCACAAGCTTGGTACTCATTTTACCGACCTACGAAAGGATGGAAGGCTGAGTGAACCTTGGAGCCCGCTGGAATCGAACTTGCAACGTGGTGACTTGCAGTACTGGCAGTACTGTGCCACCAGGGCTCCTTGGACTGATTTTGGACTTCCAGATAAAGGGAGACTCAACCTGTTTCTTTTTGGTAGAGTGAACATAAATTAAAGTGGATATGTTGTAGAAAAGTGTTTCTTAACCTATCAGTTGGGAGAGAATGGCAATGTTCTTCCTCATTGCTGCAGGGAATATGGTGACAATTGTTTCTTCTTTTCCTGGAAATTTACCAAGAACTGGCAGCCAATAGCTTATGGCCTGGCATTGGTCCATGGAGCACTGTGAGTAGCATTATGACAGAAGATGCAAGTTTAAAGAAGAGATGCTAATCCCAACCCAGTAGGATGGCATTTTCCCACTGTCTAGATCAGGGGTAGACATACCCTGAGGGCCATGTTTGGCACCGCCAATCCCTTTGTAGGGGGTGCTGGTATGCCAAAAGTGAGATTTTGAATGAATGGAAGTCACTTTGGAGCTTTTGTTTTGCTGTTTTGGGATGTTTGTGAAACAGCACCTTCATGCCATAATAGCCTCTTGTATGTAGTCCATGTGTGACACAATATGAGTTCCTGGTCTAGATGAAACATAGCCTTGTCTGAATTAAAATTAGAGGCAATTATTTTTTGGTACATTTACATGTAAGAACAGAGTGCTTGGACAAAAGAGGCCACCCTCTATGTTTCTGAATGAGTCACTGTTCTGGGCATGTCTTCTTTGAAGACAGAAAATTCTGTTGCTTCTATGTAACAAAGTAACTGAACGACACAAGTACATCCAATGCAGCGAGTTGGTGGAATTGCCTTCCACCAACAAAGCTTGTCATGAGCAGTGAATTCCGAAGAGATCCATGCAGTGCATATCTTCTTGTGTACATGGATTTTAGGGAACTAAGGCTCCCATGAGTTGAATTAGTTTCTCTTGGCAGACAAATAGTTCTCCCAAGGTACAATTTTACAAACAGCTATCTTAGGATAATAAGTTGACCCACCAAACCTGAAACCCCTAAGCACAGTCTCAGAGCGATAAGGGAAGGTTTCTGCTACCATGATTCAGAGGAAGCTGCTACTCTTGTACAACTTTAAGAGTGGAGTGTACATTAATGAGTTTCTCCACTATTTTTTCTATTGGCACATAGTCCCTTTCTTGGCTTCTAAAAAGATAGCTCTTTAATAAAATATCTCATGGAAAACAGTTCTGAAGACTTTTTTAAAAGATTCAACCTTCAAACAAACAAACAAAAAATACAGTAATTTATTAAAGCACATAAATGAAGCAATACAGTTGTCCCTCCACATTCGCGAACTTGACATTCGCGGTTTTGGTTAAAACCACGAAACGGGGCCTCCAGAGGCCCCGTGAAAAGACCTGGAGGGAGCGGGGAGGCCCGGGGAGGCCTCCACGGGGCCCCCGGAGGCGCTCCGTAGGCCCCGTGAAGGCCTGGGGAGGGGTGGGGAGGCCTTCGCGGGTCCCCCGGAGGCCCTCCGGAGGCCCCGCGAAGGCTTGGGGAGGGGTGGGGAGGCCTTCGCGGGATGCCCGGAGGCCCTTCGGAGGCCCCGCGAAGGCTTGGGGAGGGGTGGGGAGGCCTTCGAGGGACCCCCGGAGGCCCTCCGGAGGCCCCGCGAAGGCCTGGGGAGGGAGGGAGGGAGGGAGGGCTGGGGAGACCTCCGCGGGGCCTAGCAAGGCCCCGCGAAGGCCTGGAGAGGGAGGGAGGGAGGGAGGGCCAGGGAGACCTCCGCGGGGCCTAGGAAGGCCCCGCGAAGGCCTGGAGAGGGAGGGAGGGCTGGGGAGACCTCCGCGGGGCCTAGCAAGGCCCCGCGAAGGCCTGGGGAGGGGGGAGGGAGGGCCAGGGAGACCTCTGCGGGGCCTAGCAAGGCCCCGCGAAGGCCTGGAGAGGGAGGGAGGGAGGGCTGGGGAGACCTCCGCGGGGCCTAGCAAGGCCCCGCGAAGGCCTGGGGAGGGAGGGAGGGCGGGCTGGGGAGACCTCCGTGGGGCCTAGCAAGGCCCCGCGAAAGCCTGGGGAGGGAGGGGGGAGGGGAGTCCTTATTCGCGGATTTTTCACATTCGCGGGGGTCCGCGGAACGGAACCCCCGCGAATGTGAAGGGACGACTGTATATAACTACTCTAAGACATCATGCAAAAAATGTTGAGATTATAAGACTATTAAAAATATTATAGGACACACAAGTATAAGGGATGGAGCTAGCAGTGCTCATCTAGTCTAGTTTTTTTCGCAGTTTAAAAAAATACTACCTGGTTATCCATTCAATACTACGAAGTATTTTATATTTGTTTTGCTTGAGTTGCGAGCATCAATACCTCTTTCTCTCCACAAAATCTCGTGAGAAATAGAACCACTACACATACAGACTATTAAATATTCCTTAGGGCAAAAAACTGGGTAATGGTTACTGAAGCAGGACAAATAATTGTTAATAATTTTTTAAAAAGCTGGAAGCTACTACAGGCACTCACTTTTTCTTATTGCCAGCATCAAGTTTCTCTCTCTTTTCCTCCGTGCTATCTCCATTCTGTTGTGACTGGTTTGCATCCTGAGAATCAGAAGCACCATTCACTATTTTTGTGCCTGTAACATTAAAAAGAAAAGGAAATCAAAATGTCGTTCCATTTTGTTAAATTAAAGTTAACAAGCAGCCAGGTCTGCAAAAGCTATGCTACTGATGTTGGCCACAATCCTCTATGCACTTCATTGCTATGTAACCATGGTAGTTATGTTGCTACGCAATGAATCCAGGCCCGACCCCCACCCCCACTTCCTTGTCACCAACCAGGAAGTGATGAATGGGGATCTGTTCCCCTGTCGTGGCTGCTTAATGTTTCCATCCCTTCATGCAAATGATCTTCAGTGCAACAGGCAGAAACAGGGTCTCTGTCACAATCCTCCCTTGCAGCAGAAATCGCTCATAAGAACATCAGTCAGCTACTTCCTGAGCAATAAGGAAACAGACCCCCATCCATTGCAGTGGCTTATAAGTAAGTGGGGATTTGGCGACTTTCATGGTCTCTATGTATCCCCCTAATTGAGGAAATACACCGGGATTGTGAATACGAAGCAGTCACAAATGCATAACACATTCATAACCTGCCAATAAGATTCCAGCCACTGTGTTGGATCTAGTTTTGCTAGTTTTGTTTTCACTGAATCAGAAAACCACAGATTTGGAACAAGGCAAAATCTTAAACCAACTTCAAACTGTGTAAAATCTGGTATCCCAATTTCAACGAAATGGAAAACTACACAGTAGTTAATTATTCCTAGGCCCATCACTATGACCTGCACTCTGCACCTACCTGCTTGCTCTCTCTCCTTTTCAGTTTTCTTGTTTGGTGCTTTCTTCCACTGCTCTTTGGTTTTGTTTGCTTCCTCATGCTGCTTCTGCTCAGCCAGTGACTTATTCAGCACTTGAGAAAGAACAGAATCTCCTTCTCCCACAAGAAACATAGTCTTAAATTTGTTGTAGAGCATGGTTGCTTTTTCCATAATAACTTGGCTGACCTTGAACTTTCGTATCTGAAAAGGCATTTTGAGGTGAAAAGTCCACCTGTGTATCTGTAGCTGTTTAAAGCATTCTGATATCTACTGGAAACAATCCATTTTACTACATACAGTATGACCCCCGTATCCCTAAGACAGTACTCACAGATTCACTTACCCGTGTCTGAAAAAATTATGCTCTCTCTAGGCATTTTCTAGGAATGACTCCCTCACAGATACGGGGGTCGTACTGTACTTAACTCTGAGATGCTTCCTATTAACTGCAATGCATCTCAATTCATTAACAAAATGTTTCTGAAAAGAGATAGGCAAGCTTTCAGTGATCGGGGCCCAATTCTCGCTCCACAATCTGCTGAGATCACAATCAGCCCACACATTGGTGGTAAAAGTAACCAAAAGTGGCTACAAATTCCGTTTTGATTTTGTATAAATGCTTTTTGAAAACCTTGTAGCTTGTTTAGAAGGTGAACCAGTGCTCCTGGAGTTGTCTTTTTTTGCCGATTTTTTGTTTCCCCAACGAGGGTTCTGGGAGTCATAAAAATGGGTGGGCTGTGTGCAGACTGCAGGCCTCGATTTTAGACTGTAAGGTTTATGAAAGATGAAACAGAAATTAAATTATACATTTCTTAAAATAAGAAGAGACACTACTTACTTTCTTAAGTGTCGAAATCATTTCAGCATGTTTCTGAGCTTGCTGCATTGTTACTTGAAGTGAAGCAAGTTCATCCAACGCTTCAATACATCTGTTTACATTCTAATAAAACAACACCCAGAACTTTTTAATTTCTCAGGAAAGAAAAAATACCCCAAAGTTTTGGACATAACATTATATACTTTGTACAACTAAAAACAAACAGGACTTCAATGTCATTTCTCACTGGAAACAGTTTCAGTAAATGTTCCAATGATTCAAAATTCATATCTGACTTAATTCCTCATGTAATCCATAAAATGGACTGTTCTTTATCTGACTGCATTAAGTATATAGCAAAGTATTTTACGATAAAAATTATGCATGGTCAAATTTTCAGTCATGTTATGGGATATGTATCCACAATACTCAAGCCTTGTGAACAGTGCACTGGTGCCTCTGAGCATATCAAGAGGACCAGGCAGCAAAAGTTGTTGTTAGCAGAGTTGCAATCATCAGGCGAAGAAATGAGCACACAGACACAGACATGTGTCTAAATTATTTCTCTTTACTAAAGCATATTGTAGTAATATTTACAATGAGTCTGAGACTCCTAGCATACAGACTACATATCACAGCACAATGTACAGCGCAGTCCTGCACTGTACATCCCAGACTGAAAGTACAGTCTGAGAACTAAATCCAAGTCAAGTGCAGAGACAGTGAGTGGAGTGATCTAATTATACAGTACAGATACAGTACAGCCATGGGTTATACAGTTAGTGGTTCTCACACACATTTTCCCATACAGATAAAACTTCATCCTTCACATGGTCTTTCCACACCTGTCTCCCAGATATAATCTAGATATGCTCATCAGCTGCATTTAGCCTGCTCATTGCCGGCCCCTACAGGCCGTAGCATATTATACCATGCCAACTCTTTACAGTATAAATTTCCAGTGATTGTACATCCCATCATCTTGACACAGTTATATGCAACTATTTAGTGCAAGCTAACCCACAATTTGGATGTTTTCAAATATCAGGATTTCCAAAGTAGTCAAACGGATAGTTTAAACCAAGGAAGCCTTTCCACACCTTGATGGAAATCAATTTTAGTAGAAAGGTACATGCACAATCTTTCCTTCTATGAATTTCTCTTCTAGACAGAAAACCTCATCTATTTAACAAAAAAAATCATCTGACAAGGAATACATTTTACAGTTTAAAAAAAGCAGACATGATCTAATAGCTAGCATTCAGGCCTATTTAAAACAAACTTGATGACAGTTCCAACAGACAGCCTTTAAGAGCCTGTGTGGTAGACTGGTTTGATCAGTGGACTACGAATCTGGAGACCAGGGTTAGCATCCTCTTTTGGCCATGGAAACCCACTGGGTGACTTTGGGCAAATCACACTCTCTCAGCCTCAGAGGAAAGCAATGGAAAAGTGCCTCTGAAGAAATGTTGCCAAGAAAACCCTGTGATAGGGTCACCTTAGGGTCACCATAAATCAGAAATGACCTGGAATCACACATGAACTGTCTTATTTAACAGGTAAAGAAAAATATTAGGAGTCAATACTTACCTGTGTTTCATAAATTTTTCAAACCAATTAATTTTAGTTCACTTATAAATGTCAAGAGAAGCTATCAACTTGAAAACTGACCATTAAGTCAGAAGAGGTCGTCAGCAAGGGAAAACTAGAAGTTGTTTTGTAGGAAAATGTTGTAATTTTTAAAATACTTTTTAAAAATGCAGGTTTTCCCTCTCCCTCAAAAAATTCATGACTAACACAATATATTATATATATAACACAAAATACTTACAAGATGGTCAATCTGGAGTGAGTTTTTGATTTCTGCATGTATCCTTTGAAGTCGAGAATCCATTGATGTTTCTAAATATTAAAACAAAAAGCAACTTAAAAGACATTGAACATAACCATTCTTTGGATATAAAAATCTTTCACGACCTTTATGTGAAACAACTTTAACAAATACCAAAGTGATAATGAAGCCAATAATTTAATTGCATTACTGTGGGCCGTTGATATCCTCTAGGATTTGGTTCCAGGACCCCATATACAATGGCATAGTAAAATGGTGTCCCTTATATAAAATGGCAAAATTAAGGTTTGCTTTTTCGCTTTTTTTTAATTCAAGCCATAGTTACTTGAACCCGTGGATACAGAGGACCAACTGTATTTTGATTGTCTTAAAAAAAAATTGGTAAACAGGTTAACATGCCTGAAACAAAGACAACACTAATTGCTTATTCACTCTGAAAATAAAACTTAACAGTCCTCCCTTCACATTCGCGGGGTTTGGGGCTCAAGACCCCTGTGAATGTGAAAAAACTGCAAATAAAAATGTATGTAAATATTGGTTAGGGGCGCGCGCGGATGGAATGCCCTGTAGGAGGAGGAAGGGAGAGAGGCTCGTGACCTAGGCTGCCACCACAACCCAGCCCACCTAGGCCTCCCAGGCCTCCTCCTTCTCCACTGCCACCATCACCATCGCATGCCCTATCACCACCACCATAGCACTGCCACTGCTGCCACCCCCAACCACAGCCCTGCCATCATACCTCCGGGGCCTCTGTGCTGCGTCCGCCATGGTCTCTTTGCCATCTTTCCCCTTTGTTCATGGCCCGATCCACAGCACTGCAGGGCCTTGGGGGAAGAGGAACAGGGGCGGACAGGCAGAGCCTCTCCTCCCCGTTTCCCCTTCGCTCAAGGCCCGATCTGCTGCAGCGCCAACGCGTGTCTGAAGCAAGGGGGAAAGGGGGCGGACAGGCAAAGCCTCTTCATCCCCTTCTCTTTCGACCCTCCCCTGCCACCGCTGCTGAGCACTTGGAGGCTTGGCTTTGCAGGGAACGCAGCAGGGGTTTGCTCTCGTGCTTTGCTTTCTAAGCAAGCGGCTTTGGTTGAAGCCCCCCACAGAGGGGACAGCAGATGGCGTGGGCCTTCCTTGGGTGCCCCCCCGCCTTGGGGGTGGCGAGGCAAGTGCCTTTAAAACGAGGCTTCTTGGTGGCGACAACGGTGGCTTTTGTGGGCTTTGGCTCCCCCTTCCCCCAGGGAACAAAGGCTGATGAAAGCTGTGCATTCCCAGGAGGGGGGGGGGAGAAATTCCATGAATAAACACAACCATAAAAGTCAAAGCAGCGAGTGTGGAGGGACAACTGTGTTTTAGTAAAAAAAAACAAGTAGCAGTTTTATAGCCCTAGTTTGCGCATTTCAATAAATCAGGAGTCTGAATGAGGTTTGGGTTATTGTGGATGAGCAGCATGTTCATACACACTGCCTGCTCATTTCCACTTGCAACAGGAATGGTTGAACAAACAGTGGAGCTTGTCTACTAGAGAACTCTCTGGCTTGTTTACTTCTTGACAAATCAGAGAATTAATCCTAAAACAAGAGAACCTGGCTTCTTTTTCTGGCTTATTAGGAAAGGAAGACACCAAAGAAGACATGGAGGTAAGTTCTGTGGTTTGTTTAGGCATTACTTCTGCAAATAGGAGTAATTAGTCAGCACACACAAGCACACTAGCTTGTCCCCAACAAGCTGGAATTCTCTCGATTTCCTACATGCTGTGACATCCAAATGCAGATGGCTAATTATAGAAAAAAATTTCAGGCAGATTTTCACTACTGACCTCTTTTTTTCTCCATCTTCTTAGCTTCTGGCTTCTTGCTTTCTTCTTTGTTTTGCCTTTCAAAAATTTTCAACAATTTAAATTATTATAGCTTGTAAAATTATAAAATGGTATCATATCATACACAGTAACGAATGAAGCATTTTTAAAGGATAAAGAAAGAACTAATCTGATATTTTTTTCTAAAACACTATACATGCAAAATCCACCAGATATGCTAGCTGCCTTCTCTCCAATTTTCTTTAATTTTATATAAAAGTAAAACCTTTATTTAAAAGTAAAACCATCATATATGACTTTAAACTAGAACTCTGCCTTCCTTGTAATGCTCCTCTGCACCAGTGTTCGTTTTACATCTCCGCAATAATTTATCGATTTCACCTATAAATGTGCCACATATCAGAGAGTAAGTGCATGCAACTGCACACTCATGTGTGTATACACACACACACACACACACACACACACAGAGTCATGTGAAAAAGAAAGTACACCATCTTTGAATTCTATGGTTTTACATATCAGGGCATAATAAAATCACCTGTTCCTTAACAAGTCTTAAAATTAGGTAAATACAACCTCAGATGAACAATGCCACATGACATATTATATTAATAATAATAATTTTAAAAAATATTTTTATCCCGCCCCTCTGTTAAAAACAACTGATCTAAAATCACATTAAAATAATAAATAATAAATAAGCAGCAGACTAAAAAGAGCCAGGAGCTCCTGAGGCTGGGAACTAATCAGGAAAGGCCTGCCGAAAGAGATCCGTCTTTAGTGCTTTTTAAAAGCTACTCAGGCTCGTCATCTGATGGATCTCGTTCAGACGGATCATGATTTATTCAACAAAAATAAAACCAAAAATGGAGAAGCCATGTATGAAAAACTAAGTACACCTTATGATTTAATAGCTTGTAGAACCACCTTTAGCAGCAATAACTTGAAGTAATCATTTTCTGTATGACTTTATCAGTCTCTCACATCGCTGTGGAGGAATTTTAGCCCACTCTTCTTTAGTGTTGCTTCGGTTCATTATGGTTTGCGGGCATTTGTTTATGCACAGCGCTCATAAGGTCCCGCCACAGCATTTCTTTTTCAGTCATTTTGTTGTAGATTTGCTGGTGTGCTTGAGATCATTGTTCTGTTGCATGACCCAATTTTGGCCAAGCTTTAGCTGTTGGGACAGATGGCTTTACATTTGACTCTAGACTACTTTGGAATAGAGTTCATGGTCGACTCAATAACCACAAGGTTCCCAGGTCCTCTGGCTGCAAAACAAGTCCAAATCATCACCCCTCCACCACTGAGCTTGACAGATGGCATGAGGTGTTTGTGCTAATATGCTATGTTTGATTTTTACCAAAATTTGTTGCTTTCCATTATGGCCAAACATCTCCACTTTGGTCTTGTCTGTCCAAAGGACATTGTTCCAGATGTCTTGTATTTGTTCAGATACAACTTTGCAAACCTAAGCTGTGCTGCCATGTTCTTTTTAGAGTGAAGAGGCTTTCTCCTGGCAACCCTTCCAAACAAGCCATATTTTTTCAGTCCTTTTCTAATTATACTGTCATGAACTTTTCACATTTAACATGCTAACTGAGGCCCGTAGAGTCTGAGATGTACATACCTCTTGGGTTTTTTGCAATTTCTCTGAGCACTGCACAGTCTGACCTTGGGGTGAATTTCCTGGGACATCCACTCCTGGGAAGATTGGCAACTGTCTTGAATGTTTTCCACTTTTTAATAATCTTTCTTCCTGAAGAATGATGGACTTTAAATTGTTAGGAAATGGCCTTAAAACCCTTCCAAGATTGATTGGCAGCAACAATTACTTTTCTAAGATCATTGCTGATATCTTTCCTCCTTGGCATTGTGTTAACATACACCTTAATGCTCTAGACCAGCAAACTGCTAAAACTTTGGCTTTTATACAAGTGGTCACACTTGCTGATGATCAATTAATCAAGGGCATTTGATTAGCAGTACCAATCTGCTACTTAGCATCTTAATTCCTATGGAAGCAGTCAGGGCGTACTTAGTTTTTCACACATGGCTTCTCCATTTAGGCTTTATTTTTGTTGAATAAATCATGACACAGTGTAATATGTCATGTGTTCTTGTTCATCTGAGGTTATATTTACCTAATTTTAAGAACTGCTAAGGAACAGAGGATTGTTATTATGTCCTAATATATATATTCACATTCGCTGTGGTTTGGTTCCAGGACCCCCCATGGATACCAAAATCCGTGAATATTCAAGTCCCATTATATGCAACGGCATAGCAAAATAGTGTCCCTTATATAAGACGGCAAAATCAAGGTTTGCTTTTTGGATTATTATTTTTTAAAGAATATTTTCAAGCCGTGAATACTTAAAATCTGTGGATATCAAATCCATGAATACAGAGGGATAACTGTATATGTGTGTGTGTGTGTATTCAGTTGTATTTGGATTCAGCTTTAACTGAAGTTATTCTCACATCATACTGTTTCAGACTGATAAAGTAACTTGTCTGGCATACCTGAACTGGTAAACTAGGAGGTAAAATTAAAATGCCAAATTTTAAATACTTTGTAAATTGAAACAAGAAGTTACCAAAAATGATCCCTCATGCTAGTTGCATGTGTACGCATAATTTAAATGCTCACTAATGGAAAGTTTCTACCATAAACTTTCCCCCATTCTCTTCTGGCTTAGGTCCAACAGAAAAAACAACACTCATACTCACAAATCTCCTTCCATCTGTTCTTCTTGTTTACGTTTTCTTTCTGCTACTTCACGCTCATGTTGGGTTTTTAAAATATTTCTTCTATGAGCCCCTTGAAAATTTCTTCCCTTTTTCTTCTATTTCATATTAATTTTGAATAGAAGGATACAATACTCTCATTATCTGTTCTCCGTCAGTTCAGTTCTAACTTAGATTAGTGTTTGATCTACAAGAGTTTATTTCTTTTACCATCAACTAAGTATTTAAACAAAGTATGCATCAAAGTGATGCTCATAAAAGAAAAAAATGTAGCAAACTTTTGATCATACAGTCAATTCTCAATACAGGTCAACCACTGTATCTGTGGGGGATTAGGTACCCAGACTTACTGCAGATATGTGAAATAGTATATAATAGCAAACTGCCATAGAATTGTGCTTGAGGACCTCTAGGCATCTGGCATGACTCTATGGTCAACTTCTGGCAGAAACAGAGGACCTCCCAATGCCTAGAAAGACCATCTCCTCGGTGACTCTATGGTCCTCCAATTGCCAAGAGTGACTTTCACCCCTGGACCATGGGTAAGTGAAACCGTGGGAACTGATCCCACATAAACCAAATTTGGGGGGGGGGGATGTCTGGAAGCTGAGCTGCTGTTTAATGTGGGTGTAATACACTTCCAACATGTCTCTCTAATGCAACCTCAGCTGATAGTGCTGGAGGGTTCCCAGCTGCCATCTGGTTGCAGTTTGGAAGCCAAAAAACAAAACAAAAAAACCCAAAAAAACTGTGTTTTGCCGGAGATCCTGAAAGATAACCCTATCCACCCACCCCCAGATTTTAAAACTACTGTACAAGCAAAATAGTAGCCAAAAATATTTGCAATACCTAGCTGGTCTTATGACAAAACAAGACAGAAAGCTTCTCACCTCTCTTCCATCTACCCCCCTCCCGCCCCCTTCAATGACTATCATTCTGCCTAACCTAACTGGAAAGATGGCTGCAAGAAGGAAAAAAAAAAAAGGGGGGGGGGAAGAGAAGCACATCCAGTGTCCTGAAACCTTAGAGACAATGGATATAATAATAGCTACTACAGTAGTGTCCACACATTCTCATTTAATGATGAAGCCAAATGTTCCTATTTCAAGAGATGTAAGTGTCTACTTCAGCATAGTTAGTCCATAATTCAACGTATATTATAAGCATAAGCATCCAGTCTTCTCATTTTGTCCTAAGACCAACTAGGTCTTGGAAATTTTGGCTATTTTCCTTATAGGTCTTAACTTCAAAATGGCCTTAGGTTACAATCATGCACTACTACTTTATTTTATACGATGAGATATATTTCATCTAGAGGGCCAGAAGCTAGCTACAGAGTATAATTATATATGCAAAGGAATTCTTCCTTCCCTAATGGGATGTAGACATACCTTACTTTCTTCCTGTTCTTCTCCATCTTCTTCAGAATCTGAGGCTGATGCTGATCCCACTTTAGCAGTATTTTTCTTTTTTGTCTCAACTTCTTTTTTTCCTTCCTTTTTGTCTGGGTCTTTTCTTACTTTGTCTTCTTCCCTCTGACTCTCTTCATCCCTTTTCTGCTGCTTTTTGGGTGGCTTTTCATCAGCTCCCTTTCTCTTATTCTTATCTTCCTCATTAACACTAAAAACACCCCAAACCAAAGCAAAATAAGCTTGCTTTCATCATCTAGCCACCTCAAAAGTCTCCTCTTTACTATGACAACATCTTCTTTAAAGTGAACTTGTACACAAATGTCCAAGAGATGAATCATACTCTTGGATGTTATTCACAATATAACTTATAGAAGCCTATGGTTAGCTTGTGATTCACTAAAGAGCAAATGGAGGTGCCAACTGCATGAAATAGTACCTCACCGTAAGGACTTTGTAGTAGTCCCCTTAATCTGCACTATAACACAGCCACAAAGGAAGACTACTTCAATTGCCCAAGTAGTATGGGTTTTAAATATACAGTCCACATATAGAGTCATGTGTTCTTACATATATTTTATTTCAACTGTTTTTAAGCTGGCTTCCATCAAAGCTGCCATGGCAGCATATGATCAAGATAAAACACAAATAGGAAATACATAAATGTCCAAGCACAGAACAGGATAGCATACAAAAGCAGCATATGATTTCAGAAAAACAGACTGCAGCCTTCAAAATATATCATGTTAACATTCTATACTGTGGAAATTTGTTAGGAAGGGGAAATCAAACTACAAACAAAAAAAATCTGTTATAGAAATCAATGGTTTAAATACTGTATTCTGCACCAGTTACTGATTCTCAAAAAAAAAAAGGTGCTGTAGAGCTGGAAAAGATGGCGAGGAGGAGCCAAGTGATCAAAGGGCTCAAGGTAATCTACTCTGAGAAAAATCATAACATTTGGGATGCTTCAGCTTAGCAAAAAGGCAAGTAATAGAGGACATGGTAGAAGGGTTTCAAATTATGCACAGTATATAGAAGTGAGTGGAGAGACACTTTTATTCCTTTCATAATATTATCCAATGAAGCTGTACAGTGCAAGATTCAAGACAGAAAGAAGGAACTACTTCTTCACATACAGAATGGAATTTGTTATAGATTAGAATTTGTTTTCACAAGTCCAGCTGATCACCACCAGCTGAAATGGCTTTGAAACAGGATTAAACAAATGCATGGAAGACAAGATCCTCCTTCTGGTCACCTCTCACCTTTACTCCAGACGGTGGTGGGGAATATGGCAGAGAGCCTCAACTGAGCAATGAAGTGTTTAGACAGTACCATTTGACAGGTATGGGCAACTGGAGGCATATACTGCATCCCATGTGACTAAAGATGATCCTTTAGAAAACCAAGTTCCAGGCAGTGTAGGGCTTTATAGCTAACCAACTGAATTTTCAGCTGTATCCAGAAATGCCAGTGCTGCTGTATAAGAGATACAGGTCGCTTGCCTGCAAATACAGTTTGAGTGGTCTGCTATAGAGTCACACATATGGGGCTGTGCCTGCAAAAAGCTATTTTCAGAAAATTCCAGGGGTAAACGGCAAAACTATTTTGGCAGCAGAGCTTCCCCCTGCCCTCAAGACCTATGTTCAATGTAACCTCACTTTGCCACTCCATTCCCCCCCCTAATGTGCAGCAAGTTCATCTCAGGAACTTTCTGTCCTTTAAATTCTTCTGTGTAAAAATTATACTCCTCTCCCCTTCCCTCTTTCACAGTTCAATCTCTCCCCTTCAAATTTTGTGCTTTCTTTCATCTTGGTAATCCTGCAGTGTGTGTGTTGTCTGGTGCTACTTCAGTATCAGCAAACCACTCCGTGGAACAAATGGAGTTTCTTAAAAATGGTTAAATGCATAGACTGCAGAGACCATGAGGAATAGGCAAAACATGTATGACTTAATTCAGTGGTTCTTAACCTGATGTCCTTACAGGGGTCCGTTAAGCCTTGAAGACTGCTCAGCCCACTTCCTGCCTGCAGTGGCGTGACATGTGACAGGAGCTGAGGCAAAGGCTGGTTTGGCCCGCACGTTACCATTCAATCTGCTCCAGCCACAAACTGGCAGGAAGAAGCAAGAGAAGTCTTCCTTTCCCCTCCAGTGCCTCTGAGGGAAGGTTTAATGGATAGTGTAATTGTATTATTATTGTTGTTGTTGTTTTAAATCTGAAGTCTTGGGGGTCTTCAATAACAAAAGATATTTAAAGGGGGTCCCTGGTAAAGAAAAGGTTAAGAACCACTGACTTAATTTATTTCAGTAAGTAACCTGGTTTCTGAATTTTACACTGTCCAAGATTTCTGCAAACCTTCAAAAGCAATATCATGCACAACTACTGCAATACTAGTGGTCAGACTATTTTTGTCCAGAAAAGGTTCGTCAGCCTCAGTCATCCCATGGGGATGAGCAACAGTCTCTTAGCACCAGCTTTTGGAGTTGGCCTTCCAAAGAATGAATGGAATGGAATACAGTGCCCCCAAGTTCAAACTTAGACTGGCCAAAAGGACATCATGCTAGTGAAAGTTGGTGAGAATTTCAGAAGATTCACACCACTTCTGACACTCCCCTGATATCAGGACAATCCAGGCAGTTTTTACGCTGAAACCATGCCTCAAGTCAGACTGAAAAGGATCCAGGTAACCAATTTTATCCAACAGTGGCTGGAGCTGAATTCTCAGACCCATGGCCTCAAAGGAGATATATTTTCAATTGGCTCATACCTGAAATCCAACTAGAATTAAGAAATGATCTCCCAACTGCCTTCTTCAAAATAGCATGTAACTTGTCCTTTTCATAACAAGAAGTAAACCACTTTCTGGACCCAGCCTGTCACTATCTTACTATCACTAAATAAAATAATCCAAAACCTGCAAGGACCAAGATAATAAATAATTTTGTGTGGTTCCAGAGGATCCTCAGTAATGGGGTGCAACTCACTTAAAAACTAAAAGGTTTCTCCTGTCCAAGAGAAGACCTTTAACAAACGACATGATTGTATAGGAATCTACTTGAGAAACTGATGCAAGCTAGAAGTCAGGGTAAATCTTGGCTGGAGCAAAGGTCCACCGACAGCAGCAGTCTTGTGTCCATCAAAGTAAAGACAGATTGGGTCACTCAGATACAGTATATATGTACAGATTCCATGTAACTTCTAGTTTAGGCTGTTGCACGCCATGACAAATATCAATGCTTTAAAAACCTTTTAAAATCTTACGTTTCACTTTCAGGAGGAGAGGTTGGTTTTATCAATTTGGGTCTCCCTCTGGGTTTTGGAATCTTCACTTCAGTAGCTATTTCATTAAAAAAATGGTTTAATTAAATATCACTCCATCAGTTTAAAATTAATTGCTCATCAAGAGACAAGGTAGGCAATTAGAATAGTATTATGTATCCCATAACCTTTTTTTAAACTGAAATTTGAGTTCCTTCATCAGAAATACCCCAACTACAAACCAAATAAATAATTTTTGCAAAACCCAATATGGTGGCATTTCTACCTTCTTACCTAAAGACAACTAGATTCTGTTCCTACTTACTTACTTAATGTCATTAGTTCGTTCTGTTTTATACAGTAGGACTCCTGTATCTGTGGAGGATTGGTTCCGGGGACCCTGGTGGATACCAAAAACCGCGGATTACAGCGAACACCAGTGAAAATAATGGGACTTCTGGTTTAAAATACCACAGAGTTGCCTTGGAGAACCTAGAAAACATCTAGAGAGGATGCCTCTCTAGGTATTTCTGTGAAGACTCTATGGTAGGTGTGCTGTTTTGTGTCGCACAGATAACTGAATCAGTGGATAATGAATCAGCAGATACAGGGTTCCTACTGTATATTCATACTGATAAATCTTTGTGCAGCAAAAAGCTTAATTAACATTTGTATTGTATTCTTCCACAACTCGGAATGTACAAAATTTGACACTTATAACATTTTTCTCTTTAAAGACTTTTAAAAACCTGCTCTGGGGGTGCTGTCTAAGTCTCTGAAGCAGGGTTTCAACGCTGGAGAGGCTGCAGAGGAGAGGAGCTAAAAGTCCTGATGCTACTGCTACTGCCATATGCAATTTCAGCTATAGCATTTAGAGCAGAAGTGAGTAAAGTCTATCCTTCCAAACATTGTTGGGCTGCAAGTAACAAGAGGATCTGCTGTTTGGTGCTGCTGGGAGTTGCAGTCCAACAACATCTGGAGCAACAGCACTTTGCCAACCCTTCATTCAGACACTCAAGATGTAAAGAAGGAAGAGGCATGACAGGAGATGTGTGTTTAACCGAACTTGTTCACTGCTTGGGGCAACACAATTTCGCAATAGTAGCAAGCAAGACACTGCTTTAACTGCTATGGCTTAACGTTATCGAGTTCTGGGGTTTATAGTTTTGTGAGATATGAGAACTCTGGTGTCACAACAAACTACATATCCCATGATCCCACCGCATTGAGCCATGGGAGTTAAAGTGATGTTAAACTGGATTATTTCTGCAGTGAAGATGCAGCCTCAGTATTAAGTAAAATGGCCTGAATCCAATTGTTAGTCCAACTACAATTACAATACCCCTATAAAATAAATGAAACCTACATGTTACTATAAGCTTATCATTGATTTAATGGGTCTACAACTTGAGTTGGAACTAATAATTGGATTTAGGCCATTATGTTGGTAATAATTCTGCTAAAATCAATGAATTTGCCAAACAAATTTTGTCCAACTGAGGTGTAACCTTCATTTTAGTAGGCAGGACAATTATTTTTATATTAAGTTATTGTTCTCATAAGTATGGGGCATTACTAGGGGATGTGTAACCCTAACCATCTGAAATGTCTCTGGTATCAGAATGATACTGTTCCAGATAAAGGCTCATACCAATGTATGCTGAAAAGTATACTGCAGAGTGGGACATGTGTACTTTATAGAAATCACTTTTACAGCTTATGTGATTTCCATATGAAAGTAACTGTGTCCCTTTAAAATGTTTACATTTGATTTAACAGGCCACGCTGACTAGGTCAAAAAATTTTAAGGCAATTTTTGCAATATAAAATTGAATTATCCCACAGATCAAGACAGACAAGTTCCTGTTCAAGGAAAGAACCTATTACCAAGTTAATAAGTCTAAGAAAAGGCTTTCTGTAAAACTTGATTTCAGTGTTTTGTTGTCTATGAATTATCTTTCTACGTAATAATAATCTGAGAAAATTTAGAAGCCCAAAGACAAAGAGTAGCCTTATTGTTTAAGTAGTAAGAAGCTCCTAGCGACAAACTCACCAGCTGGCCTTCCTCTTTTAGGGCTTGTTTTTGGAGCTGTAACAACTGCTGCAGCTGTTGTTGCTGCCACTGCCACCATTGCTGCTGCCTCTTCAACTTCTGCTTGTTTTTCAGCCTGTATTAAAAGAGTTCTTTCATATATATTTGACTAAATTTGGACTACTGAAAGAGCTTAAGAAGAACGGTCCACCATTTTATACAGCTTCTCCTGGAGTTTCAAATAATATTAACAACATATAGTCCAACGTGAAGGCATAAATCTGTTTTACTCCAAACTGTCATCTCAGTGACTCTGGCCAAATCTACACAATATATAAATAATCCAATTTGAAACTGGATTACATTAGCACCCCCACATCTGGGGGGGGGGACTGGTTCCAGCCTCCCCATGGCAGACGGTGAATTCCGTGGATAATAGCGAACGACCTGGAGGAGGAAGGGAGGGAGAGAGGCTTGTGGCCGAGGCTGCCACAACCTGGCCCGCCTAGGCCGCAGCCTCCCAGGCTTCCTCCTCTTCTGCCACCATCACCACCGCCATCACCCCTGCCACCACTGTGGCCTCCACCTCCACCACCACGCACCTCATCACCACTTTCCCCCCTTCCGCCACAGCCTCCCAGGCTGCCACCGCCACATGCCCCACCACTACCATCACCCCTGCCACTGCAGCCTCACAGGCCTCCACCCCCACCCCCACTGCGTGCTTTGCAGGCCTCCACCACCACCAATCACCCCTGCCGCTGCCACATGCCTTGCCACCACTTCCCCCCTGCTGCTGCTCCCGCCTCCCAGGCCTCCACCACCACTGTACACCCCACCAATGCCACTGGAGCCATCCCCTCCCTCCCCATCCACCCCCCTACTGTTGCCATCCACAGATAATTGAATCTGCGGATGGCGAATCAGCGGATGTGGAGGAGCTACTATATTTGCCATGGCTCCTTCCTATGGAATCCTGGGATTTGTAGTTTGGTGAGGCGGCAGCACTTTTTGGCAGAGAAGGCTATAAGACTTCATAAAACTATAAATCCCAGGATTCAATAGGAAGGCACCATGGCAAATAATCCAGTTTCAAACTGGATTATTTGTGTAGTGTAGATTTGGCCATTCACAAGTATCTTCCTTTAACTGCTCTATGAAATTATAATTCATTCACATTTTTAAAAACCCAATGAGAATACAGTTGACATGGATGGGGTAATAACAATCCTGGGATGAAATACCTATCCACTGGGACACCTTGGCTGGATCCCAGGATAGGAGTTCTACTCATGACAAGGTGCTCCCAGTACACAGGAAATGGAGGAATTGCCACAGATCCTCCCTCCTACCTGAAAATCTGTTCTAAAAGGCCCGCGGTGGAACAGAACAGAAATGTGAAAAACACCCCTATTCCATCAGCACAAGCCTCTATTTCTGCTCATTAAAGCTCTTCTGCCTATGAAATTCTTCCCATATATGGAATGATGCCTATGGACTCAATCCATTATCTCTCAGGTTTGGTAAGGAGGACAGACAAGTTAAAAATTTAATTATTTATTTCTCAAAAAGGATTATGTTCTTTGAATATGAGTTTAAATATGGCTATATGCAAATTATTTCAAAGTAATTACATTTTTGCATTGTTAAGGGAAGGCCTACTTCCAGGGGCACTTTTATGTTTTTGTAAATACAACTGAATCCACTGGTATGTAAATCAAACTAGAAATATTAAGTATTACCTTCCTTTTCCTCCCCCTTCTGGCAACCTTGGGAACAGGTACCTCACTTGATTTCACCACATCCTATAGACAGGAACATCATCTCAATTATTTTGAAATTCAGAAGCTCACTATGAAACTCCCCCCCCTCCACAAATCCTAATTTTATCATGGGCAACATGTTTTATTAACTAAATTTAACAAAATTCTGCAGAAAATGAGATGGACGTCCACTGTCAGGCACCCCATTTACCTTGATAGCTAATCTTCCTGCCAATAAGGTGGTCAATATTCAAAGAACTGTGGGACATATGAGTCCAGGGACACTTTCGATGTTCTGTTTTCTGAATCAGGAGACTGCATGCTAGATGGCAAATTACTTTTGAAACAGAGGGGAATTTCCAAAAGCTTTAAGATACACCTGTTGCTATAGTGCAACTTCCTCCAGTGCCCCGGTAGTACTGCATAGCAGTGACTCATTTCATCTGAAAATTACCACTACATCCTTAACCAATTCAGCATTATGAGTGACTGCTGCTGAACCAAATACCTTATCGCACTATACTATTATAGCACTATTATTCCACTTTAACTGCTATGGCTGCCTCTTGTGGAATTCTGGGGTTTGTAGTTTAGTGAGGCCTAAGAGCTCTCTGGCTAAGAATGCTAAAATGCCCCTCCCTAAACCGCAAATCCCAGGATTCCACAGGAGGCAGCCAGGGCAGCTAAAGTGGAATAATAGTGCTGTAACAGTGTAGTGTGATGAGGATACCACTTGAAATGAAGCCATATCTACTTCGAAAGCTACTTTAAGCAATTAAACACACAGACATTAAACATTTAGGAATACTTAGTGATCCAACTAAAATTCATAGATAATGCCAAATAGCGAAGGCATGGGTGGGAGCAACTTGTGTGAGGAGGATGCATTTGGTTCGTGGTGCATGTCCATCTCCATTTTTCAGGATTCTGTGAACCAGGGTCAAGGGGAAAAACACTTCCACATACTTCACTGACAGGTTTTTCTGAAGAATCATCATCTTTTGGTGTTTCCATCTCTTTCTCTTCTATTTCAACTTCGCTGCCAAGATTATCTTGTTTAACAGATCCCTAGCAATGAGATACCAAAATCATTAGCTATAGTTATATTCAGGTAACATCTGATTAGGCACATGAAGATGGTGGCTGTTCTATCCATAGGGTAATATTAATCTGCCTCAGATTTTTTTTATGGTAAATTAACACAGCCAACTGTACAAAGGCATACAAATTCTTTTTCTTTTCTTTTAAAAACACATATAATAGATACCTTGACTTACCTGAGACAGAAAATGGGACTGGCAGGCAGAGATAAAATCTGACCAAAGATCCCTTAAGATAAAGTTTACCCTGAAAAACCTTCCCCACTGGCATCCTTGTGGTTATCAAGAGAGAGCTTTCCACAGATAATACACAAGTTGTACTGTTACATATCTGATTGATGTTTGAGTCAGTGCTGCTAACCTAGATTCCATTTGAAAACCAAATGGGAGGGTATATGCAACCCATTCCTAAAACCTGCTGAAGAGGATTTTTAAAACACTTTGAGGTTCATGAATGGAGTCTGAAAGTAGACTGAACTCAGCAGTTTATTTAACAACACAGTGCCTGGTGGACTCTAGCTTGGAAACCCAGGGTTCCACCTCAAACAAGCCATTAAATAAACTTTATATAGAATTCTTGCAAAAGCAGCAGCAGCACCAACTGAGCAACAAAAGGCTACAACACACAAAACTCCACCAAGAAGAAGCAAGCACTGTTTCTAAACGTTGTATGCCACACCTGTTCTTTGTTTCTTATTCAAACGTTATGGCTGTCATCACATCAGCAGAATATGTCAAAGCTGTTTCAGAACATGGCTCGGAATGTTTTGTATATGCTTAACCTGAAATTGCTAGGAACTTATAACATTTTCTATGTCTAAACAAATTGTTTTCTTCAACATGGCTATATCTCATTTAGGCCTTATGGTCACGTTCCAACTTTTCAACTCGCTTTGTGATCCTTTCCTTTTATGGGAAAGATCACTACCATTTCAGTAATAAGACATTACTAAGACATTATGTCAAGCACTTAAACATCAAAACACAAAACAAGTGCTGGTGGGCTGTCATCATTGACTACCCTTCCTGCACAGAAATATTCTCTAACTTAAGCACAACCCCTGACATTTTCTAAGCTCATAGAACTCACTGGCTACCTCCCTAATCTACTCCTCTGGAATTCAATATACTGGCAACATGCCCTGTAACAATCCAATCAGCATAGGAAAATAATTTGTTCAGAAGGTAGCTGCAACAAGACTTATGCTCACTATGTAATTTCAACTAACTATATCAACTCCAAAATCCATGGATGGTCCAGCAATGCCTTTATTAGAACCAATCAAACAGGCAGAGAACTGTAATCAAGGTTTCAAGCTCTCCAGCTCTTTTCATAAGGTAAGATGTTACGAAAGGTGAGATAGGACTATGAGAAGGAGGCAAAAGTGTCCAACTTGATATTGAAGTAATTAAGTCTGCATGTCAGTCATAAGATGGAGGTGGAGACTTAGCCTAAAATGTATTAAGCTCTATTGGGTGCCACACAAAGTGCTGGTACAACACTTGGGCCAAAAAAAAAAAAAAAAAGCTAACTTGCAAACCAGGAGCAGGACTTTACAGTTACATGAAATTGAGTGTCTACTATTTGAAGACTTTATTGATTGTTACCTTTCCTACTACAGTTGTCCCTTCATATTTGCTGGGGTTTGGTTCCAGGACCTCCCGTGGATACCAAAATCCATGAATACTCAAGTCCCATTACATGCAATGGCATAGCAAAATGGTGTCCCTTATATAAGATGGCAAAATCAAGGTTTGCTTTTTGGATTACTGTATTATTTTTTAAAGAATATTTTCAAGCCATGAATACTTAAATCCGTGGATACCAAACCTGTGGATGTGGAGGGACAACTGAAATGGCAACACCTTCAAATCTGGCTTCTACTGATATTATTTCTTCTCTAATGTTTCACCCCAAATCCTCCCATTTGGAGAGAAAGACAGGATATAAATTCAATAAATAAATAAATAAATAAACCTCCAGCTTTGCTCATTAGAGAGCCAGCATAGTATAGCGGTTTGAGTGTTGGACTAGGACACTGGGAGACCAGTTTGAATCCCCGCTCAGCCATGGGAACCCAGGGGGTGACCTTGAGCAAGTCACATTCTCTCAGCCTCAGTGGACAGAAAAGGAAAACCTCCTCTGAATAAATTCTGCCAAGAAAACCCCATGATAGGTTTGCTTTAGGATCATCATTAAGTCAGAAATGACTTGCAGGCACACAGCAACAACTTGCTTAAATAAAATGACTACATCTCCTTACTTTCTCTGAGTACGTATGTATTCTTCCTAAACTTCAAGACAGATCAAGGTTAATAACTGGATTATATTTTCAAAAATATACAATCAGGACTATATATTTTTTTTTGTTTATCCCAACAATCCTAAACATAACCTGAAAGCTGGATTACACCTAGCAGAGAATCAAGATTTTAAAAAGAGCAAAAATATTAAAAACACAGATTTTTAAAAGCAGCTCCAATGTAAGAAACAAAATTATCAATAATTATTTAAATTAATGGGGGGAAAGTTGAAGAGACTGAATGATCTTCTGAAACAGAAAAGGGAAAGGATGCAACCCCTAATACCTCCTGGCCCAATAGTTTTCTGTTTCCAAATACTGTAATGCCAAGAACAGGAAAGCTATTTGGTCAGAGAAAGCAAATGTGCAAGACTCAAGAGCATTATTTTTAGCACACAATATGATCAATGAATGAGAATCAGAACTCTTTACAATTCTGTCCTGAGCTGCCACCTTCACCATCTTGGAATCTGGTACTGAAGCACAATGCATTAGCCTTTGGAATTTTTTCGAACTGTAGAGGCAGATTGTCTCAGCTACATTTCTTACTTACTTTTAGCATAACTAATGTTAAACACATTGACTATTACATTTTCAATCATCATTATGTTTGCATTATTAAGACTCTAACCATGAAAACGTTAATAAGCCCTTTCTTCCTTGCCTGATGTAGAAATCCAGAGATCTTGAAAGCTTGCCCACAATTTTATGCATGCTTGCTTGGTCCAAATCAAGTTATTGTCTGAGCATCCATTCCTGGTTTTCCCCTCGTGGATTAGCAAAGTTTACTTTGTTTTATGTGTAACTATCTCAGGGTCTCTTTGTATAAAACTTGTATCTAAGTTGTGCACTGGTTCCTGGAAGTGTGGAATTTCTTTCTGTATCATAAGAAATAAATATTCTGCACCACACTTGGGTAGGACATCAGTCTTGCAAATTAACTTTTCAGCCCCAACAGGGTCCACAAGGAAATGCAGAAGAAACAAATATATTGAGCAAGAACAGGAAAAAGAAACATATTTGAGAACTGCAGAACTACATTTTTAAACTATTCAAATGCTAGGGAGCAAAACTAATCCACCCCCTCAGACCACATACCACAGGGGTAGTAATCCTATACTTTATTGTCCACACTATACTTTTACTGCTATGAGTGGCAACTTGTTCCCTAACAATTCCCCACAGCACTTCTTCCACTAGCTCAAAGCTTCTTCCTTCCAAGGAATGACAACACGTTTTTGGAAGGCAACTCTCCAACATAAGTTTAGACAGGTTGACAGGAAACATGTTAAGAGGAAACGTAAGAACGGAGCCTTCTGATGAAGGATCCAAATCAGGTGCAACCACTGCCATTGTCTAAAGCAGTGGCTCTTAACCTTTTCTTTAGCAGAACCCCCTTTAAATATCTTTTGTTGCTGTGGACCCCCAAGACTTAATTCAAGTTTTAAAACCCTAATAATAATAATTATAATAATAGTAATAATAGGTAATAATAATACAACAATTATCCTATTCATTAAACCTTCCCTCAGAGACACTGGAGAGGGAGGGAAGACTTTTCTCCTGCTTCTTTCTGAAAGTTTGTGGCTGGAGTAAATTGAATGGCAATGCAAAGGCCAAGCCAGCCAGCACCTTGATTCCTGTCACATGGCCCCTCCAAAGCAGGGAGGAGGTGGGCTGAGCAGCCTTTAAGCCTTTGTGGACCCCATGAGGACACTGCAGACCCCTGGGGGTTTCGTGGACCACAGGTTAAGAAGCACAGGTCTAAAGCTTTAACAAAAAGGAGCAATTTAGACTTCCTCATGTTGTATTGGATCAGAAAGTATCTAACTGCCCTCACATGCTTTCCCTGATTTGAACTCTGTTTAAAATAGGCTGGTTTCTTAACCAGTTTCCCATTATACCCACACTAGGAAGCTGTCATTTCCCCGAAAGCAGGATGCCAAATCAGGATGAGATCAGCTCTTAGGTAAGGATCTACAATCCAAGACAAGCTGTTTTCAGTTCTTGATGTTGTATTGGGATACCAATCAGCAATTAAATGTCACCATTTGTTTTAAACAGAGGCCTCAGAGAGGCAGAAAGAGTAAGGTTGATATGATGATAGCACATCTGTGTATCAGAAAAGGCCTCTGATGAATTTCCTATAGAGCTGTGGGGTAGGAGCGTGTACATACACATGCTTGCAAATGTATTAAATAGAATGATTTGACAGGTAATAAAGAGATACTGTTGGATCTGCCCCCAATGGTAATGTATCTTCACAGCTGCTACCACCCCCAGTGAACCTGGCACTTGTTTGCAACTACTTCTCTCTCTAATTTTCAAGATTTCAGAAAACATGGCAAGAGTAAAGCAGTTCCAAAGTAAGGTTCAGCTCTCTTCTCCTCTCTATGATACTCTCTGTATCCATAATTTTGCCTAATTTGATAGAAAATTCAGAAGTTTGTCTTAGTCAGTGAAAACTAAAGTGACTTACTTATGATTTAAATCAACATTTTTACAAAAATAGGCTGCGTGAGGCAGAGACATCTTTCACTGAACCGATACAATATAATATAAAGAATGACAGGGGGATCAACATACCATTTGCTGTGATCATAAGGCTTTGCAAAAGAATATTAGTCGAATAAAAATGCCCCAAAGTGTCATATATATTCTGTAGGACTATTTACTGTCTAAATTACCGGTATGTTAGATCACTGTCTATTTTTCAATACTAGAGTGTATTTTAATATATGAATGTCAAAAGGGCTATTCCAAGTATCTGAGATACAGAAATTAGAAAAAAGTACATTTAAAGCACAACCCAACACGTCTCAGAAGTATGTCACATACATTCTAATGAGGCTTATTACCAGGGAAGATGGTTTAAGACTACAACTTTAACAAAAGGTTCAACAAGATTAGAAGAAATATCATTTTTATTTTTCATCACACAATTAGCACAAAACCTTGCATCATCAACATGTGCACCTATTGCTAAAACTAGTCCCTACTAATTAATCACCAAAAGCTTTGATTCATCTATCCATTAAATGTATAACTTTCAACCTTAATTACTTGTAATATTACTACTGATAATCTTATTATTCAATAAAATCTTCCTCCAGAAAGCAGCTCTTTTAAAAACGTTTGATTTATGATGACTTACTTTAAGAGCAGTAGATTTCCTCCGTTTGGGCCCCATTTTTTGTTCACTTCCCTCTGTTGTATCTAGACTACTATCTTGAGGCGTTTCTTTAACATCTGCAGTGTTAATAGCTGGCTGGGACTGCAGACAAGGATAATACCACCCACATAAATAAATCAGCAGCAAAGGCATGAGAGCATCAATATGTTTCAAAGGAAGTGATTTTAATGTAACATTTGAGATGTATTTAAACATTCTGGTAATGTCCATTCTATCTCAGATTTTGAGGCAGGGTACAGGAACAAAACACAATGCAGAATAACTTGCCTAATAAACAGGGCAATTCTAAGCATGCCTACTTAAGAAATCTAATTATACTCAGTGGAGTTTACGTTCTAGCAAATGTGCTTAGAATTGCACTTGAAACTAAAGTACTTATCTAGTCATGTTTTTAAGCATCTAATACATTAGTGACACGTTAAAATAAGAGTATGGAGACACAGGGATTACTAAAATATTGCCCTCCAAATCAGTGCATCTGACATCATCTGACAGGGGACTGGCAGTTTTTTCTCCAATATGCCAGGGACCAATCCTGTATTTATGCCCATTGGCTACAATTGTGTCTTTCCTGGAAACCTGCCAAGGACTGGTACCTGGTGGCTTGTTGGCTGGCGTGGGTCCACGGACCACCACTTTGAATAGCACTGCTCTAAATGATAAAGTACAGTCAGGCCCCCATATTCATGGGGGTTTGGTTTCTAGACTTACCACAGATACTGAAAACAGCAGATAACAGCAAACCCTATTAAAAGTAATGGACTTCTGGTTAAAAAAAAAATTCCATAGAGCTGCCCTGGAGGACCTAGAAGTTGTCTAGAGAGGATGCATCTCTAGGCCTTTTCTAGGATGACTCTATGGTATGTGTCCCTGTTTTGCATCCCGTGGATAACCGAAACTGCATGGGTCTGACTGTGTAAGGAACCAAGCCCTGATCCCCAAGTCTATTTTCGCTTCTGAAAGAAGGAAAAAATATAATTTCTGTTAGGTGATAAATACTTCAAGAATTCATTTCTTGCCCTGTTTACAATCCTAACAAGGTCCATAATGGCTGTCATTAACCCATGTTACAGTATTTGTGTTCCTAATTTATTCTGACAGAAGCCTCCCTTCCTAAGGAAAAAGCTCAATTGCCCCCAAACAGACACTGTCAGGAGATGGCAATCTAGTCATTTGCTTATAGTTGAGCTGGTACTCCAAGAAGGACTGAAAGCATAAATGGTGGGGTGACAAGCTCAGAATACAACAACGAATATGTAAGAATACAACAAGAAGTATGCAATTCCAGGAAATCCCTTCTAGCCGCCACTACTTGTTCCAGCTGCTGGGTTACCTATATTCCTCTGGAGAACAATGGCTGAGATCCCACAAGACTGACGGCAAAGCATAAATGTTCATCAGTGGGCCTATGCCAGTGCTTGAGGAGCAACAGCTGCTCCTCCTCCTCTGAAACACACAAGGTCCCAGGAGTGATTTCACCCCGCCACTCACTGGCCACGGGAATGCACCAGAGATGCCTGGCTGTCCTTATTCACCAGGGGGAGGAAAATTGGCTTTCCCCACCCCCTTGAACAAGGGTGAAAGCCATTTTTTACGTCCCAGGTAAAAAAATAGCCCAACAGATGCACCACCCCCCCATGGCCAATCAGCAGATGGAGCAGTGGTGGCACCTGGGAGCCTCTGGCTGCCCTTGTACACCTGGAGAGCAAAGATGCGCAAGGAGTTACAGGGTGCCCCATTCTGCAACATCTTTAAAGAGTTGTGGAATCAGTGGCTAAACCACCATTAAACCTCAGCAGGATTCTGGCAAATACTGGGAGATGTTTCTAGGAGTTACAGCACTGGCTTCGGATGGCTCCCAATACAGGGGAAACTGACTCACTCAACAACAGGAATCACTTTTCATACAGCCAATGATTTAACCAGCATCTCAACCATAACAGTGTAGTCAACTAGAGACTCAGAGAGGACACTCAACAGAACAGGAAGCCAGTAGAAATATCTCATAACGTGGTACTCACCTGCTGACTAGAAAATTTAACTTTGGGGTTGTTGTCTATTTCCCACAATCCTTCATTAAAACCTTTTCTTTTATTTGGCTTGCCATATTTTTCTTTATTTTCAGCATAGGGGAATATATCTTTTGGTCCCAAAAATGCTCTATAAAACAAAGGAAACACTTAAATATTCTATATGCGTTCTGTGTTTTGTACATTATGCTAATAAATTTCTCATTAAAAAAGCTGTTGTGAAAAGGAGCTATTGTTGTTTACAACTATCATTTGAAGATTATCTTCATATGTTTTCTAAATTATTTTTAAAAGCTTTTTACAAGTTCCTCACCAAGTACTCCTGATAAAACACAGCAGTCATGAGAAGATACCAGAAGCACTTTCAGAGGTTGGTAAGTAGGATAGCTCATGTTTCCCAGTGCCATTAATTCCCAAATCATTAGAGGAGGGTGAGGAAAGCAAGGCAGCAAACTTTGCAGATACTACAAACTAATTTTGGATAATAAACTCACAAGCAGTCCAAAAGCACAATCAAATTATCTCTCCAAACCAGGAAACAGAATTGCAGAAGTAATTCAGCATTAACTTGAAGGTGATGTACACTTGAAGGTGATGTACACTAACTTGTGATATACATTAACTTGAGGGTGATGTACACTAGTAAGAAATCTAAACTGATTGTTAACAGACAAGCTAATTTTCAAATTGCTCTACAAAAATACATTAAAATGCATGTATTTGTGTTTTAATAAAATGTTTAAACACCTCTCTAGTATAATTCCTAAGCCAAAATGTAACTGGTAATTTGAAGGCTTAGCAATGATACTGCAGTAAAAAAGGCCAATTTAAGTTCAGAGTTATTCGGGAAAGTGTTGAAAATCAACATTTACATACCATAGCACCATATATACATATATACATATACATATATACACATCCCCACATTTGGATACTGTGTATAGGTCTAACTGCATCTCAAAAATAACATTGTAGCATTAGTCAAATTACAAAATAACTAGATGAAAGAACTGTATTATGAAATATGGTTATGCTTTGACACCGATCCTCCTGCTCTTGCTATAATAATTCTGCAAAATGTATGACAGGACTAATCTATAAGAACTAAATCTCTTTTGTATAATACATTTCTATATAGGTGAAAACTGGCTGCGACCAGAATACTTCTTCGTTTACAACAATGAAAAATGTAACTTTTTAGAGTAATCTAAGGGATACTAAAGTATGAATAGTGAAAAGTCAGCAAAACAATAGTCCTAACAACCTATAGAAAACTCAACAACAATTATGTATCAAATATATGCATCACTTCCACCTACCTACCAAGTCAACTGGCTCTCTTCCCCTTCACACACCCTTGATGCATTATTTTGCACATTTCTTGCTCCCTCGGTTTCTTTCCAGTCTTTCCCTCCACTGCTATGTGATTATCCCCCCCCCCATTTTAGAGTCTCTTCCTACTCTAAAATTCTATGATTCTATGATTCTATTTCTACATGCTCAATCGAGGTTTTAAGTTCCTGAAGTACTAGAAATTTAAGGACTGAAGGAAAATTCCATTGAGGGCAGAATGCAGATTTGCAGCGGACAGGCAATGTCTTCACTCTCTCTCTCACACACACAATGTAAGTGCAATGTAAACTAGGATAACTAATTGGGATTGGTACCAAGGAACAGTATCTGGAAACCACTGGCTCCAATTAGCTTAGCCTGAGTTTTTATTTTCTTCATATGCTCATTTATGTGCTCCAAGATAAAGAAAATATTGGGAAAGGCTCTTTATACAAGCTACAGTTCTACAGCCAAAAAACTCTATCCAAACCAGTATAGCTTTTCATCTATAAGACTTACGTTTCATGAGTGCCAAAAAAGAATATGGGCATCTTATTTGTAGGTGGCTTGACTGCTCCATCAGGAACTTCATCCACCTAAGGGAGGGAAGTAACATTTGGTATAACTATGATGTGTGAATATGAGTAAAAATACAGGCTAGATCAGCGGCTCTTAACCTTTTCTTTACCAGGGACCCCCTTTAAATATCTTTTGTTGCCATGGCCCCTCTAAGACTTAACTCAAATTTAAAACCCTAACAACCACAATAATAATAATACCTGATGATGATGATGATGATGATGATGATACAATTACACCTCCCATTAAACCTTCCTTCAGAAGCACTGGAGGGGAGGGAAGACTTTTCTCCTGCTTCTTCCTGCAAATTTGTGGCTGGAGAGGATTGAACAGCAATGGGCAGGCCAAGCCAGTCAGCCTTTGCCTTGGCTCCTGTCACGTGGACTGAGCAGCCTTCAATCCTTCCCAGACCCCCTGTGAGGACATTGTGGCCCCCTGGGGGTCCGCAGACTACAGGTTAAGAACCACCACTGGGCTAGCCGACACTTCTTAATTTTCCTAACAAAAGTATATTCAGTCTTCCCAGAAACAAAAAACATAGATCCAAAACATTATAAGAAAAGCCCCTTGACCTGGGCAGAAATGTTCAAAGACCCCAATTATTCCTTTAAAATCTACTTAATCAGTCAAATTATTAAAAAACAAAAACAAAAACCCAACCCCCCCCCAAAAAACCCCCCCCAAAAACCGCCCAAACCACACAGAGAATAAATGATTTTTTAACCCTTCTCAACTTAAAACACATCTCAAACCAGTTAGTTCCTCATGAAACTATGATAATTTAACAAGTCACAAACTCCATGTGACACCATATTCCTATGATACCAGAGCTTAATATTCTAGGCATGAGTCCTCATGATTTGTAAGTATAAAACATGTTTTTGACATGAAAATTCTACAAAGCCTCCTTCTGATTAGTACTCATTTGGTATCCTGTTCTGATTTTGAAAATTAAGGAACTATTTAGTCATGATACTACAATGGCACACAAAACAGCTGTAGTATGACCCTTTTAGAAGCATCACTATTTTTATATATGGACCCCTCGCAACAGCCTATCAAAATCAAATCTATCATAAATTTTGAATATTAGCTGAGGGCAGGGGAAACAACTGTAGTATTATCCTTGGTACTCATTGCTCAGACAGGGGCACATGAACTGGAAGTGACTTTGTACATGTTTGTAGACAGACCCACTAAGATTTTTATTTCATATGACTCACATAATTCCCTGCTTCCACCTGTGTGCACAGACTGTATCCCCGGAAACCTGCCTTACTGGGGATGAGCAGTTGACTGATGCATGCTGCCTGACTGCTTCCATTTACAGTGGGAAATGCTAAACCAACAGCTTTGCTTATCATGTCCTGTGAACCCGGGAGTAGCTACCGCTCTGGTTTGTTTGCCTTCCAACAACCCAGAGATAGAGTCAAAGGCCTGTTTTTGATCTGTACTAATCTTTAACAAAATAAACGATTTTTCACTCTTTTTGCTGCAACAGATGCCAAAAATGAAAGCAATCCGGAAAGAACAGGAATCCTGAGAGATTTATTATATGTATCACTATATCCCAGAGAAACAATCAAAACAATATACAGTACAAATTTCACATTCAACTGAATACCTTCTTTTAATGCTGTCTCCTGGACCATCTGAGAACATTTATGCTCCAGATATAAAGGCACACAATAACAATGGTGTTCTACACCACAAGTCCTGAACTAGTGATTTTTGATGTCATGTCAGATAAAAACTGATTCAAAGGATAATAATAATGAGACTCCATGAAGAATTATGTTCTGGGGTTGTTTTTTCTTTACCAACTGCTGGTTCATGACATGCTTGGTAATGATTTTTACAGCACATCCAAGAGGAACAAGAGTGATATAGTTCGGTAAATATGGGGAATCAGAATCCAGAAACCAGTATAATCCATTTATTTTGTGCCACTGGAAAGGCACAAAGAACTGGATTCTCTGCTTATTGACACACCCTGAAGAAAGAGATACAAGACCCGATTAGGAGCTGATTGTGTAAAATCATGAAGACCTGATTTAGGCTGCATCTGCACTGAAAAAATAATCCAGTTTAACTGCCATGGCTCAATGCTACAGAATCCTGGGATTTGTAGTTTGTTATGGCACTAGACCTCTCAGACAGAGAAGGCTAAATATCTCACAAAAACTACAAATCCCAGAATTCATAGCATTGAGCCATGACAGTTGAAGCGGTGTCAAACTGGATTATTTCGACAGTGCCGATGCAGCCCTAATTCATGGTGCACTGAAATGCTGGTTGTATGATTTTTTTTAAAAAATAAACCATGCAGAGTTGTTATGCATAGCATAAAATAAATATATCGCTTTAGGTAAAAATTTATCAGCAACTATAGATCTTCAATTACTCAGAACAATGGTTCCCCCCATTGGGTTCCCAAATGATACTTGACTACAACTCCCAGAATCTCAGGCCTAATATCCAAATGTTAGTCCCAACCAAAATAGATCCACTAACTCAAACTGGGATTAGCAACTGGACGTAGGGCATGGGTGGGAACGGGTATTACTGTTAGCTATACTGGCTAAGGCTGCTGGGAATTGAAGTCTAATATCTAGATGAGTGAATAATTCTATGTGATGCAGGCCTCTGACTACTGGTCATGTTGCCTGAGGCTTCAGATAGACAGCAGCTAACTGATTTTTTTTAAATTCCTCCCACAAAAGATTAGTTGTCTTTCAACATTCTGAAGATTTCCAACCTTCTTCTAAAAACCTGGCCAAATTATTTAACCCCATGATTAGGTTTACTGTGAGCAATGCACTTCATTTACACAAATTAAGGTTTTCATCATGAAAGCATGCAGGTCCTTTTTGTTCAAAATTAAAAATACTGTGCATCCAATGTGGGGGGAAAGGCTGTTTGCATGTTGCAGGGTAACAGTAGCAAAACAGGAAAGGAGGAAACCAGCATGTGGGCATCTGCAATGTGATTTAGAAGTCACTTCCAGCAACACAAACATACACACCCCCTCTGCTGTTATGACTAGGAGGATGTGAATCCATAACAAATACAAAGGCAATGCGTGGGCAGCAGAGCCATTTTGGGAGGGGGGAGGTGGCACTTTCTCAAGAATTCAGTGCATATGTGTGTGTGTTGGGGGGAGTAGACAATGATGCCCCTAAGATGCTGGGATGCTAGATGGATGTGGGGATTGGACAGCAGCTGGAGGGATGGAGGGGGGTGTTAGCGCCTTACCCGGGCTGGCCAATGGGGATAGCCTTTCATCTTGGCGAAGATCAAGTCCCCAGGTTTGAAATCATCCCGGCTCATGTTGCCAGCTGTGTGGTGGCGGAGGAGGAACACTGAGGGGTCTTCAGGTGAATGCTGTTCTCACAAGCAGGTGCTCTGCAAAGGGTGGGGGAAGAGGGGGCAGGAGAACCAAAAAGAGATAAGCAGGAGCAGGCAGCCTTTCTCAACTCTTTTTTCCCCCGGGGGTATCCTTGCAACCATTTTCAGGGATTTAAAAAAAACACCATTATATCTACACCTCAAAAAAAACACAAAACATGTTGGGTTTTTCCCCCAACTGCAATATCTGGCGGAACCCTTAGCAATCTCTTGTGGAACACCCTGGCTGATACGTATACATATATATATATATATATATATAAGCTAGTATATATATATACACACACACACACACACACTGGCTGAGATATATATATATATATATATACACGCACATATACATATACACACATATATACATGTGTATATATATATATACACACACACATATGCACATACATTGGCTGATATATATATACATACACATATTCACACACATATATGTGTGCATATACACACACACACACACATATATATATATATATAATATATACACACACACACACACAGAGGCTGATATACATACATATACACACACACACACAAACAGGCCGATATAGATATATATACATGCACACACATATGTGTGTGTGTGTGTGTGTGTATATATATATATATATATATACACACACACACACGCACGTATGTATCAGCCATTAGGGCGCCTCCCTCCCCCCCAACAGCGGGGAGCCCCATTCCCCCAACCCGCCCTTCTCTGGGCGGCAGCTCAACAACAGCAAGAGGAGGAGGAGGAAGAGCAGCAGCAGCAGCAACCCTCAGCCCTCCTCCTCTTCCTCTTCTCTCCGGCGCCAACCCTTCCTCTCTCGCTCTCCCCTTTTTGGCGGGAAGAAACTCTCCCGTTGCTCGCCACAAGCAAAGCGAGGGGAAACCCCCCATTTTACCCCCTTGCCGCCACCTTCCCACCCCACCCCTCCCCTCCCCTCCTTACTTGTTTGCAGGCGAGCCCCCAGCCCCGACCCCCGGCCACCGCTCCTCAGCTCCCGCCCCCCCCCCGGGTACAACGCCTCCCCGGCAGCAGCCCCACAGCGGCCGCTGCAGGCAAAGCTCCACACAGACGCACCTCCAACACACACACACACACAACACACACACCCTCCACCTCCAGAGAAAGCTGGCTCCTGGGTCGGCGCGTACCAAGTGGCTCCTAGGGAACAAAAGGGGGGGAGAGTGCGAGAGGGAAATAAACAAAGGAAGCACAGAGAGAGATAGAGAAATCTTATATATATATATATATATATATATTCTATCTGCATGTAAAACCCTATAGTTTCCCGCCCTCTAGAGTGCTTCTACCTTCGGCTGGGCAGCACCAGAGGAAACTGTGGGCAGCAACAAGCCCTCCTCTTTCCAAGGACAGTGGTTCACTCCGCTTCCTCCTCCTCCTCCTCTGGTTGCTGGGCTTTGCTTTGCTATTATTATTATTAATAATAATTTTTGGTAGGCCTGCGAGGCCAGTGGGGGAATTGGTAGGAAGCAGGGTAGAAAAAGGGTGTGAGTGAGAGGGGCGGAGAGAGCCTTCGGCTTCCAGGAGGGGGCTAAAGCGCTTTAGCAGGGGCTTCTTCCAGGGTATTTTGCATTTGTATATCTAGGTTTGATAGAATGCCTTTCATATCCATTTGGAAGGATTTGCTTCCATTACCCATTTAAGTTTGCACAGTTGCACAGATCTATAGAGATGAGTAACACCATCTGTAAATTAAACACCACCTTGTTAAACATCTCTATAAACACCACCTTGTTTGTGGTGTGTGCACATTCTCCCCCACCCCTGGAGAAAGGAAATAGAAACACACACACACTACAAGTTGTCCCTTCCTATTCGCAGAGGAAACACGTATTAGTGTTAGGATTGATAGTTTTATTTTTGTATTAGTAAGAAAAGAGGAAAACTATTATTATTATTATTATTATTATTGCGTTATTGTTACGGCCTTTTGCGGTCAGGTGTATTTTTCAGTAGAATAGTCTTATTCCAATAAAAAATTCCTAATCCCTAAAAAATTCCTAATCCCCAGTGAATACCCAAATCTGTGAATATTCAAGTCCCATTATATGCAATGGCATAGCAAAATGGTGTCCCTTATATAAGGGACTGGAGCAGATAAGAGGGCAAAAGCAAGGTTTGCTTTTAGGATTATTATTTTTAAATAATATTTTCAAGCCGTGAATATTTAAATCCGTGGATACGGACAACTGTATATGGAGAGAGATCTGGGCTTCTTTGCTGTGAAGCTTCATCTGGGTCTCTGGAAACATCACACACACCTGTCCAAGTCTTATCCACATTTCCTTGCTAGCAAGCAAGCATCATCCTGTTCATTCCCAAGGAACAGCATATCTAGGATTGCAGCATTTGATGGGGGGGGGCTGTTAACGCGTTTGTTCCACCTGTATACACGCAAAATCACCTGGCTTGTTTCCTGTGGCATCTCCCATTAAAACACGCAGCAAAAGGCAGGACTTGTCTGCCCTGAAACTGTAGAGTGCTGTTGTCAGTTTGTATTCAAACTGTATTCAGGCACTGATCTGCATTAGTGAATACGTAAGAATCAGCCTGGTATAATCTTGTTTTTTAGTCCTTTTTAATATGCCCCCTCCCTCCCTGCACATCAGAAGCTTTGAACTGCCAGTTTGAAGCATCTAGAGGTGGAACTTGGCAGGCAAGAAAGCAGGGTTCAGAGAGCCACAGGCTTCCTTCAGTAGTTCTGTAGCAGATGAGCTTTTAGCAGGTGTCACTGGCCATGCAGTTGTATGAAAAGCTGCACTCCCTGGAAATGCCTTTTATGTAATTTTGGCTTCCTTTTCATCTGGTTTCTCTGTATGAACTAGTCAACCGGTGTGGCGAAGAGCAATCCTTCCACTTTTGCCCAGATTATCACTATGCAGTTGAGGGTTCTAATTCTACATTATCCTATGCCAGTGGCTCTTTTCTTTACAAGGGACCCCCTTTAAATATCTTTTGTTCCCATGGACCCCCAAGACTTAACTCAAGATTTTTAATCCTTAATGATGATGATGATGATGATACAATTACACCGTCCGTTAAACCTTCCCTCACAGGCACTGGAGGGGGAGAGAAGACTATTCTGCTTCTTCCTGCAAGTTGGTGGCTGGAGAGAATTGAACTTCTCGGATCCCTGGGGGTCCCTGGACCACAAGTTAAGAACCACTGGCCTATGCCAAAGAGCAGCAGGCATCTGGCCCTTTTTTTCTTATAAACAAATTAATAGAATGTAAAGCTTTCAGTGGATATTAGCCAAGGTACTTGAAACTGAACTTCCATGTACAGAAGCAGTATACCTCAGTACACCAGATACTAGGAGAAGTTACAGGGAATGGGCTGTTGGTCCCATGTCCTGATTGTAGACTGCCACGGGCATCTCTTTGGAAGCAGAATGCTGGATTAGCGGGATCTTGGTCCAAGAAGGCAATGTGTACATCCTTATACATCAGCTCACATTAGGTTCAAATTCCAGCATGTTGCCCTTGAGTGAATTGTTGTGGAGCTAAAATGCTGCTCTGTGCTCCTAGAAGGATGGTGAGTTATTAATGTAATAAATCCATCAATCCACTTCCTAGCTACTTAAAAAACAATAGGGTGGTTTTGTGAATGTGTGTGGTAGCTGCTTAACATTTCCGCATGAGACACCGTGAGTGTTTTGATGTGTTCTAATGCTAACATGTGCTGGATTAAGCACTCTGCTTTTTTTAAAGCTACTGGCAATTAAAAAAATGATTTTGTGCTGGCATGTACGAAGCCACACATAAACAAAGCTGATCTCTTGTAGGAGGTGGGGCTTGAAGGAATGTAATGACTGCCATGTGTCCTCAGCGATTGTGTGAGCTGTCATCAGAGCCCACAAGTGATACATTATGGTGCAGCCAGCAGTGAATTGTACAGTGAAGGCAAGGCTCTCAGGTCAAAACATCCAAACTTTTTGGTTAGCTGGAAAAGACTTTGTAATCTGTCACTCCTTGCCATCCCCTGGCTTCCCTGTTTCTTCTGAATTTATCTGAACTCCTGACCATAGCTAGAGGGAGGGAAATCAATTTCCCCAGGAACAGTATATTCAAATTGTATAATACAAGCGTATTTTAGAGGTGGGAAGCACACCAATGCATTTCCCTGCATTTGCGTGGCTATGGGGGCTGTTACGACTAGTCCCTCCAATTCCAGTTTTACTACCACATGAATGATATAGGTGGGTTTCTTAAATAGTTTGATATAGCAGGGGTGGGCAGTTATGGCAGATCTGGGGGCCATGTTTATTTTATTTTATTTATTATATTCGTTATTTATACCCCGCTCTTCAGCCACAAGGCTATCACAGCAGCTTACAAATTGTTTTTAAAAATAGCAATTTACACATCTACACTGCATTAAGCAGCTTCCAATGTGTGTTAGCTAATTTTTCTGTCCTGGGACCCTCCAGCATGCCTTGCAGACTTCCAAAAATGATAAAACTTGAACTAGCAGGCAGTCTACAGCTGGTTCTAGAAAACATTTTTAAAAGTAGAACAGGGCACTCCTGTAAATTATGTAAAAGATGAATTGTCATTCCTGGGGGCTTCCAGAGATTGCAGTTCACCTAACAGTGGTCCATTCATGATCTCAAAGACCGGCCTTCTCCACAAAGTTGTTGTGATTATAAATGTGTCGGTGTATTGAGGATGGGGGAGGAGAACCAGATGTACAGTCCTGAGTTCCCTAAAGAGAGGGCAGCATAAATATACTGCATAACTAATAAATAAAAACAAATAAATTTCTTAAAAGATTGGTAGTAAATGGCTGTGCCTAAACCTACGTGGAACCCCAGTTTTTAAAATCAGAAGCACAAAACCAGTTTGTAGTTGTTTATAAACGAGGGAACTGCATTCTGTATATGGTTAGGATCTCTTTCCTATTATATCAGATGTTCTATGCTAGCCCTGGAAATAAACATTTGTTTTGGGGCTTGAAAATATTCTTTAAAAAATAATAATCCAAAAAGCAAACCTTGATTTTGCCATCTTATATAAGGGACACCATTTTGCTATGCCGCTGTATATACTGTAATGGGACTTGAGTATTCACAGGTTTTGGTATCCACAGGGATCCTGGAACCAAACCGCAGCGAATATGAAGGGATAACTGTATTCCAATGTCTTTCATCATCTGCTTTAAAGTTATGTAAATCATCTTTGCATATTATTTTTCTTTTCTTAACTGTTCAACTATAAACCTGTCTTTGCACTTTCTTCCTTGACTTTCTTAATTAATCGTTCTAAGCCTTTGCTGTTTTCTTCTGGTAGGATGGTGTCATCTGCGTATCTTAAACTGTTGATGTTCCTTTCTCCAGTTTTCATATCTCCTTCCTCCAGGTTTAATCCTGTTTTACATATGTTATGCTCAGCATACAAGTTAAACAGATAGGATGATAAAATGCAGCCTTGCCAGACCCCCTTATAAATTGGAAAACATTATGTTTCTTGGTATTCTGTCCTGATGGTAGCCTCTTGTCCTGAGTACAGCTTATGCATCAGGGCAATCAAATCTTGTGGCACACCCATTTCTTTAAGAGCAAGCCATAGTTTTTCATAATCTACACAATTTGCTATATTCTCTAAAGCACAGTCTGATCCCGCCCCCAATTCTTTGGTGTGTTCTATTATCCAATGTATGTTTACAATATGATCCCTTGTGCCTCTTCCTTTTCTGAACCCAGCTTTAACATCTGGCATTTCTTGCTCCACATATGGTAAAAATCTTTGTTGTAGAGTGTTGAACATCACTTTGCTTGCATTGGAGAGTAATGCAATGATCCCAAGGTTACTGCAATCTCAGGCATCCCCTTTCTTGGGGACTGGAATGTATATTGAGCATTTCCAATATGTGGGCCATTGTTTTATTTTCCATATTTGTTGACAGATTTTAGTTAGAACTAGAGTAGATTCCGCCTCTGTAGCTTGAAGCAACTCTATTGGTATGCCATCTGTTCCTGGTAATTTATTTCTCTCAAGGGTTCTGAGTGCAGCTTCCACTTTACTTTCTAAAATTGTTGGTTCATCTTCAAATGGTTCTTCCTTGAATTAATCTGTCATTCTTTCACCTTTGTATAATTCTTCTGTGTATTGTTTTCATTTTCATTTTATTTGTACTTGGTCATGTATTGTGTTCCCTGATCGTCACTCTTGGTTTAAATTTCCCTTTGATTTCTTGAATCTTATGGAAAGGGTCTCTTGTTCTTCCTGTTTTGTTGTCATCTTCAATTTCCTTGCATTAATTATTATACTAGTTTTCATTGTCCCTGCACCAAAGTTGCTGAACAGTTGGGATTAAGGATTCTAATCCTATTTCTGTCACCTTTTACTTTTGCTTCTCATCTGTCCTTAATTGCTCGAAGTTTAATCTACCATCCATTGTGGCTTCTCTTTCTTTTTGGCTGCAAATAGTGTCTTTTTGCATTCCTCCCTGACAATGTCCCTGGCTTCAGTCTAGAGTTCTTCTGGCTTCTGGTCAATTAAGCTTAATATTGCAAATCTTTTTTCCCTTTATCTTTAAATTCTATGGGGATGTTCTTCAGCTTGTGTTTTGTAACAATGGTTGGTTTAGTGTTCTTTAGCTTTACTCAAATTTTTCATATTAGCAGTTCATGGTCTGTGCCACAATCTGCTCCTGGTTTTGTTCTTACAGACAGAATGGAGCTTCTCCATCTTCTGCTTTGAATTGTGTAGTTTATTGGATTTCTATATTGGCCATCAAGTGATGTCCATGTATACAGTCGCCTCTTTGGTTGCTTGAAGAATGTGTTTGTGATAAACAAACTGTTGGCCTTGCAAAATTCAGTCAGTTGCTCTCCTGATTCATTTCTTGATTCTAGGCCAAATTTTCCTACAGTCTTTGACTCTGCTGTATTTCCTACTTTTGCATTCCAATTGCCTATGATTAATAAGTCCTGTTTGGGTGTGTGATCAATTTCCTCTTAGATTTCGGCATATAATCTTTCAATTTGTTCTTCTTCTGCATCTGTAGTTGGAGGTTCTGTGAATAATAAATGTGCCTTTGTCATGAACACATTCAACGGTAGATTAAAAGGAGCAGGTATAATGATGCTCAGTTTGCCACTTTATAGTTCTGATGATGTTCTTGCTCAGAGGCAAAGCTCACTAATTGGAACTAAACCGTTGATAGATAGATAGATATGATGAGTTCATAAAATTTCCCCACACTGATAGCAGAGTTGCTATTTGAAGGAAAACTGCGCCTACAATTTAAATATATTATAAAATGACAGGTCCCTGGGTTATCCATCAGGCAAGGCCAATTAAATAAAAGTTACAAATAGTGGTTCTCATGCCTTTTTTTCCTTTTAGCATTTGTTTCCAACCTGAATATTGAATGTTTCTTCCATCTGTACTACCTCCAAAAGAGAGAGAGAGAGAGAGAGAGAGAGAGAGAGAGAGAAACAATCAAATTGGCTAACATTAAGAAGGTTGAATAACCATGTTGGTTCTACAGAACAAGAAAAAAGTGTGTTTTGACCCATTACTGTTAAAAAAAGTTAAACCTTGGTGTCATAGGGTCCCTTTCATGTTTAATCATTAGGTGAATAAATAAAATTAAATAGGTAAGACTGGAATGCTACTTTTAAAGAGGGCCTGAGAAAGCAGTTATTTACTGCTAGTTACAGTTTTAACAAGTATTTTTCCTCTATCTTATTCTAAAATAACTAATTAGAAGTTTGAATGTTGGACTAGGATTCCAGGAGGCCAGGGTCTGAATCCCCCCACCCAACCATGGAAACCCACTTGGTTTATCTTGGATAATCCAGAAGAGTGTTGTCATAAGTTAGAATTGTATTGAAGGTACACAGTGACAAGAAAAGGTTTCAAAAGCACACACAGGAATGTTATAAGCCAGTGGCTCTTAACCTTTTCTTTACCAGAGACCCCCTTAAAATATCTTTTGTTGTCATGGACCCCCAAGACTTAACTCAAGATTTAAAACCCTAACAACAGTAATAAAACATAATTATAATAATAATACAATTACACCATCCATTAAACCTTCCTTCAGAGGCGGGGGGCGGGGGGAGAGGGAAGACTTTTCTCCCGCTTCTTCCTGCAAGTTTGTGGCTTGAGCAGATTGAGGAAAATGCACAGGCCAAGACAGCCAGCCTTTGCCTTGGCTCCTGTCAGGTGGCCTTGGCTCCTGAGCAGGCTTCAAGCCTTAGTAGACCCCCTGTGAGGACATTGTGTCCACCAGCGACCGGTTAAGAACCACTGCTATAAGCCATTGAACTATGGTACAAAACACACCTTAAGTAGTGAGGCCATACCCCTGCAGTATACACATAACTAAAAAGATTTGCATTGTAAAAGTAGTGAGATTATCTTGATTATTTTACAGTCATAATGGAACTTAATTATGGCTTGTTGTTGTGTGCCTTCAAATTGTTTTGGGATGAGTCCTTCCTGAATCTTCGTTTGCGAAGAAAAGCCAGAGATACCAACCCTAAGATGAACCTGGCACAGAGTTTTCTTGGCAAGATTTGTTTAGCAGGTAGGAGGGGGTGCTTTTGACTTCCTCTAAGGCTGAGAAAGAGTGACTTGCCCAAGGTCACTCAGTGGGTTTGCATGGGTGAGTAGAGATTCGAACCCTGATTTCCAGAGTCATAGTCCAACATATAAACCACTACACCATGTGGGCTCTGTTAGTTATGACGTAGTTATTGGGAAAAAGTAATTACTGTAATTGTTGTTAGTAACCACAGGATGAACCACAGGATGAACACCACCATCCTCACATTGCCGTCGGCAAATCTGTGCTTAAGTCCATTCAGCAGTTCACCTGCCTGGGAAGCATCATCTCCTCAGATGCCAAGATTGACAAAGAGATCGATCACAATTAGCAAAGGCTGTTTTGATTTTTTTTTTTTTACTTTCTTTCTGTCTGTCTTTCAATTCTCCTGCATAGCATTAGCCTCCTATAAGCATGCTGATATTTCTTTCCTTTTTGTTTTGGTTACAATCCTGGCAACATTTACCAGTGTTGTACTAGTTTGTTATTACTGTATATCATGATAATGGACTTAACTACTATTAGTTTTGAACAAAAATTTGTTCTGGGGGATTAAATTTTCTGTGGGCTGGTCAATGGTTCTTAATGTTCAGGGCTGGAGAATTTGGACTACACTGCTTTTAAAAGTTTTAGAATTGTTACCCCTATGTTCAAAAGAATTTAAATTTTATTTATTAATTAATAGTTTCTGTTTGCATGAACTCTTTATTTGGTTGGCAACATATCTGATAATTTAATAATTCCTCACTAAATGCAAATTTATTGGCCAGCAAATCACAGTCAGTACATGTTGCCTGATTCACCAGATTAATCTGCAGTTATGTCACCTGCACTGAGTGTGAATGAGAGTCAATACAGCATAGTAGTTAGAATCCTGTATTTGGACTGTGGACAACTTGGCTGAAATGCAGTTTTCGCTATGAAGCTCACTGAGGGATACTGAGCACATCAAAATCTCCCAGTCTAACCTACCTCATAGGGTTTGTGCAAGGATAAGATGGGCAGGTACCGTATGTACACTTTCAAGGTATCTGAAGGAAGAGTGGGACAAAAATGTAATAAATAAAGGTACAGTCATATACTGTACTACCTCTCATCAAAAACCCACTGTGGGCAGAATGAGAGAAAGAATAGGACAATGTGAAGAAAGCTACAGGACTGCAATATTTAATTGATGAAATGAGAGACCACACTTTTCAGTGGGGTATTGTTACCCTTTTAGAAATTTAATTTTATTAGATTCTCTGCTCCAGGGTTTAGTTATCCTTTTATTTCTTCATTTGGTTGCCTTTTTATGATTGGAAGTGGGATTAGTTTATCCTGGTTATATTTTGGCAGAACCCTTCGATTTGGGAGGCATGTTAGAGGAGGTAATCCCCACAGTTAAAGAGGCATTCATTGTATTAATATTAGAAAGAAAAGAGGAAAACAATTATTATTATTATTGCGTTATTGGTATGGCTTTTTGAGGTCGGGTGTGTTTTTCAGTGGAATGGCCTTATTCCAGTAAAAATTCCTAAAAATTCCCAGTTAGAGAGCCATCAGCGCTCGAGTAGCGTCCTTATTTCTCAGCGCGGCAAAACAAGCGGGAACATCACTCCTCGCTCTCATTCACAGCGCCCGCGCCCACTCAGCTCCCTCCCTTTGGGAGGCGGAGCCGCCAGCCTCCCCGCCCACTTGGAGCGCGTGACGTCACAACAGACAGGTCCTTCCAACGAGAGGCGGGGCGTTCTGGAGCCGGAAGGTGGGATGCCTTCTCTGGCTTGGTTACCGCTTCCCTAGGCTCTGATACCGGAAGTAGCCGTTGCAAGGCCTCGGTCGGGAGGGTGTGGGGAGTGGCTTGGCTTTCCAGTGAACCCCTGGGTCCTAGTGTCGCCACGGCTGCTGCTTTTGACCCCTATTCCCAACTGAGGCGGTGTCGGGACCCTGTTGCTGCTCCTCCTCTGAAGTGAAGACACAGGAGGCAGGTAGGGAGGAGGAGGAGGAGGAGGAGAAGGGGCTAATGGGCAGTGAGAGGTGGCTGAGTGAGAGAGAGTGTGGCTGACTGATGGGGCAGTGGTTTGCTTGGGGAATGGGGATGGAGCAGGGGGTTGGTTGGAGGAGGCTGAGCCAAGGAGCCCTTCTTGGCTGTGGCTGCCCTGATGAGCCAAGGAGCCCTCCTGGCAAGGAAGGAGCGTGCTTCTGAGGTAGCCAGGGGAGGCGAGAACTAACTTTTACAACGAACACTTGTCCCTCCGTATCCACGGATTTAAGTATCCACGGCTTGAAAATATTCTTTAAAAAATAATAATCCCAAAAGCAAACCTTGATTTTGCCCTTTTATATAAGGGACACTATTTTGCTATGCCATTCCATATCATGGGACTTAAGTATTCACGGATTTGGGTATCCACGGGGTGTGTGCCCTGGAACTAAACCCCAGCGAATATGAAGGGACAACTTATACTAAAGAAGGTCAGACTAGATAACCTCATACGTTTTGGCTGCAAGTTAGTTCTAGCCTCACCTGGCTACTTCACTTCAAGGCTTCAAGGGTGCTATGGAGGTCCCAGGAGCAGGAGGAGGGAGGACTCCAAGAGGTAGGGAGAGGAGGAAAGTTAGGACAGGAGCAGCCTTGCTGCGATCTATCTGGTAATTAATGGAAAGCCTCCTGAACTGGTTTTTCCTTAACAGTGACAAATTCACCTGCTGTAATCTTTCCTAGGACTGAAATGTAATGATGGGGGAAATGTTACTTGTTAAGTACTGTTTCTGCCTGCCTGGTAACTATTGCAAGTAACCAAAGTGGTTTCCACAAAACCAGTGCCAAGGCTGAGAAATTTAATCTTCTAGGTCAGTGGCTCTTATCCTTTCCTTTACCAAGGGACCCCCTTTAAATATCTTTGGTTGCTACCAAGACCTAACTCAAGATTTAAAACCATAACCATAACAACAACAACAACATCATGTGTCACATTGAGGATGGAGCAAGCTTGCTTTCTGCTGCTCCAGAGACTAGAACACAGAGCAATGGATGCAAGCTGCAGGAACAGACATTCCACCTCAACATGAGGAGGAACTTTTTGACAGTAAGAGCTGTTCGGCAGTGGAACACACTCCCTCAGAGTGTGGTGGGGTCTCCTTCCTTGGAGGTCTTTAAACAGAGGCTGGATTGCCATCTGTTGGGGATGCTTTGATCAAGATTTCCTGTGTGGCAGGGGGTTGGACTGGATGGCCCTCGTGGTCTCTTCCAACTCTACAATTCTATGATTCTACCTGATGATAATAATACTAATAATACAATGACACCATCCATTAAACCTCCCCCCAGAAGACTTTTCTTCTGCTTTTTCCTGCAAGTTTGTGGTTGGAGTGGCTTGAATGGCAATGCACAGACCAAGCCAGCCAGCTTTTGCCTTGGCTCCTGCCATGTGGCCACTCCACAGTACAAAATCCATTTCTATTGGACAGCAGAACACTGAAACCTATAGTAGCAATCTGTCATACCACAGCACCAATTAATGGTAATTGAGTCTATGCTATTTAATAGCTCATTATTGTGAATAAAACTGTGTTATCACTTCATTAAGATAATAATATCATTAAAGTGTCAATTTAAATATCTGTATCATAGGTTTTAGTGTGACCTCAAGATGTGTGGGAACAACCAATATTTGAAGCCTTACTTTTGCTGCCTAGAATATTAATCATGAAGATTACATTCGTTGTTCTGAGGATGCAGATTAAAAGGCAGAAGATTAGTTGTCATGAATTGTCAGGTCAGTTATATGGCCCCTGACATGAAACGGTGAGTTTGATTTTTTAATTAAAATAAAATCCAGTGGTGTGTGTGTCTATTCTGTGAATTGTTCTGTTTGTTTAGTAGGATTTCATCCACTTAGTAGATCTGAGAAATAAACCCGTGTTTAGCTTTTGGATTAAATCCAGTTGTTAGACCCAGCTACAGGAAACCCACTGAATCAATGGTGTTTCCGTACTTTTTGACTTATGATTCAGTGGCTCTTGTCTAGCTGAAATTAGCAACTGAGTTTAAGTGTTTGTTAGAATGCTCAATTATTGGAAGGATATCTTTTGCACAGTTTCCTGTCCACCTCTGTGGAACAATTTGGATTTTAAAAGCTGAAACAGCTTTATTTTATTAATAGTATCCAGTGATTACCTTGTGCTCCTTACCCATTCATCCTTACAGCACTTTGTGAAGTAGGTTATCCATGCCCATATTTTAAACATGATAGGATAGTGCAGTAGTCCAGGTATCTCTGCTAGAGTTTAAATGAGTTCCTGAATGGCATAGTCTCACTGTTTAAGAAAAATAAACCACTAAGAAAGAGCTTGTAATAAAGTCTACTGGACACTGTGTTACAGCCACAAACCTACACAATCTTCAATGCATTGATTTTAGAGGGCTTAATGCTGCAGTCTCACACACATACTTACTTGAGAGCAAGTTCCAATGAATTCTGTGGGATTTGCTAATGACAAACATGCATAGGGTTGCACAAGTGTATCTAAGACAGGTTTGGGAATCATGCAGTCCTCCAGGTGTTGTTGGATAGCAGCTCCTGGCATTCTTCACTAGTGGCTATGCTGGCTGACTTCTGGGGCTTGTACTCCAACAACGTCTTGACATGATTCCCATCCCAGATCTAGGGAAACAGATTTCCTGGGGTTAAGGTCTATCAAACACAGCAGAATTTAAGAAAATGTGCATAGGACTGAGGTGTTAATATATGTTGGAGTGGGTAACATAGTACATTTCTTTGCTGCAATATGACTAGTCTCATAATTTAGGATTTTTAATATTTCTGTTCATCTCATTTTGCTTACCATTGAAAAGCTTAGGCTAATTCCATTGCATCAATGGGATTTACACTGGTGTTGATATACTTCCTCCCCCACCACGCACTCATACACATTCTGACTGGATGGTCAGACCTGTCCTGGTCATACCAAAAAGGAAAGATTAGAAAATCAGCAGGCACAAAGTATTGTTGACTACCTATCCTGATCATACAATAATATATAAAGCTGTTTTGGTTTAATATTAAATTAATTCTATACACACAGAAAAAACATTATCAAATAACCAATAAAAAGGCCATTTCAATCTATACAAAGAAAAATTAAAAACTTACCATGTCTCAGTGTCCTTCCCATTGCTCTGTAAAAAAGTTATATATATAAGTTGATTGTTAATGTACCAGATCTTTCCATAAACGTACATGAAGAGTTGTTGGTGTTAAATTCATTTGTACTGCTATCTGCATATGAGGTAAATGGATGCCAGCTTGTGTACAAATGTTCATTGTGTCTGTCATAATTTCTTAAGGAATGTACATATGCAGTGAATTATTAAATCTTAAGTATTAAGTACCATGGAACATAATTTGTCCCACCATAGTAAAACTGACAGAGTTTTTTGATCCCTCCAGGTCAAATTTTTACCCCATTAAAAATATATATTCTCAGGAAGACTAAAGGAGCAATCCATTACCACTGGGTTAGTATCAGCTGCTCAAGGCAGGAGACTAACATTTTGATACATTAATATTGTTGCTCCCTTCTCTCTCCCCTTCAGTTTCTTTTTTCTCCTGCTTTGCAAGCTGGTCAATACTATTTTCTTTCTCTCTATTTAGTGCTATATTAATTATTAATTCCAAATTAGAAAGGCAGAATTGACTAATTAGAATGCTATGGAAGTATCAGGGAATTTAGTAAAAAGGAATAGGAGTAATTCTGAATCAGATGAGGATAAAGAAGCGCTCCATGCCTCCTCAGACATAAAGGGAAAAAATGCTGGAAAATAAAAAAAGCTGCTCAGGTAGCTGCAGGCACACAACCAACAGACTGAGGAAATGGAAATAAAGGTATTTCTGATGGTCAGTTGGATGCTGAGATGCATTCCACACACCAAATTGCTCAGTCAATATGAAAGAAAATATATCTGTCATCCAGCAAGAATGAAACGGAAGGAAGATCCCTTCAGCAACAATCTGAATTAAATCCAGCTAACCCAAAAGTGGCAAGACCAAAAACAGCTATCGTTAAAAAGGCTAAAAAAGGATAAAAGTGAGGATAAAGGGAAACTGAAGGGCTTACCAGTTTGTTTTCCTGAGAAGGAGAAAAGGAGAGTGCTGGAAAATAGTACAACTATAACTTCCAGTCACTATCTTGAATTTCCAAGTTCTAAATAGAAGGGAGGGGTAGGAGCAAAAGGAGCTTCCAGCCACTCAGAAAAGGCTGCTGGGTTAAGCGTGGTCACATGTGTTGTCAGAGAGCCAGGCAAGTTCAGCTGAATCGCCAGTGACTCTATGGGGTGGGGGGAATGAGCCTTTTAAACTCAAGCCAAACGCTCAGGAGTGCAGTGGGGTTTCTTGTCTTAGCTTTCATTGATGTTGATTCAGGGACAACCTAATGTTCAGAGGTATGGACCTGGCTTCTTGATGGATGTCCAGGCTTATGCAGGCATTCAGCTTCAGAATTAAACTGCAATGAAAGACATAATTAAACAAATGATTACCAGTAATGAAGAAGTAGAGGCAAGGTTGCAAGCAGTTCTTCAAGACAAAATTCATCAGATACAATGAATTTAAATTATGTGTTGGCTATATTGCAATTGCTTACTCAAGGTAATTCATCATCAGGTTATCTTTCCAATAACCTGAGGCGAAGCGCAAAAATCAGTGTGTACAGAGCCATTGTACTGTTTATTCTCCTTTACGGGCCTGAAACATGGGTCACCTATCGCCAACACTTACGACTCCTCGAACGCTTTCATCAGCGCTGTATATGCACAATCCTAAATATACACTGGACTGACTATGTGACAAATGTTGCTGTCCTCGAGTAAGCAGGGATCACCAGCATTGAGGCCATGATAGTGAGAACACAGCTGCGCTGGGCAGGGCATGTTTCTAGGATGGAGGACCATTGCCTCCCAAAATAGTACTCTACGGTGAACTCGCCACGGGTCAGCATAAGAGGGGCGCTCCAAAAAAGTGATACAAGGACTCCCTGAAACAACACCTCAGGCTCGGCCAAATTGATCACCAACAATGGTCTGCCGTGGCCTCACATCGGGAGGCATGGAGACATACTATCCTCAATGCTGCAGCCTTATTTGAGAGCTCACGCCAAAGAAGTCTTGAAGAGAAATGACAACGCAGAAAGAATCACAACCCAGAATCATCACCCAAGGAGACCTTCTACTATGCTTTCTGCAACCGGACATGTTTATCTCGGATTGGCCTTTTCAGTCATCAGCATGCTTGCAGAAAGCGCGGGATGAGTCCTTCCTGAATCTTCGTTTGCAAAGAAAAGCCAGAGAGAATGAGATTTTAAGCATGTTAAATTTGCAAAGGTTTATTTAGTGGGGAACGGATGGCTTCCTCAGTTGAGCAAGGCATTTCTCAGATAAAATATAGAGGTGGAAAAGCAAACATTAGGTCAAGCAGGATTAGATAGGCCTAAAAAATGTACAGAAAAATCAAAGCATGTTACTTTAAATGGTATTCTAAGTATTATCATGCCCTTCTTTGAGAGTTTGACTTCCTTGGAAAACAAAACAGATGTACTGCACCTAGAGCAGATGCCTGATAGCCAGTCATGTACTCCTCCACTTCAGCCTGACAGCCAGCTGAGTTCTCCTCCAAGTCAAGAAGATTCATAGCAGGAAGAGGAGGTGGAAGAAAGACCTCCAAGTCTCCAGGAAAGGAGAAGACTTCAGTGTCTGGCATAACCCCTCCCCTGCAGATGGAGTGAAAGGCTACGTGCACACAGCTGTGAAATGCACTCTTAAAATACTATCAGAAATGTGGGTGCTGGCTGAACTGGCTCTCTTCATAAGCAGGGAGCTTTCTCCAATCAAATTACTGGAAGCAAACTTTCAGTTCACCTCTCAATCTAACTTGCTGCTGTGAGTACTTGATTTATGACTCTTGAACTGTTTACTGACTCTGCTACCTTGACTTGTTCTGATTTATGGCTTCTGAGCCTCCACTGTTTGATATTGGATATCTCTTGTTGCTATGGCTTTTGAACTTTGGGCACTCTGAATTCTGGATCAGTTTGAGAGCAGGACAGGTATAAGAAAAAATTTGGATAGAATAGAAGATGTCTCAGATGCAGAGTCAGATGCCTATCAAGAGGAAGATTCAGCAGAGGTAGGAAAAAAATCAGAAAAAATTCACTTCAGAGTGCTTCCAGTTTTAGATGAGGATGGTAGCAGAAAGACAGGAAACAGGTGCTTCGCACAGCATAAATAAAGAAATTAGAAAGGAGATTTTTCAGGATGGATAATTACTACTTTCAATGAAGCAGAGATTATCAGAAACAAAGTGAGTTTTAGAAATAACTACAAACTGTAATGGAATAGAAACAGACTCCAATTTAGACAACAGAATCAGCAGCCGTCAAGGAGAGGAGCAGTTCATGCCAACAGGGGTGGTAGACTGCAGTACTGACTTGAGGGACCAACAGTTGGCAGAAGGTAGCTTCACTTCAGTCATCTTTGGAAGCATGTAACAATGGACAAATGGGTGCTCCAAGTAGTTCAAAAGGGTAAGAAATCATTTTCTCAGGAAGACCAAAGTGAAGGTATCTTCTTTCACTGGTATCAAAAAGTGAAAACAAAAGGCAAATAGTGCAACCTGAGATTCAGCATTTACTTCAAACTGGAGCAATAGAAGAAATTCTTTGAATCACAGATTTGAAGGAATTTATTCCATTTTTTTTAATAGTCCCAGAGCACAGTGGAGGAAACAGATCTCTCTTGGACTTGAAATTCCTACATTCTTATGTGCACTATTGGAGGTTAAAGATGGAAACATTGCAAACAATATTGGACAATTTGGACTTGAAAGATTACTTGTTCCCAATACATTTACAAGAAGCTTTCTTGCATGTTCCTATGTGTTACAATGCAGGAAATTAAGGTTCAATTGCAATGGCAGCCAGTATCACTTCAGAGCACTTACTTTCAGTCTAGCTTCAGCACCCAGAGTATTCACCAAGGTTCTTGTGCCTTTAATAGCATATTTGAGGCAACACGGAGTGCCCTGTTCTCCTACTTGTATGACATCTTTCTGAAAGCTGGGCGCAAAAGGAAGGTAGAACTCAGTCTTGAAATGACTTTGCAATGTCCCTAGTCTTATGGATTTCTGTAACCAATTAGTAACAACACGGGTAATAATTCATCTTGTAGCAGAGATAAATACTCAGGCTGTGTTTATCTTTCAAAAGAAAGGAAACAGAAAATAAAGGAAGAGGTAGTAATGTTGAGGAAACAGAAGCTGGTAGATTTAATGTATCTGGCCAAGATACTAGGAATTTTGATTTCAACAATTCAGATAGCACCATGGGCATGCTTTCACACAAGGACATTGCAAGTTTTCATGAGAACTCATCAGAGCCAAGTGCTTCAGAAAAGACATATATTCCTAACATTACCAAATCAAGTATGGAGAGATTTGCATTGATAAATCAAACCAGACAATTTAGAGCAGGGGATATCTTGTTCCACAGAACAAAGTGATGGTTACAACAGATGCAAGCCTTTATGGCTGGGGTACCCACTGCAGAAAAATATAGTTCTGGGATAATAGTCAGAGTCAGAGAGGGGACTCAGTATAAACGTGCTAGAGATCAGGGCAGTCAGGTTGCACTGTTAGAATTTGCAACCAGGATGAAGAGCAGCAAGTGCAAATGTATACACGCAAAATCACTGTCAAAATGCACCTTTACAATCAAGGTGGAATGAGATCACAGCAGCTGTTGAAAGAGTCATCAACAATACTTTCATGGGCAGAGAAGTTGTTGTTAATGTCTCTGACAGCAGTGTACCTCAAAGGAGTTCTAAATCTGACGTTGGATTATTTGAGTAGTAACAAGATTCATCTAAGGGAATGGAGTTTGAACAGCAAGTGTTTGATATTTTATAGAGCAATTATGGAGATTTTGTGCTGGACTTTTTCATGTCTGGGCAAACTAAAAAGCTATTTTTCCATAGATGAAGTGCAGGTGTAGAGGATCACAATGAACTGGCATTGGATTGGCCCAAAGGTCTGCTGAGTACAGAAGGTAGAGGTAGTGATAGCGCTGTGTAGGCCATGCAAACTATGATATCCACTGTTGTTGAAAACGTCAGTGGTAAGTTCCATACCATCTTCTGCAGAGAACAGATCTATTGACTCAGTGTCCAATTTGTCATCCAAACCCACAGAGTTTAAATTTAACCACATGGAGGTTGAGCGGCAGACTTTGAGAAAAGTGATTTACACAGAGCCAGTTGTAATGAATGCAATTTTGGCTTCAAGGTGTAAGTCAGCTCTGCATATGACACAACTTGGAGAGTGTTCCAGAAGTGGTGTGATTAGAAAATTGTGTCAATCGAAGATATATAATATCTTTCCTGCGGAGCGGAGTTGATAAAGAGTTAAGGCCAAACACCTTGAAGAGACAAGCGGTGGCTTTAGCTTCTGTTTTGTTTATCGGTGGGAAGTCAGTGTCAGCTCACTACACGTGGAACAATTTTTTGAAAGGAGCCACTTTTCAAGCACCTCTAATTGTACGCAGATTTCCTTCACTGGATTTGAATTAGGGCTCCTGTACCGTTAATGAGTTGTGTTGAAGAGGATATTTAATCACATGCCATTCTAAAGATAGCAGAACCAGCATGGTTTGAGTGTTGGACTAGAATTCTGAGCAACCAGGATTCACTCTTAGTTTGGCCATAAATTGGAGGCAACTTGAAGGTACAGAACACCAACATGTGCCTTCAGATCGATTCTGACTTCTGGTGACTGTCTCCTAGGGTTTTTGCAGCAAGATTTATTCAGAGGACGTTTGTCATTGCTGATAGACTGTGACTTCCCAAAGTCATTCAATGCTTTTCCATTGAAACCCTAGTCTCCCAGACACCTAGTTCAATACTCATATACTGGCTACCCATGATACGCTCAACCTGCTGAAATTTCTTCTTCTGCAGCTATTAAAAGTGTAGGTGCCCTATCTGGCTTTGTACCTGCTTACCCTGCTTGCTGTGACACTTGATAAAAGTCCATCAGTTATGTGGCAGACTCCTCTCAACATTATTGCTTCTGTATTGTGAAAATGGGTGACCATTTATTACAAAGGCAGACATTGTGTGGCTTTCAAAGGATGCTGGGACTTGTAATGCAAAAGTATCTGGAGGGCACTTTGGGACAATTTACTACCTGTTTGTTACCCAAAGTCCCCTTTGGTATTCTTGCATGGAGTTCCCATTGTCTGGAGACTGCAGCCCAACAATAATATACAGTCTCATTTAGAATATTATTGTGATTGGGAGTTTATACAATAGCTGGGTCCTAAATATTTAATATTTTTTCCTTGGAAGTAAAATGTTACATATTTTTTACTTATTTCTGAGTGAGGATTGCTGTCTTGGTTATTTGAAAAATCAAACCTGATATGACTGAAAGTATGGTAGATAAATGTCCTTGCATTTTGAAGCAGGCAGTCCGTAAAAACAGTCCCAGACAATTGCAGTGAGCCAGACATGGAAACGAAGGAAGATTTGAGAAGAAAACTCAATCAAGTCAAGAAAGAGAAACTGGATATAACTGCTAAACATAATGCAGAGGTGAGTATTCTATCTGCACACAGAATGCTTTTATATAAATTGCATAGTTTTTTGTATGATTTGGCATGCTTGTTGTCGACCCACACTCCTGCTACCTCATTTCTACAACTGAGAAATGTTTATGAAGATACACAGGAACACCAAAACTGCCTTGTTTTTGTGTGTAGAAGAAATAGATATGTAACTACAGTCCTTCTATAACATTAAAGAATCTAATTTGCAGAATCTAAAGTCCAACTGTAGTGCGTAACTAGTTCAATTCCCTTTCTTAGATTTCTTGTTGATGTGTGCCTTCAAATTGTTTCTGACTTATGGCAGCCCTAAGAGGAACCTATTTCTTTTGGATTCTGCTCTTTAAACAGAACACCAGACTGTGGGTTATCTCCTCTTCTAGTTGAGCTGTGAGTGAGCTGGAGTGTGAATGTAGTCCTTGTAATATAGAAAAGGAGGCAGTACAAGGGCTTGTGTCATGCCACCCAAACACCCCCCCACCTGCCACAACCATACTCACCAGTCTTCAAAACCACCCCCATCCCTGTTAAGGAAAATGCAACATGGGACATACAGTGAAAGAAATAAAATATGTATGTGAAAGTCACAATGACTAAGCAAGAGCAATTATGAAGCTACACAGGTGAAACTGCTAATGCAATCTAGAAGTCCTGAGAGCCAAGGACAGAGGTACTGAATGCAGAATGGAAACACCTGAGAATCATTAAGTGTACAAGGTGAAATGTTGAAATACATGGGTTGGTCTTAAGCATGGGTGGAACTATGTGGACCAATCAGAATGGAAGTACACACCCACTGGGTGGAAACTAACTAGTGGGTGGTGATAAACAATGGCTATAAAATTGTAATGTTTGCCAATGTATTTTTGTGGTTGAGTAGAGTTGGAGTAGTTTGGAGATATTGTGGAGTAGTATGTAGAGATTGTGATTTGTTGACCATATAGTATATTTATATAGAAGAATAAAGTAGGTTTTATATAAAACTACTGAGTTGCCTGAGTGAATCCTGGAGACGTTTTGGAGACACCTGGAGAAGAGTGAGAAGGCTTGGAGAGTTTGTCAGGATCTTCAGCCTATTCTCTGAAACTCTGCTGCTTTGGAGGAAAGCATTAACCACTGATCTAAGCTGGTTGGCTCTGCTGCTTAACAAGGTGGTGAGTTTGAGCCAGAGGTGAAGAGCTACAACTCCCATCATCCCTGACAATCCCTGCCATCACGTTTTGTGGCTTTCTCTTATCTTTCTCGTATTCCAAACAGGAAAATGCACAGTGCACTTTTTATAGGGAAAAAAGTCAATTTTAATTTAATTTGGTTAATCTATCCATCGCAATTAATAATCAGGTATGTGAACCTATGCCTCGTCCAGTTCTCATGATTATGGCAACTACCACCCTGTGGGTGCTTTATCTATTTTAGAAACCATGCATCCTAAATGCAAAAATGCATTCTACATTTGATTCTCTTTTGGTTGTTAGAGACAAACGTATACAATTATAGTTCTCAATAGAGTTTTCTGCAGAAGAAATTTTTAAATTACTTCCTGTTTTTCAAGTTTCTGTTGACTGGCTATCCCACCTTCTAGCCTGGAATATTTCAGAGCTTGAAAATAACTAGTTACAAGCAATGTAATTACTTAAAAGTTGTTACTTTTAGAGTGGATACCAAGGGTGCAGTGAAGTCATGTGTAATAAAAGGGAATGATAGCATTGGGGGAGTAACAGGCAACATTTTCTAGTTACTTTAAGAGTGGTAACATCATTCTTCAAGAAGCTGATGGCCTACAACTCTTAGCATTCCTCACCATTGGTAATACTGGCTAGGGCTGCTACAGGGAAACATGATTCCAAAGCCTGTTTTTTAAAAAGACGCGTAAGGACATTTTTAGGCATGTCTGCAGTGATTTTGAATTTTTAGTTTTCTGCCAATCTCTCATTCAATGGGATAGTTTTGTAAAAAAAAAAGATACTATGTGTATATCTAGATATATACAGTAACAGACCAAACGCTGCATATTACTAAATCAGTAACAATTAAAAATGCATCCTAAATGGCAAGGAATTAATGGGGAGCAAACTTTGTTTCTTTTAGAAGGAATTCTTTATGTAACCTTTCAAGCTCCTGAATAATTTTTATTTCTTTGTTTGGTATTTGATAGATTGTAAGGGCAGCGTGATATTTTCTTTCTGATATGAGATGGGTGGCAAGAAACTTCTTTTCAGTTTTTCTATTCTTTGGATGATAATGAATATACAGTATTGTTCATTTTGCTCTTGACATCTTAGAGTACATCTATTATCTGGATTATCAGTCATTTTCAAGGTGGAATTGCCCATAGTGTTAATATACTTTGGTATCTTAAACACCAAAAATTCTTGAATATCAAAGTGGTTTTCACCAAACGTCACTGAATTAAGTTTCCTCATTGTTATGGTATGTCCTCTCATTCAGAGGTGGTTCTGGTGGCTCTCAGTTTCTTGGAATGCAGCTCCCAGCAGCCCTAGTTAGTATAGCCAATGGTGAGGGATGATCGAAATTGCTGTCCAGCAACGTCTAAAATGCCACAGACCGCCATCTCTGCTTCAATTGTACAATGGTTTTAAAATTACACACTCTCAACTTTAAAATTACACACTCTCAACAAAGTTGTTTATTGTTTGGTTGACCAATTCCTTTTACAGCTATCAAACTATGAAAGCCAGATTGCCAAGTTACGAGCAGATGTTGAGAAAGGTGAGGCAGTTCGACAAAGCCTGGAGTATGAACTTGCTCTTGCTAGGAAGGAAGTTGCCCTTGAACGGTGTTCATCAGAAGACAAATTGGGTGAAGTGAGCAAGCACATTGAACAGCTTCAAGGTAAGATTCAAAGCTCATACCGACAATGAAGAATGTCAAAACACAGACTTTGCGACATAAGCAGACACAGCGCCTTGAGGCCTTTTATTTGTCTCTTCAGTATCTTCCTTCACAATTTAGATGCCCCATAGACCACATAACTTGGCACACATCTACAGGAGTCATGGCATACACCTTTCAAAGCTGTGAGAAAGGCTGCAGCTATTGTGTATCCTTAATGAGTAAATTAAACAGTAAAGACAAAAAACCACTGGGGTAAACAACCATGAGATTATATTGTTATAATTTACTCTTTCATGGTTTATTGGTTTCATTTGTGCAGACTTCTACTTCTGAGGTTGTTATTTGTTGTATGGCTATTGTGTATCCTGCAATGTTCTTTCACTAATCTCTTTGCTCACTCTCCTTTCCCATCTGGTATGGAGGCAAAAGTAGAATCCGATTTGATTTAGCCTTTCATCTACAATGCATTTTCATTCTCTAGTACTGGGGTGGCCAAAGTATGGCACATAGGTAGGATGCAACCCCAGTGTCTCCATGAGCCTCATTCTCAAATTGTTCTGTGGCTGAAAAATTTATTTTGCTCCTAAATGGCCAGTAGCATTTCCTAAGCCTCTGTATGGCTGGTGTTGGACATTTTGTCACCCTTTCAGGCATGTGAGCCCCTCCTTGCGCTTTAAAGGCCTGTTTGTATTTACATAGCCCCTTTTTTCAAAGCAGTAGGTGGCTGGATGGCACCAGAAGTGTAGTCACTTCCTGTTGTTTTTTTTAAAGGGCTAAAAAGGTGTGCATGTGTGTGTGGTGGACAATTAACACTCTCATTCCAGCTTGGTATGACAATGTTGGCCATTTCAAGGAAATATTTTTAGCCCTCCAGAATTTTTTGCCTGTCACCCCTGCTGTGTTCAGCTCTTCAGGGTCCCGTGGGGGATAATGTGGTGCCCAATCTCTGCCAGATGACCACCTCTGCTCTAGACTGTTTGTTGTGCTGTTTGTCTTATCTCTTTATATTTCTCCCCTCTGTTTTTATATCCTTTGCAATGTAAAATTTATCTCCTCAAAAGCAATACAATTAACCTTATTTTCCCTGCCCAGAAGTGTTCGTAAGATTCATGTGTCCTACGTCTTCATTTATGGCTTAACATTATGCTCATGTTCGTATTTCTAAAGGTCCATAAAGACCTCTTATAAACTCCTTAAGCTGCTGACACATTGCAGAAATAATCCAGTGTGAGACCACTTTAACAATAAATGCTCTGTCCTGTGGAATCCCACAATAATTTATTGTGGCACCAGAGCTCTCTGACAGAGAAGGCTAAATATCTCACAAAACTGCAAATCCCAGAATTCCATAGCATTGAGCCATGGCAGTTAAAGTAGTGTCAAACTGAATTATTTCTGCAGTGTGTCAGCAGCCTTAGAATCAGATTTAACATTCTTTCTGTTTTTGTCTGTCTCTCATAGACATAGAGCCATCACAGCATCCTAAAAATCTAAGACAATATTGAAGACATTGTTTTTCCAACCACCTTGTGATATTGCATGAAAAGGCTTTGTATATGGAAATACTCAAACAACAGTCATTTCTCTATTAGCTATTGTTGGGATAAGTCTAAAACACACTTTAGTTTCCAGTTTAAGAACAGCAGCCAGCATTGAATCCTGAGTACCTTGCTTTTCTGCTTTCTTCTAGGGTTTAAGGCCTTTTCTTTTGAGTTGCTTTGGGAATTTTCTCTTTCTCGGTTTGATTGCTTGGAGTGGGTGCTTTAATACCTGCTTTGTGGAGATGTTAAGATCTGCTGTCTGGAAGGTTCCTCTGTGGTCTTGGGGCCTTCTTTTCCTTTTATTTCAGGAAGGCATTTGGATTGTGACACTTGATTTATGTTTTATCCTCTTGATGTACAGCATGTGTTCTTTCTTTCATTTTTTTAAAAACAACTTTAATTTTACAAAGAAATGATATGCATAGAAGTAATTATAATTGTAGCTTTCAACACAACTCAGTCACTGAATCCTTGGCTTAAGGCAAGAATGAGAGTTGCTACCCTTCTTTCTTCCTCTGTTGTTTTTCCCACTATCACATTCAGACTGTAAATTGTTTGGAGCAGGGCCTATGTTTCTTTGCTGACAAAACTATTTAAAGACCTGTATATATTGGTAATGCTGGCATTATACATATTAATTTATCTTACTTCCAAAGTTCCTAGTTTGAACAAAATATCACTCTTTTAGGGCAGTTCTTGCTTATTTTTAAATTGTAGGCTTTCTTTATTTCCTATCAAATATGCTTCAAAGTGTGAGATGACAAGAAGCAGCCGGAGATTCACTTAATCTAGGCCAGCCTCCTCCCAGCCTCAGTACCCTCCAGATGTGTTGAACTACAGCTTCTACCTTCCCCAGCCAATATGGCTTAGCTGTGGTGGCTGGGGGAGGGTGAGAGTTGTACTTCAGCATACCTGGAGGCTGGCAAGTTTGGACAGGTTAATGTAGATTATTCCTCCCTACTTCATATAAGGGGGAAAGAAGTCTGAGTAGGAAGAGTACCTAACATCTTTTCCTGTCCACCTTTACCATTTGGAGATAGACTTTCTGCTCAGACACCTTTTCCCACCCCCAAAATTTAGAGGCTGTAGATTTTAAAAGCGCTGCAAGATAAGTGGTGTATAAAGGGACTTTTGGCAAGATAAGTTAGGGCAGTAGTACAAATCTGTGTTTTGGTTTTTCTTTTTGACTATGTTCATGAATGGTCTAAAACCTAATGGCACTGCTACAGGGTAGTGATTTTCATGGATCATTTACATTCATTTGACATGGAGTTCAACACACTACTTTGTCAACATGCTGCTGTACTTTGCATCCACATATTTTTGTCGGTCTACCCTGTTACAACATAACAACCAAAAGATGAGGTGGATTTTCATATAAATCTCTTTATTGCTAATGAACAGCTACAGCCTCAGAATATTGCTGTTCCTTTCTTGCCTTTTTTAAAAAACCTCATTCAGGTCACAGAAAGAGAAGAACTTAGGCTGCTTTTAATATTTTAGCAGTGCCTTCTTTTCAACTAGCACTTTGCCTTGTTTCTTTTCTTAACAGCAACGATCAGGGCTTACCAGCAGAAGCTGAATGAGACAGAGAGCAGCTATCACATTGCGAAGCAACACTGGGAAGAAAAACAGCAGAGACTCATGAGAGACATATCAGAAAAGGACCTCATCATCAATACCTGCAATAGTGAATATGAGTCACTTTTGAAGGAGAGGGCTAAACTGGATGACATCTTGAAGGTGTGCCTCTATTCATGTTATGAGGGAAATATAATATCATATCCTTCTCTTTCCCTCCTTTCCCTTCTTCATATTATTATTACTACTTTTATTATTAATCAGTTCTTCAGCTGAGAAAGGCACCCAGAGTGTTTTAGAAATATCAGTAACAAAACTGTTCCTTGTGTTCAGTATTACAGTCTGAAAGACATGACACAAAAAGAAAATGGATTAAGAGGCTGGAGGTTAAAAACACAAATCCAGACAATAGTTTGTAGTTCAAAGTTTTTTTTTCCTAGCAAGGAGAAGGGAAGCAAACTCCCTGCAACTTCTCTTTCTTTGGCCAACATAAGGCCAGGATGATCTTTCCTTTGCTACAATGTTTATCCTGTGAGGCAGGGTTGCCTTGAAACAATGATTAATGGATAAGGCCAGTGTGTGGTGCCCACCAACTCCTATTAACATACCATGCTTTCTTCATGTAGCTCAGGTTGTAATACATGGTCTCCTCTAAACTTTCCCCTTTTATCCTCCACAACAAACTGAGGAGAGTTGACACAAGCATGATCCCTCCTATCTCTTCAGACTGAGAGGCTGAGGGTCTTTTGCTATGTGTCAGTGCACTTATTTGTGTGGGGTCCTTTTTATCACCACCTGGGCATCCAACTTGTTACTATGGTAAAATCCAGACAGGCAGACTTAACATAAACACTCCACTTAAGTATTCTTAAATATTGTAATCTTAGAATATTTATATGGGAGAATGAGCAGGCTTTCTGTAGGCTATTTATTATAGGTTGGTATGAATATACAAACATATACATTCCTTTTAGGGAGAAACATAGACATGTTAATATCTAGACACATGGCTTTCACTACATTACATGGTATGTAAGGCATTATACATTCATTACATTACAGTATATGGCAGGTACGATATTACAGTATATCTCAAACATGATATAAAACAAGCCAAGAGGATGTAGAGGTCAGATTGCTTGCCAGTCTCCAGCATAGAAGAATGCTGTTGATAACAACTGTGCTGTCATGAGCAAATAGTCCAGACATGCTGATGATGGAGACAGATCATACTGGTAAGAGAGAGAATCTCTGCAGTCAACTACGCTATGCTAAATAGATATATGTCCCTTTATGATTGTAATGGATGCTCATTATAAATGTTTATAGATATAATGAATGCTGCTAGATATAACAACATGCAGGGATATTAAACAGAAGCCTGTGTGTTCACAGATGCTTGTTTAGGAATATATGGTTCCCTAACAAAAGAGAATGTATCCCTTAGTAGAGAAATGTTTGAGATATAGTTTAAGATGGTAATGTTCCTCTAAGTGTTAACTATAGAGAAGGTCATTAGAGAGATGCAGAGATAAAGGTTCAGTCTTTATGAAAGTATAATATCTTACCTGCCATATATTGTCATGTAATGAATGTATACTGCCTTACATACCATGTAATGTAATGAAAGCAATGTTTGTATACTCCCCGCAGGATCCCAGGATACGTTTGTATCCTGGGATTTGTATTTTGGTGAAGAATTCTCTAGTGGAGCTGTACTCCTTTCTTCAAAGTTCTCAGCACCAGATCTCTCTAGCACAGCATTCTAAGTATTCCACCAAAATGCTACAAATACAAAGATTCTGTAGGATGTGGACATGACAGCTAAAATGGTATCAATGTGTTCTGATTGTGCAGTTTAGATACTCTCCTGTTGGGGGCTATTCTTTCCTGTGCATAAAAATAAGGACAGGTATCCTGAAAATTGGCCGCAGGCAAGCCAGCTGCACTTTTGTTTGAAACTAACAGCAAAACTGTACACTAGTTAGGGATGTCTGCCATCTTGTGACTGGAAGTGATATTGCAGGCTTTAAATGCACAATTACATTTAAATCAATCAAAATTAGTCAAAGCATTTTAAAAATCAAATAATCAAAGGGATATAAGCATAAGGTCTCTTTTGTAGACATGTTAAAGTTCACATGTCTAGGTTTCCTTGTTGCTATGGTTCTAAGAGATATTTACTATTATCATTACTGTTATTACTACTGTATTATGGATATGGTGTTTTATAACACAGGTTATTACATTTTAAGAATATCAGGTAACTTACTTGGAACATTAGCATTCTGGCTTTTCCTGTTCTGCTGCTGCTGCTTTTGCAGAGTTGGAGGGGGACATCAAACTGCAATACTATATGGTGTCTTTGTGCACGTGGTCTTTGGAAAATGTTGACTATAGGATAAGGCAAGCAAAGGATTCTGCTCCATAGAAAGGAACCAGCTGTATCTGTCTGGGAAGCTCTTGAGTTTTGTCTGAGTATTGGAACTCTCTGCATGTACAGCTGAATACACAGGCAAGGAAAGCAGTGAAGGTATAATCAAATGCTTATGAGACAAAATTTCTGACTGGTATTTTCAATTTCAAGAGTTTGTTACGTAGCACCTATGATTTTTATTAAATTAAAGTTCAATTGTATCCATATCAAGGAGACTCTGGAACGTCAGAAAGAGGAGAAGAGCATGATAGAATCAGAGATCAGGGAAGTGACAGCAGAGGAATTTAGGTGTCAGGCAGAGCTGTGGAAAGGAGAAAGAAAAGAACTCCAGTTTCTGTTGCAGGTATTCTTGTCATGTTAAATGATGGTACTGATAACTCAAATTATTTTTATTTGTATTATAGAGTCAGCATAGTATTTGTTTAATTCTTTCAATAAAGATTATAGCTCAAGGGTGGAAAGCTTCCAGGGACCTCTTTTACCCCATGGACCACCAAGGGCTGTACCCTGGGACCCCCCTCTCCAACAGTCAAACCTGCTTTCTAGGGAGCATGAATGACCATTTTGCCCCATTCTGATGTTTTCTCAGTTTTAGGATGGGCTAGTCCATAATAGCTGCTGTCACCTTCCTTTCCCTCCTTTTGAAGTACCAGCGATGTTTTTATTTTTATTTTTACAGGTATAAGTCTCTATAAGCGGGGAGCAGATTTTTTTGGCCTCTGATGTTTTTGAACTGCAACTTCCACAATCCTTGTCTGTTGGCTATGTTGACTGGGGCTGCTGTAATTCTGGCCCCAAAACATCTTTAGGTCCACGTTGCCCAGCTTTCTTGTTCTCCATGTTTTTACTAGGATGCGTTTCTGATCTAGGTGCCAGTATGACTGAAAACTACATTAAATAAGCATGGTTTTCTTCAGCTGTTTATCTTGACAATTCTTTAGTAGTAAGATTTAGCTACATATTTAAATTATAATAGATGTAGACTGTTAAGTTTCAGAGCCTCTTCTATTACAGTATGTGTTCAAAAACCAATCTGAAAATGCTTGACTTCTGTTACAATCAAGTCACAAGCTTCAAACAATCTTGTTTATGCCCTTAAAAAAAGCTGACAGTCATGTCATTCCAATGTTAGTCAGAAAATCTTTGGTGATTAGACCTGGAATTATTTTCTGTGGAAGATAGGAATGCAACCTTAGGCCATTTGGAGAGCGTTACAGTTGACTTCCCGGCACACAACAACACTAGGAAGTAAGGAGTGTTGATCTGCCATTTGTTTGGAACAGATGCCACAGTGTGCATCTCTCCCTGGGGTGCATCTCTGCCTTGTGTTTTCTACTAAAGGAAGATCGGAAGTTCTATAGCAAATACAACAGCATCATCTTGTGGCCAGAAGCACAGCATTACACAGTAGATTTTAAAGTTTACAGTATTTGTAACAGCTGGGTTGGGCATTCAGTTAAGCAGGAATCCCAGAACTATTTTTAAGGTTGGAGGGGGGGCTCAACATGGGCAGGCAGGTCATTATTAATTTTACCTACTTGCCTGTACATTTTTACAAAACACTGAAAACACAAAATACATTGCATTAAAATAGCAACAACCTGCTGAAGCAGGTAACAATCTGACTACCATGTATGCAGTGGTAAAATAATAAATGAAATATACAAACTTGGTATAAAAATATACCAAATATACAAACTTGGCATAAAAATATACCAAAATAAAAAATTAATAAACATAATGTGACAGGCAGAGGTAAAAATATGTTTGACCCTAATTAAGTGAAAGCAAAATGCCTATAGCATCTCCTAGCACACTGTCAGGTATTAGCATTCCCAGACTCACCAAGCACAAGCTTCAGGGTTCACCAAAAAGCTTTATTGCTAGAAATCCAGGACACATGCAATACAAAGTAGTTGCTGAGACTGAGAACCTAATGGAGACACTCTAAGTTAAAAGCAGTTTACAGTCAACAAAATCTGGCGGGCTGCATAACTATTGGTTGTCCATCATCCACTGACACAAGCATTCCTTAAACCAGAAATTAATATTTTCCCAGCATCTCTAACCTTGAAACTAAAGCCACTAATTGCAGATGCCTTGTTATTTCCTTTCCCAAGCAAAGCCCAAACAGTTACACATACATCATTTCACCCGTACACAAACTGCTATGTACACTCTACACCAAGGCCACAGGGAAACTAATGAATATGGCAGCAGCAGGAGCAAAGGGGACCAATCCTGACACACATCCACCCCTCCATTGCATTACTTTGTCTTCTTGAAAATGTTACCCAGTGTGTGGTTGCTGTACAAAGACAAACTATAATACTGTGTAGAGTGGTCACTGTGCTCAAAAAGGATGTTGTAGAGATGGAAAATGTGCAGAAAGGGGCAACCAAAATGACCAAAGAATCGGAACAACTGACCAATGAGGACAGAATGCAGTATTTAGCATAGGAAAAAGGCAAGTCAAGGGAGACATGATAAGATATATACATTTTTCACTGTTATTTTAAAAGCCAGGAGAGAAGGAACCAATGGGTTTCTTTGAGGAGGGAGTTTTGAAGGAAAGATGCCACAGTTGTGGAGTTCTTGGTTCTTATTGATACCAGTCCCCAAAATGAAACAAGGGGATGTACAGCAGGATCTTTTCAGTAGACAATAAATCATAAGGTTACTACCAGTCACCCCCTTTATCCGTGGAACCAATATCTGTGATTTTCAGTTATCTGTTGAGAGGGGGTTTGCCATCTTCCAAGATTGCCCAAGCAATAGAAACAGGACTACTATTTCTTTACTGCTTATCAGTGCCAAAGCACTCCCTAAGCAGTTTACAATGTGTTAGCTAATTGCCTCCAACAAGCTGGGTACTCATTTTACTGACCTACGGAAGGAAGGAAGGATGAGTCAACCTTGGAGCCCTGGAGGATTGACCTTGCAACTTGTGGCTGCAAGTACTGGCATTTAACCATTGCACTACCAGGTCACTCAGTGGGTTTCCATGGCTGAGCGGGGATCTGAACCCTTGTCTCCAGCGTCACAGTCAAAGCACTATACCACACTGGTTCTCATAAGAGCTGTATATAAAACCATTTGCTGCATATAGGGACATAGAGCACTCCTATACGGTGACAGCTTTGTGGATCTTGAGTCCGACAGGAAAAGTCCAACAAGTTTGGCTCTCCTGGGTGATATCTGAGGATCACTTCATTGAGATATAGGCAAAGTGCGGCCATTCTGCGGCACTCAGTAGTCACTTAATAATAATAATAATAATAATAATAATAATTCATTTATTTTTATCCCGCCCCTCTGTTAAAAACAATCGGGGCGGCTTACAAAAATTAAAATATCAATACAGATTAAAATCCCCAAATGCCACCCACCCCCACCCTCCCTCATAAAAAGACATTAAACCAAAATACATTAAAACAACTGTTCTAAAATCACATTAAAATAATACATAATAAATAAGCAGCAGACTAAAAAGGGCCAGGAGCTCCTGAGGCTGGGGACTAATTAGGAAAGGCCTGCTGAAAGAGATCCGTCTTTAGTGCTTTTTTAAAGCTACTCAGGCTCGTCATCTGATGGATCTCGTTTGGCAGGCTATTCCACAATTTGGGGGTGATTACCGAAAAGGCCCTCTGGGAGGTTGCAGACAGCCTAGATTTTTGTGGCTGAAGCAAATTCCTCCCAGAGGCCGGAGTGCACGGGGAGGATTGTATGGGAGGAGGCAGTTCCGGATATAAGTTGGACCCAAGCCATTTAGGGCTTTAAAGGAAATAACCAACACCTTATACTGGGCCCATAAACTGATAGGCAACCAGTGGAGAGATTTTAATACTGGAGTTATATGGTCTCTCCGAGATGTTCCCGAGACCACTCTGGCTGCCATATTTTGTACCAACTGAAGTTTCCAGACCTAGCATGAGAGTAGCCCCATGTAGAGCGCATTGCAGAAATCTAGATGGGAGGTTACCAGTGTGTGCACCATGGTCTCGAGGTCCTTTACTTCCAGGAAAGGATGCAGCTGGCGTATCAGCCGAAGCTGATAACAAACACTCCTGACCGTCGCATTCACCTGACTAGTCATCTGAAGCGATGAATCAAGGAGCCCCCCCAGACTGCGAACACAGTCCTTAATGGAGAGCGTGACCCCGTCCAGGACTGGAGGTCGCAACCCAACTCCTGGTTTTGGGGCCGCTACCGTGAGCACCTCCGTTTTGTCCGGATTTAATCTCAATCTGTTTTTCCTCATCCAGCCCATTACTGCTTCAATACAGTCATTAAGAGGAGAGACGCCATCGTAATTCGAGGCCGATGATTGGGACAAGGAGAAATAGACCTGGGTGTCATCAGCGTACTGATAACACCCAGCCCCATAACTCCGAATAATCTCACCCAGCGGCTTCATATAGATGTTAAACAACATCGGGGGCAGGATGGCACCTTGCGGAACGCCACAAGTAAGCTCCTTTCTGCTGGAGCAGCTGTCCCCGAGCAGCACCCTCTCGGACCTGCCCGAGAGGAAGGACCGGAACCACTGGAGTGCAGTGCCTCCGATTCCTAACCCATGCAGGCGCTCCAAGGGGATGCTATGATGTCTCGTATCGAAAGCCACTGAGAAGTCCAAAAGCACCAACAGGGTCACACTACCCCTGTCGATGCTTAGACGCAGGTAATCTGTCAAGGCAGCCATGGCAGTCTCAACTCCAAATCCCATCCTGAAGCCAGTTTGAAATGGGTCTAGATAATCGGTTTTATCCAAGACCGCTTGGAGTTGAAGAGCAGCTGCCCTCTCGATCACTTTGCTCAAGAATGGTAACATAGAAACCGGCCTATAGTTGTTCATGTCCAGGGGGTCCAGAGGAGGTTTTTTTAGGAGCGGCCTAACCACTGCTTCCTTTAAACAGGATGGAACACATCCTTCTCTGAGGGATGCATTGATGATGTCCCTAAGGAACAACATCAAGGCACCCCCCCCCCGGATGGCCAGCCATGATGGGCAAGGATCGAGAGGGCAGGTCGTCTTCCTCACCCTACCAAGTAGTTTCTCCACGTCGTCGGTACTCACGGATTGAAATTGATCCAGTAAACTTACATCAGCGGAGTTGCTGGACACCTTGTCAATTGTTTCTGTCAAAATACTGGCATCTAAGTTGGCTTTTATCCGAGAGATTTTATCTGCAAAGAAGTTGTTAAACACGTCATAGCAGGCCGTTGTTGGGTTAAGCAATGGGTTCTGTGCAGGTATAACCTGTGTCATCTGCCTTACCACCCTGAACAACTCTGCTGGACAGGACTCTGCAGATGCAATACGTGCAGAGGAGAAGGATCTCTGCGCTGCACGTATTGCCTCTTGATTGGACCAAAGGAAGTTCCTATGACGAGTCCTGTCGGATAAGAGCCGAGTTTTCCACCAGTTGCGCTCTAGCCGTTGTCCAACCCGCTTCATTTTCCTAAGCTCTGATGTATACCATGGCTTACGGTTTGGAGCAGGTTGGAAAGGACACTTGGGAGTGATTGTGCCAATAGCCTTGGTAAGGTCGGTAATTTACTAACTAAATTACCATTTTTTGCTCCCAAATGCCTTTTAGGTGGATGCGGAGGTATTTTTGCTGTCCCCCCCATGGAACATTTTGGGGCACTAAGAGACTTCTGGCCATTTCTTGTTGCTAAAAAAGCCTCATTTTAAAATGGCAGGTGGGGGGAACATGGTAAAATGCCCCAGACATTCCCTAAAGATTCAAGGAAAGCCAAAAGTGCTGTCCATCTCTATGTGGAGAAGTAGCAATCTCTGCATGAGTTAGTCCTTTGGTAGGAACAGAGAAAGAGGGTTGTGATTAACGGGAAGCTACGGTTGACTATTAACCAGGCTTGTTTCTCTGCTCATGGAGAAAGCAGTTGCAGAGGGCCATGTGTGGATGCATGATGCTCAGGCATATACTGGATTAGTAAGACAGGATCTGATTGTCCAAATGTTGCCACTTTCTGTCAGGAATGGAGCTGTTTGGGTGAGAGGGAGGGGGGACACAGGTCAGCTACGGAGAATGGAAGCTGCATTGGGTTACTGGGTGTCAGATATCAGCATTCCCAGACTCAGTGAGCACCAGTTTCGAGTTCATCAGAAAATTTTGTTGCCAGAAATCCAAGAAGCATACAGTACAAAGTCGTTGCAGATAATGAGAGCCTAACAGGTACACTCTTAAGTTAAAAACATTTTACAATCAACAAAATTTGGTGGGCTGCATGAACATTGGTCATGTTCACCCACTGGTACAAGCATTCTTTAAATCAAAATTACCCTCTTCCCAGGCTTTTAAAACCATTAATTGCAGCTGCACCATTATCTCTTTTTTTCCCAAGCAAAACCCAAACAGTTACACATACACCTCCCACACAAACTGCTAAGCACATTCTACACTAAGGCCACAGCAAAATAAGTGAAAACTAGCTGGACCCAGCATACCATACGATGTTAAAAACTCCCCAAGAAACATCTGCTAGACCTCACAACAACCCTGTATGGTAGGCTGGTGGATTTAAATTCCTCTTCTCCCTTCTTAGCGTTCCACACTTGTTCTGTGACTTATTCTGTTGCTCTGCCGCCACCAGTTAACTGCTTGGGTCCTGTTGCAGTGGCAGAAGTAGTGTCCCACCTCTGCTGCCAGTTGACTGCCTGGGTCTTGTTGTAGTAGCAGTAGCAGCAGCAGCAGCAGCAGCTTGCCACCATCACTAGTTGACTGCCTGGATCCTGTTGCAGCAGTGGCGGCCTGCACCGCCACCATTTGACTGCCTGGGTCCCACCACTGCTGCAGTTGGCTGCCTGGGTCTCGTTGCAGCTCATAATTGGAGGAAGGGGACCTTTTAGGCTGGGGTGGAGATGCAGATTGAGTGGTAGGAGTGGATTGTGAGGTGGAGAGGGAATTTGTATGCAAGTGGTGATTGGTAGGGTGTGTTTCCTGAGCAGCCAGTCAGCACACTGGGAAGGGAAACATACCCAAGAGTTGGAAACATGCCCAGGCTTATTGTACATACCCAAGCCTTTTCTATATATTGAAGCCTTTTGTGTAATATATATATATATATGGCAGGAACAGAAGCCAAGGGGCCAATCCTAACACTGGGTCTGTACAGAAGCTTGAGGTATATGATGCTTTAAGGTAGGTTGGAGCTTGGAAAGTGCACTTTTTGGGATTACATCTCCCTGTGGTTAAATGAGCTGCGGATTCTGGGAGTTGTAGTACTGTTAGAGTATTGTCAGAATGCTGCTAGGAAAAAGATGCTCTGCTTTTAGAACAGGAAGCAGGAGTCAATCTGCTTCCACTGGTGCATCAAATTGGCAAAAGTGATGGGATCAGAGGGCCGATTGTCATAACACTGTAGGGAGAGTGCTAATTTTGTGATCTTTTGATAGATTATTATTATATTTTTTTTGGAAGTGTGACCCTACAGTAACCTTTCCTTCAGCTGCCTTGTGTCTGAGATTAAGATTGCAAAGCAGTGCTGGAGGGTGAACTAAATTGGTAGTTGTAAGTGCTGCTTTAAATACCCTGATCTTGTGGCTGGATTCTTATCAGGCAAGCGAGGTAATTACATATATATTTCCTCCTCTCACAGAGGAGCTATATACATCTGTGCGAAAACAAGACCAACATGTTTAGGAATTAATGATGGAGAAAGCGTTGTATTGGGCAGTTAAACTATAGCGGTAAATACATGCCCTGCAGAGGTTGTTTTTACTGTGATATAGCAAAGGAGCATGCTGAGTGCACAGTCAAACTAATAACCAATGCACAGTATCCCATTTTCTAAATTGATTGTAATCTGTTGCAGTGAGAACATGCAGGTCTGGAAGTCTCAAGTGTTTTGCTTTTCGTTTTCACTGTAAAGCTTTTGCCGATTCTGTACTATGCCATCCATCTTTGTCCTGGGAGGGTAGTGGTATTTGCCTACCTCACAATGTGTGGAGAGGTCTCTTGGGGTTAGAACATCTTTAGAGTATTTATTCCCGCTTTAGATTATTTATTCCCCCTGCTCCCAATGCTGCCCCAAGCCATTAGGCCTAATGGTATGGTGGTGGTGTTAGTTTTTGGCAGAAGTATGAATGGGTTGCAGAAAACAAAGGCTAAATAACATCTCATTTTAATTTAGACAGCTTCACAGTTTATTTTTGTTCTGAGAATGCATGTACTGTAAGCAGAGCCCTTTTTGTGGGAGGATGTTAGTTGATATATTCTAAAAGATCATGAGGAATAAGAGTGCCAGTGTGATGGTTGGAGAATTGGACTAGGATTAAAGAGACCCGGGTTCAAATCCCCCTCAGCCATGAGGTTTGTGGCTGATTGTAGTCCTTTAGCTTAACCTGTTTTACAGGATTGTTGTGTTGATGTGAGGAAGGGAAGAGAAGCATATATATGCCTTGAGATCTATAGAGGAAAGGTGGGGCATAAAAGTAATTAAATAAAAAAAATATATTGCAGGGGTAGAAAGATCTTCAAACCCATTATTCCATATTTTGAAAAGTGCTGTAAACTTGTTAGAAATATGAACCTGGGAATTTTAAGTGACTATGGGGTTGTCTAAATGGTGAAAATAATCCCAACAGAATTCACAGAGAATACCTTTTGTCCCAACAAGACCCAACTGAGATTTGCAGTTTTTGGAAGGACTGGGGACAGAAACTCAATTTACTGCATGGGAAAAGCCACTATTTTTGAATAATGCATGGAAATGCACATTACTGCACGTTTGGACATCTGATTCACATTGCAGCTCATTCTTAGTGAGGGTGGAAGTGGAAAGCTGATTGGTTGGAGTTGTGTGTGGGATGGGCTTGCTGGCAATGAAGTGGTTGAAAGTGCCATTTTGGAGTTTTGTGTTATCAGTCGTGTGCTTTTTTGCTGTGCTGAGGTGACCAAACAGCTTTTAAAAGTGGAAGGTTGCACTTGCACACCATTGATTTACAGGTTTTTTTTTATTTAAAAAAAACACTGTGCAGTGGTGACAACTTGTGGAGAGTAATAATGTGAGTAATTTACTTTTGGCTACCATCTTGATTCAAGGCATAGCTGTGTGTGCATTTCAAACATGGATAGCTTTGCATACCTGCGATTTTGCCAAGGATGGACACTGCTGCGAATTTGTGTTAATGCACAGCAGTCCACATTATATCTTCTCATCTAGACAAGCCCTATTTCTTTGCTACTCTTGCCTTTTAAGAGTTCACCTGTCCAAATACAGAAACCTTATTGGTTCAATAGAACTTATTGCCAAATAGTTATGATGCTAAGGAACAGGTAACATCAAACTTTGGGGTGTGAGATCTACATGTTTGCTTGGTTAGATGTAGCACGGAGAGCCAGCATGGTGTAATGGTTTGAGTGTTAGATTAGGATCCTGGGAGATCAGGGTTTGAATCCCCCTGAGCCATGGAAATCCATTGGGTTAGGGTTTCTGTTTTAATTTTATTCTATTTTAATCTGTTTAAATACCTTTTAATACAATTTAACTTGTGTTTAAAATTGAACTTGGTTTAATTCTATTTTAACTTTTATATTGAGAGTTTTAAAAATTGTATTGTGTTTTTAATGTGTGTATGCCACCTTGGGTCCCATACTGGGAGAAAGGCAGGATATAAATTAATTAATTAAATAAATAAATTCATAAAGCACATAAGCATAAAGATAATGGCAACGGCTTGAATTAGAGGAATTGAGGAGTCCAAGAATAGGTCCTTTCTGGGACTACTGAAAGTCATCGTCTTTGGATCTTTCTGATTGTGTCTGGAACTGATGTAATAATCATCATCTATTCCCTCAGGAAAGTAACAGTGCAATGCAGAATTTTCACAAGAAAATGCAAGACCTGGAACTGGAGCACAGTAGCTGTTCAGAAGCACTGAGGCGGCAGACTAGCGAACTTCAATTCACTGCTGAGCGAGAGGCTCGACTTAAAAAAGAACTTGAGGTAAGGACTCTCATGTCCATCACCCCAGTAAATGGCTGCCTGCATCAGTGTAGTCATTGCAATACTGTGTTTAGCTTTACTCCAGGAGCAGTTAATAACTAGGAAAAGTTGCCAAGTTTTTGTGAGTAAAAAAAGGTGGGTATAAAAAAAGCCTTTGAAACACTAATTAAAATAGAGCTTGGGAAAATGACTCCTTTGGACTACCATTTCCAGAACTTCCCATCCAGATGGCAATTTGCCATGCCAGAGGACAGTTTTGAGAACTTGTCCAGTTTTTTCCATGCTCTGAACTAAACAACAGTTGGAAGCACTTCAGAAGCAGTTTCTTCTGCAGTAAGAATGAGATTAAGAACTCTTTATCAGAGTTATTAATCTCAGATCTAGAACTCCAGTGGTAGACTGTTTCAGAAAAGAGGGCTTTAGCTTTCAGTAAGTTATTCTTGTCCCTAGGCTTCATGAGGATGGAAATATAACCAACTCTGTGTGTATCCATGCATACCATGGCTTTCTACCCCAGTCTTTTTACCTCTGCCATCCCATACTACAGGCATACCTTGCAAATATGGCAGGTTAGGTTCCAGACCATCGCTGTAAAGTGAGTATCACCTTACCTCATAAAGTGAACCACAGCCTCCCCCCCACTACTTGCCAGTGCATATAAAAGCCTAAAAACATAATTATGCTATCATTAATAAGGGCGCTGCTATAGTTACATAATTCCTCCTTCCCAAGAAAACTTTTTAATAATTTTATCAGAGCGTGGAGAGTTGAGGGGGCACATACATTTTCAACATCCCAAAACATTGTCCTCCTTCGCTACAGGATAACTGATCTTCTAAAAGCATAATGCTTTGATTGTGTATTCCTCCATGGCAGGGGATTAGACTGGATGGCTGTTGTGATCTCTTCCAACTCTGATTCTATGATACAGTGTGAAAAGACATTATGGAGGGGGAGAAGTATGGCGTACAACAAGGGAGGGAATTCCTAAATACTTAAGTAACTTTATATTATGAAAGGATGACATATGCAAAGGATAATGGGTTATGTTTTAGTAAACAATTGTAATACTGTAATCGTCAAAATAGCTTTATAAACCTTTTTTTTCCCCCCTGGAGAAGTTTGATACTAAAACAAAGCAGTTAACCTGTTGCTTTAAGGAAGATTTGTGATGTTCCTTTAATGCCCTCTGGTGGTTATAAGGAGAAATGTCAGTCGTTGAGCAGTTGCAGTAAAAAAATATGAGTTTTTCTGGATAGAGATTAGTCTAAAATTGTCATGCTTTGTTAAATCACTTTGAAGTGTGTGTGTGTGTGTGTGTGTGTGAGAGAGAGAGAGAGAGAGAAATAGACATACAGATACATCATTGTGATGGAATTGAGTATCTCACATTTCTTTGTTCTGCCTTTTTCTCATACTGGAAGAAGTCTGTTTCTTAAAAATAAAAACTTTTTGGGAATGAGGGGGAGAGCAGCGCTCCCTTTCCTGATGTAATACTCTTGACATTATTCGGCAGCTTTTTCAAAAAAAAATGCAGTCTTTACATAAGGACATTTTGGCGACTTGAGCCCCAGTTGACACACTTCAGTGGTGCTCTTCCTATGAGTTCCAGCTAGGCATTCAATATATCATTGCTAGAGAAGAGATACAAGATGGAGGCTGGATAAAACAAACACTCCTCCCCTCCCATCTTCTCTCCCTTCCTTTTTAGAACACTTAGCAGTTTCGTTTTTGTCACACCCTGTGTCTCTGTACTTCCCTCACTCACCTTGTTTAAGCCACTTTTAAAAACCAGGGAGAATCTCATGGTACATGTGCTTCTCCAGCTCAACTTGGGATCCCACAGGAATAGAGGACAGAAATGAACAACCCTTTCCCCTCAGGCCATTCCTCTTTCTCTCCATTTGAGTGAGGGCACTCTTTCTGAGGCAGTTTCTCCTTTTGGCTCCCTTACATCAGCGCCCCTAAACCAGCAAAGTTGATCCATAGCCATCACTACCATTCCTTCTTTCACCCCCTTGTCTTTGTATTTTTATTTCTAAATATATGCAATGTCACCTTGGGGGAAATGGCACAAGTAAAAGTCTGAGGGAAATAAAGGGATCCTTACTGCTACAATATTCTTCTTAGAAAAAAAGGGGAGTGTGCATTGAAGAAGGGGACTTGGTGGGAACTGAGAAGATCAGCAAAGTAACAGCTCTGGGCACAAGATGGAGCAGAATCCAAACTATGAGGAGGCGAGTGAGAAGTACCCAAGCTGAAAGGGAGGGAAGAAGATAGTGAACCTGACTGATCTGCAATAGCATAGGGGGAAAAAGTTATGAAGAGCAGAAGGAGTACAGTTGAAGGAGGCCAATATTATACAGGTCACCCCTGCCCCATATGCATGGGGGAGACATTCCCAGACTTACTGCAGGTAATAGCAAATACCATTGAATCATGCGAGAGGACCTAGGAAATGCCTAGAGAGGCTGCCTCTCTAGGCATCTCCAGTGCGACTCTATGGTAACTTCCCAGAGAAGTTACCATAGTGTTCTCCTGGATGACCTAGGAGATGCCTAGAAAGACCATATTTTTTGGACAATGGATAATTGAAACCATGAGTATTGGTCCCGCACCTACGGGGGGGGGGACAGACGGACACACACTTGTATTTAGAAATAGTATTTATATTCTATATAGTATTTATAGAAACATGAGGAAGAAGGTGGACAAATCTGAAAATCTCTTTTACAAAGTTGTTGAAATGCAGTCTCTTGCTGTCTCTGTTTATACCACCACCAGAGAAGAGAGCTCTTTATTTATTAACCAGAGAGAACCTTAATGATCCCCCCCATACTTAAATCTTGCAAAAACTTGAAAATGTAAATAAAAAGTGCCTTCCAAGAAGGATAAGGAAATTATTTTTAAAATGTATGGGGTGGGGAGAGATGGATGTGTTCTTTTATTCTAAATAGACTTATTCCATGGCAAGTCTTACAAATTGCCTGTTCAGTGGTCCAGGATATAATGTATCAGCCTGACTTTCTTTGATTGTGTTCTGCCTTCTAGAATGTCTTGTTAGTGCATGCCAGGTCTGGCCCTACCATTAGGTGGAATTGTTTAATCAGCTGCCTCAGGTAGTAGGTATTGATTGTAATGAAAGGATGGGAAATTATTCATTTATTTAATTTATTATTATTGGATTTTTATTGCCAAGTTGATGAGATCTTCTGTCTCATGTGCTAAAATGACACAGCCAGATTATATATATATAGTTATATGTGATGTTTAACTATTTTGGATTTTTTGATGTCAAAATAATATCCTTGTAACTTTAAAAAGGAGCTGTGTAGGGAAGAATGTGGATTGAAGTTTTAAGCTGGCTACTGTGAAAATACAGATTTATAGTAAAATGTCAGGCTTCTATTTCACAGTGTGTATCTTTTGTATGTGTTGAAGTTGGTCTTTTCTAAAGGACAATTCAAGAAACATTATTTCACTTTAGCAGTTTAGATATGCATGACTTATACAATTTTCATAACATAACAGCAATGGCAAAAATATTACAGTGAATTAATTTATAGAGTAAGGAGACAAAGGTCTAAGGAGTCACCTTCCTAAGCCAGGCAGTCCATAGTTTGTATATTGTGATAATGGAACTGGGATTCCATGATGGAATAGTCTACCATTGTGGCACTGCCACCAAAAAGGCTCCGCTCCAGATAGTATGGGTTCTTTATACATGGACTTTGGAGGTTTGTGTAGAATGAGGTGATTTTAAACAGCCCATGTTCGGCCTGAACTTTTTAACAATCAAGACTTGTGTCATCACTTAGCCCAGAATCTACCGTAACTAGAAGCCAAATGTGGTTGAGCAAGAGTTGGCTTGGATACTCTGTCTCTCTCTGCTTAGCCCTCTTTAGGAGGTGAGCAACAGAATTCTACAATAGTTGAAGCAAGAAACTAACTTCAAGAGAGTGTCTAAGACGTACTATTCAACTGAGACTCAGAAACAGACTGAGATTGTTAAGATGTGTAGGTGTCGTTAATCAGTTCTTAACACTTGGTTTCAGGTAGCTACAGCAAGAATAAAGAAATTGGAAGAAAATGTTGAGGCAGAGAGAGCAGCACATCTGGAATCAAAATTTAATTCTGAAATAATTCAGGTAAATCAGCAGCAGATGTTATGTGAAGCTGATAAATGCATCCTGGGCTGGTTTTTAACTGGATGATTAGCACATGTTTATTAGTCTAAGATTTGATACATACATTAGTATAAGGTTTAATGCCATACAAAATATCTAGATGTCTGGCTAATTAACATATTAGAAACAATTATATTTGAGCATACTTTACAATTGGTTTGCACATGCACAATATAATATAATATAATATAATATAATAATAATAGCTGTATCCAACGTAACATACGCCAGTGGTGCATTAAGGGTGAGTCACTCTGTTGCCCTGGCCCCGCTGCTGTCGCCGCCAGTTGACTGCCTGGGTCCCATTGCAGCAGCAGCATGGGCGGTGGGGTGATGATGTGACCCGCAGGGCGATATCAAAACCCATATCAAGAGTTGGCCTAGTTCTGTAACAGAGTAAATAATGTCAACTATTCCAAAAATCCAATTATAATTAGTTGGGAGGTCCAGCTTCACTGACTCAATTCTTACAAAATAAACCATATATATATATATATATATATATATATATATGGCTTGTGTAAGTTTCCTTTCCCAGTGTGCTGATTGGCCGCTTAGGAAACACCCAACCAATCCCCTCATTCCCTCAGCCAGTCACCACCCACATGCAAATTCCCCCTCCACCTCACAGTCCACTCCTGCCACTCAATCTGCATCTACACCCCCAACTTCACAAGGGCCCCTCCTTCCTCACTCCCTCAGCCAATCACCACCTGCATGTAAAAAAAAATGCCCCCCCCCCAAAAATAATACCATGTAGCTGAACATGTGAAAGGAACACTGCCACTCCAAGCTCCATTCTGCAACCACCGCTTGAAACCCCAGCAGGGCACATAACGGTGTATGTTACGCAGGACAAAACCTACACTAATAGTACTACAATTATGCCAGTGGCTCTTAACGTTTTCTTTACCAGGGACCCCCTTTAAATATTTTTTGTTGCCATGGTCCCCCAAGACTCAAGATTTAAAACGCTAACAACAATAACAACAATAATAATATAATTACAACAATGCCTCTTAACGTTTTCTTTACCAGGGACCCCCTTTTAATATCTTTTGTTGCCATGGACTCCCAAGACTTCAGATTTAAAACCCTAATAATCATAATAATACCTAACAACAACAACACAATTACACCATCCATGAAATCTTCCATCAGAGGGCACTGGGGGGAGAAAGGGAATATTTTTCTTCTGCTTCTTCCTGCACGTTTGTGGCTGGAGTGGATTGAATGGCAATGCTCAGGCCAAGCTAGCCAGCCAGCTGTTGTCTTGGCTCCTATCACATGGCCACTCCACTGCAGGCAGGCAGGTGGTCTGAGTAGCTTTCAAGCCTTCGCAGACCCCTGGGGGTTCTGGACCCCAGGTTAAGAATCACTGGTCTAGATACTTGGTGGAAGTAGCATGCAAAAGCTCTGCCTCATTTAGAGCAAGGAGTCTCTAGCAAGGGGTGGAATTGTCACCTCTAACTTTTTTGTGAGTCTTTGGGTTCTTCTTTGCCCCATCTACAGATTGCGGAGCCTCAGCCTTGCACTCCGACACCAGCTGCTCTTTGAGGGCAGCATGCTGGATTCCTGTTGTGGGGAGGCTGCCGGCCAATGAGAGCCCACTTTGTTCCATTCTATTCCCCTTCCCTTGACAGCTTTGGCTCCTCCCACCAGTCAGAGGGTTGTTTTTTTAGCAGGCGGCAGCCCGTCTGGTGCAGCATTTGTAAAGAAAGTATCCTCATGGGAAGCAGAGCTGGGGCATCCAGAGAACCCCTAGGGGTCCCCTAAGGAAGAAAAAAGAGGGCCTGGAATCCCAGGGCAGCCTCCCACCTCCTTCTCACCCCTTTCCAGTTTTTTGTGTTTTTTTTTGCAGCCTGTACGTTCCTCTGGGCAGAAGGTGTCCACTCAGTATAGGCTCACTGAGAGGCACCTGGCACAGCCTGGGGACAAACTAACCCAGGAGTAGCAAAAACAGCAGAACTGCACAGCAGAAAAGGCACAAAAACAAAGGCTTCAGCTAGCAGCTGTTCCACAGCTCTGACCCACTTTCATAAACAAAAGGACTCACAGACAGCAAGATTCATCTAAAAATATGTGGAGGACTTTATCTTCAATTTCAGTATAAATAAACACAGTATATACACAGCAAACCTCATTAACAAACTCAACAGCCACGCTCCTCTTTCTCCACAACACCAACCCACACACAATGCATCCTGTGCTTTGGCTATATAGGAGTGTTTGCTAGTCATCCCTCTGCCTAGCCACAGCTGTGAACAAACCCACTTCAGCTGTGCTAGTCTGTGGTCTGTTGCTCCAACATTTTTCCTTTTGCACTTAAAGCAATATTACCCTGACAGAAGGAGGGGGGAAAGGGCTCAAGTTTTTGGGTGCAGAAGGGGTGAAGAGAGGGGGAAGGGGGAAAAACCTACCCTGCAAGGTAGGATAGGAAGGAAAAGAAGAAAAAAGAGGGTGGGGGACACATGGAAAGCAACATTATGTTCCCCCATGTGTGCATATTAAGACAGCAAGGGGAGCTGGCTGAATATTTAGTTACTGCAGCTCAACAGGCAAAGATGGGCTGTAGGCCAAGGAGGTGGTGCTGAAATACACTCTCAAGCTGCTGATTGGCTGACCAATAGAGTACTATGATTGGTTGTGTATGTTTCCTAAGTGGCCAATCAGCACACTGGGAATGGCAACATACCCAAGAGAATTATATATACAGTTGTCCCTCCGTATCCATGGATTTGGTATCCATGGATTTTTAAGTATTCACGGCTTGAAAATATTCTTTAAAAAAAAATCCAAAAAGCAAACCTTGATTTTGCCATCTTATATAAGGGACACAATTTTACTATGCCATTGAATATAATGGGACTTGAGTATTCATAGATTTTGGTATCCATGGGGGGTCCTGGAACCAAACCCCAGCAAATATGAAGGGACAACTGTATAGACTCATTTATATCCCACCTTTCTCCTGCCAGTGGGAGGCTTATTGGCAAAATATAATGTAACATTTATATCCCACCTTTCTCCTGCCAGTAGGAGGCTTATTGGTGAAATATAATGTAACTGCCATATGCATTTATCATCAGTTTCAGTATATGAGGTTTGCTGTGTATATACTGTGTTTGTTTATACTGAAACTGAAGATAAATGCATATGGCAGTTTTCTTCTTCAAGTGGCATAACAGAGGATTTGTCTACACAAGGGAGAAAGCCTGTACCCCCATCCCCGAATCTGGTGTGATAAGGCCACACAACGTGTGACCTTATCCCTGAATCAACATATGGCCCTGTCCACACCAAACTTGGGGTATACCACCTTAAACTCAGGTTTAAAAACTCACTGTTTTCTCCAGAGTTTGCAGGAAACTTCATTGTTTCCTGTAGTGTGGACAATGGATATGCCCTGGATTTCGGGGTGGGGGAGAGTGGAGAGGCAGGGCAGATTCCTGCCTGCAGGTGCCACCATTTATCTCAATGTCCAGACCAGTTCTTGGCCTGGAATGGTTATGGAAAGGTTTTTTTCCTCCTCGGTGCCACTGCCACTGGCACACGGCTGCTTGCTCTGAGGTCAGAAATTAGGTGCCCAAATCACATGGCTGGGTGCCTTGTTTACCTCAGAGCAAGTGACTAGGCACCAGTGGCGCCAAGGAGGGAAAAACCTTTCTGTAACCATTCTAGGCTGGGATCTGGGTCCCGGACATTGAGGCAAATGGCAGTGCTGCCTGCCGGGCAGTGATCTGTCATGGCTTTGGCAGGGAACTGACAGAGGAAAGGCAGTAGCAGTGGACCAAAGCAACATCCAGAGGCAGGGACACGCATAGACATCTGCCCAATGTCCCTTCAGAGAATCAGGTAGCGGGGTGGGTCCAGGGCAGAATAGATTGAGGAGTCTATTCAGACTTTTGCCAGTAGTGTAGACAAGCCCAGAGGTACCTTATAATGCTGCACCAGCTTGGTATTTAAGTTGGGTCATGATACTGCCACATTATCACAGTTTTGCCCTGGCACAAGAGTTAACTTTTGAACTTATTTTTTTATGCCCCATCTTTTTAGCATGATTTAGGAATCAAAATAGGCTTCAGAATTGCCTGCTCATACCCCATATTCCCTCCTTTTCTCCTGCATCAAATTTTCCCTGCTCTTCCACAATTGTTCCTGTCTATTGTTTACTGGAATGTCGCCCACAGACAGCAACAATGTTAACATTAATCAGTGTTATTTCTATCTAAGGGCTCCAAACTGTAGTCTCAGGTCCTGGATCAAGAGGGATACAGCACTACTTAGTGTTAAGCAAGGCAGGAGAATTCACGTTAAAGTGGGTAGGAGCTGTGGGAGGGATGCATATGACCCTGAGACTCAACTCACCAGTTCTTGAGACTCAACTAACTCACATGACCCTGAGTTTCATTTCATCTTAATTGCATGTTTTAATTTTTATCAATCACATTTTATAATATACATTTTCTATATGGCTGTGGTTGAGATATTGTAGGCTGACCTATCCAGGTTAAACAATGAAAAAGCAATACCTCCTTTGGTCTTGATGTGTAAAAGTCCCTTGGTTATTTTGGGGGGACTATGGCATCCAGAACCACCCAGCCAGTATGGTGTGGAAGCCATACTTGCTAGAGGATTTGAGAAGCTTTAGCCCAAAACAAGGAACTTTTACAAGCTGTGCTTATTGGTGCCTGAATGGTCATTGCCTGGCCCAACAAGTAGTCTGATGTAGAGTAAGAAGACTTAGCACTCTTGCAGTGTTGATTGTTGTCGTTGTTGTTTTTTCCTCCTACAGTTACGAAATAGAGATCTTGAAGGAGCTTTGCAAGTGGAGAAGGCAAGCCAAGCAGAAGCACTTTCTGAAATGGAAATGATCAAAGCCAAATTTAAAGAGGTAGAAAGTGCCTATGAGAGAGAGAAGCATAGTGCTCAGAAGGCATTTGAAAAGCTCAACATGTAAGTTGTTTGTTTCCTAATTTTGGAATTTGTATTTTCTTTGGATGTGTGTGTATTGGGAAATGAAATAATTGTGCATCCTGAATAGTACAGATCTCAGAACTCATAATTTATGTGCATTTAGTAGGTTGATGAGATTGGTTATCACTTAAGCCTCTGTGCCTTGATCTCTTTAAAAGAGAGCTGCAATCCTTCACTCAGTCCCCTGGTAGGACACACCATTTAACTTAGTGGCACTTAACTTTTAGTAGATCTGTGCAGGGTTTTTCTGTTGTAACTGTGCATGATTGATACTTAGAAATCCATGCTTTTAAGGTACACTTTGTGTACAGAGTAACAATGTGATTGTTGCTTTAGTCCTCTTCCTTTTGCAGTCCTAAGCACACTTTTTTTTTTTTTTAGAATTTGGAACATTTATTTTTTGTAGACTACAACTCCTAGGTTCTTTCAGCCACCACGTATACTGGCTATGTTGGCTGGGGCATTCTGGAAATGGCAGTCTAAAAAGCAGGTGCTCATACCTTATCAGAGTTTCAGGGGAAAATATTCTAGCTTGACGACAGCCAGTGTTTTATTCTACTAATGCTGTCATGAGCCAGTCTCCCAATATGTTGATTTTTTTAAAAGTGTATTTTGATGTAGTTGATTTTTCTCCCAGAAATCAAATTATACCCATGTGATTCAGAAGACTTCATTATACACATAATGAACAGAATTTTACAACAAAAAGCTTGGTGGTCTGTAATACACTTTGAACAGAGGTGCACAAACTTACTGTTTTATCGTAGTGAAGCCAATGAATGGCAAAATAACTACTTTGATGACGTGCTGTGCTGATAAATAAAGGAGCTACCCATGTTTTTGTGTCAGTATTCAAGGTTGCTATTCATCTACCATTTGCTGTTGTTCTTGTGTGTCTTCAAGTCGACCCTAAGGTGAACCTATCAAGGTGTTTTCTTGGCAAGATGGAGTTATTTTAATTTATAACTGGATTTTTGTTTTCTTGCAAGTCATTCTGATATGGATGCATCATCTTTCATGGGTGATGACCTTTCAGGTAGTTATTAGGTAATTTTGCCCCATTTCTTTTAAAAAACTGTCACACTTCTTCCATTCTGCATCATACTTCTCCACTCTATTCCTTGGTTTGATGGCCTTTGTGTGTGGTGATTACCCTAATTTCCCAAATATTTTCACTATGTGTTATTTTATTCAGGGCTTGGAAATAATTTGCTACAGTAATTAATGTAAGAAGTTGACATTGATGGGTAATGTTGGGGCAGTGGTATTGATTTTACTAAAATAAGCAATGTCTTTGGGATTTGTAAAGCACTGAGTAACTTGTTTTGGGGAGGTATTCACTCTTACTTTATATATGACTTGGCTAGAGGTGCCCTCTTTTTAAACCTTTAAGCAAGAGTTCCTGTGGCTTGCAGAGTACAATGTGATACAGGAAGTCTGGCCGGTTTGCCAATATACTTCCTGAAATGGCAAAGTAATGTGACACTCTAGCCATTCCCATGAAGTGCTGGCAACTTGTCATTCTTCCTACATCCCATCTATCTCTGTTAATTAGAGAGGGAAAAAATCTTTCAGCCACATTTTACACAATTAAGATAAGAGACAACACAACCGCATCCCTTAAAACAACAGAAGTAGTGTGTTACTAATGAGTAATGTAACATATTACTTTCCACCACCACTGGAGGAGCACACATTGAAAATGGGTTAGGTGTTTAATACTAGTGCATTAGACATTAAGGCAGTGTTTCCAAGCTCTGCTTTTATATTCAGTCTTTATGTTCATTCAAACACATACTGGGTTTTGTACCAGTTGAAGCTCTCTTCATTATTTGTATCAACTTTCTGTTGTATTCTTTTTCAATGTGTTCTGAAAATATCTTGCTATTGTAGAGCTGCTGATAAAAAATACTCTTTAAACTAGCATTCGACATTCCGCATCAATCAATCAATCAATAGTAAGATTGAGTTATTTGGAAGGCCTAATGCTACAAGCATTATAAGGGCATGTGTATAAAATGCAGGGAGGGGACATATTCCAAGCACAGAAAAGAGACATTGGTCCAGTTCAGATGTGATGTGTGTAGAGGCCCTTCTTTTTAGATATACAGTTGGAACCCCGCATCTGCGGAACCAATATCTGCAGTTTCAGTTATCTGTGGGACACAAAATAGGGACACATACCATAAAGTCTCACTGGAGGTATTCTTTCTAGGGCATCTTGTAGGTCCTCCAGCACAACTCTAAGGTATGTTTTTACCAGAAGTCCTGTATTTGAATAGGGTTTACTATTATCCATGGTTTCTGGCATTTGTGGTTAAGTCCAGGAACTGAACCCCCATGAAGAGGGGGGTCTGACTGGATAGACAGTGAGGCATGCAGCCTGGGAAGCTCCCTCGTGTGTTCCTTGAGTATGGGGAACATTTGTCTGAAGTATCCATAGCTTCTGAAAATCTGATTATAACTAGTCCCAGTGCATACATAAAGATACGATTACCACAAACCACAGAAAGCAGTAATGAAGTTGCATTGAGGGGGAAAGAAGCAGAGCCAGGAACGTCTTAGCATGTTCTTGGCTCTCAAAGCATGCTTAGAAAATTTAGATCTCTTTATCTTACCCTAGGTTTCTAATATTACATTAATTTGTTTTAGGACTTCTTATTTTGGTTGCAGATATAACAATAACTGAGAAACCCACCAGATTTATTATTTGTGGAGTGTATACACTGTCAAGGCATGGTTTTTGTACTCTAACAAGTTTAAATAACTGCAGTTTAGCTAAGCAAGCTCTTTACTCTGGTGAAATTTCTGGGTTATTCATTATTGATATGCAACATTCAAGTTGTATCTAACCTGTTTCTTGTGCTATACCCACTTATGACTATAATGTATTAAGATGCTTAGTAACTTAGCATTTCTTCAGTGCTTTCCTAATTTTGTTAAAATTAAACCTTAGTTTAAATTATAAACCATGATGGAATAGTAATGTAATGTGTATGGTGTCTTGTCAATCTAAAATGTTATTATTAGTTTAAGTATTTCTGAAAATCCCATTCCATCTTTTCAGGCTAGAAAGGGAGTATCTCTCCATAAACAAGCAGCTCAATGAAGAGATTGAGGAAAAGAAGAAAGTAATTATTGATCTCTCTGAGGGACTCCAGGATAATGAAAAACGTAACAAAGAATTACAGGATGAACTTCTCCTGGTAAGAGAAAAGACCTGAGGCATTTATTTTATTGGTCCAAAAGATGATATATGTGTTGCTATGTAAAAAACAAAACAAAAGCAAAAAGCAGCACCTTTCTGTCTGTAAAGTAACTGATTAAAAGCTTCCCATGTCTTTTCTTTTAAAACCTGTGTTTATTTCTTGTGGTATCAGACATGTAACCAAGCCCATTTTTATCAGAAGTAAATTTTATGTTTAGCTATGTTTTGATTGTGGTGGCCTTGGCCTAAAAATCACTGTTGTGCTCCATCTTTTGAGTAATGTCACCACATGTGCTGGGAATGAAGGCTGGAAAATGCAAGAACTGGAAAATGCTGGTTTTGTGGATATAGCAGCTAATGACCAATAAATTATGTTGTATCTGGAGAAGGGGTGGGAATCCTGCAGCCCCCCAGATGTTATTGACCTTCAGCCCCCTCAAGCATAGCCAGTGCTGGGGGATGGTGCAAGTTAGAGCTCTGATGAAGGGGAAAAGGAAGGATATGGGTGTTTGTCTAGAAGTAAGGTGTCCATAAGGGGTTTCCTGCAGCTCTCTCCCAACCTTGCATTATCCAACTGGCAATGAATTCCATAAAATGCAATAGAAAATATTTTTCTATTATTTTCACGTTTCTCTTTAGCACTCATATATCTTTACTGAGATTCATCTGAAACACTGGAATATCTGTCAAATGTTTGTATACTTATTTCCTGAGGCACATTTAAAATATGAAATAAATGGTGATAACTGTGCCCTTTCTACCGTAACACAACATGCGCATGAGTTTAGCTTTCGTGACTGGCTGTGTTAATTATATTTCTTTTCTTCAGTCTTGCTGTGAGCTGGTCTTGCTGAAAGCCAGCAATGCTCCATGGAATTGTCATAGCTAAGGAGTTGGGTAGAAGTGGGCAGGCAGGCTGTGCCCCATAAGCCAGGTGGGTGGTGCCCCATTTTTCCTAATGGACCAATCAAAAAGGTTTAGAAATAGGCAACCAAAATTATCAAGGGGCTGGAGTAACTGCCTATTGAGGAAATATTATAATGCAGGGGAGGGAGAATTTTTATCTTAGAAAAAAAGGCAAGCAAGAGAGGAGTATGACAGAGGGGTATAAGTTTATGTACAGCATGGAGAAAGCAAATAGGAAGCCTTCCTGCTTCTCTCAAAATACTACAACCTGGGATGATCTAGGGCAGTGGTTCTTAACCTGGGGTCTGGGGACCCTCTGGGTTCGCAGTGTCCTCACAGGGGATCTGCAAAGACTTAAAAGTTGCTTGGCCCACATCCTCCCTTGCAGTGGAGTAGCCACATGACAGGAGCCAAGGCAAAGGCTGGCTGCTCCAGCCACAGACTTGCAGGAAGAAGCAGGAGAAAAGACTTACCCTCTCCTCCAGTGCCTCTGAGGGAAAGTTTGATGGATGGTGTAATTGTATTACTATTACTATTACTATTATTATTACTATTACTATTACTATTACTATTATTGTTGTTGTTTTAAGTATTGAGTTAAATCTTGTGGGTCCATGACAACAAAAGATATTTAAAAGGGGTCCCTGGTAAAGAAAAGTTTAAGAACCATTGATCTAGGGAACTGAATAGTGGGAGATTCGGAATAGATAAAAAGCATTTTTTCATATAGTGCATAGTTAATTGTGGAATTTGGAATTGCAACATATAGTTACCTTCACAATGTGGCTGGCTTTAAATTCATAGAGAAGAAGGCCATCAATGGCTACTAGTTGTGGCAGCTATTTGACGGTGTCTCTGCTATCAGAGGCAATATTTCTCTCATTATCATTTTCTAGAGAACATGAGTGAAAGTGCTGTTGCACTTGTATCATTCTGTGGAGTTCCCACAAACATCTTATTCATTGTGGAAAACAGAAAGCTGGACTAAATAGGCCTTTGGTCTGACCCAGTATGGCTGTTACGTTCTCTTAATTTGTTGAATTTTCAGTAAAACTTCTTTTCATTCTCTCGTATAAATCACAGCAAATATTGCGAAAAATAGACACAAAACATGGTTTGCCTCCAAGTGATAATGATCAGCTTATCGTTTTTCCTGTTTGCAGAAATGATTATTTCACCGTTGCAACACACTTTTCTACATTGTCAATAATGTCTGTTCTAAGTATAGTTTTTAAAAAAGAGAATGGCCCCTCTTTTTCTTGTAGAGGTCTTTGTTGGGAAAAGGTTCAGTTTAAAAGGAAAGTTTAAACTGGCAGTTTTAAACTCAAGGAGATTCATTAGAGTTTTAAAAAAATACTTAAATATACTTGTCTCTTCTGAGTACCTTCTGTGAGTCAGAACGTATTATGTGCTCTCTTGTTATTTTATCTGCCCAAGCTGATACTAAGCCTATCTGTGGTCTCTCTCACTGACCATAATTTGGATATTCTGAAAGGAATAGATACTATTTAGCTCCTTCTTGACTATTAAGTATGGAAGCAATTTAAATTCACACACTTTAAAGACCATTGGGGGGACCATTACAATTATCTAGTCTGACTCCATATGCACATAGGTGATGGAATTCACTGTGGTTGGATTAAAGTGTATCTTTGAGGGAGAGTTCTTCTTTCATTTTAGAAACTCTGCGTAGCATGGAATTCACTATCTTGTTTGGTAAGTGGTTCTCTGTAATTATCTATAGTACTAGAGAGTCAAATCTCTTTGCTTCTTCTTAACTTTTTCTTCCAGTCAGTAAAACATAGAATCATAGAGTTAGAAGAGACCACAAGGGCCATCTAGTCCAACCCCCCGCCATGCAGGAATATACAATCAAATCATTCCTGACAGATGGCCATCCAACCTGTGTTTAAAAACCTCCAAAGAAGGAGACTGCACCACACTACGAGGCAGCTTGTTCCACTGCCGAACAGCTCTTACTGTCAGGAAGTTCTTCCTAATGTTTAGATGGAATCTCTTTTCCTGCAGTTTGAGTCCATTGCTCCGTGTCCTAGTTTCTGGAGGCACACAAAACAAGTTTGCTCCATCCTCAGTATGACAGCCCTTCAAATATTTAAACATGGCTATCATGTCCCCTCTTAACCTTCTCTTCCCCAGGCTAAACATACCCAGCTCCCTAAGCCGCTCCTCATATGACATGACTTCCAGACCTCCCACCAACCTGGTTGCTCTCTTCTGGACTCATTCCAGCTTGTCAATATCCTTCTTGAATTGTGGTGCTCAGAACTAGACACAGTATTGCAGGTGCAGGTGAGGTCTGACCAAAGCAGAATAGAGTGGCACTATTACTTCCCTTGATCTTGACACTATACTCCTATTAATGCAGCCTAGAATCGCATTGGCTTTTTTAGCTGTTGCATCACACTGCTGACTCCTGTTCAGCTTGTGGTCCACTAAGACTCCTAGATCCCTTTCATATGTACTGCCATTAAGCAAGGAGTCACCCATCTTATACCTGTTTCACACCTTTGTCTGTAACAGTGCCACTCTGTTTTGCTTTGGTCAGACTTCAACTGGAATACTTGTCCAGTTCTGGGCACCAGAATTCAAGAAGGGTATTGACAAGCTGGAACGAGTCCAAAGGAAGGTGACCAGGATGGTGGGAGGTCTGGAAGCCTGTGGTCCGCTAAGACTCCTAGATCCCTTTTGTATTTACTGCCATCAAGCAAGGAGTCACCCTTCCTATACCTGTTTCACAGCTTTGTCTGTAACAGTAAGGATTACTGCAAATATGACGGTGACCCTCAGTCATTGTTAAAGAATTCAGATGGTATTCCCTCCACTTTCTTTGCTGGCATTAACCATGGTTAACAGCCATCCTGTACTGATTCATGGCTAACCACAGCTTTGTTAATCTGGTTCATCATGATGGTTGATGTTAATATAGCCCCCCCTTCTAAAAAGTCAAGTGGAAAGAACTGAGATGGGTGGGAGGTATACATGATCCTCTGCCTCATTATGCATACCAACTAGCACATAGTACCCAAATTCCTTTTAATCTTTGGTCTGACGTGGCACCCAGATTTAATGCGATCCTGAACATCCTAAATTTTCATATTTTAACTTTGAAGTAAGTTCAGAAGTGCATACCATCTTACAACCCAGACCTGTATTATTATTCCACTGTGGTGTCCAGAAGACTGTTTTAAAATATTTTTGAGCCATAATTTTGCATATTTTCTCAAGTCTTTTTAGGACAACTGCTCCAGCCTTTCCTCATCTTTCTCAAATTGTGATCTGTTTCCAAGTGGGTGGGAATGCAAAGACATAGCCATGTTAGTCAGGAATATCAGTATGCAAAAGGATCTTCTAGCACCTTTGAGACTAACTGAGAGAAAGAAGCTCATTCTACGGCTTCTTTCTCTCAGTTAGTCTCAAAGGTGCTACAAGATCCTTTTGTATACTGTTCCCAAGGCCCCGTTTACACGGCAAAATATTCTGTTGAATAAATCGCTAAGATTCCTAATTGTTCCCACACATCGTGCCACAGTATCGCCTCATTCAGAAGGGGGGAAGCTCAAAAACTCAAAAGTAGTGTGATAGGGGATTTTGCTACTTTTCCTGACTTTTTTGAAAAGTAGTGCGACTTAACGCCCTTTCGATTGTGTGAACTACCATTTCGCTAAGGGCTATGTGAATTACCAGCAATCTTTCCAATACAGTTATAGCAGAGCTTTGCCGTGATTGGTTGAACTCACTAGGGAGGGGTTTGGACTGACCAGGAGGGGATGGAGGAGCTGCAGATGAAAAGATCCATCCACTGTTGTTTCCAGCCATGGTGCTATACCCATCCCAATCGCCCAGATGCCTCTTGCTTGGCTGCTCCGTGTGTGTGTGTTCCTTCCCTCGCCCTGCTGAGATCCCGTTTCTGTGTGTCAGAAGAGAGAGGGGGGAGTGGGTGAGGGGAAGGGGGGCTTGAGAGGCTGACACTCACTGCTAAAGGAATACAAATTAGCAGGCATTCCTCTGGTAATCAGAGGGAAAGGTGCCAGCACTTTCTCTTTCTCTCTCTTCCCCCAGATGGGCTTGGGAGGCCTCGCCCCCCACCTCAGTCTGTGTGTGAATTACAAAGTGGAAAAAAGCGGAATACTAAACCGATAGACCGATTTAGCAGTAAATCATGTGAACTATGCAGCACTGGTGAAAACTGCAACAAAGCACAAATTATCGCAATAAAAACTGCTGTGTTATATTTGACCAGCAGTCTGAACTCCTTTCTGTTTTTCCTCATTTACCCAATGAATCATTGAGAGATCCTGTTAAGACAGGTATCAACTGTGATCTCTGAAAGGATGGCCAGAAAGCACCTTTCTCCATTACTGAGTTAGCACTATATTGAAAGTAACAGGAAGAGAAAGGTGTATTAGCTCCTGTAGCATGGGAGTTTTGTATAAGTTTTGCTGCTTTGGAGTGTATTGCTTGCACTTATCGTGATAGTTCCCAGATTGCTGTGTGGATCAGTTAGAATCAGAATTAGGAACTGGCACACTCCCCATACAGCCTTTACATCTTAACATGCATTAGATTCATGTACAAGAGCTGCTGCTACACTGCAGAAGTAATGGAGTTTAACTGTCATGGCTCAATTCTGGGATTTGTAGCTTTGTGGGATATTTAGTCTTCTCTGTCAGAGAGCTCTGGTGCCACAACAAACTACAAATCCCAGGATTCCATAGAATGGAGCCACGATAGTAAATTGGTGTCAAATTGCATTATTTCTGCAGTGTGACAGCAGCCAAGGACTCTAGGAAAACCTCCCATCTGGAATCATTCTAAACGTTTTCTTATTAGCTTCTTTTGAAAGCACTCTTTAGATCTGTGAACATATCAATGGATTCTTTGTTTTTGGATGCATAATATAATTTGGTCTGAAAAATGCTGACCATGTTGAACACAGGGCTCAGTCTGATCAGTGCCTGGATGGAAGACTGCCTGGGTATTCCACATACCGTATATTCTGGCGTATAAGACGACTTTGTCTATAAAACAACCCCCCCCATTTCCAACCAAAAATCTAGGCTTAGGCATATATTCAGCATATAAGACCACCCCCCAATTTGGCTGGCTGGCTGACTGGCTGGGGGAGCCTTGCCAGCTGATCCTACTTGTTTCCCAACTCACAAGGATCTCCTCGTGAGTTGGGAAAGTGAACAGGATCCGCTGGCAGGGCTCTCCCAGCCAGCCAGCCAGCCAGCCGCAACATTCACCTCTCTCTTCAACCTTCCAGTCAAACTTGACTCGAAGGTGGAGGAAAGGGGCGAAAATACCCAGTTTGCCTCAGCAGCGCCCTTCCCTCCATCTTGGCTCTTCCGAAGGGGACCAAGGCGGGGGGAAGCGGGGGCGGCCGCAGCAAACCCCTAGATTCACCCCCTCTCCCCACCTTCAAGGAAGGTGGGGAGAAGGGGCGAAGATGCCCCATTTGGCTCCACAGCCCCGATCCCTCCTTCTGGGCTCCCTTCGGAAGGGAGTCCAGAAGGAGGACATGGGGCCACGGAGCCAAACCCCTAGATTTGCCCCGTCTCCCCACCTTCATTGAAGGTGGGAGAAGGGGCAAAGATGCCCCGTTTGGCTCCACAGCCCCGCTCCCTCCTTCTGGGCTTCCTTCCGAAGGGAGCCCAGAAGGAGGACATGGGGCCGCGGAGCCAAACCACTAGATTCGCCCCCTCTCCCCACCTTCCTTGAAGGGGCAAAAGTGCCCACCTTGAAGGTGGGGAGAGGGGGCGAATCTAGGGGTTTGGCTCCGTGGCCCCGTGTCCTCCTTCTGGGCTTCCTTTGGAAGGGAGCCCAGAAGAAGGGATCAGGGCTGGGGAGCCAAACGGGACATGTTTGAAAGGTGATGTCTGGGCAGTACCTAACTGAGTATTACCTAGAAAGAGTAGATTGGTTCCAGCCTGAGTTAGTTACAATTGTTAGTTGTTAATTTCATTGAAAATCAATGGGCATGTTAGGCATGACTTAAGTTCCATTGATATCAGTGGGAATTCAATTCAATTGACTTAATATGGGTGGAATCCAGTATGCTGATTTTATTACATCTGTCTGTTGTCAACGTAGTTAGTACTGTACAACCATTTCCATATTCAAGCCATCTTCAAAAGAAACATTGATGCTGGAATATTGTTCACAATGAATATTACGAACAGGGTCCATATATCACATTTCTTGGGATAATGTAAAAACTGATCAGATCTCAAACATCATGAATAGATTAACATTTTTTTCTAATTAGAAAAAAGGATAATGTTGTTGCAAAGTATTTTAAATTTAGCAAGAATTCCTGACAACTTTTTTAACAGTTGCAAATCCCATATATTTTCTAGAGATGGTTGCAACTACTGTATTTAGTTCCTGGTGTTCAAGAAAATTGTATGTAATTTAGGGCCCTTTCACACTACACAGTTATAACACTATAATTCCATGTTAACTGCCATAGCAGCATTCTATGGGATTCTGGGACTTATAGTTTGGGAGAGGCACTAGAGCTGTCTTGTTGAGAATTCTAAATACCACTCCCTAAATTGCAAGTCTGAGGATTCCATGGGGTGGAACCATGGGAGTTAAAGTGGAATCATAGCACTAAAATTGTGTAGTGTGAAATGGCTCTTAGTTACATTGGAATGACCAATTGAATGGACACTTCCACTTTTGTAAAATTATAATATTTTAGATAAAACACATTTAAAGTATGTTGGGATTTGACTTAAACAAAACTTTTGAAACAGATCATTTCCCCATCTATTCAGTCCCAAGTGATAAAGAGCATAAATAAATTTTATACCACTCTGCCTTTTCCTTTGTATCCCTTAAACTTTAAGGCTTAAACTGTGATCCTTCAATATAAACCCTACCAAGATTGTAAGCTATGCTTATTGAAAGGTATTATGTCCCTTTGTTAACACGATGTTCTTTGGTCGACGGGCAAATTAATATGTATGACTAGAAAGAAGAGGCTGGAAAATATTCTTTGTAGTAATATGAAAAATTAAAATCCCCTAGTGGAGCTTTGGCACATTATATTTTGAAACTCATTTGTTCATGCTGAACTCATTGTTTCATAGTTTTATAGTAGCACCCAACTAGTAAGGAAGGAAGAATGGAAATAGTGCTCTTCAGACACTTGTAACTTGTGTGTGTGTGGATGAGTGTATGTGTTCAAATGACCTGTTGTTGATTTTGATTATTCGCTAATAACATGTAATTATTTTCCTTTTGGTTTCCAAAGTGATGCATTTTAGTTGTGTATAAAACTCATTAACAAGCCTTAATCAACATAAAGGCAAATAGGGGAAGCTGTGATTACAGCATGTGGTTAGGGCATTTTCTCAGGGCCTTCACAAACACTTGTTAGTTTTGTTAGAAGAGAAAAAGCTGCCATATTAGTATGTTGTCAGCCTTTTTTTGTGTTGCCCACATGGCTTTCTTTTTTTTCTTTTTTCTTTTTGGTTCGTTTTGTTTAAAGTAAAGTAAGAAATGGAGAGTACCTGTAGTGAGCATCTTCCTTCTGTCATCATACCTGGACCACTGCTGCTGTGGCATCCAGTATATCTCATTTAGCCACCTTGAGTAATGCAGATGCATTGAAGATGCCAAATATAATAGTGCAAAGGAAATGAGGGTAATCTACGTGGGCCAGAATATGCTGGCTCCCCACCAGTGTATCCTGCCTGAAGATCAGGCCTGTTCCTCTCCCATTACCTGCACAAAATGGGTTGGAATCCAGACAAGCATGCTGGTCCACCCCTGCAGCCACTGCTGCCACCCCCCCCCCTCTGTGTCACACTCTGTAATGTCAGGAAGTGGGCCCACAGCATGAGAGCAAGGCCCCCGTGCATGTGACCAGCCTTGGTCACATGCTGTGGGCCCCCTTCTTGACTACGGAAGAGTGAGGCAGAGGGCAGTTGCAGTGATGGGCTGGTGGGCCGGAACAGGCTCCTGTGGTCATGTGGGCCCAATCTGTTTTTTGTTGGCTGGAACACACTTAATTAGGTATGATTTTAAAATGTTTTATCAGGCCCTACCCTATCTTTCCCCCGACTTTGCCCCAGGGGTTGTGAGGACTGCCTGTCAGCAAAATGGGGCAAAAGCCCTATGTCATCAGGACTGCAGGGCTCCAAGACAGGGGCAAGATGGGGTAAATTGCCCATGTAGACAAACCCTAGGAGAGGGGATTGGGAAAATACTGAGCAGGATGTTCTAGGGATTAGGAGGCTGAACAGGCAAATCAGGTATCTGTCACAGATTTTTAATCCAAGCCAGATGACAATTTTGTGGCTCCTCAAGATCATCTTTATTCTCAAGTGGGGCATTTACGAGTCCTCAAACTTTAGCTATAAGCCTCAACTCATAAAATGGTGACAGGAGCTCTAGATATAGGTAGCCAAGCCAGAAACATTGGAAAGTGAAAGTCTTGGCAGGATTGGGATCTGGGGCAGGATTGGGATCTGGCCTGCTAGTCAGGAGTGGCTAGGCAGGGGATCTTGTGATCCTTCATATGTTGTTGGACTGCAGCTTCCACCATCTTTCACCTTTGGCTATGCTGAGGGTTACAATCCAATAGCATTTGGAGGGTTGCATCATTCCCAACCCCAGCCTAAGAAGTAAGCCTGCACTCAGGTTGTGAGGGGTGGGTCAAAATGATGGCAGAGATGTTTGCTATCAAGGGTCTGAGCTGCCCTGCTCAACTGAAGGCATCTGGAAAGGGGATGCAAGAAAGCAGTGCTCAGAAGGGTAAGTTACTGTGGATAAGAAGGATGACAATTGGTGGAGAGCAGCAGGTAGGCAGTACTTGCTGGTGGACAGCATGCTTATTAGACAAGGTAGGTTGTGTTTACTGTTCATCTAGAAATATTTACAGCTAGGCCAGGTCAAAAGGATCTATCCAGAGCTATGCTATAGCTCTAGAGTTGCTACTGCCTCTCTTCCTTCCCATGCTGCTGTCTTAAATGATGCACCAGCATAAAGGATGGAACTATTTAGAGCAAGAGATTCCCCTCAGTTGAGTCCTGACTGATTCTGACAATGTAGATCAAAGGCGAACCAATCTATGGTTGTCAAGATGATGTTGGAGGGTAACTCCTATCATCCTTCAGCATTGCCTTTTCTGGATCCATCCTCAGCATAGATTTTTGAGATGAGGGAAACAGGTTGGACCAGCATTGAATCGTTTGTGAAGGCAAGGAGTTATGTAGACAAGATGAGATTTAAGGACTTCAGATGATTTTATGAAAAACTGCAGTCATATTAAAAGGCGGTAAACAGTAATGGTTGAACAGAGCGAAGTTGTTTTCACAGGAGTTACTCAAATTTCTGGGTGACAAGCCTTGCAGTAAGTTGGCAGTTTGTAAATAGATTCTTTATCTGTTCTGCCTCTATTCTATGAATATCTAAGTATTACTTGCTAACTGTAATGGAAATTCCAGAAGTCTCTCTATGGTGCCACTGTGTGGTTACTGGCTGTATTAACTCTATTTGCCAATCACTGCAAATCAGATCCTATACTAAGGAAGAGACACAAACTTGTATTTTTATCATTTCATTTTGCTAAATCTCATGTGATGTCTTTTTTAATGTGTTAGATATTAATCTAAATAGATATGTGCCAATTTTAAAAAAAACTTCTGTACTTAAAAACGTGCCTGTATGCTTGAAAGTATTACAGTTTATTTTCATAGAGTATTTAACACTCTAGGAGTCTTAAACTGCTCATAAATAAACTCAGTAAAACTAAGCTGCCTTTTACAGTTCTTACAATATTATGATCCTGTCTTCCAGAATATGCTGAAAGTCCACCATCCATGGCTTACAAATATTTTTTATTATTATTATTATTTTGAAATCCAAAAAGCAAACCTTGATTTTGCCATTTTATGTAAGGGATGCCATTTTACTATGCCATTGTATATATTGGGACTTGAGCATCCATGGGTTTTGGTATCCATGGGTTTTCCTGGAACTAAACCCCAGCAGATACCAAGGGCACTGTAGCATATTTTAAGTTGTGGTGTGTATGGTTCAAAATCCTGTTTTTGCATGATTGATTTGCTGTCTGTTTTGGACAAGTATCTTTTTCTCAATGGTTGGGAAAATTGAATGTTGTGGACCATGCTGTCTGGGGGATTTTGGGAGTTGTTGTCCAAAACATTATATTTCCAATTTCCAAGTCCATTTTATTGGGACTGCAGTGATGGGGAAGCAGCTATAATGGTAACGTGTGCCAGATTTAAAAAAAGGTAGCCTGCTTGTTGAGTCCTGCACAGGGCGATCTCGGTGCCTTCAAAATCTAATGCTTTTGTCCAATTCTGTGCTATACCGTCCAACATTTCGCAGATGAAAACCGGGATGCACGTGGCCAAGCAACATCAGAGTGTGGTCATGATGCCAAAAGTTGTTAATGAGAAAGAACACACAGGCCAGGAGAGGCTGCAGCAGTTTGCTTTTGTCTGAGCCTACAGGGAAGGCTCAGAGCCCCTTCTGTCCTCTCTCTCATGCTGAGTTAATTGAGTGCAAAAATACTTTTTATTTTGAACTCAATTTGCAGCCATTGAAGTGAGCTGAGGACAAAAGGGGAAAGTAGGAAAATGAGAGAGAAACTGGTACATTTTAAAAGCAGCTAAGAAAGTGAGCTGACAGAGGATTAATCAGGACTGTCCCTGCCAAACTGGGACAGTAAGAGGATATGCTGTATACCAGCTTAGTTTTAAACTGTTTTAACTTGTTGAAAATGATTTAATGTGCTTTTAGACTGCTTAATTTATTCATTTGTGTCATATACAGTATTTTTAAATTGTTTAAAATTGTTCTCAGTCAGTTTCATTTGTGTGCTGCCCTGAGAGCCTGTGATGTACAGTAGAGTGGGATATAAATATTTTTAGTAAATAACTGAACAAAATATTTTAATAAATGAATAATTATGTTTTGTGGGCCTCTCATCACTGCTCCAACAGCCTCTTCCAAGCATAGAATTTACAACTGGGCTAAAGAGACAATGAATAATTTGTGACAGAACTGGCTAAAAAGTGAAAGCTGAACATTTGCTGAGAGCTGCAGTCATGAAAGGCATAAATAGCAGGCCAGTTGCCTGCACTAGCAAATTTATCCAATCAGAGAGATGAGATGGATCTCTTGAAAAGGTGTTATTTTAAGATAGCCTTCTCCCAGCTTGGTGGTTTGAACTGCAGCTCCCAGCATTCTTGACCATTGACTATGTTGGCTGTGGTTGATGGGCTATTTGGATGGCAAATGACTGAGGAAAGCTATTCAAGGGTACATGAGAGCTAGCTACTGTTCTACGTTGCTGGCAAAGCCATATTACACAAATAATCCAGTTTGAAACTGGGTTATTTGCCATGGTTCCTTTCTGTGGAATCCTGAGATTTGTAGTTTGATGAGGTGCCAGCACACTTTGGCAGAGAAGGCTAAAAGACCTTGTAAAACTATAGATCCCAGGATTCAATAGGAAGGAGCCATGGCAAATAATCCAGTTTGAAACTGGATCATTTGTGTAGTGTGGACTGGCACCTGTTCATCATTTTTGAAGTTGTGTTCTTAGAGTTGTCCTTTCTCTTCACCTACTGTGCTTCTTTGTTGTTGTGTGCCTGCAGGTCATTTCAGACTTAAGGCAACCCTAAGGTGAGCCTATCTTGGGGTTTTCTGGGCAATTTCAGAGGGGGGTTGCATTTGCCTTCCCCTAAGGCTGAGAGAGTGTGACTTATCCAAGGTCACCCAGTGAATTTCTGTGGCTGAGTGGGGATTTTGACCCTGGTGTCCAGTGCCGTAGTCTGTAGTTGAATGGGCATGAAAGGGGAACTAATGAACAGTATGGGATAGAGACAGATGGGGACTTGCGAGAAGATGATGCTGTGTACCTGCAGCTCCTGACAGGACACACAGGGCTCCTGTTTGATTTCCCCACTTTCCTGCCATCCTGAAACCATCCTCCGCTGTCCTAAATAGTGTATTCATCTCCATCTACTATTCCCATTTTGTTAGAAGTGCCTTTTTTTCTGTTTAACTGCTGTGCCATAATAAAATCATTTTGCACGTTTACACTGTTGAGTATCTTGTGTGTATCAAGTGGTAACAATGCCAGTTAAATCCATTCCCACTCCAGGTTGTGACACAACAAGATGTGGAAAGGTCAAAGGGGTATGTGTGAATGCTTTTGTAAAGCATTGTAAAATACTTATGTTAAGGTAGGACTTGACTTTGAGTGCTTTATTGCTATAAATGGTTTGTGCCTGGAGGGGGGAGACCTTGTAGCACAGAAGAAGAACTCTTCCCTCCCCCCCCCCCCATCCCCATTATCATGCAGGGAGGCTAGACTATAAAGCCTAATCCACACTACACAAAAAATCCAGTTTGAAACTGGATTATTTGCCATGGCTCCTTCCTATTGAATCCTGGGATCTATAGTTTTACAAGGTCTTCAGCCTTTTCTGCCAATGCATGCTGGTGCTTCCCAAACTACAAATCCCGGGATTCCATAGGAAGGCGCCATGACAAATAATCCAGTTTCAAACTGGATTGTTTATGTTGTGTGGATGTACATTTAATGTCAAAGCATGTATTCTCTCCTATCTCTAATCCAGATATAGGTAGAATTGTTGTTTGTGTCTCAGGATGTGATTGGTAATCATTATAATCCTTGGTTGTTCATGACTGGTTACAAAATATTAACAAGAACAAGAAATTAAAAGCAAAAAAATTAATGATTTGGATTAGAGCACAGTGTACAAAGTGACCCTTCAGGTATTGTTGGGTTGCAACTTCCAGTGAGTATAGCAAATGGTGAGTATAGCAAATGGTGAAGAAGGATGGGGGTTGTAATCCAGTGAGATTGCTCACCCTTCCCCATCCAACACCCCCCTCCACTTTTAATTTCTTCTTATTTTAATATTTTCTGTCAAATGTTTAACTAATGTTGATCAAAATGATGAACAATGACATCATAATACTCAACCACAATGAAATACAACTATGATAGCAGCAATTAATTCAATTAAACGATGAATTTCTGAGATTTCTGAAGTTTATCTTTCTTGCACATCTGAAAATGTATATTGGGAGACTGTTCCAGATCTTTCGTGCCACAACTAAAAAGACCATTGAACCTGGGTACGCATCTACCATGATTTAAATAGCAAGGAGATTTGAGTGCAGTTTCTGTAGTTGTCTCAGTAGGGTTGTAATTCACAAATGAATATACAGTAGGACCCCCGTATGTGCTGATTCATTATCCACTGATTCAGTTATCAGCGGGACACAAAGCAGCATACCTATCATAGAGTCTTCCTAGAAAATGCCTAGAGCTGCATCTTCTCTAGATGTTTTCTAGGTCCTCCAGGGAACCTCTATGGTATTTTAAACCAGAAGTTCCATTATTTATAGTGGCATTTGCTGGTATCCGCTGTTTTCAGTATCCAACACCCCCCCCCGAACCAATTCCCCATGGATATGGGGGTCCTACTGTATTTCTTTGAGCCAGAGGTGTCTCAGGGGCATGCAAAAAGGACAGATTTATATAGGATAGTTCGATTTTGATGCCAAACAGCTATGCATGGGACCTGTCCAAGTTTGGTAGAAGTATTATTATTATTATTATTATTATTAAAGTTTATTTCTAGTGCGCTGTCAGTGTACACAGTGCTGTACGAAGACAATCAAAGATAAAACAGAATGAAACCTGCTGAAGGTTTACAATCTAAATAACACAATAGGCAATATAATAAAAATCAATTAAAACAAGAATAATTACAACAATTAATAACAACATCCACAGTAAACCCAAGTGACAGAAAAAATAAATGTATATCAGACAAAACCAGGGAATGCCTCCCTGAACAAGGTGGTCTTTAACTCGGATTTAAAAGTGGACAAAGAAGTAATGGCCCGTATTTGAGGGGGAAGAAGGTTCCTGTCATGGTCAGCCAGGACCCTGAGTACTCAGAAGGCGAGGAGGCCGAGCCAGTTGCAGAAGAGTTGGCTGAGTCTGAGTCTAGCCCTGAAGAACCCAGGGCTCAGCAGCCTAGCCCTCCTCCAGCACAGGGTCCAAGCCTGGGAGACATAGTGGAGCAACAGCAAGAGGTAGAAGAGCAGGTACCTACCTTTAGCCAAAGAAGAGCAGAGAGGGCGTGGCTTCATTGTTCCCAGAGATTAAGAGACAGAAGCTCATCAATTACCCAGCAGCTGGGAGTGGGAGCTGGGCCAACATAAGCAGCTGGGAGATGCTGAATTCCTTGTCTCAGGCAGTCTGTGTTTCCCGGAGGACTTCTTTGCTCTCTCTGGACTCCTGACCCTCTAGGACTGCTACTGAGAAACCCAGGTACTGTGCTTTCAACTGAGTTGTTGTCGAGCCGGGCTGTCTTATCAGCTGTTTGACTTGGCATCCCGACAGTTCCAGAAGTGAGGGGTGGCAAGCGAGAAGGGACGAATCCGGGATGGAGCAGTGGAGATCCTAGGTTGGGACAGTAGGCCTTGAGTACTAGAATGAAGGGTACGGGTGGGAATGTAAGGAGAAAGAAAGTCAGATAAATAAAGAGGGGCTAGCCCATGCTGGGTTTTGAAAGTTAGCAACAGAAGCTTATATTGGATACGGAAAGGGAAGGGAAGCCAGTGAAGAGAAAACAGCAAAGGGGAAACATGGTCAAAGCGGCGAGCGGAGGTAATGATGCGGAAGTAATGTTCTGATGGGAACATTTCACATATTCACATATATTGTGTGAACATATTCACACAAACATGTGTGTGTTCATTCTGCTCAGATGCAACTGTACAATTAACCTTTGCTCTGGATTTCAGAGCATTTTTGTACCTGGATACAAATCAGGAAGTAACACAGGTACTGAAATTCTCACAGATACTGAGCCTGGTCACCTACAGTGTTAGCATTTGTCTGTTGTAACTTCTGAACACCCCTTAGCTCACTCTTTGGCACCAATGGTTGCCCACTGCAGTATTAAGTAGCAGCTCTATCAGCTGGCAATGCTGAAGATCACCACTGCTGTTGTTACACAGGATAACCTTTAGTAAAATGTGTCACTATCATCTTTCTGCTGGATTAGAATGGGACAGGATGTTTTAAAAATGCATAACAATTAAGGATTCCAGTTGGGAAAGTAAATTACTTTTTAAGTGGGTGGCATGCAAGATGTTTAAAGCTACTGACTTTGAAAGTCACTTTGCAACAGAATGAGAGTCACCTAGGGAATCTTTATAGTACAATAAGGATCACAGGCAGTGCTTTTATTGAAATGGTGTCTCTTGTTGGGTTGCATTTCCATGTGGAGAGCCTCTGAGGGCTGGAAAGAATAGGATGCATTGGGATTCATGTTGCTTCCTATCTATGCACTTTTTGCAGCAATATAACAAATTATTACAGCTGGTATGTATGTATGTGTCTTCAAGTTGCTTATTGACTTACTTTCATAGGGTTTTCTTAGGCAAGGAATACTCAGAGGTAGTTTTGCTAGCTCCTTCCTCTGAAATATAGCCTACAGCATCTGGTATCCAATGGCAATCTCCTATCCAAGTACTAACCAGGGCTGACCCTGCTTAGCTTCCAAGATCAGACAGGATCTGGTATACATGTCCTTAAAAACTAGTCAGTTCTTTTTTTCTTTTTCTTTAAGAACTAGTACCTCGGTGGAAGAAAACAGTGGGATTTTTCTTTACAGAATGGGGCATGGAACCTCAAGTCTACAGAACGCTACCCAGATCACATTATGAATCATACCCTCAGCAGTGTTTGAAGATATTAGTTTATATTTGGCAAGAAGAAAACTATGTGGGTCACTCTATGTGTGTATTGTATACCAATAGAAAAAGACACACTAAGCATAAACCTTGGTTTAGTGACACACACATGCATAGGATATAACAGCAACACTACCAGTCCAGTGCTATAGAGTAGTACTCCCGTATCTGCTGATTTGCCATCTGCTGATTAAATTATCCGCAGTTGGCGATAGCGGGAGGTGGACAGGAGAGGGAGGGGAGGAAGAAAGATCTCGCCTCCCTTCGTGCCCCCCCCGGATGGCTCCTGTGGTGGCAATGGCGATGGGGGTGGGTGTTCACTATTATCTGTGGATTTCATTATTTATGCTGGGCTCTGGAACCAATCTGCCATGGATACGGGGGTCCTACTGTATTATGCAGTCTTTGACTCTATTACAGCAAAGGGTAAAGATCTAGTGTAAATCAGAAATATACGAAATATATGAATGGGATGTTTTAGGCCAGTACTTTTATTACTTTTTATATTAAGATCTGTACAAATAGGTGTGATAGGAAAATGTGTTTTACTGTTACACATTTTATTTACACAATTACACAGTCTTTGGCATGCTCCTCAAGACAGTGTGGTGTAGTGGTTTGAGCATTGGGCTATGACTCTGGTGAACAGGGTTTGAATCCCAGCTCAGCCATGAAAATCCACTGGGCGATTTTGGGCAAATCACACCCTCTCCGTCTCAGATGAGCCAGAGGTAAATCCCCTCTGAACAAACCTTGCCAAGAAAACCTCAGGACATGTTCTCCCCAGGGTTGCCATAAGTTGGAACACTTGAAGGCATACAACAAGATGCATATTCCTTGAAGATCATTGAACACAGTAGGGCTTGCATTTCCATTTTTATCCTGTCCTCCCAGACCTAAGGGTGGCATGCATGGTTTCTCCCTCTCCTGTTTTATCTTCAGAATTGCATTGTAGGTTAAGTTGGTCTGAGGGAGCACAATTAGCCATGCCTCCTAGTGAACTTTATTGTTGGCTGGAGATTTGAACTTCATTCTCTACAGTACAAATCTGGGATTATAATCAGTTAACCATATTGGCTCTCTTCTATTCTGATTTACTTCAGGATAAAATGGTGTAGGATCATTTCAGAGGCACATCATCTTATCTCTACAAGGAAGGAATTCCTGAGTGTTTTTGAAAATTCCTGCCATGCCTTTGCTGATGACTATCTTGGGTTATTCACAGGTCACTCACTAGGCCATTTTGCTCATTCACTCATCAGAGACAACAAGCTTGCTCTTGTTTACATGATTGCTGATTCCCCAGATACTGCTAAAGGTGATTAACTCAATTTCAATCTCTGGCAAAACCTTTAGACATGTAACAAATCACAGGCTGAAGGGAGCTCAAGGTGTTTTGGGTTTTTTTGAAAACCATATTGTGTCCCATCTTTTATACCAATGAGTTCAGCTGCCCAATTTTAACCTCATAGCAACTCTATGATATAGGTGGCTAGAGTTTTGCCCAAGTAAATGTCATGGCTGAAGGATTGCTTACCTTTCATGCAAAAGCTGAGCTGCTGAGAAACAGGTAGATGGGCATTAGGGATGTTAAAAAAAAAAAGAAGAAGCAAAATGCTAAGGCACTCTGTTGAAAAAATGGTCAACCTAAGCAACATATTTCTTATTTCAGCCCTTTTTTGGGCAAAAATTTGGCAAGAAGTGGAGGGTTTTTTGCACAAAAAAACCCCTGATTTGATTTGTATTCCACTTTTTCTTGCATTCATTATTTCATTCAAAAATGTGCAGAAAATACCAACACCTCACTAGCAGGGAGAGAGATTTTGATATTCTTTGCTCTTGTTTGCAAGAATGAAATAAAGATTTACAGAATGAAAGAAATACTCCAGTGCACTTTAAACTGCTTGTTCTGTCTTAAGGGGAGGATATTTCAACAATGGACTGTATTTTCCTAAAGTTCTGTACTGAGGCATCCTTGTGTTTAGTCTGGCTGGGGATGCTAGCTTGGTAGCTTGGCAGATATAACTCAACTTCTTGTATCTAGATTTCCTAGGCTTTGTATACTGCAAAGTAGTTTGATTTAGAGGGTACACACAGATCAACAAAGTATAGTAGGACCCCTACTGATTCATTATCCACTGAGTCAATTATCCACGGGACACAAAACAGCACACCTACCATAGAGTCTTCTTAGAAAATGTGTCCTCTCTAGCCATTTTCTAGGTCTTCCAAGGCAACTCTGTGGTATTTTAAATCAGAAGTCCCATTATTTTCAATGGTGTTTGTATCCACAGTTTTCGGTGTCCACGCCCCCCGCAACCAATTCCCAGTGGATAAGGAGGTCCTACTGTATAAATTAAACAAAGATCAGAGGTAGCATCATGATCCTCGTTTTGAAGGTGTCAAGGATTTCTTTCCCATGGAGTATTTTCCCGTTGATACCTCCAATACAAGATGTGAAAATGCATCCCAACAAGAATGGAAGACTATAAAAATATATATTGAATATCATGGCAAGATGTTTTGGCTTCTCCTTTTTTCAGTTGCCCTGAATGACCAGAATCTTGTTGGTGTACTACGCTAGTGGCTGCACTTTTCCTGAGGCTGTGCACCTGTGGTGGGGCAAGGTAGGCAAAACCTGCTGGCTCCAAACAGTCTTATGTGCCTGACTTCCTTCGTGGCTGAAGCACCCTTGGCCTTTTAACCACTGATGCCACTTCCTACACTACAATAGCAACACGAGAGGGGTGCAGAGAGGCCAAACTGCACCAGGTGACACTGTTGGGGTGTGCATGTGACACTGGTCTTAGAAACACCACAGCTACACTTACATAGTGACTTGACCAGGATTCTTGCCAGAGTCTTATTCTGGCTGGTGGTAGCTAAACATGGTGGAAGCCAAAACATCAGGAAGGTAGATTTTGACTGAACCTTGGAAAGAACCTCTGGTAAGAGTGGTTTGATAATGGAACCAATGACCTAGAGAGGTGGTGGGCTCACTTTCTCTGGACAGAAACCTGCTGGGGATGCTCTAGTTGGATTTCGTGCACTGAGCAGGAGGTTGGACTTGATGGTCTATGGCACCCCTTCCAACTCTACGATCCTATGCTTCTATCTAAACACAGTGTTCAAATTCAGTACAACCCCCATATCCACAAGGGATACGTTTCTGGACTTACCATGTCTACGGATAATAGTGAACCCTATTGAAATGAATTACTTCCAAGACAGACATACCATAGAGTTGGATTGGATGAACTAGAGATTCCTAAAAAGAACACCTCTCTAGGCATTTTCTAGGTCCTCTAGCGCAACTCTACGGTCAACTTCTGGCAGAAGCATACCATAAAATTGCATTTGGAGGACCTAGAAAATGGCCGTAGATAACGGGTAAGTGAAACCGGCTCACCAGATATGGGGGTCATACTGTATTTCTTTTTTGACAGCAGTGGTGGTGGTCAGTCATTCCAATAAACATTTATCTTCTGAGTGAGTAGCTGCATCCTTTTGTGATACAAGTCTGATGAAAACTGCATGTGTGCATTATGTGTTTGTATGTATTTATGTATATGTATATGAATATACACATACTTATATGCATATGAATATATGCAAGAGAAATAATGATTAAAATTCTAAATAGCACTTAACACAGAAAGGATGGAATTTTTGAGACCTTCTGCATGTAAATCATGTACTCAACCACTGGGCCATAATCCCTCTCCAACTGAAGTCAATATATACCGTACCTGCCCTCTTCTTGAAGCCACCAGGGGAGTGGAGCTGAAACTTGGACATTGCCACTCCCTAGTGCACTTGTATGCACATTAGCAACTGTTTTAAAAGCTGCTTCAAATCCCACTCCTGCCAAAGCAAAAGAATACAGGGACAGTGACTGATCAGGGAGGGTGGGGAAACCCCAAGAAATAGGAGCAATCCTTTGGAAACTGCTTGAGCTTGACTATGAGAACAGTTCTGGATAGTCTAAAGATTTTTTTCTGAATCTTGCCTGCAACTGGAAAAACAAAATGGACAGATTTGATTTTGTTGTTGTTGTGTGCTTTCAAGTCATTTCTGGCTTATGGCGATCCTAAGGTGAACCTATCACAGGGGTTTCTTGGCAAGGGTTGTTCCAAGGGGGTTCCCTTTGACTTCCTCTGAGGCTGGGAGGGTGTGACTTGTCCAAGGTTACCCAGTGGGTTTCTATGGCAGAGTGGGGGTTTGAGCCCTGGTCTCTCAGTGCCCTAGTCCCACACTCAAAGCACTATGCCGGCTCTCAGATTTGACTTAGAACTGGCAAATAACAATCAGCACATGTAAATGCAGAGGAGTGGTATAAACATAAATGTACTAACTTGTTTTGAATTGAAAGTAAAACATCTGGAAGAAAGGAAAAACACTCAGCTTGGGCTCTGGAGCAGTTTGCACAGATCTTTTGCATGGGAAGAAATTTTGCTGCACAGTTTTGAGTACCTCATACTCCAAATGCTTACAGCGGCATGAAAATATTTATCTTATTGCTGTGACATTGCTTTACATGCTTTTCCCAGCATTGTGCAAGCCTGGCAAAGTAATATTGATATAATTGCGTGCAGCTCATCCCTCTAGTCTATTTATATCCTGTAAGAACAACAGGCATCTTAATAATTCTTTTTGGAATATTGATGTTTTAGAATGAAAACCCTGGCATGAGAATTCAATTGGCAATGGAAATTCTTTGTGAAGGATAGTTCTAACCATCACACAGGAAAGCCCATGTAAATGCTACTGGGATCAAACACTGAAATGTATATGAATAATATATTAGTAGATATACAGAACATATAATTAAAATTAAAATAGTAGAGCAAATTGATAAAATATTTAAATGGAATGGTGGAGAACACAGCAGAGATTCACATATGTTGCTTGTCTTCTAGTCAGCCTCGATACACCACTGTCTCATAATAGAGCTCAATTTTAGGGGGAGAAAGATGTTCCAAACAGTAGCGGGGGAAAATAATGTATCCTTCATCTTCAAGCCAGGCCTCATAAACGCAAAAAGAGCTGGATGTTCAAAAGTTTAGAAAGCAATCAGAACCTGAACCAGTTAGATCACATGTCCTTAGAAAAATGACATACCCTCCAACATTTCACAGGTGAAAACTGGGACACATTTGGCCAAGTAACACCAGAGTGTGGCCAAGATGGCAAAAGTCAGTAATGAGGATGAACACATGTGTTAGGAGAGGCTGCAGCAATTTGCTTTGCCTGAGTTGGCAGGGAAGGGCAAAATCCTGTCTCCTCCACTCCTCCCCCCCCCCAAGAATTGAGTGCAACCACTTTGGCACTCTGAACTCACTTTGCAGCACTTGAAGATACTGAAGACAAAGAGAGGAAGTGGGATGAGGAGAGAGAAACTGGGACATTTTAAGAGCAGCTGAAAAAGTGGGATGCCAGAGAACTAATTGAGGACAGTTGAAGGATATACAATGGGAAACACAGGGGTTTCCTGTCCCACTTCTTTCTTCTACTTCCACAGGGCAGTTTGCAAAGGGTGCTAAAAGAACAGCTTATGCATCTATGACTCTGGGTTTTACAAGGTGCTGTTGAACCCATGAAGCTGCTCTGAGTTCAACAGGAGCTTTGCTGGTGCTGAACTAAGGGTGAGCACCAACAGAGCTCCTGTTCAAATTTGGACAGCTGTGGGAAGAGGGACATTTAAATCCAGAGTGGCTCTATCGGCTTCCTGGAGGTATATGTGTAAATCTAATTAGGTTTCTCCATTAATCCTCTTTCTTTTGGCAGGTTGTAGTGACAATGGCAAGGGGCTGGGAGCAAGTGTCCATTTGTGTATGGAAAGTTTTGTGCCATTTTTGAGGGGAAACTACATATAATACTACAACCTGATGCAATGAACCCTCCTCAGGGTGGGGATGGTTTGCAATAGAGAAAGGGAAGAGGGGTGTCTGCTTTTCTTCTCTTGTGAGCCTTCAAGTTGTTTCCGACTTATAGTAACCCTAAGGTGACCCTATCACGGGGTTTTCTTGTCAAGATTTGTTCAGAGAGGGGTTGCCTTTGCCTCTGTTTGAGGCTGAGAGTGTATGACTCACCCAGAATCACCCAGCGGGTTTCCATGGCTGAGCAGGGATTTGAACCCTGGTCTACAGAGTTTTAGTTCAGCACTCAAACCACAACACCACACTGGCTCTCTTTTATTCTAACTGCACCCCAAATCAAACTGCTTTTCCTCCTGACAATTTAACAGGTATATTTGTGGAGAAAATGTGACTTAGGAACACTGACCCTGGTAAAAGCAATTTGACAGGGAAGAAGGAGTGCAGTCTTTCCAATATCCTTTTCCAGTTGCAAGGAGATCCTTCAAAGATCTGCTTTCCAGTAGAGAAACCCTTTTCTTATAAGTGGCTGCCATATTACACATAGCTTGTTCCTAACTGGGTGATCTGGGTACTACTTCTTTGTGTGTGTGTGTGTGTGTGGAACTAACTGCAGTAACCTGAAAAACACAACAGTGAAATTTGGTTTATTAGCTGCTTAATTTTCTTTTTGAAACCACAGCAGATGTTCCAGGCAATAGAGCTAGTTTAGTAAGGGAACTCCAATTTCACTGTCTTGTGTCTGTTCTGTTACTTTTAATTTTTATCCTGCTTGAGCTTTGATTGTGAGATGCCCTTCTTTTACTTAATACCTTTAATATCTTGTACTTTTTGCCTTCTTCCCCACTTCTTCCAAACAAAGGCCCAGAGACGGCAGGTCTTCCTAAAAGAGACTTGTGAAAACAACGTGAGAGAGCTGGAGTTAGTCTTGGACAGCTTTCCTGTGTCAGGCCAGCGGACAGCAGGTTAGTTGAAGGTATAAAATGACAGATGCATCTGTCAGTGTTCCAAAGTCACTACATAGTGGGAATTCTGCAGATGCCTCTCGCATTCCCTTTTCTCAACATGCTTTGATTTGATGACATGATAAGATCGGTTCTCACAGCAGTCGAGTGGCCTAGCTAGCTGAGATGGGGTGACTGGATGCGGACCTGCTGTTGTCAGCCCCACATTTTGATTTACAAGTGTCGGGCTATGTGTGATCGGTCAAGAAAGGGCTTTCTGCCTGTGCTCTCAATCCAACTGAGAAAAAAGTCCTTACAGTATGCCTACAAGGGGAACAGATGTTTTTGACTGAAGTAAGCCAAATTCAGAGGCAACCTTCAGCTACTTAAAGGTCATCTATTCAAAAAAGGTTATGTAGGACACTGAATAGAACACATCACTCTTAAAGGTATTACTTTGAAGTCAGCTGAGGGGTAATCATTACATCCAGGCCAACATAAATTCTACCCCAAGTGATATGCAAAAGTGACCTCTTTTTCTTCATTGTCTGTCATGCAGTGTTGATATTGATGATAGCAAATTTAAGGAAGTGCAGGAAGGACAAAGCATCCAGTCCCTAAAACCGAACCAAACAAGAACTTTTTTGGTTTTGGGGTTGTTGTTTGCAATCCTCTTTCTTCTTAATTCTCTTGAGATCTGTTTTTGAGACCCTGTAATTACATTCATTTGTATAGCACATCTTCTTTCCCTGTTGCTTTCTGCTGCATATAGACATAAAAGATCTGAACAGAGAAAGTCAAAGGGCTATCAAATGCAAAATAAACAACTTCTCCAAAGAGGTACAGGTACATTAACTTCATGCAAGGGTTTGTTTTTTACAAAAGTAAGGAAGGCAACGCACAATCCGAAAATAGCTATTGTTGTATTAGAAAACCATACCAAACTGCTGAGGCCACTTCCCAGCTTTAATCATATGGAAATGCTCATTGCTTGTGTTCATCTTCCCTGCTTTGAACTCCTCCACTAAGGAAGGTACAGGTAGCATCTCCCTTATCCATAATTCCAAAATCTGCAATATTCCAAAATCTGTAGCCCTTTTGAAAGCCGACGTAACAGGGCATTTTATTTTATTTTTTGTGTTTTTTGATGGTTCAGTGTACACAAGCTTTGTTTTGTGCACAAAATTATTTAAAAATATTGTGCATAACATTACCTTCAGGCTATGTGTATAAGGTATATATGAAACATAAATGAATTTTGAGTTTAATTTAGGTTCCATCTGCAAGATATGTCATTATGTATCTGCAGGTACTCCAAAATCTGAAATATTCGAAAATCCAAAATACCTCTGATCCCAAGCATTTTGGATAAGGGAGACTCAACCTGTATGATTTGTGGGCTATGAGACAGACCTTTTAAGTGGCAGCTTGTCCCAGAAGAGGTTAGAGTGACCCCTTCTACATTGTTTTTTAGGTTGGTAATTAAGAATTGTTTTTGTTGCCTCATGTTTTGAAAATGTTTTACTGTTCTGTGACTCTGGTTTTGTTCATCTGTGTCCATTCTGCTCAAAGAACATTCAAACTTGTTGTAAATTTGTTGGCATTTTATTGTTGTAAACTACCTTATAGGATCTCTTTAATACAGAAGTGGGCAACTGAAGTAGATCCAAGGGAAACCACAAATGGCAAAAAATGGGGCAAAACTGGAAGTGGTTAGAAGTTCACTTCTGGTACAATCATTCAATTTTTTTTTTTAAATGTTAAAGTGATGGTGAGGAGGTTATAATTTATTCTAGAATTAGTACAGAAGACTTCACCTCACACTTTTGTCTCAGTGCCATAGTGAAAAGAGCTACAGTTTATATTAATTAGTGTTTGGAAGCCAGCAGTCATTGCTCAGAGGTGGAAATGCCTTCATAAGCTCTCACTCTGAAAATGGTTAGACAAAGTATGGTTTGTAGCTCTGGCTGAGAAGCTGACCTATAGAATCAGATTAGTCAGGGGAGAGATAAAAGAAGATGCATTTTAGACAACTTGGTTGCCATTTCTTCTTTGTTTTATGGACTTTTAATTCCCCACAGTGTTCACCAGAACACCAACTAAAATTTCTGGCAAAACAGATTCTGATACAAAGTATTGTATTATATTGTATATCATCAAAATAGATACTAGTACTAAGAAGCATTTTCTATGCATTTAAGATAAAAAGATGAACAGTACTTTACAATTAAGTAGCAACGTACTGTATAGTAAAGTGGAGCGGGGAGGAATTCTCAATAAGGATTGTATACTGTTATGTACTGTGTGTTTAAAATTGGCAATCCCATTTTTTTAAAAAAATTTGGAAGCTGAGACTTCCCCACAGAAATGCAGGGGTCTTCTTGTAATTTGGCTTTTGCGCTAAATGAGCACCAGTAGAATTGCCATGGCTATTTGACATTTATGGAACAGTGGGACAGAGGACTTGGGCTATACAGCCAGAATTCGGCCTGCATTGGGCAGTGAGGAGGAGGAGGGAAGGTGGAGATAGAAGGAAAAAGTATTGTGTGGCCTCAGGAACTTTATCTCTTGAAGCTCACCTCCTCTTTGCCATGTTGGGAACATGGAATAAAGGTTTTGAACTGAGCGTTCTTGAACAATTTTAAGAGAGGTTTTGGCAAAGAAAGCTGGCTCTCTGGAGAAGAGAACCAAGACAATACAAATAAAACCTGTGAATAATTATTGATATGAAATGTATACCTTTTGTGTGTGTATAATTTTTAATTTTAGAGTTGGAATTTGCTTGTCTGTTTGTTTGTGGCCATGGGGGAAGAGGTGATTTTGAAAAGATGCCTTATTAAAGTGTTTCCTATCACCCCTCCCCCCCCCGCTGCACTTACATGGAACCAACTTTTTTCTACTGTGTCAACAAGGGAAGCAAAGTTAAGGATAGAGTGAGAGTCTATGTCTTGACGATGAATAAAATTAGATTTTGTAGATAAGGTTGACATTCTGTCCTGGTGACTTATGTCAGTCTTTCCAACAGTGTGGTATACTTTTAATATAGATATAATGCTTTAGGAAAGTCTGTTTTTAAGGAACAAAATCTAATAAATGGTGTGGTTAAGTATAATTAAACAATGATGGGCAACTTTTTTTGTAGGGCCAGGAGTATGTTATTTGAATTAACAAGATCTGTGGAGGGGAGGCAGGAATACAGGTCAGACTCAGAGCTTGGAAATTTGGTTTTTGAACTACAACTCCCCACAGCTAGTATAGTGATGGGTGTTCTGGGAGTTGTAGCCCAAAGTAACTTTTCTAATCGCTGCCTGGTTTTTTGTTTTTTTTCCGTAGAGAAACCAACGAACCCTTCCCATCACAGAACATTCCATAGAACATTCACACGTGTGAACCCAAGCTGTGTGTTGGCCACCCATGAGTGGTATCAAAAAAATGAAAACTGCCTTACACAGAGTATTAGAATCAAAGAACTAGAACAGAACCAATGGAGTCATTTAGTCAAATCCCTGTATTTGATCCTGCCTCAGACATGCAGCCATGGTGTCATAGTTATGTTTTAACTCCCCACCCGAACCCTGAAACCTATCTTAAAAGCCAGTCAGCCATCCAGAGTGACAGAGGTCTGTTTTGCTGGATGACATGACCAGCCCTGTGATGCAAAGTTGCTGAGTGAATGAAGAGAGAGAATGAGGGAGCCGATCCCTAGGCAGGAAACTGTAATGGGAGGGGTTTCCTAGAGTTTAAAAGATGTGTATGATAGTTGAGAGAGTCAGTTTAAATTTAAGTTTATGTCTGTTTGCTTTTGAGTTCAGTTAAATGATGGCTGTGTGAAGTATGGTCTATGGGTGAGAGAGAGTGTTGAGGCTGAACGGGTTATAGAGTGGGTGGAAATTAAGAGCGTAAGAAAAAGTGATTGAGTCTGGTGGTTATCTGGTTTTATTATTAAGGGCTCAAAGAATATTATCTGAGCTTCTATATGTAATTGGTCACCACAGAGTAGGACTAAGAGATATTAAACAATTAACAAAGTTGGAGGCATAGTATTGAAGCATTGCTGTTACAAACAGTTAATAAACCAATCTTTGTGTTTTCTTTATAAAGTCCAGACTCCTTGTGAATTATTTCCCTCACTGACATCTATTAGGCACGGTTACCAATAGAGTCTGCACAATCACATATACTAGCCACACAAAGTCAGACCCCAGTCCAAAGAAAGGAAAAGAGGAATCTGAAAGGAAGGTGGCAGTGGTAGTGGAGAGGTGGCCAGGCAGAATAATTGGGTGAATTTGGCTGGCATGTCCTCCAAAGCTCTCTTCCACCAATGAGGGAGGCTGTGATGAAGAGTTGTAAGAGGTCCCCACAGAGGTTCCTGCTTTTGATTCTTGTAGCCTCACTTGCTAGTGCGAGGGTGCTGGTCACATCATCCTGCCATGCTCAGTTTGCCAACAGAGCAGACCTTCAACTGTCCAGACTGGTTTTAAGGTGGATTTCAGCATCATTTATGGTTGTGGCAATAGTGCCATGATCGCAAATGTGAATACAAAGCAGTTATAGTGTCCTAAGTCTAACTTGCAACGTCAGAACTGACTAACAGAATGCCAGTCAGTATTTCTTGCACCTAAAACGTCCTTTGAGCTTCTGCTCCTTAAAATTTCCCAGAAAAGAAGCACCATGTCCTGTATATTCCCCCCCCCATTTTTTAAAAATAAAATCTATTTATTGTATTTGTATCCTGTCTTCACATTCATGAAGCTCCCAGGAAGCATCTCATTCCAGCTAAAACCTGATTACCTTTAAAAGTGTAGTGATGTTAAATGCCTTCAGATAATTTCCTTCAGCCAGTTTTTATTTTGTTGATCTCCATTGGCTGTTATGCTCACAGGTTCTGTAACATTATTCTTTCCTCAGATCAATCTTTGTGTCAAGAACTGGCTTCACTGGTTTGCTCTTGTTCTGTTTGCTGTATATACCGTATGTTCTGGCGTATAAGATGACTGGGCGTATAAGACCACCCCCCCAATTTCCAGCCAAAAATCTAGGCTTAGGCATATACTCGCCATATAAGACCACCCCCCTCCCCCAATTTGGTTGGCTGGCTGACTGGCTGGGGGAGCCTTGCCAGCTGATCCTCTTTGTTTCCCAACTCACAAGGATCGTGAGTTGGGAAAGCGAACAGGATCAGCTGGCAGGGCTCCCCCATGCAGTCAGCCGCAACATTCGCCCCTCTCTTCAACCTTCCAGTCAAACTTGACTTGAAGGTGGAGGAAAGGGGCGAAAATGCCCAGTTTGCCTCAGCAGCCCCCTTCCCTCCGTCTTGGCTCTGCCGAAGGGGACCAAGCTGGGGGAAGCGGGGGTCGCTGCGGCAAACCCCTAGATTCGCCCCCTCTCCCCAACTTGAAGGAAGGTGGGGAGAAACGGCGAAGATGCCCCCTTTGGCTCCACAGCCCCGATCCCTCCTTCTGGGCTCCCTTCCAAAGGGTGCCCAGAAGGAGGACGCGGGGCAGTGGAGCCAAACCCCGGGATTCGCCCCCTCTCCCCACCTTCAAGGAAGAGGGAGCGAATCTAGGGGTTTAACTCCACAGCCCCGATGCCTCCTTCTGGGCTCCCTTTGCAAGGGACCCCAGAAGAAGGCATCGGGGCTGCAGGGTTAAACAGGCCCCCTTTGGCTGCACAGCCCCGATCCCAGGAGGAGGATGCAGAGGCTGTGCAGCCAAACCCGGGATTCTCCCCCTCTCCCCACCTTTAAGGAAGGTGGGGAGAAGGGGTGAACATGCCCCTTTTGGTTGCACAGCCCAGATCCCTCCTTCTGGGCTCACTCCTCCCACGATTCCCCAACCCACGAGGAAGCTGCCCAACCTCCTCGTGGGTTGGGGAATGCAGGATGGCCAGCTGGCTGGGGGGGCGCTGGAGGGAGGGGGCTTCGGGGAGGGTGGAAGGGTGGCTGGAGGGAGGGGGCTTTCCAGCCATCCACCCCCTCCCCAAAGCCGCAATCTCAAGTGGGATTGTGGATTTGGGGAGGGGGGTGGCTGGAGAGAGGGCGCTGGAGGGAGGGTGGATGGGTGGCTGGAGGGAGGGGACTTCGCAGCCACCCCTCCTCCCCGAAACCACGATCTAAAGTGGGATCGCAGCTTTGGGGAGGGGGGTGGCTGGAGGGAGGGTGGACGGGTGGCTGGGGAGAGGGGGCTTCTCAGTCACTCACCCCCTCCCCAAAGCCGCGATCTCAAGTGGGATCGCAGCTTTGGAGAGGGAGGGTGGCTGGAGGGAGGGTGGATGGGTGGATGGGAGGAGGGGGCTTCTCAGTCACCCACCCCCTCCCCGAAGCCGCAATCTCAAATGGGATTGAGGCTTTGGAGAGGGGGGTGGCTGGAGGGAGGGTGGACATGTGGCTGGGGGAGGGGCTTCGCAGCCACCCCCCTCCCCGAAGCCGCAATCTCCAGTGGGATCGCGGCTTTGGGGAGGGGGGTGGCTGGAGGGAGGGTGGACGGGTGGCTGGGGGGAGGGGGCTTCACAGCCACCCCCCCTCCCCAAAGCCACGATCTTCAGTGGGATCGCGGCTTTGGGGAGGGGGTGGATGGACGGAGGGTGCTGGAGGGAGGGTAGATGGGTGGCTGGGGGGAGGGGCTTCGCAGCCACCACCCCTCCCCGAAGCCGTGATCTCCAGTGGGATTGCGGCTTTGGGGAGCGGGGGTGGCCTCCCTTCGGAAGGGAGCCCAGAAGGAGGGATCGGGGTCGCGGAGCAAAACGGGCCATTTTCGCCCTTTTCCTCCACGTTCAAGCAAGGTGGGGGAAAGGGCAAATCTAGCGGTTTGCCTCGGCCGCTGCAGAGGCGATCAAACGGCGGCCACGGCAAACCGCAACGTTCGCCCCCCTCCTCTGTCTTCCGTTGCTCCCCAAAAGGGGAGAAGCCAGAGGAGGGGGGCGAATGAACTGCAAAACACTTTGCTTCACCCCCCTGCCCCATCTCCTGCCTCTTCACTCCATTTGCGAAGAGGCAGGAGATAGGCAGGGAGGCGAAGCAAAGTATATCCGGCGTATAAGACGACTGTCGATTTTGGAGGGCACTTTTGAGTTCCCAAAAGTCGTCTTATACGCCGGAATATACGGTATTCAAGATTTCCCCACACAGTTGATGCATGCTTCAGTTGTATCTTGCATATAGGAAAATAAGAGGTTGCCTTATACGGAACCAGATCATTGGCACCATTTAACTTAGCATTGTCTAAACAATCTGCCAGTGCCTGACCTGGGATTCAGACAAGGGTCTTTCCTACATCTTTTTGGGATGTCTGGATTTGAATCTGTGACTGTTGTTTTTACTGAACTTCAGTCCTTCTCAAAATCTTGGGTGCCCGTATGTATCTGTGAAACACCCTATCTAACTCCTCTCCCATGGCTGCTCCTGTGTTGTTTCTGTTTATTGATTAGGCTTTCTTGCATGTCTTCAAAACAGGGTAAAATAGGGCTCTCACTGATATTGATCATGGGTGTTAAGCTAGACATCCATATCTGAATCTCAAATTATGAATCTGAGAGAAGCAGATACACCCTTCAAAGCCCCACTTTGGCTCACAGTTGTTTGCATCTTGCTCTTCTGCTACTCAGCGCATTACAGAAGATGTTCTTCCTACGTTGAACAGCAGAAGAGATCCCTACCAAGGCACAGAGGATACCCAACAGCAAGACCTTCTGCCTGTGCCTCTTCTGTCCCAGACAGTGATAATCTGATTGGGCAGGAGCCATGAGTCTGGGTTCAAGCAAAGCCCTGTCAAGCTGGCAAAGTTCAGTTTCAGATGAGGTCAAGCCAATTAGAGCAGAGATCTAGCTCCAACAAGGCAAAAGCTAAGGAGAAAACACCCTGAGGGACTCCATGTGAAGGTCGGGCAAAAACAAACAAACAAACAAACACCCAACAAAACAAGCCAAAACACATGCAGAAGAGAAAACTCAAATATTGCTCCGGTAGCAAGGAAATCTGCACCCAATCTTAATTAGAGCTCCAACGCTATCTTGTTGGCTAGATGTAGAGAAGCCTCTTCTGTCAAAGAAGTCTAACCTTTTTTTTAACAGGTGCTGAGGAGAGAGTGCTTCTCTGCTTGAAAACTGGACCGAAGTCCTGAGAGTTGGTGAATGCCAATGACCTGAAGCCAGACAGGTGGAGGCCAAATAAGGTCTTCTTGGGCTGGTATTTTCAGGGTGATGTGGACATCCAGGAGCATCTGAGGACCACATTTGATCTGGCTTCTGAATGTAGAGCTCCATCCTTGCAAAAAGGGAGAGTCAGAACCTGGGGTTATGATAGTTCTGAAGAATAGAGATCTTTGGGATGGCACAGATCCAATTTGTGCCTTCCAAGATCTGCAGCCCTGCCTCCTGAGGTAGGGTGGCAGCCCCTCTTGGGATTACAGTTAGAGGGGGAATTGGAATGATCCTATTCTGTTCTTTCCACACAAAATGGAGGTTAGGAACTTAGTTGTTAGGTAGATAAAACCTCAAGCCTCTTATGTCCACCCTCCTATTTTTGAGTCTAGGTTTTCATAGCAAGAAGACTGGAGAAAAAATGTTTTAGAACTTTGCTAACCACAGTTTACTAAAGTGTGTGATATAGAACTAAGAATTCAATGGTGATAATTAAAATAGCTGTTACTACCGGAAACAATGTCTTTGGGGCCCCCTTATTATTTATTTATTTGATTTATATCCATCCTTTCTTCCAAATGGGCATCAAAGCATCTTACAATATAAGTTTAAAAGAGAACAGCTAACACAATATGAAGTACAAAAGTTTAAAAAGTGTTAAAGCACCAATTGAATTAAAACACTACTGTACTTTTAAGGCATTAAGTTAAAAACAATTTAAAATATATGAATAGGTATTAAAAATAGCACACTCTAATTGCATGTCCCTCTAACCTGGTCAATTAAGGCTGAAGTCCTGTTTAAACAGGAATGTCTTCACCTGGCAGCATTAAGACAGTAGGTAGGGTGCAAACTGAATATCCTTTGGGAGGGTGATCCATAGCCTAGGAGCAGCCACTGAGAAGGCTCTTTCCTGTGTCCTCACCAGATGAGCTGGAGAGGGTGTTAGGATGGAGAGAAACCAGCAGAAAATAGGAGACGTGTCTCAAGGTGCTCAATGGATGAATGATTTATTAATAAAAAGCCCAACATATTTCGCCCTGTATACATTCTCAAAGGGCTTTCGTCAGGGGTTATTTGAAATTTAACTTCAGAAATTTCTGGAGCTGAAACTCAAACCATTTACTGGACAAAAAGAAGAATGGAGAGAAAGCTTTCCCCCGAATATCATAAAACTCAGGCAGGCTCACATAGACCTTGTTTTTCTTGTCAGGAGAAGGAGTAGCATTAAGGTCCCCTCTATGATTAGATTTCCCCCCTTTAAACTCCAATTTTTACAGGACCTAACAAAGAAGTTGCTTCTGCTTTTACATGGCACTTTTGCAGTGTGTTGGAGAGATCCAATACTTTGCCCAATCAAACTGCAAGTATGTTTTGGGTTGACACCCCAATTCAATGCTGTTCCATTGAAATGAAAGCAATCTATTTAAACATGCTTTTTAAAAATGCATTTACTGTATATTCCTCCTATCTTCCCATGGGTGTACATGGCTCTTCTCTGCCCAGCTTTACCCTTACAGGAATCCTGAGAGGTAAGTCAGGCTGAGAAAGAATGACTGGTTCAAATATTTGATCCTACTTCTCCCAAGTTACTACTGAACACACTTTCTCATCTGGATATGAAGTTGTAAGCTCTTGAGTATCTAGGATACAGAAGTTTCCACTCTATTTTTGCTATTTACCTTTTTCCAAGGGTAGTTGTGTTTTTAAGCACCCTTTTAAAGGTGAAATTGTTTACCCACAAGTTTGGGTTCTGAAATGAGAGGTACAAAATAAGGCTTGTTTGGTTGAGGTGCAGAGGGGAGGTTCTTCTATCGTGGTACCCAACAAACCCTCCTGTAATCTTATTCAATGCAATTTCTGTTTGATATCATTCTGAGTTGAATTTCTCAGAATGAAGTTGGTTGTGCCAGTTTGATCAATGGCTCTACCCCCTTGAGAGTAGGCAGGTTCCCAGAGTTGGATGTCTTGACTATCCATTAAAGACTCATCTGTTTGCACAGATGTTTTCTGATTATTTTACTAATTGTTAATGCTATCAGTTGTTGTGTGCCTTTAAGTTGTTTCTGACTTATGGCAACCCTAAGGCAAACCTATCAGGTTTTTTTTGAGGCTGAGAGTATGAGACTTTCCCAAGGTCGCGCAGTGGTTTTTCATGGCTGAGCGGGGATTTGAACTGTGGTCTCCAGAGTCGTAGTCTCACACTCAGACCACTACACTGCAATGGCTCCTATGCTATCAGTTACTCCTGGTTTTTAACATGGTTTTTAATGGATTTATTTAGAATTTATTTACTGTTAAACCTAGTGTTTTTATTGTATTTTGGTTTTATTGTAAACTGCTGTGAGTGATATGTGGTATGTGGCAAAGAATTTTTTTAAATTAAATAAGTAAATAAATAACTTACGTGGAACATCTTTCATTTTAAGAAACTCAGGAAATCTTAACTCTAAATCACAAAATTTCTTGTGTATCAATATATTGTGAGATATGCAGTATACTCTATACTGTATATTGACACAATATACCAATATATTGTGAGATATATAGTATATTGCACATTTCCTGTATACAGTTATCTCATAAATGTCTACTTGTATAGGAGTTAGTAGTGTTTCAGGTTTAGAACTTCACTGTGGGATGGGATTTTTAGGAAATCCAATGAGGCAATCCCTTGCGCAGCATGAGAAAATGCCAACATTTACAAGTCTTATTTGTCTGAGTTCTCTTTTGGACAGTACATCAGCTTAACCATGTGGATGAAGCTCCAGTATTTCCTGAAAATGCTCTTTAAAATAACCATAAGAACAATGCAGCCACCACCACCACCATCAAACCCTTCTGTAAACATCTTCAGTGAATATTTGTGTTTACAATGATTTTGATCTCACTCTGAGCTCAGTTTCTCAGAATGAGTTGACTGTGGCATTCTGATATCCTCTTCTTCCTCAGCCACTCCTCCCCTTAGCCAGAGACGTATTGCTTCTAACAAAGTGGCCATGCGTTTGAATGATACTTTATAAAGCATGCCATTACAAGACTTCAGAAAATGGCTTGTTTAGTGGCCCAGCTGAACTGTGATCAAGAGCCCATGGGACAAGGCTTCCATCGCCACTGTATTTATGAAGAGTGGGGATACTGGAATTTGAGCTGGGGGTATAGGGATGAAAAGGCCACTATGAACGATGCAGTCATGAGTTCAAATGGCTTGAATTGTCAGTTGGGTTTTGGTTTTCATTTTTTGTATACAGGATGAGAAAAGAAATAACATTCAGGATTAGGTTTCAACTGCTTTAAGTTGCACCCAGGCATAATAGGAAGTCCTATGTTCCTTGGCATAGTTGATGGAAAGATTTCTTTGCAAAATATATGGCTGACCATCAAGCGACAAAGGCATAGATGTTGTACGTTCAAAAACAAATGGTTGTTTTGTTTGGAGGAGCATCTTTCTTCAATGAAGCATAGACTTTCAGTCATTAGACACCTTTTAAATATGATTGGAGATGGGCCTCATGATGTGTAGGAAAACAAATTGGAGTTAGTATTTTCATGTGGTGAACTGCAGCTAAAGTGCAAGAATTTTCTTCAGCTTCATTTGATATTAAAGAACCGATATACTAGTATGCCTTGGAGAAAACACAGTGGTTGTTCAACATTCTGTGTTGTCACTGGAGCCCAACTAATTTAAATATCTCTGTTGCTCTTGGAGAAGTTTTCTGTCTGTGTTCAACTCTGAGGGCTTTGTTTTGATTCTGTATTTTTTCTTCAGGCATTCACAAGGACAAAGATAAACCTCCAAGCTTCACTCTTGTCCTTGAGACTTTGAGGCGTACCTTGACAGATTACCAGAACAAGCTGGAAGATGCATCTAATGAGGTAACACTTGCACTGTTTGGCTCCACACACATAGCCTTCGGCCCCCAATAGTAGAGATTCCTTGCTTGTTACAGAGGTCAAAACTCTGGGAATGTTGTGTTGACAGCTTCACAAATAAGAAAAAGAAATAATCTTTTGTCACTGTTCTTCCTCTAAGCTTGCCCTATGGTCATGATTCACTTAAACTTAGGAAACTGTTTAGCTGTGTTCTTCTTTTTACAGTGTGCTGTTTATGCTGGCCAATTATTTTTAGAGCATATACATGCATACATATGTTTTTCATCCATTATTTTTTAAGGATTTAGCATAAATATATAGTAGAAAATCATGCTCAGGTACACACACACATGTTTAAATCCAGTATGTAGCCATAGCAGATGAATAAATGGGCATGTTCAGAATGGGAAAAAAATAGCCTAGAAGGTGGGGAGCTGTATAGCCTTGAATGTTCCGTATTTAGGTATCTTTTTGTAGTCTTGCTGTATTAATATTATCAAAATAGAAATATTTAAATTAGGTTTTAAAGTGTCTTATGATTAAAAATACATTTTTTGTTGTTCATTGTTCATTGGATAATTTACGATGTACATAAAGAGATGTATCTGGATTAATGTTACTTGAGCATGCAAGCATATACTCATAGGTTGTAAGCTAGGGACTTCCTTGTGAGTAGATATGTATAGGATTGCATATACGTGGGGGTGAAGTGCAGCTTGAAAATCAACGTAGTTCATTGATGAATTGGGCTGTGAAGTATACTGGTTATATATTGCTGAGTTAACTTGCTACCTAGCTTTTGTCTGAGGTTTAACATGTTTAATCAGTGTGTCATTTGCACTGAGCAACTAATTACTTGTAAGAATTCATGAGGAACAATTATTATTGGACAAAATAAGGCAAAATCAGACTGGAATAATTTTGGCTGAGGAATAATTTTTTTGAAAAGGCTCAACTGAAGTAAAGATTCTATGAAACATTGGGTGCATCGTAATATTAAAAGCACAGTTAATATTTTAAAGAGTAAACTTTTCAAATCAAGCATTTTGTGCCCTCTGAGCTTATTGTGCATGTTTGTACACAACCACCACTACTGGGTTTCTTCCATTGACAACCCACATGTTTAGCAGCCTTCTGAGGCCTTGAGGAGAGTGACTAGGCGCATGATACTGACGGCAAATTGTTGTTTGGGAGGATGAATGTCACCTGATCTTCAGCACAACTGAAAAGTCGACTCAGCAGGCTTTGGCTTAGGAACATGTTTTGTTGTGAAGCGATGCCAGAGACAGCAGTGAGGAGACCAAGGGGGTGGCTGTTAAGAAAGCAGAAAGAGTATTCTGTCAGCAAGAAGAATGAACTGTCAAGAAAAATAAATCACAAGCAGTGCAGGTCCAACTGATGACCTGCCACAAGACCTCCCAGTAGGACTGCATGTGCCCGACCCTGAAGTTGTCATATGGAGCCAGAGACCACTGAGTACCCTCATGATATGCAGATGGGGTAGCTCTATGCCCTTCTTTGCTTTTCCTTGTTGCTAGCACTGCTGCCTTCTAGTTTTCTTTCCCTTCCTTGAATGTAATTAACAGCTAAGCCTTCTAATATTTAGAAAAGGATATACTCTAAGGCATATTCATTAAAAAAAAATTAGTCTCTTTTATACATTCCACAGTTTCTTGAGGTCGTTAAACTGTATTTATCTGTTGAAAACTACACATAGGTCAAAGTTGCTTCTTCCTATTAAGATAATTTGGATGTGTATATAAATGACCATTTAGCTTGTTTTTATGCATATTAAAGTATTCATCAAGAAGACTTAAGCTGCAGTACTGTTCACACTTACCTATGAGTAAGCGTGATTGAGCTAAATAGGACTTTATTCTGAGTAGACTTGCATAAGACTTCAGTGTGCGTAAGGCTACAGTGTGCAGACACAAAACATTTTCTTGGAACCAGTCACTGTTAATAGATAAAAATACACTTAATCTAGTTGAAGATGACACTGTCTAGAGGGAGCACAGCAGAGAGTGGCACTACACTGGAATAAAACGATCAACATTTTAGACCTGAAAAATTTCAAGTATCAAATGGGCAAATACCATGGGAATGGACACTGTATTCAGTGTGCCTTACTCCCAGGAAAGACAGTATGCACAGGATAGCACTCTGTAAGTAACTATATTGTAAATCAGGTGATTATGTTGTAATCAATTATTTACTTTTTTTTTTTTTGCTAGGTAAAGAAGATGACAATTTTGTCTGAGAAGATGGCCAAAGAGTTTGAGTTTTCTCAACAGCAACTGAGATCTCAAGCTCAAGAATTTAAGGTAACTACATTTTAATATATGTCTCTTCTTGATTGTGGCTGTAATCTTGAGAGTGCCTACTAAGGTATTTCATTAGCTTCAAGAGGTTTAGTCCAGAATAAATGGTTTATCTTACAGCTGCATCAGAATGTATCTTTCCTGGACAGAATGCCATCTGGCTAGTTTTAAGAGGGACAGGGGAAGAAAGGAACTGTTGGGAACTTCCTGTGTCAAGAGACCCAGTATATGCTATCCTCAGTTTTACCTTAATAAACCTGTTACATATCTGTTTTGGAGGTATCTTTTCACCAATTTCCTTTAATCCTGTTGGCTTGGTTCTAAAGATGCCTTTTGCAAACAGAAAAGCACTTCCACTTGTATACAGATGTTTCCCTAGTTTTCTACTGATTCCTCTTCCACTATTGTACTGTTCACACTTTCCTATGAGTAAACTTGACTGAACTAAACAGTACTTACTTCTGAGTTGACATGCATAAGACTGCAGTGTGGGGACACTAATAATTTTCCATCACATACCAACTCATAAGGCATTTTCCAGGACTTTCCAACCTTCCAGAATGGCTTTGGAGAGCAGTCGTCAGAGATGTAATGAAGAAGACAGAGTAGAGAAACCTGTTGCTTTGGTCAGGTTACTTTTTGGACTACATCTCCCAGAATTACGCTAAGGATGGCCAGTGGCTGTGCTGCCTAGGTGATTCTATGAGTTGCAGTCCCAGAGTGTAACATTTCTGTTTTCTGGGGTGGGGGGGTATTATGGGGAGCCTTCACATCATTTCCAACTTATGAAGACTCTATCATGGAATTTTCTTGTCAAGATTTGTTCAGAGGAGGTTTGCCATTGCTTTTCTCTCAGTGAGAGAATGTGACTTGCCCAAGGCTACCCAGCAGTTTTCCATGGCTGATTTGAACTCTAGCCTCCCAGAGTCCTAGTCTAAACCACTACACCACAACGACTCAAAAACATTGCATGAGCAGAATTCCACAAGGGCTTCTCTGGGTCCACTCTTAATCCAAATGTCCTGCTTGAGGGGCTTGTTTTCCTAACCTTCTTTCCTGTGTCTAAACAGTGTTTATAACGGTTATTGTAAGAGTTTAGGGAAAAAAATGTAAATGGAAGGGACAGTTGTCTTTCTATTTCTATAACACATGTATATCCTATTCCTCTCCATTGATGCCCCCTTGTCGTGGGAGAGAGGCTTGCGTACCCTAATGATGTTTTGAGCTATGCTGGCGGTGGCATAATAGCCACTGGTAGGGTCTCCCATGCCAGACAGGTCAAAACCGAAGGGTCTGACAAAGAGCGTCAAAGGGCAGGATGGGCTCTCTAGCCTTGTGGCAACCGTCCTAGGAGAAGGAAAACGCTAATCCCAAACCCGGGCAGATGGTGCTCGTCCAACCCTGTAAGGTCAACCATCTAAGAGAAGGAAACTCTAATCAAACCTACGGCCCGAGGACCTCACTGCCACGTCCATGCTTGCAAGGCCACGACAGATGAATCTCTGGCTTAAAGGGTGAGGCCAGTTCTGTGCACGCTGCGCTCCACCAGAAAAATCCATTGCACAGGCTCGAAGGACAAATCCATTTCCAAAAAAGCCCTGTAGCGACTGGCGAGGGACGAAACCGGCAGGTGTAAAGATGCACTGGAAGCCGCAGCCCCAACCCTGCATGCAGGCGGTTCAGGACATTGGTCGCTCAAGCCTGACCCGGGAGATGACAGTCTTGTTCAGCAGCATCCTGAACGACCAAGCAGCCTTTTTTAAGGAGAGCACTGCTTGCTCCATATGGAGAAGGGCCTAGAAAAGGTGGCCTAACGAAAGCTCATCCCCAACTACCTGGTTGGCTAGCCGCGGCCAACGGGAATCTTCTGATGCGGTCAAACCAAGGCAAAGAAACAAAGGCACACACCGGCCTCCAAAGGTGTAAATAAACTGACACTTGCATGCTGGAACATCAGAACCATGCAAGACTCTGAAGATAGTGGACGGCCTGAGCGTCGTTCTGCCCTAATAGCCCTTGAACTATCACGGCTTAATATTGACATCGCTGCACTTAGTGAAGTTCGCTTCCATGAGGAAGGCAGCCTTAAAGAACATGGCGCCGGCTACACACTTTACTGTCTGGCAAACCCAAAACTGAAAAACATCTTTCAGGTGTAGGCTTTATGATTAAAAACTCCATTGCCTCCAAACTCGAAACCTTACCAACAGGACACTCTGATCGCATTATTTCCTTACGCCTCCCACATGTTGTTCTCTTTAGTATATATGCCCCAACTATGCAAGCCGACCCTGTAGAGAAAGACAAATTCTACACAGACCTACGCCAACTCATACAAAAAGTCCCTGTAGAAGATAAAATTATTATCCTTGGTGACTTCAATGCCAGAGTAGGAAAGAACTCCGAAGCCTGGAAAGGTGTCTTAGGCAAGCATGGTGTTGGAAATTGCAATGATAACGGACGCCTCCTGCTAGAGTTCTGTGCAGAACAACAGCTGACTATTACAAACACAATCTTTCAGCAGAAAGATAGCTTGAAGACAACCTGGATGCATCCCCGATCCAAACATTGGCACCTCATTGACTATGTTCTAGTCCGTCAGAGAGACATTCGTGATGTCCGTCATACCCGAGTGATGCCCAGTGCAGAATGCCAAACAGATCATCGCCTCGTCAGATGTAAACTAAATCTTCATCTTAAGTTCAAACCTAAGAGGGGTGGCATCTTAAAGAAGAGACTCCAAGTCAACAATCTTCAACAAGCTACCATGAGAGACACCTTCCAGGCAAATCTACAAATGAAACTTGAAGACCATCCTACAGATCCTTCTCCTACAGTGCTTTGGCAACATATCAAAAACAGTATCCTCCAGTCTGCAGAAGAATCCCTCGAGTTCTCCCACAAGAAAAATCAAGACTGGTTTGATGAAAACAACCGAGAGATCCAGGAGCTGTTGGCAAGGAAGAGAGCTGCTCACCAGGCATACCTCGCCCAGCCAACCTGTCATGTAAGAAAAGCAGCTTTCCGCCTCACATGTAGCAAACTACAACAAAAACTCCGAGACATGCAGAACAAGTGGTGGATCAATATAGCAGAAAAGACACAACGCTGTGCAGATCTGGGTGATCATAGAGGATTTTATGAAGCTCTTAAAGCAGTGTTTGGACCTACTTATCAGGTCCAAAGCTCCTTATACAGTACAGATGGTCAAACATTAATTACTGATAAAGCCTCCATCCTAAATCGTTGGGCTGAACATTTTCAAAGTCTCTTTAGCGCCAACCGAGTAGTCCAAGGCTCAGCTATCCAATATATGATACAAAAACCAATGAAAAATGAATTGGACATAGCTCCCACTTTGGAAGAGACCCTTAAGGCCATACAGCAGATGAAAAACGGCAAGGCAGCTGGGATTGATGGAATCCCACCTGAAGTTTGGAAACACGGAGGTCGTGCACTCCACGAAAAATTCCACGAATTCCTTGTGAATTGCTGGGAAAAAGGGGACCTGCCATCAGACCTCCGAAAATACTACTCTATGGTGAACTCGCCACAGGTCAGCGTAAGAGGGGCACTCCAAAAAAGCGATACAAAGACTCCCTGAAACAGCATCTCAGGCTTGGCCAAATTGATCATCAACAGTGGTCCGCCCTGGCCTCACATCGGGAGGCATGGAGACGCACTATCCACAATGCTGCAGCCTTATTTGAGAACTCACGGCGAACAAGTCTTGAAGAGAAATGACAACGCAGAAAGAATCACAACCCAAAAACATCACCCAAGGAGACCTTCTGCTGTTCTTTTTGCAACTGGACCTGTTTATCTCGGATTGGCCTTTTTAGTCATCAGCGCGCTTGCAGAAAGCGCGGGATGAGTCCTTCCTGAATCTTCGTTTGTGAAGAAAAAGCCAGAGAGAGATATCCTATTATTTCATATGAAGGATATCATATCACACTTCCAATTGTGCTTGGCTTTATTTTCCCAAACTGCAGTTGTGGTAGTGGTGTTAACAGTGACCACTTATTTTATCTCGATATATCTGTTTTTAAAAACCGCTTGTTGTTGGAAGATCCCCACCCTATTTTTGAAGTCTGTGGGATGGTTTTGGTGGAAGGTTTCCCCAGTTTTTAGGGAGCTGACTACTTGTGATGCTTTTAGAAAGAGATAGCATTATCTAAAAATGCTAATAGTATGAACCTTTTGGTTTCTAGGATGATGCGGGGGGGGGAACAGTTTTACATGAACCTTTCCATTACAGTAATCTAATTTCTAGGGTAAACTGTGGAATTCGTAGTACAGGTCGACACCTGTATCCACAGGAGGTATGTTCCAAGATCCCACCGTGGATACCTGAAACTGTGGATAATAGGGAACCCTATTATTTTCAGTGAGATAAACACCAGAAGTTGACCATAGAATCATACTGGAGGACCTAGAAATGCCTAGAGAGAACTTTCTTTTTTGGACATGGATAAATGAAACTGTGGTTACCGAATTTGTGGATACGTGGGTCAACCTATAATAGTTTTAGTAGTTGTTCATTATTTGAATAAACGTTTTTGCTTTAAAGGACTTTTAGAAGTGTATATATGAATGTAGGCCTTTGTTTCAGGGCTATGAAACAGAAACAAAAAGTTACACTTTAATGGATGAAGCTACTATCTTTTTTTTTTTAAATTGTCACTTATAGGAGGCGCAGAATAACCTTGCTGATGCCAACGAAGAGTTAAATCATCTGCAAGCTAAGTTAGCAGATAGTGAATCTTTAATAGCTACCTTAAAAAAGGAACTCCAGGACATACTGCGCTGCTGGGAGAAAGAGAAGATGCATTCTACAGAATTAGAAAATGAAATCCAGAAGCTCACACGGGCTTATGAGAAGGATACGGAGGTATTATCAGAAACAAGATGACTGTCAAAAATAATCTTTAATCGTAGCTTTTTACATTTACATACATCAGATGCTTAGTTTGTAGACTAAGATATACGCTCCTTCAATACAAATGTAAGAGGAGTGCTTTACAAAACCTATATGTAATTTTGCTTCTGGCATTAAGTATTTTTTATTTAATGCTACACTATAACATTAAAAAAACCCCACAGCTTTAATAGTCAAATCCATTCTGGCTGTTTACATTTTAAAAATACCATCGTGCTTTTCAAAAGAGAGAAGGGACATAAATGTATTTAAAGAAAAATGGCTAGGGATTTCTTTAACTGCTGCTTAGCTGAATGTAGACACACACATTTGGAATATATCTGCATTTGCAATAGGATAGCTTTCTAATCCCTTGGCATTAATTCCCATTAACTGTTTCAAATGACAGTGAAAAGTATAATGGATATGTAGAATGCAGGTTATTTTACCCGCCCACCAACAAAGTAGAACTAGTTTCCTGTTCTTAGGGCAGCAGCTGATTATGGTATGTTGTGTACAATAATTGTTTCATGAAGTGTTATTTTGAAACATGCTTTCCACCATGATGTTTATTCTATTTTTAAAATACATAGCTTGCTTTCCCTTAGTTTTTAGGGTTTTTTTCATGCAGAGTTTTTCTGCACTAGGTACAATATTCTTTATCTAAATTGTGCTGCATATTGAGCTCATTACTCTAACAAATATGAGCAGGAATGCCAAGTGAGTAAAAAGGAAACATTCTTTCCACCCTTCTTACAGTCTGGGTTTTAAATTGTGTCCATATGAATCAGTTGGAATTGTTCTGCTCATCAGATAGTGATTAAAGTAGAGGAAACTAGAAGCCTGACTATATTGTAAAGTCAGCATGTCTACAGTATTGTGGTTGAGTTCAACATGTGTGAATTGATTCTGGTTCCTTGGATTCCATTTTCAGGCCAAATGGATGATTACCATGCTTGGTTTATCACAGCCCAAGCAAAAAGGACACAATGGCGACAGATTAAATTAACGAGGAGAAGCAAAAGATTGGGTGGAAGTGCTTTTGTCAATATTTCACTGTGTGTTGGTGGTGGTTTCCCATGAGAGATGTAAAGCACCAAAATCTCATTGGAAAAAAAATCACAATAGCAATTCTATTCTTAATTCCTTTATAAAGTATGTTTGGAAATGTCTTGAGTTGGACTGAACCTAAAGCATGCTAAAATAAGTGGAAATCTTTTCATTAAACCGAGTGGGTTTTGGATCAAAACACTAGTTTAGGATATATAGAAAATTTTTAAAGCCTTTTGCATCATTGAAATGATGTAGGATACGATTCTTCTGTTCTCTGAACTGATGAAAACCAGACGAACTATTAAATATGTGTAAAGTCAACTCTGCTGCTAATGAATAAGATCATTTTATGTCAAGAAGATACTTGTACTGTATATTCTATGAACAGAAAAAGTAAATGGAGAAAAAAAGATACATTAATGTAATAGCCCTACTCTACATCTCTATAAATGTAATTACCGAAGGCAAATAATAGTGGCTCACAGGGACTCCCTTTAGATATCATTTGTTGCCGTGGACCCCTAAGATTTAACTCAAGATTTGAAACCCTAATAACAATAATACCTGATGATGATGATGATGATACAACCACCCATTAAACCTTCCCGTAGAGGCACTGGAGAGGGAGGAAAGACTTGTCTCCTGCTTCTTTGTTGGCTCTCTTTTATGTCCTGCAAGGAGTGCAGCAACAAATACAAAAACTAGGCCCACTAAGAAGACAACTGTCAGCATTGTCTGAGGTGCTTGTCCCTAACAGTAGCTATTTACAGCAGAGGGCAGAAGCACAGAACCCTTTAGCAGTATTTGGCAATATGGCATTGACCAACCTTGAGATGAGGCACAGACACAGTTGGCTTCTTCCAAAGTCCTTGGAGGCTCTTTTTCTCTTGTTGCAAGATATATCACCAACATACAATGTCTGAAATAATGCAAAATACTCTCAATAGTGAACCCATTACTCTCAGCAAACTTACATAGTAACTACTCCGACCCGCTACTACCCATACTTGCTCTGGGTCGTAGCTCACTCATATACTGTGGTAATTATTCAGGGTTGACACCTGGTGTTATGCACCCTTCACAGCCATACAAAATACTGTATTTTACTTTGTCTTAAAGGAACATTGTTCCCAACATTCTTCCTGCAAGTTTGTGGCTGGAGTGGATTGAATGGCAATGTGTAGGCCAAGCCAGCTAGCCTTTGCCTTGGCTCCTGTCATGTGGCCACTCCACTGCAGGGAGGAGGTGGGCCAAGGAGCCTTCCTGGACCCCCTGTGAGGACAGGGACCCCTGGGTGTCCCTGGACCACAGGTTAAGAACCACTGGCATAGAATATTTCATGGTAGTGTAACACAGGGTAGACAAGAATTGCAATAAGCATGCACCAACTATGAAAAATATAAGCTATACATTGTGATTGACTTTTGTAATATCTAGTAGATCTTGCCTGACATCATGATTGCAAAATGTTCCATGTATCACTGGCCCTAACTCCAAATCTTTCCTGTCCAGGTCATAATGTGAGTATATTCTGCTAGGTGTTATGGGGGCAAGGAGAGGAGAAGCTAAATATCCACTTGTCTTTCTCAACGGCAGTTTCTTATTTAGTACAGTATAACACTTTGCCTTCAAAACATCTGTGTGGTCTTTTTCTGATTCTTGAGATAACTGTAGCCAATATCCCATTAATAGAGACAATGATGCATAATAATTGTAAGGTCTGATCCTCCATATCTTTAGTAAGTTGTACTCCAGCCAGTACTAGGGGCAAGGTTGTGGTGGTGAAGAAACCCTCCCTGGCATAACTAAAGTAAGAAGTAAGAAACCCTCCCTGGCATAACTAATATGTCTGCAGGATCAGCCTTTGTGTATGTCTGATGGGCAATTATCTATTTTCTCATTTTGTCTAATGATTTGAACATAGGTCATATATTCCTGTGGAACACACACATACACAGAGGCATTATTGTTTACGTGACCACATTTCAACGGACTTGAACAATATTTGCAGTTAACTCTTTTTTTCTTGTTTCTCTCTCTTTTTAAAAAAAAAATAAATCCCACTTCGCAGGAGAAGCTAACCTTCCTCCATACTTTATACCAGCACTTGGTAGCAGGCTGTGTTCTTATAAAACAACCAGAAGGCATCCTGGATAAATTCTCCTGGCCAGAGCTTTGCACCGTCTTGCAGGAGAATGTTGATGCCCTGATCTTAGACCTCACCAAGGCTAATGAGAAGGTACAGTCCTCAGGCACCAGCCGCCTCTATTAAATTCAGTGACATTTGTCCACATCACAGTATCGTTAAAAAGGACTGACATTCATCTTATTTCAAAAAGAATTTGGATGTTAATAATTCAATACCGTTAATTACGGCTTGTCTACAGCTCGGTTTGATGCCATTGCTGTGGGCATGTAAATGTGACTGAAGTCTGTATGAAGTCTCTGAGCTCCAGCTTCTGTGCAGGACTTGCTAATACTACTAGCCAGTGTTAGCCACAGGGACCTAATTAAAAGAAAATAAATTAATCTTACTGATGAAGCTATTCAAAGAACTGAGTCATTTACACTAATAAACCAACTCTTTATCTCAGCATAAAGCAGAAACAAAATGCTCTTACTCAAGGAACATCATCTTTAAATATATTTGCTTGTGAATAGGAGGAATTATTTGGAGGGGGAGTTGTTTCTAAGCAATTGCGGCTGCTCTTTGATATATTTACATTTGTAAATACAATACAGAATACAGTTGTTGGAATGCATCATGAATTTTTAAAATATACTTTTTTTCTAAGGGATACCCAACATTTGGCATGCTGAATATGTTGTATTGTGGATTCTGTCATTTTTTAAAAAATCTATTTTAAAAAACTATTTTGTTATTATAAAGTGGTTCAACAGGCACAGTTGCTATATTTTTATATAGAATAGTTCTCCATTCCGGGCCCATTGACTGAGGTAGTTTTGTGGTCTAGTAGCAAAATTCCAGAGTTACACACACACACACACACACACACGTTGCTGTGCTCTTTAGGGACAGGAAGAAAGGAATGTTTCACATTAGCTGGAAATATTCTGGATTTCCAGTTTAGGAGCAAGATAATTATAGTCTCCTTCTTTGGAGGTTTTTAAGCAGAGGCTGGATGGGCATCTGTTGGGAATGCTTTGATTGTTTATTCCTGCATGGCAGAATGGGGTTGGACTGGATGGCCTTTGTGGTCTCTTCCAACTCTATGATTCTATGAAGACTGCTTACCAGTCCTAGTTTATATCTTGCCCTAAGAACCCAGAGAAAATAGTAAAGAGGTTTGTTCTGAAATCATACAAATTGGTAATAGGAAAACATAGTTTTAATGGTGGTGTGAACTACTGGAAGGATGCTTCAGAGGAAATAGGAAGGAGCCATTGCTTGGGGGCAGAGCATGGGCTTTGCATGCAGAGGTCACAGGTTCAGTCTCCAGCATCTAGAGGCAGGACTGGAATAGACTCCAGTCTAGAACCCTGGAAAGTTGGTGACAGTAAAACATAGCAGTACTGGGTTAAATGGACTGGAGTCTCATTCAGTCTAAGGCAACTTTCTGTATCCATCTAAACACAAGTAGCTAGGTCACTTATACTCAGTGAAACCCAACAGGTGCTCTTCAGAAGTGTTGGACTGTGTTGTGAGACTGTGATGAGGGTTTGGTGGAATGTTGATGAGCGAATGGGAAGCGAGGATGAAGAAGCCAATTCTGTGGCAGGAAACTGGCATGGGAGGGATCTCCTAGAGCAGTGATGGTGAACCTATGACACACGTGTCAGCACTGACACGCATAGCCATTTGGGCTGACATGCGGCCGTAGGCCTCTTCCCTCCCCACAACCTTACCACTCTCCCTAAAGTGGCAATTGGTTGCCACTTTAGGGAGGGTGGGAGGGTGGAGGAAAGTGGCAGGTGGGGCTATGAAGCCCCGATCGCTGCTTTGGGGAGGCAGGGGGGTGGAGCCTCCCTCCCCACCTGGCCACCTCCCGTGGCCTGCTGTGCTTCCCTGGAAAGGCCGGGTAAGGCGTTGGGTGGGTAGGAGTCTGGCCAGCTCCTGCTCTGCTCACCTCGGGGAGACTGGGAAAGGCAGCGGGAGGGAGGGACTCTGCCCGGCCTCTCCCCGGTGTTCCTGAGGGTACTCCAAGGCTTTGAAGCCCCAGAGCCGCCTCAGAAAGGCCGGGGAAGGAGCGGGTGGGAGGGACTCTGCCTGGACTCTCCATGGGCTTCCCGAGGGGGCTACGAGGCTTTGAAGCCACGGAGATACCTCAGAAAGGATGGGGAAGGTGACGGACAGGCAGGTGGGACTCTGCCCGGCCTCTCCCCAGCCTTCCTGAGCGGGGTCCGAGGCTTCGAAGCCCCGGAGCTACCTTGGGGAGGCCGGGAAAGGCAGCGGGAGGGAGGGAGGGACTTTGCCCGGCCTCTCCCCGGCATTCCCGAGGGGGCTCTGGGGCTTTGAAACCCCGGAGCCACCATGGGAAGCCTGGAAAAGGTGGTGGGAAGGAGTCTGACCAGCCTCTCCCTGGCCTTCCCGAGGGGGCTCCAGGGCTTTGAAACCCCGGAGCTGTCTCAGGAAGGCTGGAATAGGCGATAGGAGGGTAGGAGGGAGTCTGGCCAGCCTCTGCCCGGGCTTCCTGAAGGGGCTCTGGGGATTGAGACCCCATATAGCCTCTTTGGGAAGGTTGGGAGGGGTGGAGGGAGCACAGCGTAGAGGCTTTTCAGCCACCCCCACCCTCCCAAAGCCGCAACAAGGCTTAGAAAGCTCAATAGTGGTTTTGGGAAGGGTGGGGGGGCTAAAAGCGCCTTTCCCGCCAACTCCCTGCTCTCCCGGGGCTTGGCTCCCCCCCCCCCAATGGAGCCAAACCCCAGGAGAGTTGGGAGTTGAGCGCCTGGCTTGTTCAGCAAGCACTCTGTTTAAATCAGCTTCTCTCCCTTGAGTGGGTGGGAGAGAAGCTGATTTAAATGGGGTGCTTGCTGAGCAAACCACGAATAATCAAAACCACGAGAGTGACAGCTGTGAATGTGGAATGGCAACTGTATACTTTTATGTTATTTAAACCAAAAATATTGCAAAATAATGTTTTTTCCTCATATTGACACACCACCTGAGTTATGCTCAGTTTTTTGGCCAAGTTTGACACACCAAGCTCAAAATGTTGTCCATCACTGTCCTAGATGAAAGGAGGTGGATGAGAGTTGAAAGGAGAGAGTTGGAGATGTGATGTGATGTGGAGAGGGCTGGAATGTGTGCATGGCTGAGGGATTGTATGTGCAGTAGGAATACTGTCAAGAGAAACAGAGGCTAATTGGAATACAGAGTGAGAGGAAAGAAAGACCCTAATAAATTGTTTTATTGAGTCTGGCAAATTCTGGAATCATATGGTCACCACAGAGTGGGATTAGCAATTAGTTTAAAGTTAACCAAGTTGGAGACAACGTTCAAAGCATTTTCTGTTATACTGTTTACACAATAAACCAATCTTTAAGTTTTGTTCATCAAATCCAGACTCCTCATGAATTATTTCACTTACTAGTATTTATTTGGCATGCTAACCCTGTAAGTAAACGCTCACCAATACAAGTACTATCTATCGCAAGTCAAACCCCAGTTAAGGAAGGGATAAGGGGGGAGTGTGACATAAAGTGTGGAACTGCAATATTCACAGTTGGGAGATGGGAGCTCCCGTTATGCATAGCCAGCATGAACAGGTGGTGATGGGAGCTATAGTTCAATACCTTTGAGACTTAGGAATGAAAAAATAGCTGGGAACCAAAAAGAAAGGAAGCTGCATATGGTCATAATTATTAAATTAAATATATATTTAATTTATATTTTCTTATAAATACAACAATGTCATGTTTTAAGGGTACAAAACCATATAACAGCTATTGTTAAGAATCAAAAACATATAATAGTCAGATGGATTTCTGATATACTTCCATGTTGATATTATTGTTATTTTTCTATCTGTCTCTTTAACTATTTATATCCTGCTGTATATGAAAAGATCACTGGGCAGCATACCATAAAATCAAACAGTTTAAAATAATTTAAAATGTAAAATAATAAGAATAATTTAAACACTCTTAAAACATATTAAATAACGTAATATAACAAAATAGTTTCAACCACCTACAAATTGGATACTACAGTCATCCTTCCGTATCTATTTAAGTATTCATGGCTTGAAAATATTCTTTAAAAAATAATAATCCAAAAAGCAAACCTTGATTTTGCCATCTTATATAAGGGACACCATTTTACTATGACATTGCATATAATGGGACTTGAGTATTCACAGATTTTGTTATACACGGGAGGTCCTGGAATGAAACACCAGCGAATATGAAGGGACAACTGTATACTGTATTGAAATGGAAATCTGTTGGATGGTTGTATGTTTTGCTTTCTTAACAATATATTGTTTTAAGTTCTTTTTTTTTTTTGTATTCTTCAGCACATGACATTGGTGTATTTATAAAGATATTTATGTTTAATAGTGTTTATATCACATTTTGGTTGCATGTAGCTTCCTTTCTTTTTGGTTCATAGCATTTGTTGTGTTTATGCTTATTTGGTATTTAGGTTTGTTTAAAACTAAACTTGTGACTGGTGTTACTTAATTAGAGTTCCCATCACTACCTACTGTACACCAGCTGTAGTTACTTCTTTTGGTACTTTTTTGTCTGGCCAGATTCTTGAAGTAGGGTGCAAGTAAGATTTTTAACAATATAAATAATACTACAAGCAGAAAGCCACAATGACATCAAGGACCCACATTTAACCAACCAGTAAAACGGCAAGCAGTGAAAACAAGTCACAAGTGACTGTTTAAAAAATAGATCTTGACAGCTTGAGACTTGCTTCTGTGTTTGTTTGTTTGCTTGTTTTGCATAGTGCTAGGAAGTTGAATCCAGAGCTTAGAATCATTACTAAAAAGGTGATCTAGACATTGCAATTGCATTCACGCAGCTCATAGATACCCAGATACAAAAGAAGGCAGAAAGGCAAGCCTTAGTTCCATTGTTAGGGCAGAACATTTTAATGATCCTGTTCATATTACATGTGGAGCGTTAGCTGTCCCTGGTGCTTCCTTCCATTAAAAGCCCTCTTACTACTGTATCTGTCTTTGAAGCAAAACTGAAACATCATTGTGTATGTGCATGAAGAATCAGGCTTGAGACAGAACAATATTGAACTCCATTAACTAAGTAGTACAGTAGCACACCAGCATCCGCTGATTTGCCACCTGCTGATTCAATTATCTGCGGATGGAGACAGTGGAGGGTGGGTGGGTAGGGGAGGGAGGGAGGAGGTAAACTTGCCTCCTTTCTCCCTTCTCTGCGGGGGGGGGTTGATGGTGTGGAAGAGCTGGCGGGGGGTGGGGGGAGGGAGGGAGGAGATGAACTTGCCTCCTTTCTCCCTTCTCCGTGGGGGGGGTGTTGATGGCGTGGTGGAGCTGGCAGGGGGTGGGAGAGGGAGGGGGAGGAGATGAGCTCGCCTCCCCTTCCCTTCCCCGGTATGGTTCTGGTGGCACAGGTTCTGGTGGTGCGGCAGAGCTGGCGGGGGGTGGGTGAGGGAGGGAGGGAGGGAGGGAGGAGGGAGCTTGCCTCCTTTCTCCCTTTTCCTTGGGGGGTGGAGTCTGGTGGGAGCAGCGAGGGCATTCGTTTTAATCCGTGGATTTCACTATCTGCATTGGGGTCCGGAACCAATCCTTCGTGGATGCGTGGGTGCTACTGTATTACTACATATCCTGATTTGGAGGAAATATTCCTGATTAGTCCTCTGCCATCCCATTTTTTTCCCCAGCTCCTTCTTCTCCTCCTACTTTCCCCGTTTTGTGTATATCAATTGCTGCAAACTGAGTTCAGGGTTCAAAAGCAGTGTACACTCAATTTAGCACAGAAAAAGGAGAGGAGGGTGTGGAATTGTGCCCTTCCCAGTAGGTTCAGGTAAAAGCAAACTGCTCCTGCTTCTTCCAGCTTGTGTATTCTTTCTTATTAATAACTTTTGCTATCTTGAGCACACTCTGATGTTGCCTAGCCACATGTGTACTTAATAAGCAACTGAATAAGGTCCATTATATCACACAAATTTTAAAATGTGAATACTTTAATGGAACAATTGAACAGGACAGCTACTTCACTTAGTATGTTATTTTATATGGCAGCCTCTGGGCTTTTTATATGAGGCTGGACATTGGCTAAGAGTGAATGCTGGGAGGTCCCAGTTCAAATCTTGTCTCGGCCATGAATTCAGTGGTTAGCCTTGGACAAGCTACTGTCTCTCTGCCTATGTTCTGCAGCTGCAATATGAAAGTAACACTGATTTCTCTTTAAAAAGATAATTGAGCACATGTATGTGAAGCTCTGTGAATACTTGAAGTTCTTCTTACACTGTTCAAAACCATTCTCTCTTAGGACATGTGGAATAGCTGTATTATTGAATTACAGGAGAGGAAGGGAGACCTTATTTATTTATACTCAGCCAGTTTTTAGAAGGATATAGTAATGAAAAGGTTGCATATGTGTTCTAGATTAGGGCATAGTCTGTGTGTTGTGGACCCATTAAAAAGTCCTTGAATCCAAGAATATCTCACAGTGCAGTTCCATGCATACTTCCTCAAAAGTAAGTCATATTGTGTTCAGTGAGGCTTAGCCCTAGTTGAACATGTATAGGATTGTAACTTCAAATATATTCCTTCCTTGACAAGTTGTTCATCTTGCATTAGCTTGAAAGCTCTGTGGGTCACTTTGTTGTATATAACGACTGCTACAAAGCTAGTGTCTGGATGAAGGGTGCTAAGCTCAACGTTAGATTGATGTAGCAGCAAAAATAGGTAGGCGACGTCTAGCCTTGTCTCTCTCATAATTTGCAGTTTTGTTTTTTGGTAGTATGGGACTTCACGTAAAGGTTTTCCAAAATAAGAAGGGATGGCAAAGCTTAAATACAAAATTACCTGAGCACTTCCTCTTCTGGGTCATATTCTTTAGGAATCTGGATCACTGGATTTTTGTGGTAAATAAGTGGTTGATTTCCCTCTGGGTTTTAAGATTAGGATCTTGAATGTGTTTCCAAATGTCCTGGTTTAAATTAGGATTGAGAAGATACATAGCACAGAGTTAAATAAGGTTTTCTTAATGCCAATCATGCAGATATCTCACCTTGAATATGTTTGTAAGAACAAGTCGGATACGATGAGGGAGCTTCAGCAGACCCATGAAGACACTTTTAACAAAGTAGCTGAACAGATGAAAGCACAGGAAAGCTGTTGGCTGAAGCAGAAGAAGGAATTGGAACAGCAATATTCTGGACTCCTTGCAAGGGCACAGGTACAATATTTCTGCCAGGAAACCATAAGTTTCTAAATGTATTCTTTAAATATTTAGTATATTATTTCAGTGGTTTGGGTTCCATACCAATTTTAAATTGCTTGGGAATTCCAGTATGCTTCAAGAAATGATTTTAAACAATTTTTTTTACTATTAACTTCTTTCTTTTGGAAGGGTATGAATTTGTGTGAAGACATTCCAGAACTTATATTGCTTAATTGGATCCTGCAGTTGTATTTCCCATTTAGTTACCATGCAAAAGTTACCCACAGAGTGAAAGCATTGACTTCTTTGTATTATTAGTCTGAGTGCCAGATGCTTTTCTCTCATGATGACTATTCTTCCTATGGCTTTGCAGAATTAGTTACTGAAATCCATTTTATGTTGAACTGTGCATCAGGCATAGGTTCATAGGCAAGTCAGCAGAAGTAATAAAAGGTACTTAAAGCACACAGAGAGTCCCTCTTTCATCATACTGGAACCTGGGATCATCAAATCCAGCTGAGTGGTGGGAAATTCAAGCCAGATTTGAAAAAAGAAGCACTTTTCCACATGGTACATAGTTAAATTATGGAATCCACTACCACAAGATGTTGTGATGGGAGGCTTTAAAGGAGATTAGATAAATTCATGATGAATAAGACTAACAGTGGCTACTGGTCAGGATAGCTTTACAGGTCAGCCCCCGTATCCATGGAGGATACATTCCAAGACCCTCGTAGATACTTGTAACTGTGGATAATAGGGCACCCTATTGTTTTCAATGAGATGAATGCTGGAAGTTGACCTTAGAATCATATTGGAGGACCTGATGATGCCTAGAAAGAATCTAGTTTTTCAGATGTGGGTAAATAAAACTGTGGATACCAAATCCGTGGCTACAGGGGTCAGCTGTATGTTACCACTGGTCAGGATGGCTTTGATGCCCTGTGCACCACAGCTGAAACTATGTCTCCATCAGCCTGGCCGTCTCGTCACTTTCGCTGCCACCAAACCTGCGACACAGGGGATTTCCATCTCCCACTGCTATCACAGAATAAATAAACTACAGTTCCCAGTCAGATGGAATGTATTTGTGCTTAGGTGTGGATGTTTATAAGGATTGTGGACTAATTAAATGGAAAGTCACTCATAACCAGTCTGAATGTATTGAGCAAACATAAATAAAGATTTATTGTTGAATAACATAACATAAATAGTTCAAATATTCATTCTCCCTGCACATTGACTTCTTTCTGGCCTCTAACTATCATACTTCAAGCCTCTGACTTCAACTGCCTAACCTCAAGCATCTCATTTCATCTTCTTACTTCAGCTTCTACTGTCACACTCACTTAAACCTCCAGAAGCCCCTCCCCTTTCTGCCTCCTCTCAGAGGATTGGCTCCTGAAGCACACTATTCTTATTTGTCCACATAGCTGTCCGTCACAATGGCTATATGTGAAAGGTGGCATACCTCTCAATACTGTTTTCTGGGGAACATGACGGAGAAGGTGTTGTGGTGCTCATGTCCTACTTGTGGTGTTCACTTAGGCACTTGGTTGATCACTGGGGTAACGGAATGATTAAGTAAATAGGTATTTAGGGGTTGTCCAAATGGTGAATATAATCCTAATGTAATTCTTATAGAAAGCGATCTGTCTATACAGACATTCGCATCAAGACGTCGTATTCAGAAGTGGGGCAGGCAAATCCACTGTAAGCTGCATCAGGGACGCCTTTGGGGCTTTTCTTGGACTTTTAAAAAAGCTCTGTAGGGGATCTGAATGTCCGATCATTAAGACAATTGCATTCGCATCGCTGCATCGAGGCAGCACAAGCTGATTGGCCAGAGGAACATGCCGGGCAGGGCTTGCAAACGGGGCAAGCGCCTTCTGCCGCCATGTTGGCTTTTTAGCTAAGCAAGAGATTTTTAAGGTGATAAAATGGCACTCTTTTCCTCTCTTCTTTTTTTCTTTTGTAAATATGAAGTATCACTTCTGTGCACCATGGTAAATGTTTTTGTTTGTTTTTTTAAATTGGCGGTGGCAGATTTAAAAATGCGAGTAATTCACTAGTGGCCACCATCTTGGCTAGGGGGTATGCAAAGTTTAAGGGGGCTGTAAAACCATTAAGACAGGTCGCAGTGCTCCAAATTGCTATTTCTTCGGAGCAATCCGGTCTCTTCCCCCTCCCATATAGATGAGCCCTTAGTCTCATTGAGTATTGGTCTTCTTATATACTTATCTCTACTGATGTAAGTGAGGCAGTAAAATAATCTAGTCTGATATATGCCATTTATTCTAGCTAAATGTAATAGCATTAGTCTCACAGAGACACGAGCAGTCTTCTCCTTTTCACTTGGGCTTTCATGTGCCCTTGCCCCTCTCCTTAAAGTTCAGAATGGGCTGGACCAGAGTGATGTAAATTTTGTATCATTCTGAGCTGGATATGAAACTTTTGTGGTTTGTCCTTTTGGGGGTCCTGAGCTCCAGGTGCCACCTGCTAATGCCTTTCAGGTCTATAGTATTTAACCCTAAACTCTGCATAGACTGCCCTTATGTTATTCTCATATACCTCATACAGAGCTTGGTAAAGTTACTTGTTTGAATTACGAATCCTAGAGTCCCCCAGTCAGCAGGGTCAAGTAACTTTTCCAGACTCTGCTGTCATGTGCAACTATTCCTTCCCCCATTACTACTTCCCACTGTCCAGCCTTAGATTGAGAACCTCTCCCAGAGTGATCCTGCACTAGGTCAATGTCTTCGTTCTGAGTTGTAATTGCAGGCTTGTCTATACAAAGCAATAAAATGTGGGTTGGTGCACAGTAATACCAATTCACAGCAGCTTCTATTTGTTGTAATGGTGTTTTTTTTTTAAGATCACAGGCATGCAAAGCAATCCTCTTTCACTGCTCCAACAGGCATGTCTGCGAATTATTTGTGTTGTTATTTACCTCGAGTTGCTGCTGCTGAACAGTTTTTTTAAAAATAGTAAATCCAAGGTGCAACCTTCCTCTTCAACAAACAAGCAAACAAAAAAAGGGCTATTTTCTCACCATAGTGCATGATCGCTACGGTGAAAATAAAAAATGGTTCTGGAAGTTTGCCTTGCTGGCAAACTCTGCCCCCATGTACATCCGACCAATCACCTTCCCGCTTCCACTTATATCAGGAAAGTGCATCAATTCGCATTGCTTGTCCCAATGAGCAGGAATGTGCATTTTCCCTGCTGTTTTTTAAAAAACTCAGGAGAAAGCTGCAAAGGCTTTCGCTGCGGAGTATATGGCATTTTTGGCCCCCCTCCTTCCAAATACGGTGAAATGATGTGAGATCCCATTGGGCATGCTTGCCATGGCGAAAATCCAACATGGCAGTTTCAGGTGCTTGCCTTGTTAGCAAGCTCCACCTCCTGTGTACGTCCAACCAATCAGCTTTCCACTTCTGCTCTTAGTGTGCATTCTCGGGAATGCGCACCAAAGTGAATTGGTTGTCCCAGTGGGCAGGAATGTTCATTCTCCATGGAGCATAAATATGGGGAAAACTGTGAAAGATTTTCCTGAGCAGTTTTTGGTGGTTTTGGCCCCCCTCGTTCCATATAAGGCAGGATCTCATTAAGACAAATCGTATTCTCCTTGAATTCTATGAGGAGTATTTTCACCATATAGACACCCCCTGAGGCTGCTAGATTCCTTCTTCAATTGCCTCCCAGCTTTACCACCACCCATCTCATTAAACTGATGAAAAATGGATTACTCTGGTTTGGAGGTAATTCAGAGAGAAAGATTTATTTATCCTTAATATACCTTGCCTTTGAAAAATGGGATCATTGCTGAGCAATCTATTTTAAGTAATACATTTGAAATACCTTAAGAAAATACTCAAAGCCAAGCAAGATATTCAGCAAAAGTAAGGTGCAGTAGTCCTCCTAATTCATACCAGATCAGAATTTAGGAAGGTAATCTTCCCTTTTTAAAATATTCTCACATGCCAGAAGGTGCCTACAATATAGTGGGCCCTCTGGAGCCACAGGTTCCGGATCAGCGAATTCAACTGATTGCAGATCGTCACACCCCATATTAGTAAATGGCAGTGACATGAACTTGGACATGCTGGATCATGCTCATTCAAGTTGCCACCATTTAATAATATGGGGTGCAATCATTCACAGTTTTTGGTATCTGTGCAGGGTCTGGGAACCAACCCCCGGTGGATCCCAAGGCCCACTGTATATAGCAGCCTTTCTCAACCTTTTTACCCTGGTGGAACCCTTGAAACCATTTGCAGATCTCAGGGAACCCCCGCCTCAAAATGATTATATCTGCAGCCCCAAAAAAGTGTTTATTTTTTTCAGTCTCAATATCTCTTGTGGAACCCCGTCTCTCCCACAACCTCTTGTGGAATCCTAGGCTTCCAGGGAACCCTGGTTGAGAAACTCTGCCCTGTAACCTTAACAAAAGTTAATTTAAAAAATTAAAATGGGGGAGGGAGAAAAGGGAGAGAACTATGGCTCAAGGCGACCGGAGGCTTTCCCCGCTGCCTCAGCCATGTGACAGGAGGGGTAGAGAGAAGCATCGCTGGGGGAAACTGCTGGGCCCGAGGCCAAGGAGGTGGCAGTAGTGGTGACGCGTCCCTCCAACTTTAAGGTGAGAGAAGGACAAAGGAAGCCCCCAGGGCCTGGCCAGCTCTTGTTGCCTTCTGAGCCAGGCCGCCATCAGAGAAACCCACACCATGTGGGAAGGCTTGGCCAAGTCTCCACACAAAGCGCTTTTTCCGCCCATCCGAACCTTCTGCTGTGGAAGGAAGGAAGGAAGGTGGGCGTAGTGAGGGGGAGAAAATGCAGTGTGAACTACGCCCCAGGGGAGAAGGAAGGTTGGTACTGCGAAGAAGGGCGGGAAAGGACAAGCACCGGAGGTGGGCTGGGAGGGAAGGAACTGGGCTCTGGGTTACCGAAGAGGAAGGTCTGTGGCCTGAGGGAGCCCATGTTGTCCATGTTGCTGCCTTCCATGTTGCTGAGTGTCATCATTGTCGTCTCCTCAGTAAGACTGCGGATGGGGGGGCTTTGAAAAGGTGAGTGCGAGGGCCCCTGTGCAATGGACGGAATTAGCGCACTCAGAGAAAGGGCCTGCCTCTTTTCCCTTTCCTTCCTGTATAGATTTGTAGGTCTCGCGAGAAGCAGTGCCAACCTCTCATGGCCACCCACTCGCTCACTCTCTAGGTCTAGGAGGCTAGAGGTTCCTTGCCCTTCAGCTAGAAGGAGAAGTGACTCTCCTCCACTGGAATCCCTTCCCTGAGCCCGCCTACCTGCCCCTCTTGACGGTCCCAGCAGGGCATTCCTCGCAGGCGGAGAAGCCACCAAGGAAGGAGAGGGGAAGCCCAGGTCTCGTTACTCTCATTACTATTTCTCGCAGAACCCCTAGCATGTCTCGCAGAACCCTATGTTTCCACAGAACCCTGGTTGATAAAAGGTGGTATATAGAAAGGTATTACAACATGAGTTCTACTCTAGCCATTTCCTTATGTACTAGTACTTTACAGTGAATATTTGATTATAGAATGTTTCTTATGTTCAGTTTCTCCCCCTCAGTTCTGAAGTGATGCAGTTTTTTAAACAGGTGCTTAAACATTTTAAATATCGGCTGTGTAATATCTGTAAAAATGTAGATTCTATTGATAAGAAAATGAAAATGAAGAAGTCACAATGTAAACTATAAAATTGAGACATATATCAGTTGCATAAATATAAATGCTGGAGCACTGTTTCCTCTAAGAAATTTATGTCTTGTTCTTGTCCCCTTCTTGACTATTTACCCATGTCTCTGCAACCCTGTAGACATCGTGCCTCCTGACATGTTTCCAGCATGACAACATAACCTGCACCAGGAGTGGGATCCTCATTCCCTGGGGCAAAGTCTGCATCCCTGGGTTCCCAGTCCAGCCTTATGGCCTTCCCCAGATGGCCTTACCCCTTTCTCTATGACACCATCATTGGTGGTCTCCCAACAGTTTAAAAAAAAATGAAATGATTCTCTGACTATTGAGTTCTTGCAGTAAGCACTCTAAGCTGAAATATGCTGGTATTTTTGATTCCATCTCTTTTGATTTGGTCCTCACCCACTACTGTAATATGGCTCCTAAGAGTTTTTCAGATATTAAATTTGGCCCTCAGGCTGAAAGAGGTTCCCTATTCCCGCTCTGCTCTTTAATTAGGTACTCAGCATTTGTTTGGTCCCCTTTATACCCATGACTCCTGTCTGGCACGGGTGCTTATTTTATGATAGAGCTGTGCAGGTGTTTAGCTCCCACACATGAAGAAGCCCCAACCTAAATGCAGAAGCCCCATCCCTAACATCTCCACATTCCTGGTTCCTAGGTGGAGCTCTACACATTGAGCTGAAAGGCCTGTTTCTGTGCTTGCTTCACTGAATGTGGTTACAAACCTTTCCATAACTGGGAATCCTGATAAAGCAACTTTCACAATATGGAGGCAGAGTTTGGACAAGTTATTTTTTGATGCTAGAGCTGTAATCTTAAAATTTTACCTGCCCTGAAGCTTATAAACATGTTCATCTGGATGCAGTTATATTCCCCACCCAGACTTTATGGTAAAACACATAATGATCATTATAGGCACCCACATGCCTAGGGGACAGGGCTTGTATGTGTGATGTCCTCCACCCACCCATCTTTTTGGTCCCCGTACATGTCAATGGAATGCTTACCTAGAGCTGATATGATATGCAAGCTTTGGTAGGTCTTGCCAATGATTCCCCCCCCCCCTTTGGCTCCCAATGTGAAGCACTGCAAAGGGCTTCAATTGGTGTTCTGTGTAAGAATGTAAGTTCTCTCATCTAATGCCAATGAGTTCTTTGAACTCTAGTAACCTAGAATTTCAAAGGGAAGAAATACCTGCATCTGTGAAATGTGGGCAATAGTTTAGCTTAGCCAGTAAGTATAAGAGAAAGAGTGAGAGAATTATCAGGGAAGTTCGACTTCGTAATTCAAATCTTAAATTGCTTGTGACCTCCTTGAGAGGGTTTAGGGGCTTCTTTAAGTCATGGAGAGTACTAATGATCTTTCTACCTTACAATGCAATTGTAAGAAGTACTGAGCTAATGGATGGGAAGAAAATGAGCAAGAGGAGTTTATAAGTGCCAAGAACTAGTAAACTGCATCCCCATTATTAGTACCTCTTTGGTCTTTGCTGATATAATTGATGTACAGCTGCAGAAGCAAAAATCTGCCCATATACAAAGAAATATGGGGTGATGAATATATCTGTTCAGGGGTGGGGTGTATAAATAACAATGGTTACCAAATAGAAAGGCAGGGAAATTCTCTAGGGCAACAAATGTGACCCCTTTTGAAGAAATGACGTGTTTTATTAAGGAATAGCCCTGTTGTGAGATGAGCAGGTGAATTAGTTCAAGTCTGTGGTGTGTTCAGTGTTATCAAAGTGAGGCTTGTAAGAGAGAAAAATAAAATAGTTGAAATAAAGTGAAGTCTTTTGAAATCCAAGTGTCATTAAGTCTCCAGTTTGCAGTCTCGTCTTCTTGCCGACATAAAGGATAAAGACACAGCAAGAAATAGGATAAAATAGAGTTGTACTCTCCAGGGGAGTGACTAATTTTTTTAAAGGGTTCTTGAAGTCCACAGAGTGCTATAACCCAGTAAGCCACCTCTCAAAGCTTCTCCACTCCAGGAAGTCAGGCTGCCAGTCTTTCAAGACAAGAATCTTGCTGTTCCTTTCAAGAAATTGTGCTTTTAAGGTTCTAAGGAAATATTAGAGACAACGTAGGTTTGGGGCAGAAAACAATTACAACACTGCTGAAGAGAAGAAATGCAATCTTCTAAGGCTTATATTATACAATGGGAGGGGAATTACCATTACCTTTTTTTATATAAACAGAGATGTTGGGTCATGTTCCTGTTCTCTTGTTTTAAATAATTGGTGCCATTTGAGCTTTTTAGGATTGACTTGGATGAGTTTAATTTGCTTTCTTTCATTCTGGTTTTTCACATTTAAGGGCCAGGAACTGTAGGGTATGTGTCTCTGTGTGTTGTGCACACATTTTCCAAATATAGGTTGTTTTTTGGACCCTTCCACATTTGCTGTTAAACAATCTTTGTCCTATAAAAATAAGTTGCTAAAAGTGCTGCAATTCCATGTATTTGTGCGGAAATTCAGATTTGACTTGAAATGGAATTCAGAGCCAAAGCATTTTGCCTAATGCATTTGCAGTATTCTACAGATTGATTAATGGATTTAGCCTTCCATCTGTATATAATGGGGATAACTGTAGTAATATGTATTCTGTGTATGATTATGGATGTGGGTGCAAAAATGTTGATGTTTATCTATCCTTCTTGTGTTAAACTCTTACTTTAAACTCTTACTTTTTATCTATCTGCATTCCTGATTGAGATGAAAAATTTCTGGAAATCTTGGGTTCATGGTGGCGGCACAGGGGTGGAATCACATGCACACCTTAAAAAAATGTCTGAAAATTTTGATATATTTTTTTTTTAAGCAAGTATGTATAGGTCAGAAGTCACTATCCTTCTGAAGTCAATTTCTTTAGATACAGAAAATGTTATTGTATATAACTTGGCTTGCTTGTAAAGTTATAATGTCTGAGTATACAGTGATCCCTTGGTATCTGCTGGGGTTTGGTTCCAGGACCCCCTGTGGATACCAAAATTCATGGAAGCTCAAGTCCCATTATATACAATGGTGTGGTATCCCTTATATAAAATGGCAAAATCAAGGTTTGCTTTTTGGATTTAAAAAAAAAACATTTCAATCATTTATTTCAATTATTTCAATCATTCAGATATTTGAATCCGTGAATGCAGAATGTCTGGATACGGAGGGCTGACTATTAAATTTCAAAGTATAGTTTATCCAGACAAGTTTATACAAGCCTGCCTCTGTTAACAAATCCTCTGATAGAAAAAGTCCTTTTTACAAAGCCATTTTATGCTGCCTAGCCCCCTCTTTCTTCCCCATCCTTTGTCCAGCTGGATTTTTTAATAGCAGCATTGGCATTGAGAGGGTGGTGAATGAAGGTTGGGGAAACAGACTTTCTGTGTTGCAGCAGTATGTCTGCAGTTAAACAATGCAATAAACAAAGCTTGAGCTGGGAAAGAGTGAGATTCTACTCTAGACAATCCTATTTTGGCCATGTGTGACTGCCTTCAGCTGGCAAGCTAAACAGTAGCTGCCTTCAGAACCCTTACTGAGCATGTGTGAACAGCAAAGCAAAGAGAAGAAGGGAGAGCAGATAATTCTGCTTCACCAGTTCTTCCTGCATATTAAAAAAGCATAGATCTACAAGTTTGGCCACAAAAATAGAAATTGTAAGAAAAGTGAAGGCCAGTGGAAGAAAAAGTCATCCCTGAATACACGACCAGCTGAAGGATTGAAATAGGGGTTTGTTTGTTTTTTGTTTACATATGCAAGGCTTACCTGATCTGGTTGTTTCATGTGACATTTGCATATTGTTAATTTTGAATAAAAGTTTGCTGAAACATGTTGAATTGCCCTTCCTTTTGTGTGTGTGTGTGTGGTGTAGAAACCTATCCCTGTTCTTTCCATGGGTATTTCTGCCTCTGGAATCAAATTTTCTGTTCAAGAAGTAATGCCCAGAAACACATCTTTGTTAACTGTGTTGTACCTGTAATTACAAATTTTCTAGCTGGATTTGCTCTTAAATGCTCTACATTTTCATTACAAATGGAGCTACAGTTGCTGGAATGTAAGAAATTAGTTTTTGCTAATTTACAAGAAGCAAGCAAAGAGTAATGATGGAAACAGAAGAAACCATCACTACAGTGATAAAATAAAGAGAGTTATTATGCACAGAATTTTGAATTTGATCTCTGTGGTGTCAAAGAGACACAGAAAGGACTCATTTTCAGATCTGGGAAAAATGGAGGGCAGGGGTGAAAGGACCACAAGGCTTATTGAATACGAGTTGTGCTTCATAGTCTTATTTTCTGATTCACTACTAGCACCCCTTTCTGCTTCTGCTGATCATTTTCATTATCTTCATGAATGTCTAAAAGATCATGTAGCCAGATTAAGACAGGCTTGTCATCCCTTTCACCTATCAGTTTGTTTCCTGATTTGATGTGAGAGTTTCTGGACATAGACCAGTTTTTGGTGCATGCTGCAAAAAAGATGGAGGAATCTGAAGGAAGCAAGAAGCAATAGGAGTCAGAGGCTGTATTATACAAGAGGCTTGGCCACCATCTTGCAAGAAAGATATGGACAGCAAATTCATAAGTTGTGCTTTTCAAAACTGAGTTCCAATAGATTACATTTTGGGGTCAATGCAAATTAATCTTGGAGATACCGTGATCACTTAATACTTGATAATTCAGTGTGTCCCACCTTATGACAAACTGTCCAGAACTACACAGTCGTGCATGGCCCAAAACTGGTTTCAGGTGATTCATTTTGGGGTCCTTATTTTCGGTTTTGCTGCTGGTTTCATGAAAATAATTCTGTGCAAGACATGAGCTGCTTTGCAGTCAGAATTACAAACAAGTACTGTAGCTATGTTTGGGTTACATCTACATCAGCCCCCTTGTAAAATCTCTCTCTCTCAACTTGGAAAGGCCCATCTTTATTAGAATGTTCTGGGTAGGTTTGGCCAGCACCACAGCCTTGCCTATTAAATGGAGGCAGAATTAATTATTCAGTTGACATATATTGCTCTGATCCTAACCTGTTGTGTGCTAGTTCTGATTGTTGTTGAGTGAGAATTTAAAACGAGAACAACATTTTGTTACAGCAAATAAAAGATTTTCTCCCCACCTCCCTTTTTTTTGCATTGAAGTTTCCATACAAGTTTGTGAAATTTTTAGGCTGCCTTGATGACCTTGTTCCCAATGGGGAGAGCAACCATGATTATAATAGGACTGGCAAAGGCTGAGACCACTGGGCAGTATGGTTATAGCTGATTTGAGCTATTTTTTTGTAGCTTGTTGGATGTTTCTTAGAAGAGTGCAGGGTGACTTGAGCTTTGCAATAGCCACTTACAGCCATGCTTATATTTACAGATCAGACTGGGCAGTGAGGTTAGGGATGGTAGCCTATGGTGTTACTATGTCCAGTGTCACCCCTCCCTCCAACGGTGTTGCCTTGGGCAGTTCGCCCTTTCTGTACTCCCCTAGTGCTGCCACTGATGTCAGCTGTTTTGCAGTTTTGAAGGAAGTTATCCTTTCTATTTCTTTAAAGACCTGTCTATAAACAATGCTCTCTGTCTTGCAATGGCTTGCAATGTGTACCCCTTCAATTAGTTAACATAATTTACTGTTTTGAAGTATGTACTGCTTTGTCCATTCATTTTGCAGCTTGTTGGAGTAACAGGTTTTTATATATGTGGAAAGTACGGCAATAAGTGATTGATCAAATAAAACAAAGAGTGTTCTCTTGAAAATACAATTCTGCCTGAGACATAATTAATCTGTGAATATATAAGTAGGGGGTTGATTACAAAGTAATTAAAAGATCACCTTTACTTTCCCCTTCCCAGCTGCTGCCTATCTATTTCTGTCTCTCCAGGTTTTCCCTAGTTTACTATTCTCTTTTGCTAAACTAACTTATCCCAGACATTTGTCGTCGTCTTTGAAAAGCAGCATAATTATTCTTTTTTAAGTTATGGGCCATACCCTTGCATACAAATAAGATGGTAAAGAATTACTACAGGCAGGCTAGACTAGCTACATTACTTAAGAAGGAAAATGATCTTGGGAAAGTTCTTTTTTCAATTATAGTTTCCAGAACCCTTCAGCCAGAGTATTTTGGGAGTTGTATTCCCAAAAGAGAATGTTTCCAAGTCCTGGGAGAGAAAGAGAAGACTACCTTATACTGAGCCAAAACATAAATAACTAGATACATTTGTCCATCTAACTCAGTGTTGGCTCTACTTTCTGGCAGTGCTTCTCCAGAGTTTCAGACATCTTTAGTCCTTTTCTAGCACTACATAAAAATGCACAGGGATGAACCTGGAACCTTCTGCATGCAACACTTGTGCTTTTTCACTAAGCCTTCACCTCATTTAGGGACTCCTCCTGTAGGTCAGAGATGTGAGAGCTTTCCACTATGTTATTTGAGATCAAGTTATGTCATCTAAACAAAGAAGAGCAGTAGGCATATCTCCAGTGGAAAAAGCCAATGCTTTAGTAGGTCTTTGTTGGCATATATTTGGTTTCTCTGTGTGGGATGGATTATGGATACCAAACTGGGACCAGCCATCTAATTGATAGCTTCTCAAGAGAGTAATGTGCTCTAGACCTGTTTTGAGCAACGTTGTGGAATATGAGATTGGGTCTCCTCCTCCTCCTTCTCATCTATAAAAATGTAGTCATAATAGAATTAATCACTGTTTTACTTAAGGCCTACATAAGTGTGTTCTATTGAGTTTGTTTAATCTTTTCCAGCTGACACCCAGATTCCCAATTCTCAGACAGGTTATTTCAATCACCCAATCTTTATCTTGCTACCTGCTCTGCTTTGTTCATTTTACTGGTTACCTCTTTCTTCCTAGTTCCTTTTTGCCTTTAAGTGCCATCTGCAACCTCTCCTTCTTCAGCCTTTTTCATTTATTGTCCCATCTTGCTTTGTTCTTAGAATGGATCCCGGCTGTGTTTATTCCTGTGTTTCTTCAACGCCTCCTACTATGTGGGGGCATCAGCTGCATACATTCTTACTGCTTAGTGATCTCTTCTGATCCTGGCTAGATGGTAAAGACCCACATAATTGATTCTGCCACCATAATGGTTGTCCTTCAAGCATTATATCAAAGTGATGGGATGAACCCATGGAAAAACATCTTCCACATTGCTGCTGTAATGTTTATAGGATGCCACAGCCTCTCCTTTTTGAGCAATGTGTATCTTTACCATTATAAATGTGGGACAAAATTGTTAAAACACACACACACACACACACACACACAGAGTTTCACTAATATTGGCTTATTAATGAACCCACAATTTTGAACATGCCTTTCCAGAAGTTGGATTTATTGCGATAGTTACTGAGTGATGCAGTGATGTTGAACTATTATGTAAGGCTTGCTCAAGTGTATATAAGAAGACACTTTGTTTAAAAAGATTATTCTGTCAGTTTCTGTAGCTCTAAATATATTGAATGTTTCTTTATTGGTCATAATTGAAATCTCTCTTCCTCACCCATTGCAGAAATATCAAGAAATGGTAGAAAAAGCCAAAGAGAAGTTCGCTGCTACTGAAAAAAACCAGGAGCAATTACTCCTTGAAAATTCACACTTTAAAAGCACATTGACACAGACTCAAAAGGAACATAGGTCACTGCTGGCTGCTTGTGCGCTCTTGTCTGGTGCATTGTATCCTCTGTATTGCCGAGCATGTGCCTTGTCTACACAAAGAGATGTACTGCAGGATCAGGTCAGCACTTGTGACATTTTCAAGCAGGAGATTAGGACTCTGGCCAATACACTGTCTGAGGCTGAGGAAAGAAAGCAAAGTGATGGCAAGACAAGGAAGAAAAGGCATTGCAGAGGCTTGATACATCTTTTCCGCAAAAGTGTCATTGCAGTGCTGGCAGCCCATAGGCTTCAAATGCTGGGCCAGTCATGCAGCTCCCTCTTCTCTTGGGTGGACAGCTACAGAGAAGGCATTGGAATCTTAGTATGTGTGGGAGACTCCAAGGATGTGCCTAACCTGTCAAGTAAGATAATCAGCTAATGATTTATATGTTTTGTGTCACACTGCACTTTCAGTACTTAAATAACAATTATAGTATGCCAAGGCAATGGGGGGCATAGGCTTTACAATTTGAGAGAAGGAATTATATTTAAACTGTGAAACCAAATTTAGTGTATTAATTAAAACAGCTGAAGCCCCCCAAAGATGGTGTTAAACACACAGGAAGCCCCAATTATTTGAATTGATTGTAAACTGAATTTAGTCTGGATTTAATTGTGCATAGACAGTAGGGAGTATGCTGTGCATTCCCTTATGTCCTGTCATTCCCAGTGTGAATTCATTCTCACTTTTTCAGTGGTTTGCTTGTACTGTGGTGTAGCATTCTGACTATGTGAAGTCAAAGGCTTTCATGGCCAGCATCCATAGATTTTTCTTTGGGTTTTTTTGGGCTGTGAGTCCGTGTTCTGGAATAGGTTTTTTTCTGACATTTTGCCTGCATCTGTGGCTGGCATCCTCAGAGAATGGTTGGGCAGGTGTGTGTGTGGAGTTTATATGCTGTGAATCCTTGTTGGGGAGTATATATAAATTTGTGTAATTGAATGGTTACTTTCTGGGTATATGCAAGGCTCGTTAGTGCCTGTTTGGCTAATGGTTGGTTGATGGGCCATTCTCTGCTGGGAATCTCCCTGTCCCTGGGTGGAATTCTTTTGTAAGTGTTGAGTTTTGATTCTATTGTTTTTCAAAAGTGGGAGTCAGATTTTGTTTACTTTTAAGGTTTCTTCTTTCCTGTTGAAGTTGTCCAGGTGTTTGTGGATTTCAATGGCTTCTCTGTGCATTCTGACGTGATAGTTGTTGGCCTGGTCTAGAATTTCTGTGTCTTCAGATAGCATTTTGTGTCCAGGTTGGTTTATAATATGTTCTGCTACTGCTGATTTTTCTGGCTGGCCCAGTCTGCAGTGTCTCTCATGTTCCTTGATTCGTGTTTGCACACTGTGTTTAGTGGTCCCTATGTAAACTTGTCCACAGCTGCATGGTATGCGGTAAGCTCCTGCAGCTATGAGGAAGTCTGTTTTGTCCTTCACTGAACGTAACATTTCTTGGATTTTTTTTTTTTTTTGGGTTGGTCTGTAGATTGTTTGGAGGTTGTGTTTCCTCATCAGTTTCCCTATTCTGTCTGTGACCCCTTTGATGTATGGTAAAAATACCTTCCTTTTGGGTGGCTGTTTTTCTTCTTCATTCCTGTGGTTTTTTCTGGATCTGGCTGCTCTTGTGATGTCTGATCTGGAGTAACCATTAGCCTGTAGGACCCAATTTAGGTGCCTCAGTTCATCCTCCAGGTAGTGGGGTTTGCAGATCCTTTTTACACAGTCTACCAATGTTTTTATTGTGCTTCTTTTTTGTCCTGGGTGATGATTGGAGTTCGTGTGTAGGTATCTGTCTCTGTGTCTGGGTTTTCTGTATACCTTGTGGCCTAACCGTTGGTTTGGTTTGCGGATGACAAGGACATCCAAGAATGGCAGTGTTCCTTCCTTTTCTTTTTCCATCGTGAATTGGATATTTGGGTGGATGCTGCTTCAGGTGGTTCAGGAATGAGACCAAATCTTCTTCTCTGTGGTTCCAAATGGTGAAAGTGTCATCCACATATCGGAACCATGTTGTGGGCTTTTTTGGTGCTGTTTCCAGGGCTTGCTTTTCAAAATGTTCCATATAAAAGTTTGCTATCACTGGGCTCAGAGGGCTGCCCATGGCTACCCCATCTATCTGTTTGTAGAATTCGTTATCCCACTGGAAGTAGCTTGTGGTGAGGCAGTGTTTGAACAAAGCTGTGATGTCTTCAGGAAATATTTGTTGTATGAATGCCATGATGTCCATTATGGGGACTTTGGTGAACAAGGAGACAACATCAAAACTGATCAGTCTGTCTCCAGGTTTCAGTTTGATGTTGTTGATTTTTTCTATGAAGTGAGCTGAGTCTTTGATGTAGCGAGGGGTTTGTCCTATGTGGGTTTGTAATTGTGTGGCCAGAAACTTGGCCAAGTCCTATGTGGGGGATCCAGTGGCACTCACTATGGATCGGAGTGGAATGGAATACCTGTGGATCTTGGGAAGTCCATATAGTCTTGGTGGGAGAGCCTCTGATCTGCATAGATTCTGGTGTATGATTGGCTGAATTGATGAGTTCTTGATCAAGGCATTTGCTTTTCTGGTAATTTTGTTGGTTGGGTCTTGCTTGAGTTTTCTGTATGTTGCAGGGTCTAAGAGTTCCCTTATTTTTTGTCTGTATTTTTCTGTTTCCATGATTACTGTGGCATTGCCTTTGTCTGCTGGGAGAACAATGATTTCTGGGTCTGCATTGAGATCCTTGATGGCTTTTCTTTCTTTTATGGTTATGTTGCTGGGTGGTGGTGTTGCCTTCCTCAGGATCCTAGCTGTTTCTCCTCTTATCTCTTCTGCCTCTTCCTCCGGAAGATGGTAGAGGGCAGCCGGAAATGCTGACTATATTGCCATTAACTGTGCTTAACACAAGAAAGATTTCCCCAAATCCAGGGTTTGCAAACCCCCTTCAAATTCTTGTTATGAGAACAATCCTAATATGTATTGATGATCTGTCATATCACCACCCTAAATAGCTTTAAAAAAGCTCTTAAGACAGATCTCTTCCGGCAGGCCTTTCCTGAATAGATACCCAGCCATCAAAAAAGGAAATCTGAAATCTAGCTTGTCCTGATCTCATCATGTCCACTGTCCATTGCTCATTTTTTTAAATTTTTTTAAAAAATTTTTTGTATTTTTAAAGTATGTTTTAATTCCTAAATTATTTAATTGTATTTTAAGGGGGGTGGGATTGAGGGTTTGGATGTATATTTTAATTGTTGTCAGCCGCCCCGATTGCGTTTCGTAGAGGGGTGGGATATAAATAAATTTTATTATTATTTTATTTATTATGATGGCAGGTGTTATTCCACAACATAGTTATAATGAATCAAAGGGATTAAGGTGGGAGTGACACATGCTTCCAGTCTCTTACTGTGGTGTTTGTGTTTGTACTGCACTTCCGTGTTGCTCAATGAAGTCATGTCACAACTGATAGAAAATGATGTGATTCATTTAATTCCATTTGATGTGATGATGCTGCAGATTTTTACGTGTGGTCAGCACCTTAATGACATGCAGGATATTTTATCTTTGTCCATGCAACAGGACAGCTACTGTGTTACAGTGAGAATGTATAGTGTGACTATCTAGTCAAACCCATTTTCAGGAGCATGATGCCCTGGCAACCATATCTTGATGTCAATTCTTGTTAAGTGTTGGACAAAATAATTGGGCCCATCTACACGAGAGGGAAAAAATCCCAAATACTTCATAGTATTGGCATCTTGCAGCAGCAGTGACATATCTAAACTTTTTTCTGGCCTCGGGAGCCCCTATAAGCCTCACATTTCTGATGGCCGCGGTGAGTGATTTACTCACATTAGTTTTTCACTGCCACCAAGTTTTTTTTAAAATCATCCCAAGGTGCACTGCTGCGATAGAACAATTCTCCAATTGTATAAAAAAAGCAAAACAGAGAATATTGATCCTTTTTATCACCTTAGTGACCGATTGCTAAGGCAAAAATAGAACATGGCAGCAGCGGGCACTTGCCCTCCTAACAAACCCCGCTCATGCTCTCACCCGGCCAATCAGCTTTGTGCTTTCCTATGAGTTTTTTATTATTCAATAGTCCAAACGAGCAAAAATGTGCACCTACCTCGTGGTTTGTGAAAAAGTATGGGGAAATCCGCAAAGGCTTTTAGCCCATTGTTTTTGCTGTTTTGGGCCCCCCTCCTTCCAAATAGTGTGGCTTGGTGGTGGATCCCATTTAGACAGGTAGGATTCCCACAGGATTCCATAAGGGGTATTTTCACTGTATAGATGGGCCTGTTGTCTGAGCATGACAATTCCAGATAAAGCTTTATGGGACTTATAAAGTCTATAGACACCAGTGAGTAGTATTTTTGACATTTGTTTAAAAAATCATTTTTTAAAATTTGTATTTTTATATTCACTGGTAATGCAGGGCAGCAGAAGGAACAGATCCGATCCCTTCAAGCATTCAATTGGTTTACCAGTCCTGATCTTCTCGCTGCAGTCCTTAGTTCTATGGTTGAGCTACAGGAGGTTGTTGGCAAGACAGGTAATGTCTTTCAGTTTCTTCTTTGGTCTTGTCTCTTCAATATCCTTTACATGTTGGACAAAGTGTTGATGGCACAAAGAATGAACTCAGCAAGTCAGTGAATTGGCCACTCTGTCACTTTGACTGGAGCTGAGAAAATATCCAGGTGCTCACGCAGCTTCTTATGCAGCATCTTCTTCGGCATTTTGAGGTTCCAAACATGTGAACACTAATGGAGGGTGTGATCAGCAACAATGACCAGTAAGAGAAAGATGGGGACTTCATTAGTGTCTGAAAGACTCACAGAAACTAAGTTCCTCTTCCAAAATAAGAGAAGGGTTTAGTGTTGGCTATACCATCATAAATTTGGTATTGGATCACTGATAAGGCAGAGAGAAAGTTAATTGTTATGAAATTATTGCAAAATTATCCACTGATAACAGGATACAATCTTCTTGTGCAGTGCTTTTCAGGCAATCTGATGTGAGGGTCCAGCAGATGTCTCCCCACCACCCCGGTGTGTTGACACCATATTTGGGATGACTGGCTGCTTCTTTCTTTTCTGGAAACGTGGGAGGGACTAGCAGCCAATGGCTCAGGGACCAGCACCAGTCCAGGGGCCACCATTTTGACTATCACTGCTTCAGTGGATCCATTTAGGATCTTCCAGAATGATTTTAAAAATTCTGTGTTTAATTTTGAATTGGTCACTAACCTGTTAAGAGTTGCTTTATTTTGGAAAAAGGCAAATCGTGTCCCTTGGTTGGATTGGTTTTTTTTAAAAAATGAAATGTTATCACAATTATGAATTTAACAGATCATATACAAGCTAAAGATACAGTTGAAAATGGATTCCTATAACAATGGAGTTTCTTTGTTATGTAGTGAAATGAAAAATTTGCCAAACAGTGTTCATCCTTATTCTTTGATCTTACTGACCTGAATTTGTAAACTAAAGATATAAGCATTGTGTCCAAGATGTTCTCTATGTAATTATTTTAAATGTAATAAAGAATGAATATACTCGAAATTAGAGCCAGTGTGATGTAGTGGTTTGAGCATTAGACTACAGCTCTGGAGACTGGGGCTCGAATCCTTACTCAGCCATGGAAACCTACTGGATGACCTTAGGCAAGTTATACTCTCTCCGCCTCGGAGGGAAGCAAAGGCAAACCCCCTCTGAGCAAATCTTGTCAAGAAAACCCAGTGATAGGGTCACCATAAGTTGAAAACAACTTGCAGGTAAGCAACAACTCAAGATGGGATTTTCCTAGAAAAGTGTGTCATAGATGTGTGTAACCCTTCTTAGAATGTTGAAAGCTGTCCATGAAATGATGGCCCATGATTGTGCCTCAACCACTGCATTCAAAAGCACTGTCATGGTGAGGTGTGTGATAGCTATCCACATGTGCTGTATGGGCACTATGACCAATATCTATGCTGCTGCCATTTAGCACCTGGCCACCAATTGTGCAGAGTAACAGGCATCCAGTGGGCTTAGACACAATGTTGCTGTATGCTCCAGCCTGTGCTCAGTTATAATTTCACACCACAGTTATGTTTCATGAATGATTTGGGGAGAGAACCATATGAGCTGGTACAAGCTTGGGAAAGGAAACAGTCTATAAAGCAGTAATCACTGTAAACAGACAAATACGTCTCCTCATGTAGTGACTAGTAAGGAATATTGTTTTAGCTCCCTGTGTGAAACATACACCAAGCAGTGTAACAGCTGTAGAAGCTGGTACACCATGTGTACAACCTGGGCATCTAGCTACCCCTCAAGAAATATCATAGTTGTGCCCAAGACACACACACACCCACACACACAGACTGCTCATTCTGCACATGATCTCTCTGACCAGCTGGCCCAATTTATCAGCCAACTGCCCAATGGTGTGTAATAAATAGCTGATTATTGATCACATAGTTTCAGGAATATCACATGTTGGCATGCAGAAAGTGATAACATGGGTCATCTCAACAACGTGACCATGCTCGTCTTGGAAAGAGGTGATCAGTGGGGTGCCACAGGGTTCTGTCCTGGGCCCAGTGCTATTCAACATCTTTATCAATGACTTGGATGAGGGAATTAGGGGCATACTTACCAAATTTGCAGATGACACCAAATTAGTAGGAGTAGCTAATACCCTAGAGGACAGGATCAGAATTCAGAATGACCTGGATAGACTGGAGAGCTGGGCCAAAGCTAACAAAATGAAATTCAATACGGAGAAATGTAAAATACTGCACTTAGGGCGGAAAAATGAAATGCATAGATATAGGATGGGAGCGACCTGGCTGAACGAGACTATGTGTATTTGAAGGGATGTCACGTTGAGGATGGAACAGGCTTGTTTTCTGCTGCTCCAGAGACTGGAACACGGAGCAATGGATGCAAGCTCCAGGAACAGAGATTCCACCTCAACATTAGGAGGAACTTTTTGATAGTAAGAGCTGTTCGGCAGTGGAACACGCTCCCTTGGAGCGTGGTGGGGTCTCCTTCCTTGGAGGTCTTTAAACAGAGGCTGGATGGTCATCTGTCGGGGATGCTTTGATCGTGATTTCCTGCATGGCAGGGGGTTGGACTGGATGGCCCTCGTGGTCTCTTCCAACTCTGCAATTCTATGATTCTTTGGCCAGGCTATCTTCCTTGTTCTGTTTTTGGAGGCTTCTGCAATCTCATGTGAACTGTTTTGCCATTACTTTTGCTTCTTAACAGAACAGGGATACATTTCACAGAAGCTCTGGCTTCTTCAAAACCATTTTGCAAACTATGGTGCAAATAAGCCATGATCCGAAGAACACTACAACTAATTGCATATATCCAAGGGACTGTGGTGGTTTGTTTCTTAAACAGCAGCCAACAATGCTTGACCACATCTTTTATAACTTTAGTTTCAAACTAGATTGATACGGTAAATTGAGGCCTGCTGTTCAAAGAAGTAAAGTAGAGAGTACCATTGGGCATATGCAGTCCATTGGGTTTTGCACAAGTAGTTTTTCAGATTCAAGCCATAGAATTTATTATTACATAAAGGTTGTTGCTTCTTAACACTATAGCAATAATGCTTAGAGGAAGCTAGCATTAAGTTTTATTTGAGCAGTCAGACTGTGATCAGTTGAAACTTCTGCTGAGTTTCTAAAGCTCACAGGTGAACCTTTTGACATGTAAACATTAGTAAGGAGTTTGGTTCTTCGTCCTTATACTGTTATGCTAAAAATAAAGCAAAATACAGACCTCCTTCCTCTTGTAGCTTGAGTAAGGTTTGTCACTTTTCATTGGTTTTCGCTTCATTTGTTTAATAAAGACTTTATTGCTCTTTGTACTGTAACTGTATTGGTGTAAGACATTTCTCACATACTCATCCCAACATAAATTATTTAATGCTTTTACAGTAATTCCTTGATAGTTTGTAGCCAGATACTTAAAGTGTATATATTCTTTTCCCTCTGGTTATAGATATAGCAGAATACAGTACCTTGTGGAATTGCATTGTATTCTCATTTCACCTCTCAAAGCTGTGAATGATTCTAACCCGCACATTTCTTTGTTTTAGTCGAAACCATTATTCATTAAAAATTAACCAGAGGTGATGCTTTGCTTTTAGAAAGTGTGTGCTTTCCGATTCTAGAAATGTTTTCTCTCTCCCCCCACCTCCACCTGTTTCTTTTCAAATCTCTTTTGGTAATTTTTAAAAACAGTACTGGTACCATATTAGACTGAAAGTTGTTTGTTTATGTAAAGTCCAGACTTCTGATTTTAAAGTGGTATGGCACAATCATGTACTATTGATTAATTCCTGCTGTATTGTACCATTGGCACCTGATAAATTTTGCCTACAATTCAGATCAAGAAAAATTAGATGTACATTGCCAGGCTTAATTAGCTAATTAATCCCCACCTTGCCCCCAAGACCCGGCGTAACTGTATGGGACTATTCCCACATTTCCAAAGGGTCTTTTTGTTTATGTGGTTGAAACAGCAGTCCTCTCATACCACTAAGCAAATCACTTTTGAAATGGAGATGACTTCCAAAAGCCAGTTTGTAATATGGTATGTGGGGTCTGTTATTCAAAAGGAAGAACAGTTTAAAAACAAAACTTAAACCAAATCCCAGTGAGCATGCCTAAGCTCTGGAGTGTACCTAATATAGTCCTTTGGATCTCCACCAAGGCAACATGAAATCTCAATAGACTTTGTTCCATATGAAAGGTTCATATATAAGCAAATGCTAGTCTTCTTGTTTTGCTAAGAATAAACTGATTCAGTTGCATCCTGCTAATTTAGTTGAGATGGTTCTTTGGTTGTAGCTGGAAGAGTTTTCTGGAAGGCAAATTACTCTTTTGTTTTGCCCCAAACCCTTTGTTTTGTTCTTTCCGCTCGGTGCATGTATATGTGTAGGGGAGATAGATTGCTTTAAAAATGCCCCTTGATAGGTCTTCCACTTTAAACTTCAGGACAATATTTTAATTCTCTACAGCAACAGGAGATCTGGTATTCTTCTGAATGTAAATAAGCTCTGCCATGGTTGTCATCTTACCCTGATAGTATCACAAGACAAGTAATGACAGATTAGGACCTGACTTGCAGAGGGGAAACTAAATTACAAGACTTTTATTAAGGCATAAATAAACCTATTAACCGTTATCTGGAATACCAATTAGTAGAAGGAGCACTGACAATTTTATTTATCAACATTAAACACAATTATTAATTACAGACCCGACGAATCTAGCAGTAAGCAGAACATGTTGGGTGTGCTGGGGCCTTAAGCCCATTATATGAGAAGGATGATTACCAAAATCCTTTGGGGAAATAAGTAATTGTAGTTGTAAAATTTTAATTGCCTTGGAATAAGGTAAATTATATTCTCTTGTCTCAGAATATAAATAGTATGGCAATAAGGTACCAAGCCTCAGTAGTTTTAAGCAGCAAATGATTTAGACATCTAAGCTGTCAGGAAAGAAAGGGAAACAGTTATAAATTTGCAGCAGCGACTTACCTTCCACTTTTGAATGAGTAACATTCACTGATATTTATAAGTAGTTTTTAGTTGACTTATACAACAGGCTTTGGGTGTCATAGATTGCGGATTAATGAAGGGGAAATGATGCTGTATTGGAAGAGAATATAAAACCACTCCTCATTAAGAAAACCATGATTTTTCTCAAGCCTATGTCTGTTCTTGCATATGGGTATGTAATTTCGGTGGTAGTTAAGCAGAATTAAATGTTTGTATATACAAGCTGTACAGGGATTCTCTTTCTGCTGGTCCCATTGCATATTGATTTCTACCAGGCAAACGGTGTCAGGATTTGGCAGATTAAGCTCCTGTTTAAAGCACCTTGCAGCTATAACCAGTTCAAGTAGTAAGATTCCCAGCAGCCCTTTCTGCACAGAAAAGTGTGTGGACGATATTCTGTTATTATACCAATTCTAAAACGTAAGTACTGAAAGTACTGTGAGTTTAGCTAGCTTATACAGTAGGACCCCCCCCCCGTATCCAATGATTCATTATCTACTGATTCAGTTATCCACAGGACACAAAGCAGCACACCTACCATAGAGTCTTCCTAGAAATTGTGTCCTCTCTAGCCATTTTCTAGGTCCTCCAAGGCAACTCTATGGTATTTTAAACTGGAAGTCCAATTATTTTCAATGGCGTTCGCTATTATCCATGGTTTTTAGTATCCACGCGCCCCCCCCCGAACAAATCCCCAGCGGATACAGGGGTCCTACTGTACAATATTTTCTGTAAACAGTTTTTGAAATATCTGTTCTAGTACAGTTGATATTGGAGTCTTAAGTTATTTCCATATTTGGGTGGGAAAGTATTGCATATGATAGATAATGTGTCTGGAACACTTCCTTTCATTTCTTTTTGTGCCATATATTACCAGCCTTTTTTATATTCACAAAAACCAAAACCTAGCCCTAGCCCTACTCAGATCATGGACTTTATTTCTGTTTCTTTTAAAGATCTGAATTCCTGGCTTTCAGGCCATTTACTTACCAGTGCAGCAAGAAATTCTTTTTCAAAATTAATGGACAAGCTTTGTCTTGTGATGGAAGTTGCTCCAGCAGACAGCAGCCGAAGTATTACCTATGCAGAGAAAGACTCGTTGGTTCAGAAGTTGGCTCGTGGGCTTCATAAAATAAATGCACAGGCTCTTAAAGCAGGCGTAAATGACAGAGTCCCCACTACGGTTTGTATGAAGACAAGTTAGCATACAACAGCTATTGTTCAAACTCTGCTTTCAGAATGTTTCTATTTTTTCACTTTTAATTTTTCTTAATTCTGTGTAGTAGTTATCAGATTTTTCAGTCTTCAAAGTAAAATTGGAAAACTGCAAGGAGGTGGTAATATTATTTAAACCATACCTCCCATGGATAATACTTCTAATAATTTTATTAGCCAAATTCTGATAATTTTATTTTAAATTAGCCTTCTTAAACCATTTCCAGCCTTAAATTGCATTCAAGGCAATGTTCAGGCTTCTTTCAAAATACTACTGCAAGTGCAATTCCGGCTTTTCATGTTAAAAGTGCAGGAATTCTCAGTTGTAGTGTTGTTACGAAATACATGCTCTGTCTCTGCCCAAACAAGGGCTAAATGTTTCTTCAGTATTACTTTCTTTCAGGTTTTGATTTCCAGAAAATATCCTCAGCATGAGTGTGTGTGTGTGTATTCAGTAAGAGTAGAACACCTTAATTTAGTGTGTAAACTCAGAAAGGAGGCTTCATTTTAATTTGCCCAGGCATTAAATGCTGTTGATTTATTGTCTACTCAGCACTTTTTAGAGCTAACAACAACATTTCCGTTTTTTTACTACCAGAAAAGCATAGCATCCTTACAGAAGCAAATATTTGAATTTACACAAAGGCTGCATACAGCAGAAGTGGAACGGCGGTCACTGCGCTTAGAGCTCACCGAATTCAAACGGAATTTGAATGAGATGAAGAAAGAGGCTGACAAAGCCCAGAGCCTACAAGAGCAATTAAATGTGTTTAAGCAATCTGTAAGTATATTTGATTTGGAAGGGTTGGGAGGGGGGAACAACCTGGTTTTAAAGGAGAGATTTCCTTTTACTCCCTTTTGCTTCAATATTTCTTAGAAAACCAAATAATAAAACCAGTCTACTCTTACATTCCCCCTCCTCACAAACCTTCTGCTCATAAATGTGTCCCAGCTGTGAGTCAGGTATATTAAAAGGGGAGGAACAAATGGCTTTTTCCATATGATTAGTTCTTTATGTTGCAGAATAAAATAGGTTGAGTAAATAATCACGTCTCGTCTTCAACAAAGCTGATCTCCCCAACCAGGATATCCGAAATAATTCTGTTTGTGCAACTAGAGAACTCGAGTTTGAAAACTCAAATCATATGCTAACATCGCTCAAACAATATGTTTTGTATATACACCCATTCTACTTTTGTATCAACCATATCATTGCCAACTGTTGACATCAACTTGAAGAAAATAAGAGCTATTTCACACATTGCAAAATATCTGCATTCAGGACATTTCCTTGTTAGATTTACCGAGCAACTCTTGTATAAGTGACTAGCACAGGAGGAGTTTTTTTTCTGTTTTATAATTTTTGTTTTGTGATGGGAGAATCTGCTGAGCCAAAGATGTTGTACACATTATGGGAAACTCTGGTCATTCAGAAATTCCCAGAAGACAGACATGCAGTGAAAACTCTATATGTACATTTGCACATGTGGCAGCCTAGGCTCAGGTCTGCCTATTTATATTGTGGGTTGAAGTTCTTCTTGGATAGACTTTTTGTAATGGCTGTAAAAGCCCTCAGGGACCTTTTCATGTGAGGTTTGCAGGCTTGTTGGAACTGTAGGATTCCTTTAGCCCTTCATTTCCCTTAACCTGTGAAAATGACAATTCCTCTCATATTTTAAAGTTAATTTCATTTTTCAGTGGAAGAGCAGGTGGTAATTTTAAAAAATAGGAAGAATAAAATGCATTGAGAATGTTAGTTGTTTTCTCTCAATGTATTTTGTGACAACTTTCTCTGTAAATGGACATTTCTAATATTCTTTTATTCACTTTTGTCTATAGTTAGTATAGACAGGTGTAAAAAGCCAACCTGTCAGTAGGTGGTGATAGGAAATGGCTGTTCTATAATTTCATCTCCAAGCTTGACTCCTGTTCCAACTTAAACATTACTTTTACTTCCTGAATTAGCTGTTTTAATTAGCTAAACTGGCATCTAGCTTTAACTGTTTTGATTTATTTGATTTATTGTTTGCAACGTGTACATTGGCAAGAGTGGACAGGTAAGTGCTGAGTTTCAGTAGGTTTCCTTCTCATTTTCCCATACATTTTATATACTGTAACAAACAAAACAATGTGATACCTCTGTTCCAATTAACTGTGTTTGGTAAAAAGTAATTTTCTAATTTACTTGTTTGACTTCAGGAGTAATTCAGTAATGATCAGCAGTAATTTGAAAGAAGAGCTTTCTTTACTTCAGATGTATATTCCTTTATATTGTCATTGGGAAAAAAAGATCTGGTGAATAAAAATCACCTGGCATTAGCATTGTATAATGGCTCCTGAGTTGGAAAAGAAAGCCTCTAGGGCAGAGATATTGAGTGTTTTAAAACTTTTGCATTACAATGTTGCATATGGGCAAGTGGGATGCTGAAAGTCAAGTGTATAAACAATGCTGCTCTTTCATGACAGAACACAATTTATTTCCTTTATCAGAAATTGATCACCCACGAGAGGTTTGAAAGTGCATGTGAGGAGCTAAATAATGCATTACTTCGGGAGCAGCAGGCCCAAATGCTCTTGAACGAACAGGCACAACAGCTACAGGAGTTGCAGCATAAACTGGAATTACATTCCTGTGAAGAAGCAGACAAAAACCATACTCTAAGTGAAGCTGTAAAGGTAGGATGGTGTTTCTTCTCAAACAAAAGATGCTACCCTTGTCTCAGAACAAGATTTCAGCTTTGCAGTCTTTAGAAGAGCACCTTATGTTGCACACATTAAGGTCGCTAACACAAGTATAGTCACAAAGCCAGGAAGCACCCTGAGGACACTTTAGTAAAGAGAGCATTCTGGCACACATTGATGTATTTTATCAATGTACACAGCCATATCTTTCTGTCTTAAAAATGCACTCAGGTAAACAAACTTGAATTATGGGGTATTTTCTGACCCCAGTGAAAATTCCAGTTGTAATGCATAAAAATGCCTCATGTCCAAAGGAGCGTTTATGTGTATGCAGTGAAGAGGGTTCTGCTCAAACAGACAAAGTGAAAAAACACAACTTGGCATAGAAGTATTTTTTTTTTAGATAAAATAGATAAAATCAACACTCCTTGTATTGTGGGGTATTTTCTGATCCCAACTAAATTGAGCGTCCACCTTCAGGAATCAAGTGTAGAGTTTAAGTTATAAAACAGTCATTTCCTATCACCATCTACTGGTAGGACAGCACTGTACATCTCAATGAAACAAATTTTAATTTCCCAGAGTGGGCCTAGCCTACTGACAATCAAGGCAGGCTGCATCAGCTTTGCATCGTAATTTGCTGAAGAATTGCATGGGACATTTTTTTTTTGCATGGGCTAATGCAGAGAGAGAGAGATTGAGAGAGAAGAGAATTTGATTTGATTTGATTTATTGTGGCTTTCCCTCCAATATGGGACCCAACTGATAGTGTCAGTTAAAGTAGAGCCATTGGCTGAGTTGCTGAGTGCTAAGTCAACACTTCTATAAATTCCATTATTCCAGTTGGTCTACTCTGATTGAGACAAGCAGTTGGATTTAAGCCTTTGGTTCCAACTGGGTTTGTTTTTTGTTTATAGAGAAAAACTGAAAATGGCAAGTGGTGGACTTTGGGGGACAATGTTTACTGTTGCTCTGGGGACAATGTTGTACAGTGGCCGACACTGTAAATCTACTTCCGTGTTTGTATTCCATAAGATGAAAGTGCATTTTGGGAGCTAAAACATCCCACAATGCCTGAGAAAGTGAAGGGAAATTTGATACAATTTCTATTGTTAGCAGAACCAAATAACAGAGAGACCCTGTCGGCTTCCCATAATTTGTTGCTGAGCACAATTCAAAGGGCCAGTTGTGACCTATGAAACTGTATCTGGCTCATAGCCAAGCTACCTGAAGAACTGTATCTTCCCATAGGAGTCAGCCTGAGCTCTACAGTCTTCAAGGGAGACGTTTCTTTCAACCCCATCACTTTCACAGGCACATTGGTGAGAATGTGGGAGAGGCCTTTTCTGCGGCTGTTCCCACACTCCAGGTCTCTCTTCCTAGGGAAGCTTAGCTGGCTCCCTTTTCTGTCTTTTCATCAGCTGGTGAAGGCTTTGCGTAATTGATTATTTCACAAGAAAAGGGCTTTTTTTTAAAAAAAAAAAGTGTACTGTGCTGCGTTTAATAATTTTAAAAAATTAAAACTAATGTTTTTAAATAGCTAGTTTTTACAAGAAAAGTGCTTTTTAGTGTGCTGTTCTGCTTTGATTAAAACTTTAATTTTATTAAAATTAGTGTTTTAAAATAGTTTTAATATTGTTAATAGTTTAATACTATTTTAATCACAACTTTTGGTAAGGTTTTAGCTGTTACATGCTTTTATTTGTAATTTTCTCTATTTTGTAAGCCGCCTTCTGTTCCAGCTTGGGAGAAAAAGTGGGGCATAAATGAATAAAGTAATGAATGGATTTACAGTCGGAATTCATTTCAGCCCCCTTGGCATTATTACATATGATTTGGATAAAGGAGAGATGAGCAATTTGTTCATAATGCTGGAGGTGTGTATTTCCATGGCCAGTCAATGTCCCCTAAACCTTGGTTGAATTTTTTAAACCTGTACAGGGAGAGAATAAATTGGTTTGGTATTTGAATGTGGACCAGCTTTCTCAAGTGGGAATGCATCTTCTTCCTCTTCTGTACTGCTGTTTGTATACTGAGTCTGCGAGCAAATGATTTGAATCCATCCATCTCATTTTTATTTTTTTTCAAGATATTGATGGATAGTTACCATAAAACATTATAGTCGGTAGTTTGTGTGCATATATTCCATATGCTATGTAGACAGTGCACAATTGTATAGCATTGGGTAGGCTGCTTCCTGACTCCTGACTGAAAAAGGAGTAATAAATGCTTTCCCTATGTGTTACAATAAATGTCTGGGAAAGCAGTGAACTCACAGCTGTAACTAGCTATGGCTATCTCCTATACACCCTTTCTTCTTTATCAGGAAGAAGGAGAGAAAATCTGAGTGAAATGAACACGGTACTATTGCTTGAACCATTGCTCAGGCATCACTAATAACATTCCTTCTGTAAAGCTGAGGTATGGTTAGACCTCTGGGGCAGGAAGCTTGTGATCATCTTAATGTTGTTAGACTGCAACCCCTATCAGCCCTAGCCAGCATAGCTAGGGCCAGACTTTGGGCTGCCTTTCCCAATAGCAGAGAGGCTTAGGGCCTGTCCAAACAGTGAAAATAATCCAAATGGCAATTGCATGGAAACTGATCTGTCCAAATGGACATTCACATCAACACATCTCATTCAGAAGGGGGGCAGCTAAATCCACCATAAACTCCATCTGGGAAGCTTTTGGGGCTTCTCCCGGAGTTTTTAAAAAGCTCCATAGGGCATATGAATGTGTAATCATTAAGACAGTCACAGTTGCATTGCTCTGACCAGGCAGCGTAATCTGATTGGCTGGTCAAGCATGGGGGGCAGGGCTAGCAAACAGGGAAAGCACCTGCTGCCTCCATGTTGGATTTTCGGCTAAGTGAGGGTCCGGTAAGTCGATAAAACAGCAATCTTTTACTCTCTTCCCCCCTTTTTGTAAATATGAAATATCACATGTACACACCATGGTATACTGTTTTTTTTTTTAAATTGGCAGCAGCAGATTTAAAAGTGTGAGTAAATCACTCTTGGCCACCATCTTGGCTAGGGGGGCTCATTTGACCATTAAGATAGGTCGCAGTGCTGTGATTGGCTGCTTCTTCAGAAGAGACCATAACCCTCCCCCCCCGCCCATATAGACAGGGCCAAAGAAGTACAACTGATGTGTTACACTTGGCGAAGTAGTCTCCCAGCAGAGATTGCAGTGTCCCACAAGATACCCCCTGTTCTCAGCTATCTTTTTCCAGTTCTGAGGGAAGAGTTAGAAGAGTATCAATTGCATGTGAACATGTGCAAGTCCTAGAGGATTGTATCTCATGCTTTACACCCTCCATTTTAACTCCTCTTGAATCACAAGCCAAAGTACTGTAACCCAAGAGGAATGCAGAGAAATCTGTTTGCTTCCAGGGCCGATTTGGATTTAACAGGGAAAATTCCTTCTCCGCTCCAACTTGGGCAACCAGCTGCATTGGCACAGCCAGGTTAAACAGTGTGTGTATGTGTGGGGGCATTCCTTCAGCATATTTTTGGGGTTTACCACGTCCTTTAAGGGCACTTCAAGGGGGACTCAATCATCTGAGCCCTCACCAACAATCTGAATGGTATAGCCCAAGCACAAGTTGAACTGATATAAGTGAGCCTATTGTTGAATCAAAATGGCTATCACAACTGTTGTCACACTGTTGTCCTCTGTATCAACCTTAATGCTGAATTGCAAGGGCAAAAAAGACAAAATGTAGAAATTAAAACTCATGGATGACTGCTAGGAACAGCCCACAAACTCCCAACTCTACAACCAAATCCAAAACTGCATGCTTACAGCATGCAGCAGCCTGTAAGCCAGTGGAAAGATTCAAGATGGAAAAGCCTTCAAGCCAGTGACTCTTCAGCTGAATTCAGAAGCCCTCTAGAGTCTCTGCTTGCCGGCAGTGGGGGGGGGGGCATTTGATGTCACAGCTAGTTACTAATGGATTGTTAATTAAAAACTATGGTGTCATTGCTTACTATGCCAACAATAGTTGTTTTCCCAGTTCCCATCTACTTGAAAAAGTACACAAATGTAAAAGATATTTAGATTCCTCAAACATGACAATTAATTACAACCGTATATAATAGATGTGGAAAAGAAAAACTCATAGAAGAATGAGTGCAAAATACTAAAAATTGCACATTTTGATAACTTATGAATTAAATGTTTCAAAAACCATGTTAAGGACTTTTCAGTGATTGTTGAGAATATTTAAAATTAATTCACCATTAAAAAGAAATGCTAATAAAGGCTTAAAGGAAATAGTTGACAGTTACACATTATACACTTTGGTTTGGAAGTCATGCAACATATATTAGTAATTAGGCAACATTGCAACATTCTGTTATTTTCTTCAAATAGGTTTAAACCACCGTTGATTAATTTTGCAGCTTTATCTGTTTTGATTATAATCCCATATACTTTTTATCTTCTCAGTGGCATATACCATAGAGACATGTATGCTTGCCAATTATGTTTCAAGGTCAGTTAGAACTAAGCACTGTTCTTAGACTATTTCTTTTATTAGGTGAGAAAAGATAGTACCACAACTATCTGCTTTTGCAAAGAAAAAGAGTTTGTACTGGTGGGAACAGACTCTATTCTGTTTTACATAGTAAAACTATATAGTAATGTCTGAAAATTGAAATGAATTTTCTTCATCCACAAGTACTAGAGGCATCTATTTCTTTCTAGATTTCATTTCATTCATTTGTTTCATGTAAAAATATGTTCATAAATTTTATTTTATGAGATTTACTGATTGATTTTTAAATATTTTTATTCAATCTGATCATCCAGATATAAACACATCATCATTATAGATCAAATATCAAACAGTGAAATTGAGAAAGGGAAATGGAAACATTCAAAAAGACAAGCTGTAAAATGAGACCAAATCATGATAAAAGCATCAGTCAGTTACTGCCTCAGTAAAAAGCATGCTGAAATAACAAGTATCTTTAGATGGTGTCTGAGGACTCAGTAGAGAGGGACTCTCTGAATATTATGGGGCAGGTGTTGTTCATTTCAATGAGATGTCTGTTCCATTGAGAGAAACTAAATATTTGCAGCTATGCCTGGTGGATTGGGCCCAGCCAGCATTAGCATTTGACTTTCTGATGGCATTGTATGCCTTGTCAGTTAAGCAAGAATTCTTTCCAAGAGTTTCAATATGATAAAATGTAATCTAATTGGAGCATAACCTTCAAAATCCGAGGTAGTTCTATTCATATTAGTACAGTTTTCATAGAATTCATTTTCAACAATTCACTTAGTAGTCAGATCTTATCGGATATAAGAAAGCAAACACTTAAAAATACTACTTAGGCATTCTAGGAGTTATCTTAGACATTTGACTTCTCATTAGATGCTTTAATTCTTTTAAGTGTGGGCACCTCAGATAATGATGCCATTTATTGCAACACTTTTGCTCCACAGACAAAGCACGCATTGCACCTTTTTCTTAAAATAACACAATATAGACCAAGTAACATTCTCTTTCTGAAATACTGGAAGAACCAGTCTTTGTGGAAGATTAGGAATAATACTGGATTTGTGTTTGTGGATACCTAAGAATAAATTAAATGTTGGTGATTTGCAAAACAGTGGTGTATGGACTTTTCTAAAAGGTAAACTATATGCACACATGGGTTATACAGAAGGATTAAGAATTACCTCTCTCTCTGGCTTTTCTTCGCAAATGAAGATTCAGGAAGGACTCATCCCGCGCTTACTCCAAGCACACTGATGACTAAAAAGGCCAATCCGAGATAAACACGTCCGGTTGCAGAAAGCACAGGAGAAGGTCTCCTTGGGTGATGTTTTTGGGTTGTGATTCTTTCTGCGTTGTCATTTCTCTTCAAGACTTGTTCAGCATGAGTTCTCAAATAAGGCTGCAGCATTGTGGATAGTGTGTCTCCATGCCTCCCGATGTGAGGCCAGGGCGGACCATTGTTGGTGATCAATTTGGCCGAGCCTGAGGTGTTGTTTCAGGGAGTCCTTGTATTGCTTTTTTGGAGCACCCCTCTTACTCTGACCCGTGTCAAGTTCACCGTAGAGTAGTATTTTTGGGAGGCGATGGTCCTCCATCCTAGAAATGTGCCCTGCCCAGCGCAGCTGTGTTCTCAATATCATGGCCTCAATGCTGGTGATCCCTGCTTGCTCAAGGACAGCAACATTCGTCACATAGTCAGTCCAGTGTATATTTAGGATTGTGCATAAGCAGCGCTGATGAAAGCGTTCGAGGAGTCGTAGATGGTGGCGATAGGTGAACCTTGTTTCAGACCCATAAAGGAGAATAGACAATACAATGGCTCTATACACACTGATTTTTGTGCTTCGCCTCAGGTGTTTATTACTCCAGACTCTTTTGTAAAGTCTTCCAAATGCGCTATATGCCTTTGCTAATCTGTGATCGATCTCTTTGTTAATCTTGGCATCTGAGGAGATGATGCTTCCCAGGTAGGTGAACTGCTGAACGGACTTAAGCACAGATTAGAAAGGGCTCTGAAAGGGCATTGCCATATCTGACTTGACCATGCTGGCCCTCGTGTAGCATGATAATCTACATGAAGGCTTTGGTGAGGTCAACAAATGTATACAGAAGGATAGTTCTTAATCCTTCTGTATACATTTGTTGACCTCACCAAAGCCTTCAACACCGTGAGTAGAAAAGATCTGTGGCAGATCCTGGAAAGACTAGGATGTCCCCCAAAATTCCACTAGTAATGGTCATACCAGTGGTGGCTGCTGGCTTCCATGTCACTTGGGCATGAAATCCAAATTTTAGTATGAATTGTAAAGGAGCTATCCAAAGTGCTGAAATCTACATCCTAAATAGGATAATAGGTGCAGGACCTTGGCTAGCTCCTTTGAAGTTCAGGCTAAGGTTTGGCTTCACCATCAGCGACTGCTGAATCTCACAGTCTTGACCACTGGTTGAAAGGAGACCTCCATTTGAGAAGAGAGTCTCAGAAATAATATATAAATAAAAAGAGGGGGATGAAAGACACTTCATGATCCAGCCTTCATCTCTAAACATTGGTTTCAGTTGTCAATCTGAAATAATGTATTACACTATATTTGTCATTTCATTACAGTATCTTAGTTCTAGGGGGATTGAATCTTCTTCTCAAATGGTGTAAAGATCAGTTTTACTTGCTTAAATGGTTATAGCAAGAGTTCATAATATATCTGGATAGTTATGAGTTAATTTTGAGGCTTACTCTCCACGCTGCTCCTTTGTATACTTCTAAAAGTAAGGATGATCAGACATCTGAAGTAAAAATTGTAAGATGGCTTTGTAGCTGCAAAGGAGGGAGATTTTAGCCACCTTTACTGTGGACATAAAACCTCAGATATTTACCCCTCATTGGTGCCTGGGTTGCAGCAGCCAGGGGTACTTTATCTCAGGCTTGGCCAAATTGATCACCAACAGTGGTCTGCCCTGGCCTCACATCGGGAGGCATGGAGACGCACTATCCACAGTGCTGCAGCCTTATTTGAGAACTCACGACGAACAAGTCTTGAAGAGAAACGACAACGCAGAAAGAATCACAACCCAAGAACATCACCCAAGGAGACCTTCTGCTGTGCTTTTTGCAACCGGACTTGTTTATCTTGGATTGGCCTATTTAGTCATCAGCGCGCTTGCAGAAAGCGCGGGATGAGTCCTTCCTGAATCTTCGTTTGCGAAGAAAAGCCAGAGAGAGAGAGACCTGGCTATAGCTTTTTCTCTGGGGTTCCTTTGTAGTGATCACATTTCATGACTTTCCAGTTTAGAAGGGTAGGCTGCTGCAAAATACCTGTTAACAGGTACATGCCTTAGAAGCTCAGCTGATTTGTAACAATGTGTTTATATATGGCTGCTAGGAGTATATGACAGAAAAGCTTTTATCTATACTCTGGTTCCCTGTTGTTTTTATGTTAAATTCAGTTCTGGTTATCCAGCTTCCTAAATGGCAGGCTTTATGTTTCCATCATAATTCAACAACAGGGGTGGGAAACCTTCAGTCCTCCAGATTGGTTAATTACTACTCTTATCATGCTTTACCATGGTTGTGGTGGTGAATGCTGACAGGAATTGGAGTTCGATTTTTGGAGGATCACAGTTTCCCCGCTATGATCTACAAAATAAATTGCAAGTGCCTTCTTGACCTTCCTATTGATGCTGAAGGGAAACGAACATGGCTAATCCACAAAATGCTTTTGTATTGCCTTGGTCATCCTGCAAAAGAACAAGATGATGCTGTGGAGGTAATATGGTATATTTTCCCCCTGTGATGCGAAGAAACTGGGAAGTGGGTTATATAGCAAGGACTGAGGAATGGCTGTTTACCTTACCATAGGCTGTACATGACCAACAGATGCTTAGACATTTTGACTTGTATTGCATCTGTTAGCTTCATGGAACTTTCCCAACATGTGCGCCTTGCAATAGTGACTTGACAATCTTGGCAAACTATATTAGACTGGACAAGCTTATGACTCACAGATTCCATTCTCTTCAGATTCTAATCTGTCAGGGTGGGAGACAGAAATGCATTTGTTTCCCTAAAGTTGTATCCTTGGTTCACTAGGCCTGGTCTTCTAATTTCTCCTAGAGTTAACTGGGGAATAATAATAATAATAATAATAACCCCACCCCTCTGTTAAAAACAATCAGGGTGGCATACAACAATTAAAATACAACAATATTGAGTAAAATCCCTAAGCACCACCCACCCCCACCCTTCCCCATAAAAAGATATTAAATTAGTATCAAATTAAAATCCACCTAAGCTAAAATCACATAAATAAACAAATACAAAAATCAACAACCAGCAAAACTAAAAGAGGCCAGGAGACACAGCTCCTGAGGCCAGGAGCTAATCAGGAAAGGCCTGCCAAAAGAGATCCGTCTTTAGTGCTTTTTTAAAGCTACTCAAGCTCATCATCTGACGGATCTCGTTCGGCAGGCCATTCCATAATTTGGGGGCAATTACCGAAAAGGCCCTCTGGGAGATTGCAGACAGCCTAGATTTTTGTGGCTGAAGCAAATTCCTCCCAGAGGACCGGAGTGCGTGGGGAGGATTGTATGAAGGAAAGTCCCCTTCATTAGAACTGTAATTAGATACCAGAACTGTAAGGTTGTATATGAAAATATGCATAGCTTTCCCCCTGACTGTAGAATAATGTTTCGCCAGGGAAATTTAGCCAAGACCAGGTATCTTTTCTAACTCAGTCTATGACTGCTTATCTTTGGGCAGACATTTGGTGACCAGAGGAGCATGCATGTGCCATGTTTATTCTGTTTCATGCTCTGTTGTTGTTACATTTACATGTACTTAACATTCCCCATCCCAGATCTCCAGTGTGTAATTTTGGAGAGAATTGGTGAAAACCAGGTTGCCCATGGAAACCTACTGGGTGATCTTAGGCAAGTCACATTCTCTCAGTCTCAGAGGAAGACAATGACAAACCCTCTCTGAAAAATATCTTACCAAGAAAATACCATGATAGGCTCACCTTAGGGTTGCCATAAGTAAGAAATGACTTGAAGGCACTCAACAACAACAGTTGATGTGTTAGGAGTACAGAAACAGCACATAGCACCACCCTAAGGGTAATATAGCCTGGATTTATCACTGATGTATTTGCTAGGAATGCTTCATAACTTTAAGAAAATCCAATCTTTCACCAAGTGTATAAAGCTACTTTGCAGGTAGGGTTCTGCAGATTGTTGTCCTATTCTAATCTGATAAAATATGGGAAATACAGGGGTGAGGGTTTTTTTGAGAGTTCTCCCCCCTGTTTTTAAAGTGATCTGATGAAAGGCTAATGCCCTAGTAGAATTACTGTGGATATGTTCATAATAAATTTAGAAAATAAATTTGGGGCTTTCATTCTCCAGCTCCCATGAGTATTTCTTTTTCCTTGCCCCTAGAGAAACAAGCTAGATTTAGAATGCTCAAAGCGATGTTGATTGCTAGTAACTGTGTTGTCACTTTGGCAAGAAAGAGCAATTCTAAACACTGTATCTATTAAATTAAAAGCTGTTGTTCATTAAAGAACATAATGTAGCTGATTATTCATTAGTGTACAAGTTAATAGTAAACTGTTAATCAAATTTATCATGTTAAAGCAAGCTAGAGAGGGAGAGTTCCCTTCTGAATTGTTTGGAGACTAAAATTTCATAATTCATTAATTAGTTAAAGGCTTTAGTTGTTTGAAAAGTTTTGTATTATACATATTCTCAGCACCTAAATAATTTATAGAAATGGGATTTTCAGTTGTAATTTCCACCTGCCTTTCCTTCATCACAAGAGCAATTCATTGATCCACTTCTTTGTCCTTCATTCAGAAAAACAGTAGTTCATATAAAACATGTTTCTTATAAGTACCTCTCTATGCATATTTGGAAGAGAATGGATATATTCTCTATATATATCCATATACATTCTATTATGGTATATTCTGTTACGTTTTTACTATCTGTGATAATTCTCCAGAGTTTTGCCAAAAGAACTTGGGCTATTGTCTCATTCACATGCCACAGTTCTCCTTCTCTGGTATGTTTTTAATGTGGTCAGAAAAGTACTACACTTTCAATATGGACAACTCCTGCAGAGGTGGATTCCTGTGAGAACGGTGAAATTATCTGCACCCTGAAATGATTTTTGGAGCTATGTCTATGGATCATTGTGCAAGAAATATTTGATAAGAGTGTTGTCTGCACAGTAGGCTAAAAGGCAAGATTTTTGCTCTGGTGATATTTTAAAAAATGATTCTACAGATGTACATTTGTACGTGTGTGCTGTAATTCTCTCATTGTGTGTATATTTATATAGTAGAATGACTGTTACAAGCTCTTTTCTGTGGAATTATAGGTTCCTCAGAAGCTTATTGCAATCTTCTTTATGAGAAGATCAGTGATAGTGCACAAGCTCTCCTGAAAGTTTACCCCCTATGATCAGACATGATCAACAGACAAATAGGCAGCCATCTTCTTCACAAGTATGGATGATATCAGTTTATTAGTGGGTGGCCACCAAGATGTGCCTCAAGAAAGACGTTATCACTAGACAGGTGACCCTGTGATCTGACACAATTGTTGTGCTGTACATGATGTTCTTTCCTCTGACTACCATAAAATGAAGCAGCTACACTGTACCAACAATATTCAAAGGTAAAAATGATTCACCATTATTAGGATTTCTCCTTTCTGTTTAGTCATGTTTATAGGTCACTTTTCCAGAGAAAGCTGCTTGACAGATTATGAAGGGCAGAATCCTGTCTCACGCAAGTGGAAGGAGATTTTCACACTACACTGTTATAGTGTTACTATTCCACTTTAACTGCTCTGGCTTCCTCCTGTTGAATTCTGGGGTTTGTAGTTTAGTGAGGCCTAAGAGCTCTCTGGCTGAGAGTTGTAAATGCCCCTCCCTAATCTTCAAATCCCAGGATTCAACAGGAGGCAGCCATAGCAAATAAAGTGGAATAGTAACACTATAACAGTGTAGTGTGAAAATCTCCGAAGTCTGCTTGCACAGTGGGGCTTTCTCTTCCATTCCTTTCTCCCAAAAATCCTCCATCCCTTCAGAGTAGATTTGGAAACTGTGCATAGGGGGAGAGTGAATTGTTCCCTTAATTCTGCTGACAGATGCAATTCGGTCAGTGGAAGTAATTAATTGGAGCACAAGCATTAAAAAAACCCCAGGAATAGCACAGAGGCAAAAAGTAGAAACACCCCCTCCCATACCCTTATGGTGTTGTTGCATTAGGAGGGCCATATGTTTTTAAAAGTAGCCTTTAAAACTGCTCTTCAGTGCTGGTGCAAATATCTCTGACATGGGCAAATGCATATTATTCATTATTATTTTATTCATTTATATCCTGCCTTTCTCCCATAAATAGGGCTCAAGGTGGCTAACATATTTAAATCAATACAAGTTAAAAACAATACAAAAGTAAAAAAAAATCTAAATATGAAATTAAAAAATCGAGTAAACAATTTATAAGTTAAAACATTCAACATTAAAAATAGTAAAATGCATTTAAAAACCCTTTAAAATCTTACAAAGAGAACCACACAGCCGTAAAAGTCCAGCCCTTGCCAATTTGTAAAAACCCGGTGGCACAAAAATGTTTCAACCTTTCGCCAGAAAGAGAGCAAAGACAGGGCCACCCTGGCCTCTCTGGGGAGGGAGTTCTGAAGTCTGGGAGCAGCCACCGAGAAGTCTCCCTCCCTCGTTCCCACCAAACGAGCCTGAGAAGGTAGTGGGACATGTTCTTTTGCCTCTGCTTCCTCACCCTCCCTGCTTCATTTTTCCATGGCAGGAACAGGCAGGGCAAAGAGACAGAAGGTTTCTGGCGGCTCTGATTGGCACCCCAAGAATCTGATACTCCCACCCTCCAGGTCAGCTGATTTGTGTACCTCTTTGACAGGTTTTTCTGTGGAGGTCATTTCACAAGGTATTTCATTGTCACTGCTAAAAATACTTCCTTTGTCTGTTGTCACTAAACCCACCATTTTGTTTCATCACCACATGGCCCTCCCTCCATCCCAACTGCCATTGCCCTGGCCAAGGAGGGAGAGAAGGAGAGGCAGGCAGAGCTCCATCTTGCCTCTGCCCATAAGCAGAATGTCCCTCCCTCCATCTCAACTGCCACTGCCCTGGCCAAGGAGGAAGAGAAGGAGAGGCAGGCAAAGCTCCATCTTGCCTCGGCCCAGAAGCAGAATGTCCATCCCTCCAACCCAGCTGCCATTGCCCTGGCCAAGGAGGGAGAGAAGAGAATTTGCTAGACTTCATCCCTTCCCCTTCTGCCATCCCCTTTCCTTTTGTATCATGTCTTCATTAGATTGTAAGCCTGAGGGCAGGGAACTATTTTGTTGTTCTTTTTCTTGTAAAGCACCATGCACATTGATGGTGCTATTGAAAATGATGATGATGATGATGATGATGATGTAGGCATGCTTATGTCCTGAAATAGTTACAAACGTTGTGATGCTTCAAGACTAGCATGTGACTTGCTCTGATTCAGATGAGAATGTGCCATATTGACAAAGACTGCTTCTCTCCTACTAGGTCATTAAAGTGTTACTATAACAAAATAAATAAGTGTAAATATTTTAGATATTTAATTTTTTTCATGTAAATATAGACAAGCATATATTTGAAAAAACACATATGGAAATATATTTTTGCCTGAGCTACAATATGCAGACAAAGTTTTCTTTAAAGGAGAGAAGTTATAACTTTTTAATGTCTTTTTATTTAACCATTCAAAAATGAGGGGTGAAATGAGGCTTTCTGGAATTATTCTAGTCCCACCCTTACCACCTCTTCTTTTGGGTTGTTTGTAGAGTGGGAAACAATAGTATTTTATTTTAGCTGTTTTCTCCGCCTAAAGACATTTGAGACAGTATTCAATAACTTGCTTGATGTTAACTTGTATTAATTAATGATAGCTTAAATACACAGGTACTAGATTTCATTTGCAGCTTTTAAATATTTATTTTAAAACTATATTTTCACCAGCAAAGGTAAAAAGCTTTGGGATTCCTACTTCAAATGTTCTAAATGCAGATTCAAGCATTTCTCCTGCTCCTAGCCAAGCATGGATGCTCTCACTTTTTCTTATGACTGCCAGGAGAAGAACTTTTCACAGATACTTTTTTCCAGATATGGTGAAGGAGTTTTTTTTAAAATCCATTTAGAAACACAGCACTGATTTTGTAATGTGTATTTTTGTCCCTGTTGCTGAACTTCTGCTTGATCTTCTCTGTCTAACCTTGACTTTGAATAAAATTGGTTATCTGGAGAGGAATCAGCACTCATTGTTGGTGCTCGTGCTTTGTTTGCTGACTATTGGTTGTTGTTGTTATGTGCCTTCAAGTCGTTTCCAGCTTATGGTGACCTTAAGGCAAACTGATCACAGGGTTTCTTGGCAAGATTTGTTCAAAGGGGGTCTGCCATTGCCTTCCTCTGAGAGCTTGAGTGTGTGACTTGTAGAATCAGAATCATAGAATCAGAGTTGGAAGAGATCACAAAGAGCATCCACTCAACCCCATTCTGCCCTACCGGAATACACAATCAAAGCATTTCCGAAAGATAGCCATCCAGCCTCTGTTTAAAAACCTCTGGATAAGGAGACTCCATCACACTCCGAGGCAGCGTGTTCCACTGTCATACAGCTCTTACCATCAGGAAGTTCTTCTTAATGTTTAGGTGGAATCTCTTTTCTTGTAGTTTGAGTCCATTGCTTCATGTCCTAGTCTCTGGAGCCTCACAAAATGAGCTTGCTTCCTCTTCAATATGACATCCTTTCAAGAATTTAAACTTGGTTATCATGTCACCTCTTAACCTTGCCCAAGGTCATCTAGTGGGTTTTCATGGCTGAACAAGCATTTGAACCCTTCTCTCCAAAGTTGTAGTCCACTCAAACTACTACACCATGCTGGTTTTCATGTCCTTACTATCTTCAGTTTAAAAGACTTGGGTGTCAGGAAAGGCTTCTGCTAATAGTGTTGCTAGGTTTTCAAAACAGCAATAAGGGACAGTCAAAATTCATGATGTGCAGGGTTGGCAGTCAGGAAGTAGCTTTTAGCAAGTTTGTGATCTACCTAAATACTAAATGGAAGTATTGATTTCAGTTAACTTAACCATGTGTTTATCTGTAAAAATAATACACTGGTATGAGGGACAAGCTTTCCAACTCTCAAATAAGGGATATCCTTTATAAAAAGGGACATCTGGCAACCCAGAGGTCTGCTGTCATCAGAGAATGGAGCAATGCAGACTCCTTTATGATGCGGCTTCGTATGTTCATTTTGTTTAGGACTTAACTTTCCAAAGCAATCTGCTTTTTGTGTAATTAAACCTCAGTTTAAAAACAACAGCAATTGAAAACGTGCATTTTGATGGCCTTTTATAATTTTCTTCAGGGGACAACCTCCAGTCAAGCCTTACTTTTACTTTTTTGCTTTAAGTGGGTTTTTTTTTTAAAGTCTGCCACTGAAGGCTTAATGGTATTACTACCTTTTTGTAATTATACTAATAAATGCTTCTGTCCGTGACCTTGGAATTTAGAGTGCAAAGGAAAAGATTTATTGACATGCATGTTTGAAGGGAAAAAATGGGATTATTTCACAAGTAAAATGCAAAGGTGTTAAATATGTTCGCTTGCGTATCACTTATCCCAGTTTGCTGAAAGCCTTTATGTACCTTTAAGATTTTATTCAAAAATACTAGAAGGCTTCTTGTTAAATCCAGTTTCCTGAGAGATATTCGTTAGAACATTGAATCAACTACAAAGTAACTATATTACCTTGAGATGTGTGGAAAGAATCAATAGACCTATAAAGTTGCATACAATTTTTTTAATGTTCTAAATCCCATTTTCCCTAGTAGGTTGAATATCAATGAATAAGACTTTTCTTTGGCTTCTGATATTCTAGTCCCTTATACTTAGTAGTTTTTGTTGTTATTTTAAACAAGGGAAATAACGCTTTCTGGACCTCTTCTGTCAGTGTCTTTGTTAACCTTAACAAACTTTTCCCATGATCTGTTCATTTTGTGTCAAGCTTGAGCCTGTAAGTATTTTTATTTTTTTGGAAAGCTACTATAAAATCCATACTGAAATGACTGTTCAAATAGACATATTAGATGCCTCCGTTATTTGAGGGTAGGAATAAACCCTGTCCTAATTCTATTTCACTTTGTATATTTAAACAGGCTGCCATGGCACATACTACAGGATCATTACACTGTCAGCTAAAGGATCATAGAATCATAGAATCTTAGAGTTGGAAGGGACCATAAGGCCATCTAGTTCAGCCCTCTGCCATGCAGGAATACACATCTAATGCACATCAGAAAAGTCTCCATCCAACCTCTATTTAAAGATGGAGAGTCTTCACCCTCTGAAGCAGTCCTTTCCACTGTCTTCCACTGTCTAACACTTCTTACAGTGAAGTTCTTCTAAAGTTTGGGTGGAGTGGTACCTATGTGCTGTGTCTCCTACTCCAAGAGCTAGTAAGAGATACAAACACTTGCGCTGGCTCATATGTCTTACTCAGACTTTGGAAAGTTACTTTAAAAAAAAACATATGTAACTCATTACAAAGCCTGGACTGCCCAAAATGACTCTGTTCTATTAGCATTTTTTTAAAAAAATTGTAATGTTATATATTGTACTACTCACTGTGTTGCTACTTTTTAAAAAGAAAATACACCACAGAATTAGAGAGAATGGCAGAACACCAGAGGTGGCATTACACACAGTGAGGGGACTATATGGAGTTCTAGCAGCTGCAGATTACACCACTTGCCTTCCAGTGAGAGAGCCACTGTGTCCCTCCCCTGTAATCTCATCCCCACTCCTTCTCCCCCTCCAGTGGTTCTTGTTGCCTTGTGCTGCCACTTGCTGTCCCTCTGTGTAAAACAGTGCAGGCCACACAAAGCAGCCAGTGCTCCTTTTCACCAGCACAGTCCCATTTTGACCCCCTAAACCTGCAGAGTTTAAAACTCCCTGATTTGAAATAACAACAAAAACTACTAAGTACAGGTCACCCCCCCCCAATATCCACAGAACCAATACCCATGGTTTCCAGGGACACAAAATAGGGGACACATACCATAGTGTTGTTCTGGAAAATGCCTCAAGAGGTGTCTTCTCTAGGCATCTTCTAGATCCTCCAATGCAACTCTATGGTATGTTTGTACAAGAAGTCCTTTATTTTAATAGGGTTTGCTTTATCTATCCCCTGCAGATACGGGGGCGAGGGGAAACCTGCATAAGGGAGTAGGATATTGAAAATCAGAGAAAAGTCATAGAATCATAGAATTGTAGAGTTGGAAGAGACCACGAGGGCCATCCAGTCCAACCCCCTGCCATGCAGGAAATCTTGATCAAAGCATCCCCGACAGATGGCAATCCAGCCTCTGTTTAAAGACCTCCAAGGAAGGAGACCCCACCACGCTCCGAAGGAGTATGTTCCACTGCCGAACAGCTCTGACTGTCAAAAAGTTCCTCCTCATGTTGAGGTGGAATCTCTGTTCCTGGTGATGCTTGGGGACAGTTACTCATCAAAAACAAAGCTTAATTGTGGCGTCCCTCAGGGCGCCATCCTGTCCCCGATCCTCTTTAATATCTATATGAAGCCGCTGGGAGAAATCATCCGGAGACATGGCAAAAGTCTTATCCATTGATAGTCAGTCTACTAGGGGAAATGGAATTTAGAATGTTAAGAAACAAATCTGTGCAACTTTACAGGTCTATGGATTCCTTTTGTCTATCTCAAGGCATTATAGTTAGTTTTTTAAAATTTATGAACAATTTTCCAGCCAAAAATGCCTCTAAATGGCCACAAAACACAGCACTTTCCACCCACAGCCCTAGGCCCCTCACAGTGCTTGCTCCCCTTCTGTAATTGGCTGAAGATTGGGTGGAAAAGTAAGCCAGAAGTGATGTGATGTCACTTCCAGTCATGTCGGACATGTCAGTGAAATCCCACTGACTGGAAAGCTCAGATACCTCTGTTTCTCACCCTTTAATGGTACAAAGAATTTGTTCCCTAGGTGCCTGACTCATCAGGAGACCCTGTGTGAGTGGGGCACGGTTGTGTTGCTCTGCCCTGTTTTGCTTAACATAAAACTATCTAAAAATATTGTTCTGTCCAACCTTCTCATTCACACTTAAAAAAAAAGAGAGAAAAAAAAAAAGACTAACATGGAATTATGCTGGGCTGCCATATTCTTCCACAGCTGTGTTCAAGAGTATCCACATTTTGCTTTGTTCTCAGATTTCTTTCTCTGGTGAAGGTTGGTCTGATGTATGTTGTGTGGTAAATGTAACAACTTTGCAATCATAGATTTTTCTTTAATGTGCTGTTATTCAACATATTTTGCTTTTGGGTAGTCTTTTTACCATTTTTTTTTTGATGGAATCATATCTTATGCATGAAAAATGGCTTAGGCTGTAAGTGAATGAAACTAATAGAGTTTGGATGATTACGTGGCAATCTTAATGGCTGAAAAGATCCAATGTATCTAAAGATAAAATAATTGGGATCAGGTAATTAAAATGTGTCTTAAAGCTCTTTCCAGTTCCGGACAAAAACAGATTCTGTACAATACTATGTGCAGGCAATATGTGGGCTAGGTTTTTTGTTTTGTTTCGCTTTGTGTTTGTTCTGGTACTCTCCTTATTCAGCTTTCCCTTTCCAACAGTTCAAATTTGTTGCAGTGTTTCAAGATAAACACCCTATCAGGCTTTGAAATTTTCTTATTTTTGTAAATATTAAAGCCCAGGGAGCAAAAGAAAGGGCTATATTGTGGATTAAGTGAAATATCTCAAGGCTGCGCTTTTCTGATAACTGAACCTGAAGTGACCTTTCTCAGACACAATTACAGAGCTGTATGTTTTTCCTTTAATTTCATCAGGGGTTTAATTAGTATACAAATAAAACTTCTCTTATCTTCCTTTCTACCTAATTGGCTTGTCTACGCTCATATATGAAGCATGTGAATGTGGGCTGTAATTAGGGTGACCGTGTTAACCTTTTTTTCTCAAATGTACTCCTGCCTCAAGGCCTCAAGGCCTAAAAACAGTGATTTGGATTATTGCTTTGCAATCACTGTGCTTCTCCCATAGGCTTTCTCATGAGCAGAAGGGCTTTGGGTGCTGCCGGTTCCCACTGCTTAAGAGGGATCTTCATTCTTCTCCCTTCTAAATGTTTATTGATTATCTCACTGTTCCACACTCAGCCTCCAACAACTTAATATCAGGTGACAGTCAGGAGAGTTCTCCAAGTAATTAGAGTTGAGCATTGGGGGAACAATTAGGACCAGAGTTATTAAACTTGATTTATCCTATTCTCTCCTGAACAGTTTCTGGGATATCAGAACATCACACTTTTACAATCTACCCTGCTTGAGAAATTAGTGGCTAACCTGCTGCTTATCATTGTTGCCTTGCTGCCTTGAGGCACACCCTCTTGGTTTCAGTCATTCAGCTGGAAATATTAGAGTCCATAAAGTTTATCAAGGGTTTTAATTAGATCAATCTGAAGAAATGGGAAGTGTGGAGTGGGGGTGGAAAAAGGCTTAGCAGTGGAACGTATATTACTAAGGAACACCAGACTACGGTGCAACAGTTTTAAAGGTTTGCTTTTAACCTACAAAGACCAGGACTTAGAAGCTGAGATGAAACTTCCTCCTGAAGTTGTCTGTGATGTGGTATCTATGGCAAGGCAAGGAAAAATACCCATGGTTTGATGTTTGCCTATTATTTTCTTTCTCTTTGCATCATAAAAACCATTAATACTGTAGCGCTTTTACTTTATTGTCTTTTAAAAGACATGGTGATGAGACTACATATTCAGAGCAGAGTAACATTCTTTTTAAAATACCCCTTAAGATAGAGGTCTTATCTTAAGATAGAGGTCTATGCATTTGCCATGAAAGATAACGTCAGCTTTCACGACAAGTGCATATTTAAGTCATCTAGATCACTGATCTAATGATCTAGTGATGGGGTGCAACTAGAGCAAGGAATTATTGTGTGAGTGATCTGGCTCACTTTGGAAGTTGTTCACAGAACATGTTGAGGAGTTCAGTTGTAGCACTAAATTGTATTTTGCATTCTGTAGGTGAGCCTCTGATTCCTGCAGTTTGTGCCTGTTCTTCAAACTGGAGTTACAAACCATAGTTTGGTTATTCATCTCTGATTTAGAGGGCATGCATAAACCAAATTTGTCAGTTCAGATGAAATGGCAACTTATGGTTTGCTCTAAAGGGGAAACTAACACTATGCAAGGTCTCAGAAACATTACTGTTTAAACAACACTCCAGTGTGTTGGCTTGGGGATTCTGGAAATTGCAAACAAGGAGAGTACGGGCAAAAGAAGGGACAGGATTTATATAGGAAAAAAATGTCTTGCATTCATAAATTTTGTTTTGAATGTATACATTATGGTTTTTGTTTTCATGACAGTCACCCAAAGAATGTTTTTGAAAACAAAGTTAGAATTGCCCTCTAACTTTTTTCAAGTGCCTCATTTCGGTTTAGCATGTTGTATTAAGAGCTTTCTGTGCTCACTGAAGGTCCAAAATGGTGAGAAGCTGTAACTGTCGTGCCCTTGAAAGATGTGCCATTTGAGCACTATGGATATAACATGGTATCCATCCTATTCTGTGGTTAGTTCCAGCATCACTAAGTAGAATGAAATCCTCCACTCATACCTTTGGTTTCAGTAAATGTTATAGTTCAGACTGAACCATTAAGAACAGGGGAATTTGGACTACAGATCACCCCACAACACACACTAACATGGACCAATTGGTGGATCCTTCCCATACTTTAAGTTCTATCCCAAATGAATACCATAGTTTAATCACACAAGGTACCCCACTCCTTATATAGTACATGTCAACCCCTTTATCTGTGGGGGATATATTTCAAGACCCCCTGTGGAGACCGGAAACCATGGATGATAGGGAACCTTATTATTTTCAGTGAGATGAATGCCGGAAGTTGACCATGGAATCACATTGGAGGTCCTAAAAATACCTAGAGAGAACATATTTTTTCAGATGTGGATAAGTGAAACCATGCATACTGAATCCATAGAATAATGGGGCTTGACCTGTATATCACTAGGCTTTGATGGTATCAACATCTACAATCAGATGTTCTCCTCTTACTATCTGTTCTGCTTGTCTATAAAACATTTCTCTTCTTATCCAAGCCTCCTCTCAAAAAGGTATTTAAGCAAGGCCAGTGATATCTGCGCTAAATATTGCACTATTATGCTTGGAAAGATTCCATGCTCAAACAGTCTTCCATCTTCCAATTGAAGTTATTGTCCATAGGTTCTTTAGGTTTCCATTGATATTGGTTAAGTATGATTGCTCAGACTTTCTGGAAACCAATATCCTCCAAATTTCTGTTTCTTGATGTTTCAAACCCTCTAATAGAAGGTGTAAGGAAAAGATGTAGAGTGTTCTGTAGATAGTTAAAATTCCTGGCTCCATTATGAAGGTCATAACCTTTTAATTTGTCAAAGTAGCATATAGGAATTTAGTCCTGCAACTACGGAGCTAAATCCTTTTGCAGTAAACATGACAGGCAGAAGGAAATGTACATTAAAATTTCTTTTTTGGTTTTTTATGCAATAAACTCTGTGTATACATTGATGTAAACAAAATGCAGAAACAGTATCTCACCGAAAACCTAATATCATAATGCCATTCTTTTAGTCTGCAGCAATTGTAATGTCTTCCAATAAGAGGGCATGGACAAACGAAAATAAGAGCTTGAGCTATGAATTGAAAATTGGTCTTAGCAAATCAGAAGCTTTGAAAAATGTTACTTTACAGCAAGTAGGATAAAGAACTTGATTGCAGTTTGCGTGCAAGTACTCTAATTGTTCACCCTTTGGGGAATTTTGTGAATTCTCCTGTCTGAACTGATGCTTTACTGGAAGCGTTTAATGTTAGAAAGTAGATCTTAAGGCAGCCTTCAAAAGACAGGAACGATGTAATAAATTTTAGAAATCTCAAAAGCCACATGACACAATTGAATTACAGTATTTTGGCATTTTAAAAAAATGGCACTACTGTAAAGGGAACTATCACATATTAGAAGAGCTACACAATGGATGGTTTTCTTCAATTACATTTCTAATTTTCTTTTCTCTCCTGATCAGTACTCTTCAATACTTTTACTTTCCTTGCATGAATTCAGATGCTTTAGAATTTTTTTTCTGCATAAGGGTGTTGTTTCACTCATGTCCTGCTTATGGGCTCCCCACTGGCATCAGGTTGTCCATTGTAAAAACAAAATGCTGAACTATATAGGCCTTTGGTTTGATCCAGCTTAGCTCTTATGTTGCACGATAATTCTTCATCCTTAAAAAAAAACACCAATGTTTTGACTAAATCACAAGATAACTTGCTTTGATGTCGCACCTGTAGCATCTGTGGTTGTTAAGATCAGGGTGGTTTTCCTTTACTGTGGGGTGCTGAAATATACAATGCACTGGATGTTTAAGGAGGGTAAATAGGTACTATTTTTTTTTTATTAGAAAATAGCCTCAATCTATTTCACAGTCAGTCTGTATTTCTCTTTGTTTAATAGCCTATGGCATAAATTGAAGTTAATTATCGGAGCTGACAAGTAACTCTGTTTTCTGTCTGCTCTCAGAGCCTCTCCGAGGCAAAGATGGAGCTGAGAAGAAAAGATCAATCTCTGCGTCAGCTCAATAGACATCTTACCCAGCTGGAGCAGGACAAGCGTCGACTGGAAGAGAGCATCCATGATGCAGAGAGTGCCCTCCGCATGGCAGCAAAGTGAGCACTGGGGCCTTGGGGAGATCACTTGAAACAGACAAAAGATCAATTCTTACTTTCATGCAAAGGGTTTTAGTCCTGGATAATGCAGTGCTGGAAAACAAAAGTACAGCTGCCTCTCTTTGAAATTTTAGTGAAAGATCCTCTTGAAGAAAGAGAACTTAGTTCAACATACTAATGGCCTGTTTCAGGCATTTTGGAGTCCATGGAAGGGCACGTTTTAGCACAAGTGGTGTGCATTGTTTCACTGTATGGTGCTTGAACCGCTGGCCTAACTAGCAGCCTAGCAAGCTGTCCTGGTAAATGAGCAAAGTGTTCTTGATAGAAAGCAGGTGTCGGAATAGGGCAGCCTGTGGCAAAAGTTGACCAGCTCAACGCATGTACCAGATCTGCAGGAACAAGGAAGAGAATACGCTGAGTATTTACCCCTGCAAGGAGAGCTTTGGGAAGTTACTTTTTTGTACTACAACTCCCAGAATCCCCAAACCTGGGAGATTCTGGCAGTTGCAGTCCAGATTAGTAATTTTTACAAGCTCTAGTTAAAACATGTCATGACAGTACAGACATAGTCATGCATGTGCCTCTTGACCAGAAACCCTAGACACTCACAAGCAATGCAGGCATAGAAACAAAGGTTTTTTTTAATTGTTGTGTGCCTTCAAGTCATTTCTGACTTACGACGACACAAAGTCAACCCTATCACAGGCTTTTCTTGACAAGATTTGTTCAGAGGTGGTTTGCCTTTGCCTTCCTCTCAGGCTAAGAGAATGTGCCTTGCCCAAGGCCACCCAGTGGGTTTCTATGGTTGAGCGGGAATTTGGACCCTGGTCTCAAGAGTTGTAGTCCAGTGCTCAAACCACTGCACCACACTGGCTCTTAAAAGTAGTCTGCACCTCATATTTGGACTTATGAAATCAGTACCTGTCATTCTCAGATGTTAACCCACTTGGCTTCTACACAGATGCATGCTCAAAGTCACTCCCCTTCAAATTCTCCTTCAGTAGCTAAGCATACATATGGCTATATGGCATATATGGCTATATAGCACATGGCTCTAACATTTTGGACATAGAACAAAACCTGTGAACACCACCTGCCTCTGCACAGACAAAATGGCCTGCCTGTTGACGGGTACCTTTGCCAAGGCATAGGATTGCTTCGTACTGGGACCACCCTTCTACCTTTACAATTTAATGCAGATGGAAAGGAAGAAAAGTATTCTTGACATGAAAGGTTTCGGGAATGGGGGACCATCATTGCCCCACAGTTACTAATTAAAAACCAAAGCACATAAATGTGCATACACAAAATAGCACTCAATAGCATGTGACTAAAAAAAGAGGAAAAAACCAGATGACGATGTGGTACCTCATCTAAGGATAACTATACTTCTGTTTACTTACTAAATTTTTATTTTCATTTTCCTCAAGTAGCTGAGAATTATGTAAGTGTATCTATTCTGTTTTATCCTCAACTTTTTACAACTCTTGGTGATAGATTAAGTGTCAGTGACTGGCCAGAGCTGCTAAGAATGGCTGTACAACTGCCCCTGCATCCCTTAAAATTCTTGGGAATGTCAAGATGGCATCTTGGAAATGTTTCTTTCAAGTACCTGGCAAACATTGGGTGTGAGTGTGCTGGTGTTATAAGTACTTTCAAGGAATGCTTGCCAATCCATTGATCTGCTGACCTTCCTCCTCCATGGCCAATTCCCTTTTTTACTTGCAAAGAAAACCTCTTATCATTGTGTTAACAACAGTTCAGGGAAGCCCTGCTTGCTCAGCAACAGGCTAACCAGCCTGTTCTTCCTGTCTGTTTAACTTCAGAAATTGAAATGATGGTTTGGAGGGTGTCATTTCCAGCCAGGGACCTGTTTTCAATTTCCTACTGGGATTGGCAAGAATTGACATTTATGCCCAGGAGCATCATGTCAGCATCTGCAGATAGAAGGACTAGCCTGTCAGCTTGTGAGCCATATATCTTTCTGTCATTGATTTCCCAATTTGAAACTGGTCCTCCCTGCATCACCTTCCTGTTGCTTTTAGGCTGTGGGGAGGGGACTGGCACAGAATACATTTCAAGGATCAATCCAGACTGGCCTGAGTCTAGATCAAACGAAAATGGATTGCAAAATCAGCTAGGATAGTTAAGAACCCCTGATTTCCATACTTTATCCGCAAACCATTATTTACTCACATTGGAGAATATCAGCATGGTTTTATAGTGCTGAGGATGCTGACAATCATCTCTTTTCACCATATGAGAGGAAGCTTTCAAATTCAGAAGGTCCTGCTTGCTAGCAAAATGGAATGTGCCCCTCCCTTCCCATGGTGTAATCTCATGATTGCCTGCCTCCCATCAAGTTTGTCAAGGAAGCTGAAATTTCAAGGCCACGTAAATTGTTTTTCTGGTTTTGTATTGCTTTATGCATATTCCTGCTATAACTATTGGTCATGGCAGTATTGCAGTTTTGATTTCCATCTTCAACCTTTTGGTTCCTTTTAGCTTGGATCTGGGTGATTCATAATTTTCCACAGTCACAAGAATCAAATTCTGAATTTATGGGGGTGGACTTAGTAGTTCATTAACAGATGTTAGAAGGGCGCTAATCCAGTCCAGTGTTGTCCAGTGTGGCATCCTGGGTGGAGCTGATAAATAGCCATCACAGCAGAAATTTGCAGAGAGTTGTTGATCAATCACCTGTCTACATGAAACACCATATGCCTGACCTTCATTCAGCTGAAAAGGGGGAGGTGTTTATGTTTGAATTGAAATTATCCAAATACAACAAATCTTGGGGCTGTTGGTAAAGCTCATAGTTGATGCAACCTTAGTTGTTGTTATTTATTTATTTATTTCATTTGTATCCCACCTTTCTCCCAATAGATGGCTAACAATGAGTTTAAAACAGTCCAAGTTAAAAACAATACAAATTATTAAAAGTATAAATATCAAGTTTAAAAACTAAACAATTTACACAGTTAAAACCACAAACATTAAAATATTGAAATATATAACACTTTAAAATACAAATCACACATCATTTCAAAGTCTAGTCCACATTAGAGTGCAAATGCCTGCTGATACAGAAATGTTTTTACCTGTTTACAGAAAGAGAAGAGAGATAGGGCTATCCTGTCCTCACTGGGGAGGGAGTTCCACAGTATGGGAGCAGCCACTGAGAAGGCCCTCTCCTTCATGATAGCCATGTTTAAATATTTGAAAGGATGTCATACTGAAGTTGGGGCAAGCTTGTTTTCTGCTGCTCCAGCAACTAGGACATGGAGCAATGGATTCAAACTACAGGAAAAGAGATTCCACCTAAACATTTGGAAGAAATTCCTGACAGTAAGAACTGTTTGGAAGTGGAATACACTGGCTCAGAGTGTGGTGGAGTATCCTTCTTTGGACGTTTTTAAGCAGAGGTTGGATGGCTGTCTGCCGCAAATGATTTGATTGTATGACAGGGGGTTGGACTGGATGGCCCTTGTGGTCTCTCCCAACTCTATGATTCTCATTCCCACCAAGTGAGCCTGAGAGGGTGGTGGGATAGAGAGAAGGTCTTCTCCAGATGACCTAAGAGCTATAGTGGGCTTGTAAAGAGAGAAACAGTCTTTCAGATAACCTGGATCCAAGCCATATAAAGCTTTTATAGGTCAAAACTAGCACTTTGAATTGTGCTTGGAAACTGACCGGCAGCCAATGGAGCTGCTGCAACAAGGGAGTTGTGTGCTCCCTGTAATTGTGACTGAAAGAATACTACCTGACCTCTATTATGACTTTTAATTTTTTTCCCAATAGAGACAAAGAATCAATTGCTAAGCACATGAAATCTGTGGAATCTGCTCTTCTGAATGTAAGTAGTTTTCTTTTGTTTTCCTTGTCCACTGTCATATTTTCTTTCAGTCATTGTTATCTTTCTGTAGCTTTTTCTCTGGAATGCTGGAGGAAATTTCAGAATGGTCTCTAATATTAACAATCTGTTTAACTACCTATACAAAATGTCTAAATGGTTTTAGATAGAAAATACATTCACCCCTCCACATTGAACTTTTGCAGATTTGATTTTTCATGGATTATTTGCTGCCACCTCCGCTGCTGCTCTATGCCATTTTTAATAGGGACTGCAAGCCTCGCAAGCCTGAGAGAGACTGCAAACATGCTGCAAGGCTTGTAAGGCCCTAATAAAAATGGAGTAGGGCAGCAGCAGAAGCGGCAGCAAGCCCTGCCAGCCACCCACTTCTGCTTTGTGAAGGAACCCTGCTGCCTTGAAGGCATCCGTGGTGCGTTGCGGATCATACTTGTTTGGGGGATGGCCTAGATATATTTGTGGTTTTTCTACTTTTGTGGGGGCCCTGTGCCCCAACCCTAGTGAATGTGGAAAGCCTACTGTACTGTAATTCTGGAAACTGTGAACTGTTTTAACAGAAATATGAAAGTTAATGTGAAAATGTTGTTTTTGAACGTCTCCTGTGAAGCGATGCCCCTGATGTTTTAAAGGTTTTATTTACTGTTTACTTGAATTTCTCAATTTAAAGCTCAGGACATGGCTACAAAGATCAGAAAAGATAGTTTCATATTCACTTCACACGTGTACATTTTCTCATTTTTCTTCTATGGTTTTAGTTACAACAAGTCTGTCACAAATTAATGACATATCACATTCACAGATTCATTTCCCCAGAAACCAATGAGACTGAAAATGTCTGAACCTTCACCCCCAGCAGCCATCTGAGCAATTCGTCAGCAGCACCAGAGTTTCCAAACCAGAGCTGCTGCTTAGTTATTGAATCATCCTCAACAAACACACCTTTAATAGAATTTCCCTTGACTCCATCCATGGGGCAGTTCATTACAATAAAATAGCTCCCTTGTGCAAATACCTAACATGCATATGTCAATCCTGAAAACAACAAGGCAAATCAGGACCTCAATGTTAGCTTTAGCTGGAGATCAGAAGAATTCTGTTTTTTGTTTCTCATTTCTGCTTGTGTGTGTTTAGGGTTATGCACACTAATATTATTTTAAATCCCCCCTCTCTCTTTTTTTTTTTTTTGAATATTTCATTTTTTAAAAATTACTTTTTCATCTTTTGGTCTTTGGCTTTTTGTTGTTTTTTGTTTGTTTATTTTTAAATTGTAGGGCCGTTTTTAATTGTTAGATTAAATTTCTTGTTGTGAGCATCATTGAATGCCCCCCCCCCCAGAAGAGTGGGCTATAAAACTTGCATCTCAGTGGTGCATCCAACTAAAGGAGAACCATTGAATCAATTGTTGAAAGGTGAGTGAACATTTAGGTAAATTTCATGGATTCAATGGGTGTGCTCTAGTTGGAACTGCCAATAAGATTCAAGCCTTGATGCTTTACAGTCAAATAAAAAGACTATTTGCGTGTGTTCTTGACTTTTCTTTGTTTGTTGGATTGTATTTTAAATTACTTATCGGAGCACAGAGAATCTAGGATGTGGTTTCTTTTATGAAATAGATAAAATAAATATTATATTTGGTAGTTGCTTTCTTGTGAGCAGTCTGGAAAATCAGGCCAGAAAGGTAACTGCTGGCTTAAAATATTAATGCATTCTATGCCTTTTTATATATCTAGGAGAGCAATGCCACAAAAATGTAGAAAGACACGAGTTTACTGTTAAGACTTTCCACTCTGGAAACATATCTGTATTTGCTGTAAAAATGTGTTCAATGCACAGAATTTATAACCTTGATTTCAATAATATCCATTTTGCCCTCTCTCTGAAATGAGACAATCAGATCACAGATAAATGTGCATCTAGTTAGCACTGCTGAATTGTTTGCAAATGTTCCTTTTTTTTACTGCCAGTCTATGGTGATGGGGTAACATTTTCTGATTATAGAACCTGCTTTATACCAATAGAGGGGCTTGAGTGGTCATTTATTTGGTGTTGTTGGTCATCTGTATCCTAAAAATGGTAAAGAAGATTTTGACCACACTTCATTTACAGATATATGGCAAAGTTGTTGTCTGCACAAGGTTGTTTCCAGCTCTTGATAAAATTTGCTTGTGCAACAGCAGAATCAGCATAAGTGACCATTTCAGCTGATGAGCACCTTTAAAACCTCAGAGATCTGGAAACATTTTGGGCAAATTTTTGGGTATCTCTTAAGGCTTGTGAGGAGGAGAAAAAGGAAATCCCATGACATCCACAGGCACCATACTGCATTGAGACTATTGTTTCTTTTAGATATTTGTTTGATGTGATAATAATTCAAGGAAAATGACTCTGTTTTATGTTTTGCTGAAATTTTGAACTGGAGGAAAGTTTTCAGACTTTTAATTTGGCCTTCTCTTCTTAGCCCTTATGCTGTGCCTCATGCCTTTTTCCATTGCCTAGAATTCCAGTGTAACATCTACTACGACGACAACGACCACTACTAGGTTGGCAGCAATTTAAACTAGGTTTTAAAACACATGCATAGCACACAATAAAAGCTAAAAGCACTAAATCCTCTGAAATTATAAAAATTAGGGAACTGTTCTAGGATTGAAGAAGATTGAAATGAAAATGCATACCCTTGCCTGTCCCACCAGCTGTAAAGAGGGTTGACAAAACCTGAATTGGACTTCTGACCACTTCTAGTTTGGCCTGTGGTGGGTTCCTAGGGAGGAAAAATGGATCTTCTTCGTGGTCTCTGTGAATCACACAGCTGGTTTTATTCCTGTGCCTGCTCAGTGTCGCTAGGCAGAATGTGCATAGATACATTTTTGGTGGTAACTCCACCCACATTAACGGCCCCTTAAAAGGCTCTCCTGCCTAAATCCCCTCAGTTCCTTTTTTTCCACTGCGCTAGCAGCTTGAAAGGAACCTTAATCACTTGCGACTTTCGTTTTCAATTCTGACTCGGACTGACTTTTGACTTCGTCTCTTCTCTACCCTTGTTGATGATATTACTGGCTTGACTCGGATTTCCTGACTACGACCTTCGCGCTCCTTTGGCTGTGGTAACGCTCTCTGATTTCTGGTTTGACCTGGACTGCCTTGACTTCGTCTCCAATTATCCCTCATGGCTTCTAAATTAGGCTTTAAAAGATGTGTGGTGTGCCAGGCAAAATTGCCCAGCTCAGATGGCCACTCTCGTTGCCTTATTTGTCTGGGCGAGCCCCACAATGTGGATGCCTGTGTGCATTGTCGGGCCTTCACCCCTCAGGCGAGAAAGCATCGCTCCTCTCGCCTGAAGTCGTTTCTCTATGAAAAGGCCCTTCTTCCATCTGTGGCTTCTACTCCAGCTGTGGACAAGGGACACCCCTTCAACAGCGGGAGAGTTCTCCTTCATCCAAGTCTCATTCTCCACCTGCCAAGTGTCGCCGCTCTCGGAACCCTTCGCGCCGTCATTCTGTGGCATCCGACCCTGAAGCTGTGCTGCATTCGCACAAGCATGTCGCTAGGTCGACCCCAGCTGGGGACCGACGTTCATCGGATTCGGCGGCTGTCCAGTCCAAGGATCTCCCTCGGGATTGAGCGGGCTCTAAGGATCGATCTAGGGACCGTGAACCATCGTCTTCCAAGGGCAAACACCCTAAGAAAAAGAAGGCGAAACGTGCCCATGGTGAGGAGAAGCCGAGGGAACCACCTTGGGCTCGAGAGTCCTCTACATCAACTCCGCAGGGCCCTACTGCTTCTCCATGCCAACCTACACCACGACCTTTGGCGTCAACCCGGGATTGGGTCGTCGAAACCGAACAACTTCATGCCAAAGCTCCTACTCCAACTCTTTCGTTGGAGATAGTTTGGGTCGAAATCGGCTCAGCGGAAGGAGAGGGTTCTGCACGGGATCATAGTCCCTCTCCCACACTGCTGGTCTTGAGGTCGGAGTTGCTACGTGATTCGGCTGCTGCCAAGGAGCCACAGGATGAACCCCGGCCCTCCACCTCCAGGATTCAGGAGGATGAACCGGCCTATGGTGCATACGACATGGCTAGGTCTGTCTTCATGGCCCCCTTGGCGGTACACTCAAAATCTGATGTGACTGGTGAGAATGTATTCCATTTGACCACTGAGGCTGCAACACGCCAAACCCTGCTTCTGACTCCACCGTGCATTTCCTTCCATGGGATGGGAAAGGATGCCCTTTTATTCAGGGAGCCGTCGAAACCGGTGCTTAAGGATGCCTCCTGCCAGGCCTCTCCGTCTCCATCTCGACCTCGACCTCCGTTGCCTCCAGCACCATGACCACCTACTCCACCACCACATACGGCATCTCTCCATCGGGACCACTCTCCATCGCCGTCATCCGACTCCTCTTCTTCCTCTGAGTCTTCTGTGGAGTATCTGCCCTTCATTCCATCTCCTCAACCTGACCTGCTGGACGAGGACTCCTCCTCACCTACAGATGACATTCGGTCCTTCGCCGAACAGATAGTCCGTATGTCACATGCGCTGGACTTAAAGGTGACAGAGAAGGAGTTGGAACCAGTCGACCCCATATCATAGCGCCTTAAGTCTCGGGCTCCCCCAGCGGCTCATATTCCACTGCTACCATCCCTCTTGAAGCTGACCCAGAATTCATGGGAGAATCCATCCTCTATCCTGACAACTTCAAAAAGAATTGACAGGCTTTACAAGGTGGCTGGGGATGGCATCAAGTGGCTACAAGAGCACCCAAAGCTGAACTCAGTTGTGGTGGAGGCAACGTTGGGCACAGTCTACTCCTTCAGACTCCGAAGGAAGGAAGCTAGACATCATGGGCAAAAAGTTATATTCAGTTGCTGGGCTCAGCTTCCGAATCGCTAACTACTCAGCCTGCATGGGCGCTTACCAGCAGGTGTTGTGGGAGCGGATGCTACCGCTGATCCAGGACTTGCCCGACGAGCGCCGGAGACTTGCTGAGGCCATCCAGACCGAGGCCCAACTGTTGGTGGGGCAACAGATGAATTCAGCGAGGCACGTCGCAGATTGCGCTGCCAAAACAATAGTGGGTTCCATCGCCCTACGGAGACATGCCTGGCTGAGATCTTTGGGGCTCTCGACACAAGCGGCTGCCACGATTGAGGACATGCCCTTCGATAGCTCAGGCCTTCCTTTTCGATGCAGCAACGGATGAAAAGTTGGAGTTTATGCAGAAGATGAGGACCACTGCACGGAAGTACGGTATGCCATCAACCTCATCTTCTGCCTACCGCCCCAGGTACCGTGCGAGTTGGCATGCCTCTTCTTACAGTCAATCTTACAGAAGGAGTGGCACCCCGCAATCGACCAGACGATCCCGATTCCAACAACCAGTGTCTTCCGCCTCATCGGTGAGGAGTCAGGGATCCACCTTCCGATATCGTCTGCCGTCTAAGCAGTGATCCAAGGCACAAGGCAGAAGGAGGTTTTGAATTTCCCATTCTTATGTTGATGTTTACCTTCTCTTTTAGCCCCCCACTGTTTGGAGATGGCCTGTCATCGTTCCAGGACGCCTGGTCCTCGATAACATTGGACCACTGGGTACTACAGATTATGCAACAGGGCTACTGGATCGAATTTGACGAACTGCCTCCAACAGGTCAGATCCGTATCACACCGCCCTCCCCTCCCCTCATCAAGGAAGTTCAAACTCTACTTCAGAAAGGGGCCATCGAACCTGTGAGTGCCAAGCATCGTCACCACTGCTTCTTTTCAAAGTACTTTCTCATACCGAAGAAGAAGACAGCGGCCTGCGTCTTATCCCCGACCTCAGGGGGGTGAAGCGGTACATCATCCCGAGGAAATTCAGGATGACTACCCTAGCTGTTATCCTACCTCTTCTTCAACGAGGAGATTGGTTTGCGTCCATAAATCTCAAGGATGCCTATTTCCACATCGGGATCCACCCTTCACACAGGAGGTTCCTGGCATTCCAGATTGGGGATGACGCGTACCAGTTCCATGTTCTCCCGTTCGGACTCTCCACAGCACCGAGGGTCTTCACGAAGTGCATGGCGGCAGTGGCAGCCTTTCTTCGACAAAACGGGATCATTGTCTTCCCTTACATAGACGATTGGCTGCTTGTGGCGAGTTCGAAGACCCAGCTCGAAAAGGACATTGTCTTCACCCTAGATGCGCTACACGCCCTGGGACTTGTTGTCAATATCGAGAAATCTCAGTTGAACCCTGCTCAGTCCAATCAGTTCATTGGAGCTCGACTGGACTCTGTCTCTGCGGCAGCGTACCTACTCGATGATCGGTTCGACACCGTTCGATCCTTGATTCACCACTGCTGACGGTCACGCCGGGTTCGAGCACACGATGTCCAAGTCCTTCTCGGGCACATGGCAGCAACCACTGCTGTTACTCACCTGGCCAGACTGCGGTTCCGACCGCTCCAGCATTGGTTTCTGACCATCTTCGACCACCTACAGGATTCTCCTGGGAAACTACTCACGATGCCTGGCTTTGTTCAACACTCTCTCGACTGGTGGCTTGAACCATGGAATGTCCTTTCAGGTCTTCCCTTCGACTCCCCTCAACCAAACGTCCCCCTCAACCGAACGTCTCCCTCACAACGAACATCTCCCTCCCTCCCCATCTAGTTGGATGAGGGGCCTACCTGGGCTGTCACAGGATCCAGAGTTTGTGGAGCAGCGAAGAGGGAAAGTTACACATCAACGTTCTGGAGCTCCCAGCCGTCCAAAAAGCCCTTCGAGCCTTCGAGGTGCTGGTCCGGAACAGAACTGTCCTTCTCATCACTGACAACACCTCTGTGATGTACTACCTAAACAAACAAGGTGGTACCGGGTCTCCTCAGCTGCTCCAACTCACTCTGCAGATCTGGGACTGGTGTGTGGAAAGGAACATCTTCCTGCAGTCCATCCATCTCCTGGGGGAGGAGAATATTCTTGCAGACGGACTGAGCCATTCCAATTCCAACGTCCACAAGTGGATGCTCCATCGACAAGTGGTGGTAGATCTTTTCCATCGTTGGGGGACTCCCCTCATAGATGTCTTTGTAACTGCCCATAACAGACAGTGCGGCCAATTCTGCTCCAGGGTACGACACAAGGACTCAAGGGGGGACGCGTTCCTGTTCCAATGGAATGGCCCATTTCTGTACCTCTTCCCTCCGATCCGGTTGCTGATAAGGGTCCTAGCCAAACTTCGTCGGGATCGGGCAAACGCGATCCTCATCATACCGTGGTGGCCCCGACAACCATGGTTCGCTCCACTGCTGCTCCTATACAAGAGGAGCTTTCTCCATCTCCCAGGCTGACCAGACCTCTTCACCATTCAAGAAGGCAAGGTCAGACACCCCAACCTCGACTCACTCCGCCTGACGGCTTGGAGGATCCAGCCGTGAATCCACAACCACCTCATGCTGCTCTTCCTTCTGCTTTGCCTGGAGAGGTTTAGGCGTTTGTTGATGCTGCTAGGAAGCCCTCCACTCCGAAAGCCTACCTGTACAAGCAGAACTGGTTTGAGAAGTTCTTAGCAGACAAAGGATCAGACCTCGAATCCTGTACGGTACCGATGATCCTGCAATTTCTTCTCGACCTATCGAGAGCAGGGCTCTCGGCTTTGTCTCTCCGGGGCTACCTAGCAGCTATCTCTGCCGAATCCCAAGCTCGGAATCGACCTTCTCCCTTCCAGGATCCGATAGTGAAGAAAATCCTGAAGGGTTATCTTAATTCCCATCCTTCTGTACTCGATCCCGTGCCGACCTGGAGCCTTGAACTCGTCCTCTCTTAATTAGTGAGACGACCCTTCAAACCCATGGCTTCGACCGACCTTAGGTTACTAACTTGGAAGACTGCCTTCCTGGTTGCCATCACCTCATCTCGTCGGGCGGGAGAACTCTGTGCCCTCCGCTCAGACCCTCCATATACCTGCTTCCACAAGCACAAGGTAGTCTTGAGGCTGGACATTTACTTTCTTCCTAAAGTGGTCTCCAGTTTTCACCTTAACCAGGCCATTGTGTTACCAGCCTTGATGCAGGACCCGAAGGATGAATTCAAGTGTACCCTCCATTCCATGGACGTGCGGAGGGCTCTCGCTTTCTACATACAATCGACTGTTCCATTCCGACAATCACCCCAGCTTTTCGTTTCCTATGCTGACTCTAAGTGGGGTGCACTGATCTCTTCGCAGCGTCTCTCAAAGTGGGTGACATCGACCATCGCTCTCTGCTATGAACTGGCTAAGAAGCCGCTGCCTCCTCGAATTCGTGGACATTCTACGAGAGCTGTCTCCACTTCGACTGCATTCCTCTCTGGGGTGCCCCTAGAGGAAGTCTGCTGTGCTGCGACATGGTCTTCACCATTGACATTTATCTCACACTACAGACTGGGCTGGCAAAGAAGAGAACTGCTCACCAGGCATACCTCGCCCAGCCAACCTGCCATGTAAGAAAAGCAGCTTTCCGCCTCACATGTAGTAAACTACAACAAAAACTCCAAGACAGGCAGAACAAGTGGTGGATCAATATAGCAGAAAAGACACAACGCTGTGCAGATCTGGGTGATCATAGAGGATTTTATGAAGCTCTTAAAGCAGTGTTTGGACCTACTTATCAGGTCCAAAGCTCCTTATACAGTACAGATGGTCAAACATTCATTACTGATAAAGCCTCCATCCTGAATCGATGGACTGAACATTTTCAAAGTCTCTTTAGCGCCAACTGAGTAGTCCAAGGCTCAGCTATCCAACATATGATACAAAAACCGATGAAAAATGAATTGGACATAGCTCCCACTTTGGAAGAGACCCTTAAGGCCATACAGCAGATGAAAAATGGCAAGGCAGCTGGGATTGATGGAATCCCACCTGAAGTTTGGAAACACGGAGGTCATGCACTCCACGAAAAATTCCACGAATTCCTTGTGAATTGCTGGGAAAAAGGGGAACTGCCATCAGACCTCCGAGATACAGTCATCATCACCCTGTACAAGAAAAAAAGAGCAAAATCCGACTGCTCAAACGATCGAGGCATAACACTGCTCTCTATTGCTGGAAAAATCCTTGCAAGGATACTCCTGAACAGATTAGTTCCTGCTATTGCAGAAGAACTTCTCCCTGAAAGCCAATGTGGCTTCAGAGCCAATAGGAGTACTACAGACATGGTATTTGCCCTTAGACAACTGCAAGAAAAATGTAGGGAGCAGAACAAAGGTCTCTATGTAACATTTGTCGACCTCACCAAAGCCTTCGACACTGTAAGTAGAAAAGGTCTGTGGCAGGTCCTGGAAAGACTAGGATGCCCCCCCCCCAAATTCCTTAAAATGATTATCTTGCTACACAAGGGCCAGCGTGGTCAAGTCAGATATGGCGATGCTCTTTCAGAGTCCTTTCTAATAACTAATGGAGTGAAGCAAGGTTGTGTTCTTGCACCAACTTTATTTACAATCTTCTTTAGCATGATGCTCCAAAGGGCTATGGCAGAGCTTGAAGAAGACGACGGCATCTATATACGCTACCGTACTGATGGTAGCTTGTTTAACTTAAGCCGTCTGAGGGCTCACACTAAGACTCTAAACTATCTCATCCATGAGCTGCTCTTTGCCGATGCTGCTGCCCTTGTTGCCCACACAGAAGCAGCTCTGCAGCACCTAACATCCTGCTTTGCAACAGCTGCAGAGCTGTTTGGGCTGGAAGTCAACCTGAAGAAAACAGAAGTTCTTTACCAGCCTGCACCACAGGACGAACACCACCATCCCCACATTGCCGTCAACAAATCTGTGCTCAAGTCCGTTCAGCAGTTCACCTACCTGGGAAGCATTTCCTCAAATGCCAAGATTGACAAAGAGATCGACCACAGATTAGCAAAGGCATATAGTGCATTTGGAAGACTTCACAAAAGAGTCTGGAGCAATAAACACCTGAGGCAAAGCACAAAAATCAGTGTGTATAGAGCCATTGTACTGTCTATCCTCCTTTATGGATCTGAAACATGGGTCACCTATCGCCACCACCTACGACTCCTCGAGCGCTTTCATCAGCGCTGTCTACGCACAATCCTAAGTATACACTGGACTGACTATGTGACGAATGTTGCTGTCCTTGAGCAAGCAGGGATCACTAGTATTGAGGCCATGATATTGAGAACGCAGCTGCGCTGGGCAGGGCACGTTTCTAGGATGGAGGACCATCGCCTCCCAAAATACTACTCTATGGTGAACTCACCACGGGTCAGCGTAGAGGGGCACTCAAAAAAAGTGATACAAAGACTCCCTGAAACAACATTTCAGGCTCGGTCAAATTAATCACCAACAGTGGTCCGCCCTGGCCTCACATCGGGAGGCATGGAGACGCACTATCCACAATGCTGCAGCCTTATTTGAGAACTCACGCCAAACAAGTCTTGAAGAGAAACTACAATGCAGAAAGAATCACAACCCAAAACCATCACCCAAGGAGATCTTCTGCTGTGCTTTTTGCAACCAGACTTGTTTATCTCGGATTGGCCTTTTTAGTCATCAGCGCGCTTGCAGAAAGCGCGGGATGGGTCCTTCCTGAATCTTCGTTTGTGAAGAAAAGCCAGAGAGGGAGAGACAGACTGGACTCTTGTTCCAGGAACAAGGCTGCATTTGGGAGGGCAGTGCTTTTGTCCTCCATTCAATAAGTGAGGGCATCCCATGTGGACTTTTCCAAGGTGGAAATGTTTTTCCATTGTATATTGACCAATGTATATTGACATAAATAGTATCTGAGGAATGTGCAAAACAACAACAACAACAACAGGGAGAGAGAGAGAAGAGAGGGAAAGCTAGAGAAATCCCTTTCAGGACTGAGGTGAGGGGTCCTCGTCTAATACTGTACAGGACATACCCTCCTCCAGTGGGGAAGCTTGCTAGTCTACCCAACTGTGTGATTCACAGAGACCACGAAGAAGATGGACAGGTTGCTTACCTGTAACCATAGATCTTTGAGTGGTCTTCTGTGAATTCACACAGACCCGCCCATCCTCCCCTCTATGTCCTACTGACATGTGCTTAATGTTCCTGATGCTGCTGATTGCGGCGTCATTCAAGGAACTGAGGGGATTTAGGCGGGAGAGCCTTTTAAGGGACCGTTAATGTGGGCGGAGTTACCGCCAAAAATGTATCTATGCACATTCTGCCTAGCGATACTAGAAGGTTCTGTAAGCACTGCGCAGGCACAGGAATAAACCCAGCTGTGTGAATTCACAGAAGACCCCCATTCGAAGATCTATGGTTACAGGTAAGCAACCTGTCCTTTCTGAGCTCTGAGAGGACCAGTTTTAGTCTAAGCATACTTGAAGGGCATCTCCTTCCTCTTTGAATAAATAACCATAGATCTATCCATTGGATCAGATTAAGCAGCAGAGTTTCCAGGGCACATGGCATTATATTCAGGGAGCTTTCAGCTTCTGAGCCCTGGCACTTCTCTTAGGAATTAAGCCCTGGCTTTAGAACACTTAGAATATTTAGGTTTTAGAATTTCCCTCCTACATCATTGTACAAGGAGAGAGATTTTGTTCAGTAAGACTGTTGGTTTGAATCCTAATAATTATTGAGTAATGTGCCTCTGTGTTCTAATGTTTGTTTTTGGCTTCACTATTTCATACCCCATGTCAGTTTTTCTGTAGCTTCCAATCTGAATTTGTTTTATTGGTTCATTGATTAAATTAAATTATAGGTGCCAATTTGTGTTCACTGGATGTCCAAAAGCTAGGACTGGGTGTTGATCAGGACACCCCTCCCCTCAGAAGAATGGTTACTGCCAGCCTTTGAGACTGGCTGTACATTGCATCTATCACATCAAAAGCAAATTCTGAAGGTTGAGAAATCAGAAGCCTCCCTCCTGACAGGTAGTGATTCTAAGAAAGCTCGAGGAGTTTGCCTTGAAGTTGTGCTGAGAGAGGAGGAGCTGCTGCTGGAACAGGCTTTCATTTCTACTTACCTCTTGCTCACCTAGTTTCCCCTACTTCTCAGTTGCTTGGGGACATTAGCTGTCAAATGCCTTGAATATTTTCAACACTCAGACTCTGGATTTTTTCCCCATGTGGTGAGTGTAATGTGTAGCCAAGTCTAAATATACTTAACAATAGGACAGTGAGTGAGTGAGTTCCAGTCTTTCCTCAAAGCTAGACTTCATGAAAGATCTTTCTGTGACCTGAAGTTATTTAATACTGAATTCTTAGTCTGCTATTGTCATGAAGTAGCATTTATTTCCTTGTGGCTTCCTTAAGGAAGAAGTTACTTTCTGAAACTTGCTATTCTACCAAGAGCTGTAGAAATAATTAGAATTTACAGAAGAATTCACCTTCATATCTTGCGTGGTACCCAGGTTCCCGTAGTGTCTATTTGTGACCCATTCTGGTCATTGGAGTCATAGTGGTGGACTAGTTTCCAGTTCGCAAAGAGGTCAGGCACAGCTGCATTTTATCATCTTATCTGTTTAATTTGTATGCTGAACATATATGTAAAGCAGGATTAGACTTGGAGGAAGCAGGCTTGAAAATAGGAAGAAAGAACATCAACAATTTAAGATATAATGACATAACTTTAAAGTAGACAATGAAGGCATTGAAATAATTTCGGATTTTCCATATCTTGGCTCAGTTGTTAATCAGAATAGAGACTCAGAGTCAAGAAATCAGAAGAAGACTAGGATTTGGAAGGGCAGCTATGAAGGAACTAGACAAGATCCTGAAGTATCAAGATATATCATTGAATACTACAATTAGGATTGTTCACACCATCATATTTCCAATATCTGTATATGGCTGTGAAAGCTGGACAGTGTAATGTACTTGCATTCCCAGACACATTGACTAGCAGTTTCAGAGTTAAACAGAAAACTTTATTGGCACAGTAATCCAAGAAGTATATCGTACAAGGTTGTTGCTCACAATTGAAACTCAGAAGGCAGACAGTATACTAAAAGCATTCTATGAAATCTGCAGTCTATGAAATCTGGTGGGCTACAAAGCTATCGGTTATTCATCATTCCCCAATCCCTTTCCCCCAGACAATCATACAGCCCCCGTTTCTCAGGCAGCCTCTGCAACTGGTCGCTTATCTCACCCTTCCACAGTGATGGTTATACTCCCTCTTTCCACAGTTGCTACAAAGCCCTTGTTAACCACTACAAAGAAAAATGGGTCCTAGAACAAATCAAGCCTGAACACGCCTTAGAAGCCAAGATGACTAAACCTGAGACTGTTGTACTTTGGCCATATCATGAGAAGACATGACTCACTATAAAATACAATAATGTTTGGTAAGGCAGAAGGCAGTAGGAAAAGAGTAAGACCGCATTACAGATGGATGGACTTAATCAAGGAAGCCACGAGTCTGCAAGACCTGAGCGGGGCTGTTGATGATAAGGTGACTTGGAGGTCTCTCATCTCATTCATAAAGTTGCCATAAGTCAAATTCAACTTGACGGCAGTTAACGACAACAGAAGTCTCAGCAGTAAAAAGTTCCTGTTCAAATCCTGGGTTTAGACATTATATTTTGCATCCAAAGCTTTTCTTCCATCTCCCCCACACCACTTATTCTGTTAGTCCAGTCTCTCCAATGTCAAAATCACCTAGGCTTTCCTGTGATTTTCTTCCTTTGATCTTCCTCAGAAATGAAGACATATATAATCATACTATTTCGTGTTTCTCAGCTGTCCATTTCATGTATACCACTGCTTATGCTGCTGTTCCTCAGGCATAATGCATATTTGCCCCACTGCATTTAAAAAAAAACACCTCTTTTCTGTTCTAGCATCTCAGTATTCACAGGAACATGCAAGTCTCATCTCTTCTTACTGTCTTGTCCATCCCATGTAGCATCCTTCTAACATGACCTGTTCAGGAAGCAACTTTGTCATTGTTACATGTAGTCTATGTGTGTATGATGCAGTCATTTTGTTGTGTATGCTTACTTAGCATATAAATATGTACACTTGAGTGAGGCAGCATGATGTAGTGGTTTGAGTGTTGGACTGTGATTCTAGAGACCAGGGTTCAAATCCCCACTCAGCTGTGGAAAACCACTGGCCAAGTCATACTCCCCCAGCCTCACCTGAGAGCAAAGGCAAACCCCCTTGATCGTTACTTCAGCAAAAGGGCTTATTACTCTAAAACTGGGGGTGGGGGTGCGGGAGAGATAATAAATATCTCTAATTTTTTGTTGCTGGTCAGAGGTTTACAAGCAGCGGTTTACAAATGATTATAAAAACCTATTTGAAGCAGATTTTATTTTGGACATACAGTCAGCTATTATTAATGTGTATGGATAGCCAATTATTATCTCATATGATATCCTATGTATTTCTCCTTCATTCCTCCCTTTTTTTCTTTCTGTTCCTTTCATCTGGATATTTTATTTTTGCATTTGCAATAAATTGTAATTATAATTAATTAAAAAAACGCAAGTAAATGCAAGTTAAACCTCAAAAATAGATTTAAATAGTGTTTGGTATATAAAAGATGGGATAAAGGAAAGGAGAGAGCTATCAGAATCCCCTAGTTTGGTAGTTCAGAGTTGATCAGTACAGATTATAATTGATTACGCTCTCTTATTGGTTGTACAGTCCTGTCACAAAAACTGAGATCTCATCTCATTTCTCAGACTCCAAGTCATTTAAAATATCTACTGTGAATTCATGAAATCTTCTGTTTTGTCCAAGGACCATGGCACTTTCCCCCCAATAGAGGTCCCAGGTATGGACAGGGAGCCCATTCCAGTTTGCTGGGAAAACAAGCAGGAAGGTGCAATTGCATTCACTTCCTGCTTGTGGGCTTCCCAGAAGCATCTGGTTGACCATAGTAGAAACAGAATGCTGGACTGGGTGGGCCTTCGGTCTCATCCACCTTGCCTTTTCTTATGTACCTTAACATGAGAGTGGCTGTGCATATTCCTTTTTCTCTCATGGTATTGTATATCTGAGGAACCAGCTTTCTGAAGCATATGTTGGGATGGATGTAGCCAGTTGTCCAGGGGTGGACAACTGTCAGAGGGCAGGGGAACGTCCAGGCCGTTTTGGACCCAGGAGAGGCCTTTTTTGCAAAAGGAAATTACCTGGGGGTGTCACTTCCTGTGCAAATCCTGTTTTTAAGCAAAGTCTATTCTGGACCTAAAATGGTCCAGCTCCTTACCCTGTGTGGAAAAATAATCACCATGCCCACTAGAGTCCATTTGGGGGCAAAGGTTTTGACCTCTGGAGGCCCCAAGCAGTTGGGAGGGGGCGGCATAGGGTCCACAGGCTACCCTTGCCCAACCTTGATCCAGACACAGGAGCATTCAATATTTGATCTTCCCATATTGCATTTGATATTTGAAAATGTATCAAAAGTATCCAGAAATCTGTCCTTAACTATGTCTGAGAGGAAACGCTACAGGCGTGTACAGCACATTTAGAGTCCAAAGAAGCACTTGGTAAAATAATAATGAATCCTGTCTGACACTGCAAGTGTCAACAGTGTCACAGTGGAGTGTCAACCAACACTCCAGCAGCTAGAGAAAGTTACATATTCTTGATGCATTAATCTCCTAGTCCTTTTGATGCATATGCTTCCAGAAAATGGAGGATAGATTAGAGCAAGCCTGTGTCTTACCCAGCAAACACTCTTGTTTCCTTAAGGACATCTGCTTCCCATTTTGAGAATCACGGATCTTATACCACATAGGCATAAGACAATAAGAATTCCCAAGCCAGGACTCTGGTTTCCATCAGCGATCAGCCATGGTCTTTGAAAATTCACAATCTGGGCATGATGCTGACTGCCAGAGGAGGGCGACCAAAACCATGGGAAGTCTGGAAGCCATGTCGTATGAGGAGCGGCTTAGGGACCTGATTATGTTTAGCCTGGGATGATGGAGCAAGTCTGTTTTCTGCTGCTCCAGAGACTAGGACACAGAGCAGTGGACTCAAACTAAAGGAAAAGAGATTCCATCTAAACATTAGGAAGAACTTCCTAACAGAGCTGTTCGGCAGTGGAACATGCTGCTTCAGAGTATGGTGGAGTCTCCATCTTTGGAGGTTTTTAAACAGAGGCTGGATGGCGATCTGTTGGGAATGATTTGATTGTTTATTCCTGCACGGCAGGGGGTTTGACTGGACGACACTTGTGGTCTCTTCCAACCCTATGATACTATGATTCCATCCCTATTTTATAGTGCACCGTTATTCATGCCACAAGAGTGCTACGCATGCATTTCCTAGGTAGGAGTAAAGTGCAAAGGGGGATAGGTAGTAAGTAGGTTTAAACACTGACAAAAACTGGTTCTGTAAGGGTGTCCTACTGAATGCACCAGCTGAGCTCCCATGAGCAGAGCCCAGGGTGTGAAGCTCTAAAAGACAGTCAGGAATGCAGGGATATCCTCGCATCTCCTTCACCACTTTAGCTCTACCTGTGAGCAAGCAAATGCCTTCATAGAACTAAGGACAGTTTGACATGGGGCCTTGTCTACAGAAGCACAGTTTCTGTAGGTTATACTTACATGAGGCTCAATGAGGAGAGGTTACCACCACTCCTAGTGCTACTGCTGTTTTAATTTTCGTATTGTGCCTGTATGGCATGCTTGCTTCTATATTGAACTATTTGTTTATTTAAATATTTGTATCCTGTCCTATATCTAAAGATCTCAGAGTGGTGTACAATAAAATAAACTTGACCATTTTGAAAGAAAGTAAACAATTAAAAGTGGTTTTAAAAGATTAAAAACACGTTAAGCAATTTGGCAAGTTAAAAGCCAGTTTAAAGCTAGTTTAAACAGTTTAAATTGAATTAAAAGCATAAACATGTGTTGATGTGTATAAAATCAATTAGGCCCCAAAGGCTTTAGCAAACAACTGTGTTTTTACTTGGTGTTGAAGTGACAGTAATATTGGCACCAGTTTGATCTCTAAGGGGAGGAATTCTATAATTGGGTTGCTAGAGCAGAGAAGACCCTCTCCCGTGTCCTCCCACAGTATACAGGTTGCCCCCTCCTGTATATGTGGGAATAGTACCTATGGTTTCAATTATCTATTGTCTAAAAATATGGTCTTTCTAGGTATTTCCTAGGTCCTCCAGTGTGACTCTATGGTAACTTCTGCTGGAAGTTACCATAGAGTTGTGCTGGAGATGCTGAGAGAAGTGTCCTTTCCAGGCATTTCCTAGATCCTCCAGTGTGATTCTATGGGGTTTGTTATTACTGGTGATTTCAAGTATCTATGGTAGATCTAGGAACATATCCCCTGCGCATAAGGGGAGCGACCTGTACTGCTCCAACTAATGAGACACAAAGGAGGGCTCTTCAAACAGACCTCAAAACTCAGACAGACCTGTAGAGAAGGAGGTGCTCCTTCAAGTACTGAGCTCTCAAGCTGTTTAAAGCTTTAAATTTTGTTACTTTGAATCCAGATCAGACATATATTGGCAGCCAGTACAATTCCTTTAACACTGGTGTTATGTGGTTTTTGTCCTCTCCATTAACACCCCCTTGTCGTGGGAGAGAGGCTTGCGTACCCTAATGATGTTTTGAGCTATGCTGGTGGTGGCATAATAGCCACCGGTAGGGTCTCCCATGCCAGCCAGGTCAAAACTGGAGGGTCTGACAAAGAGCGTCAAAGGGCAGGATGGGCTCTCTAGCCTTTTGGCAACCATCCTAGGAGAAGGAAAACTAATCCCAAACCTGGGCAGATTGTGCTCATTCAACCCTGTAAGGTCAACCATCTAAGAGAAGGAAACTCTAATCAAACCTACAACCCGAGGACCTCGCTGCTACCGTCCATGCTTGTAAGGCCACAGCAGATGAACCTTTGGTTTAAAGGGTGAGGCCAGTTCTGTGCACGCTGCGCTCCACCAGAAAAATCCATTGCACAGGCTCGAAGGATAAATCCATTTCCAAAAAAGCCCTGTAGCGATAGGCGAGGGACGAAACGGCAGGTGTAAAGATGCACTGGAAGCCGCAGACCCTATCCTGCATACAGCCAGTTCAGGACTTTGGTCGCTCGAGGCTGACCCGGAAGATGACAGTCTTGTTCAGCAGCGTCCTGAACGATTTGAGAACTCACGCTGAACAAGTCTTGAAGAGAAATGACAACACAGAAAGACTCACAACCCAGAAACATCACCCAAGGAGACCTTCTGCTGTGCTTTCTGCAACCAGACTTATTTATCTTGGATTGGCCTTTTTAGTCATCAGCGCGCTTGCAGAAAGTGTGGGATGAGGCCTTCCTGAATCTTCGTTTGTGAAGAAAAGCCAGAGAAGGAGAGGTATGTGGTTTTTGTATGGTGATCCTGTCAGCAATCTAGCTGCTGCATTTTAAACTAGCTGCAGCTTCTGAGTCACGAAGCAGTACTGAGAGCTTGAATTATCCACTCTGAATAGAGATACGTCTGGAGTTTAGGGTTTGTGATGTCTGGGTTCTAAGTCTTCTAATGTGTTTCTAGATTTTTAAAAACCAAACAGCCAGAGAACTTCATTTCCCTGAATGGACCTCTAGTTTCTCAGTAGTACTCGCTTTCTGCTGGCTTGGTACTCAGGCCTCACAATGTGAAAAATCTATCATAGAATCATAGAATCATAAAATTATACAGTTGGAAGAGACCACAAGGGCCATCCAGTCCAACCCCCTGCCACGCAGGAATCACGATCAAAGCCACAGCAACAAAAGATATTTAAAGGGGCTCCCTAGCAAAGAAAAGGTTAAGAACCACTTTTTTAATGGATGTGTGGAAGAGGAAGTTTTACCAGCTATTGATTGTTGCCTGTTTGTGTGATAAGCAATACTTGCTCAAATTTCCTCTGCTACACAACCATTAAAAGTTACAGGCACTCTCTCCAGTCTTCATTCTGGCAAGAATAGCCACGTAACATTAAAAAGTGATAACTGGAATCATAGAGTTGGAAAAGATCGCAAGGGCCTCCCAGTCCAACCCCCTGCCATGCAGGAATGAACAATCAAATCATTCTAGACAGATGGCCATCCAGCCTCTGTTTAAAAACCTCCCCAGACTCCACCACACTCCGAGGCAGTGTATTTTACTTCCGAACAGCTCTTGCCATCAGGAAGTTCTTCCTAATGGTTGGATGAGTGTGCCATAGTGTCCATTATGGGGACTTTGGCAAATAAGGAGACCACATCAAAGCTGATCAGTCTGTCTCTAGGTTTCAGTTCAAGGATGTTGGGTTTTTTCTATGAAGAGAGCTGAGTCCTTGATGTAGTGGGGGGGGGTTTGCCCTATGTGGGTTTGCAATTGTGTTATAGCTTTATTTTTTAATTGCAGTTTTATTCTTTTAAATGTAGGTTTGAATTGTTTTACTACTGTGACTCATTTAATTGCATTTTAATTTTCACTTTTTGTATGTTTTTAGTGGTGTTGTTCTTTTTAAATTGTAAGCCAACTCGAGTTCCAAGTTTGGGATAAAGGTGGGATACAAATGTAACAACTACAACACTTTCTGGTAACAAACAAAATCCATTGTTGTTGTTGTTGTTTGCTTTCAAGTCATTTCTGACTTATGGCAACCCTAAGGTGAATTTATCATGGGGTTTTCTCAGGCTGAGAGTATGTGGCTTGCCCAAGGTCACCCAGTGGGTTTTCATGCCAAGCGTCTCCAAAGTCATGGTCCAACACTCAAGCCACTACACCACACAGGCCCAACAAAACCCATATTCATTGGGAATCAGTAAATTGTCACAATATACAAACCAGTAACTAGGTGCAAAATCAATCCCAATGCCTTCCCCACTTCCCTGTTTTTGAAAGTTGTGACTTGGCTTTTGTTCTGAGTGGGAAATACAGAATACACCATCCTCAAGTGCACTGGCAGGATAGTGACAGGAATGTGAGGGTATCATTGTATGTACTGTAGCTATTCTTGGCTTTTGTCTATCAACCTGGCACCTGCCACAAGTGAAACGGACCAGTAGGCACATGTAAAGAAGTCAACAGGAAAACAACAAAGATTTTTTAAATGTTTCAAAAGCACCTGCCTGTTTGTTTCCAGAAAAGAAAGTCCTGTAAAAGATGACTCGTACATTTTTGATCTTAATCAGATCTTGGTATCATCATGTGGAAGAAAGATGGGATGTAAAAATTATATTGAACTATTTCCTTCAAGTCCTTCAAGCTATTTCCTTCAAGTCCTTCCTCTTGGTCTTTGTGCAATTATTTTGCAAATCTCTTAACACATTTTTTGTTGTTGTTTTGAGCCCCGACTAACCTGACTTTTTAAAAATCCATGTTCCTAAAGATCAATTGTGCAGGACATACAGGTGTTAGCACAGCTGGCTTGCTGATGACATCTCTGTCCATATAGCTGTCTAGTGTGTCATCCGTCATATTGTTCAGTGTCATTCTGACCTAGCCAAGCTAAAAATGGTACTCCAGCTCAAGAGGGATTTAAAAACCTTGACAAACTAAAGACGAGACATTGCAGAATGTCATATCCATGTGTTTAACTGTTTTCAGCCTAGGCGTATCTAAGTAACTAATGCCAGAGCCCGTCTGTCTTCATTTTTCGGGAAGCTTGAAGATTTCTTTTTAAAAAAAATTCTATGTGCATGTGTATACTTTGCCTTAAGTAAGGAAACATCCTTGCATGGAGTGCTGTGAAATTAGTTAATGTGTTAGCCATTATTTTCTCCAGACATGGGTTCACTTCCAGCCCAAGGTCACTGCAATCTGTTCATAAGGGACATATTATTGCACATATCCCACAAATACAGAATAGCTTTGGCATAGTGCTTCATGTTTGCTTAAAAGGGCCTGGATCAAATTAATCTTTCGTCCAACTGAGTTTGGCTTTGGTGATTGGTTTTTTGGTTTTTTTGGTTTTGTTTTTATATGCTTGGGTATTTTTCAGAAATTTTACTATACTGAACTTCTTATTGCTGTAAAATATTAGGCCATTCCAAATGAAACCTTTATGGAGCAATCCAGTCTCTGTGATTATATATGTGTATACTCAGAAGTAAGCTCAATTGAATTCAGTAGGACTTAACCCCAAGTAAGTATGTAGAAGATTACACTGCTGTTCTTTTAAAAATCTGTTCATTTTGAGATGGTGTTGTTGAAAAAGACTTTAAGTCTGGTTGAATACTGCAGAAATATTTTATCTATCTTTCTCTAGGGCTGAAAGAGAGCCAGTTTGGTGTAATAGTTTGAGTGTTGGACTTAGGACTGTAGAAGACCGGGGTTTAAATCCCTTCTCAGCTATGGAAACCTACTGGGTGACCTTGGACAAGTCCCACTCTCTCAGCTTCAGAGGAAGGCAATTGCAAACCTCCCCTAAATAAATCTTGCCAAGAAAACCCTATGAGATGCTTTGGGCAGTGGCCATAAGTCAGAGTCAAATTGAAGGCACATAAAAACATAGTAGGGCTACAGTTCTTATACATAATTACCAGTAATTAAGTCTTTCTTGAAAACTGTGAGAATTACTTTGAGGATGCATGCATAAGGTTGCACCCTAAATGTGTATGTAAGAGTACAAGGTATGTCTATTAAATAACGAGACAGGTACAATAACCTATCTTTATTTATATGTATTACAATTCTAATGCTTGTCCCCTTCAGTATACTCACTGTTCACACGCACACACCGGTGCAGTCTTGTTTTTTCCACTGGTCAAAGGCGTGGAGCAGATCAGTTTCTGTCAGCTGTTTCAACATGTCTGCTATTTTCTTCTTTCCTGCATCAATTGACTCAAAATGTGTTCCTTTAAGTACCTAATTCACTTTAAGGAAAAGAAAAAAGTCCCATGGTGCCAAATCTGGCGAATATGGAGGATGTTCAAGTATAGTGATGGGTTTATTGGCCAGAAACTGCTTAACAGAAAGTGCTGTGTGAGCAGGCACATTGTCTTGATGAAGAATGAAACTATTTTCCCATAGTTTTGGCTGTTTTTTTCCTGACTCTTTCTCTCAGCTTTGTCAAAAACTTCCTTATAAATAATGCTGGTTCACTGTTCTGCCTTTTGGAACCCATTCTGCCAAAATTACGCCCTTGATGTCAAAAAACCAATAAGCATGGCTTTGAATGTGGACTTGCTTTGATGTGCTTTTTTCATTCTTGGTTATTATGGTGTTTTCCAGTGCATTGACTGTCGTTTTGTCTCAAGATCATACTGGAAGATCCAGGTTTCATCACAAGTGATGATTTTTTTAAAAAGGTTTGGGTCCACCTCAAGTTGCTGCAGAATGTCAACACAAATTTCCTTGTGGCACTCTTTTTGCTCTGGTGTGAGAACCCTAGGGACCATCTTGGCACAAGCTTTTCTCATGTTGAGATCCTTATGCAAAATTTTCCATGCAGTGTCTTTCTCAATGTTCACAGCTTCAGCTATCATTTGGACACTGAGTCAGTGGTCTCCTTGAACAATCTGGCTGATTTTTTCCACAATTTCTTCGGTTTTTGAAGTGGAAGATTATCCAGGACATTCATTGTCTTCCACATTCTCATGTCCTTCTCTGAATCTTTTGTGCCACTCAAACACACGTGCTTGAAACATGCAGTCTTCCCCGTAGGCTTCAGTAAGCATTTGAAAATATTCTATTGGTGTTTTGTTCAATTTTACTAAAAAATTCAAATTGATACATTGCTCAACTTTTAAACTTAGCATTTTTCCAGCACACAAAAGACAACACAGCTGCTTTAAATGACGACTGACAATTAACTGAAGGGCTGAGAGTGTTGATGTTTGTCATACATGCACGTTCACACATGTTCAAGGTCACTACTCAAGCATTCACAGTCCTCCCTGATTTGTCTGAAAGGTAGAAACATGGTTTCATTATTTAATATACAGACCTCATATAGTGCACATCTAGAAGAGATCTGAGATCAGTTCATCCCATCCCCTGTAGTTCACCCCTTTCTCTGTAGTAGCCACCTCAAAGCACCAATTCTGTGCCACACATCAAATCACTTACAGATTAATTTACCACAGTCCGAGTGCAAAGATTTTAAAAAGTCACACACTGCAAACTGCACCTTTTATGACATTCTTCTAAATCATCACCACCACCACCACCACCACCACCATCATCATCATCACCATCATCAGGATGTCTCAGGCAAGATTATACAACAGACAGAGAAGATATTAGTTCCAAGGACTTACTGCCAAATTGATCTAAAGCAGGGGTTGGCAAAGTGTGGCCCACAGGCTGAATGCGATCCCCAAGGGTGTTTTTTGGCCCCCTAAGGCATCTCAGGGGATGTGTGTGTATGTGTGTGTGTATCTTCATGGTCTCTGTGAATCACACAGCTGGGTTACTCCTGCGCCTGCGCAGAGCATCGGAACCTTCTAGAATCGCTAGGCAGAATGTGCTTTGATACATTTTTGGCGGTAACTCCGCCCATCCTAACGGTCCCTTATAAAGGCTTCCCGCCTAAATCCCCTGAGTTCCTTTCTTTCCGCCGCACTAGCAGCTTGAAGGAACCTCTGTTCACTAGGTGTTTCTCATCGATCTAGTTTGACTTGGCTTTGCTTTTTTGATGACGATTTTTGCTCTGTCCCTCTGGTTTTGGTATTTGGCTTCTGATCGCTCTGGTTTCGACCTGTTTCTGGCTCTTGACGACGATTTTGGTTTACTCCTTCGGTTTAGGCATTACCTCAGATATCGTTCCTGACCTAGGACTGTCCTTGACTACGATTTTTCTTCATTGTGCTTATTATTGCAGCTATTGTGAGTAAAATGTCTGGGAGAGGAGCCTTTAAACGCTGCGTAATTTGTCAAGCGAAGCTCCCAGGTACAGATGGTCATTCCCGCTGTTTAATATGCTTGGGAGAGACTCATAATGTTGACGCTTGCATCCATTGTAAGGCTTTTACACCACAGGCTCGGAAACATAGGCTCTTGAGCCTGAAGTCTTTTCTTTACGAGAAAGCCTTACTCCCTGGTTCAGTTCCAGACTCTACCTCTGCTTCAGCTCCTCCCTCTGAATCCCGAGGCCGTGGATGCTCCTGGTCTCCTCCATCTAAAGGCCAAAAACGTCGTCGGTCCTGAAGCCTGTCTAGGCACCGCTCCACTGCATCTGACCCGGAGGCTCTCCATTCCTCCCTTCAGCGTGCATCCTTGGATTCGGCTCGGGATCGATCGACACCGACTCGAGAGCTGATACCATCGACATCGAAGGATGCCATTCAGGATAAGGCTCCTTCCACCACCGAGGCCCATCCCAGTACTGAGTCTGCTTCTTCTCAGTCTCTGAAGAAGAAGAGGAAAGAAAAGCATTTGTCTAAGCATGACTCTAGTAAATCCAAGACTAAGATGAAGGACGGCTCAAAGAAATCTAAGCTTGTGGAAGGAGCTGCTCCAGAGATCCCCCCTCGCCGGTCAACAAATGTCGAGGGCTCCTTTGTCCGGCCTTTGCCTGTTTCCACCATAATGGAGCCTGAGACTCGTTGGTCACGTACACCGTCGGAATCAGCTCAGATTGTGACAGTTGAGGTCCCGTCCGGTACCGATGCCGAGAGATCCCCTAGGCGCCTTGAAGCATCCCCTGCTCTGGTCGTGTCGAGGGCTCAGTTGGTGGAGCACCATTCTTCGGACATGGAGGTTGAGATCGTCGAGTCTGAAGACGTCCCTCGAAGCCGTGCATCTGCTGCAATCCGTGATGATGTTCCGACTTATTATGCCTATGATCTTGCCCGATCCATCTGCAGGGCAGGTTTCGGGTCACCCACGGGTTCGCAGATCTACACACCGAGAGGTGATGTCCTCGACACCACCATCACGGGCTGCTCGATTGCCCAGTCTCCGCGACTCGTTGATCTGGATGTTGTGAAGCCAGTGTCAAAGAGGGATGCTGTGATCCAGGTGTCTCCTCTTGAACATCGCCCTCTACCTCGAATTCCTCCAACGCCACAGACCCGATGTCCCACACCGCCACGGGACTGTAGTCCTTCATTGGAGGCGTTGACCTCATCTTCCGCCACGTCTTGGGACCTTTACTGACCATATCTGCCATCACCTAAGACCGAGTTGATGGAGGATGATTCTGCCTATCCAACTGACGATGTGCGCGCTTTTGGAGAGCAAATGGTCCGGATGTCCCATGCGCTAGATCTTAAATGGAAAGAACGAGCGACTGATCCCATGGACCCAATTTTCCAATGGATCCAGTCGAAGGCACCCCCGACAGCTTCCATCCCGGTACTGCCCTCTCTGTTAAAAATTGCACAGGGATCCTGGGAGAATCCCTCATCTATCCAGTCGACATCTAAAAAGATAGATCGACTGTACCGTGTCGGTGGTGTACATGTGGATTGGCTCCAGAACCATCCAAGGCCGAATTCTGTGGTCGTCGAAGTCACACAGAACAAGAAACAACGGCGGCCTCTATCATCTCCGCCAGACCCAGAGGGCAGGAAACTGGATATTGTCGGGAAAAAAATCTACTCGGCAGCTGGTCTGAGCTTCCATGTGGCAAATTATTCGGCTTGCATGGGAGCTTACCAGCAGGTCCTATGGGAGAGAATGAGTCATCTCATCCAGGACCTCCCTGAGGAGCGGCGTCGGATGGCGGAGGCCATACAATCTGAGGCCTTGCGGGACTACAGATGAATTCGGCTCGTCATGTGGCAGACTGCGCAGCGAAAACCATTGCTGGTTCCTTTGCACTGCGTCGACATACATGGTTGTGTTCCTTGGGCCTTACACCTCAAGCCTCGGCCACCATAGAAGATCTGCCCTTTGACGAGTCGGGCTTATTCAATGGGTCAACCGACGAAAAGCTCAAGTTCACCCAAAAAGATGAGGACCACTGCCAGGAAATATGGTATGGACGCCACCTCCACCTCTCAATACCGTCCTAGAGGCAGATATTCCTGGCAAGCCCCATCATATGGCCAACAGTTCCGTCGAGGGTACTCTGGCCAATCCTACCGCCGGTCCCGTTATGTTCCCTCTCCCTCTCTGGCCTCATCTGTGAGGAGCCAGGGTTAGAGTTCCAGATACTGCCAACCATCGCAGCAACGATCCAGGGATCAGAGCCAGTAGAAATTTTGATTGCCTTGCTGATGCTGTTTCTGTTTTTTCTTAGACGCCTCTCTTTGGGGATCAACTGTCCAACTTCTAAGAAGCCTGGTCTTCTATAACATCAGACCGTTGGGTGCTTCAAATCATCCAGACTGGCTATTGGATCGAGTTCAACACTCTACCTCTGATGGGACTGGTTCGATCAACACCACCTTCCCCTCCCCTCCTTGAGGAGGTGCACAATCTGTTGCAGAAGGGAGACATCAAACCTGTCGTCCCCGACCTTCACCACCTTTGCTTCTTCTCGAGGTACTTTCTGGTTACCAAGAAGGACGGCGGTCTATGCCCGATTCTCTACCTCCGTGGGGTGAACAAGTACATAGCCCCAGATAAATTCAGAATGGTCACCTTGGCCTCCATCCTTCCGCTTCTGAATCGGTATGACTGGTTGGTCTTCATAGACCTGAAGGATGCCTATTTTCACTTCGGGATCCATCTAGCGCACAGGCACTTCCTTGTGTTTCAGGTCGGGACCGAGGCCTTCCAATTCAGAGTGCTTCCTTTCGGCCTCTCGACTGCTCCTCCAGTCTTTACGAAGTGCATGACAGTAGTGGCGGCTTTCCTTTGGCAGCAGGGCGTGGTGGTCTTCCCCTACATCGACGACTGGCTGATTGTGGCGGAGTCTCGACATCAGCTCGAACTCGATGTTGACCTCACCTTAGATGCCTTAGACTACCTGGGACTTGTTGTCAACATCGAAAAGTCTCAGCTCCAGCTGGCTCAAGTGATCCAATTCATTGGAGCTCATCTAGACTCTATAACTGCAGCAGCATACTTACCTCAAGACCGCTTCAACACCCTTCGGTCCCTGATCCATACATATCGTCGGTCCCGAAGGCTTCCTGCTCATTCAGTTCAGGTTCTTCTCGGTCACATGGCGGCCACAACTTATGTGACCCACCTTGCCAGACTTCGGTTCCGTCCACTCCAACACTGGTTCCTGCAAGTGTTCAACCCTCTCCTCGATTCTCCAAAGAAGATGCTTACAATGCCACGGGCAGTTCAGTGGTCTCTGGACTGGTGGCTGGTACCAGACAATGTCCTGTCGGGCATGCCATTCGACCTTCCTCAGCCGAACGTATCTTTGACAACGGATGCCTCGATGCAGGGATGGGGAGTGCACATTGAGTCCTACGAGATTCGGGGCTCTTGGAACAACGAAGAGCAAGCTCTCCATATCAACGTCCTGGAACAGCTCGCCGTCCAGAAAGCATTACGAGCCTTCGAATCCTTGGTGAGGGGCAGGACTGTACTAGTACTGACAGACAACACATCTGTCATGTACTACCTGAACAAGCAGGGAGGTACGAATTCCCCCAACTTCTACAGCTCACACTGGACATCTGGGATTGGTGCGTCTGCAGGAATGTGTTTCTCCAATCCATCCATCTTCCTGGGGAGGAGAACACTCTTGCAGACGGACTCAGCCGGTCGAGCCTCTCCATCCACGAGTGGCATCTACACAGATCGGTAACCTTAGACCTGTTTCGGAGCTGGGGTTTTCCTCAAGTAGACCTCTTTGCATCTCCCCAAAATGCTCAGTGTCCCCAGTTCTGTTCCAGGCGACGCGCTCCGGGATCGAGGGGAGACGCATTCCTGTTCCAATGTTTGGGTCCGCTACTATACCTGTTCCCTCCATTCCCATTACTGACAAGAGTGATTACCAAGCTTCGTCAGGATCGAGCGAACGCAATCCTCATCGCCCCATGGTGGCCTCGACAGCCATGGTTTGCGACTCTGCTACACATGTCCAAGTGTCGCTTCATCCGTCTGCCATCCCATCCGGATCTGCTCACCATTCACGAGGGCATGGTCAGACATCCCGATCTGGACACTCTCCGTCTGACGGCGTGGAGGTTGATTCTGTAATTCATGCTTTGTGTTCAGGACTCTCGGGTTCGTCTTCGGTATCGAGGCAACCTGCATCTCTCCATCCAGACGTCCAGGCTGTCATCGATGCTGCACGAAGACTGTCTACTCGACAGTCATACCACTACAAGTGGAAGAAGTATGAAGCCTTCCTGGTCTCCCGGGAACAGAGTCCTGAACCTTTCTCCATTCCGACGGTACTGGAGTTTCTTCTCCAACTGTCTTCTGTGGGCCTGTCTCTTTCGTCGATCCGGTGCTACCTGGCTGCTATCTCCGTCGAGTTCCAGGTGAGAGGTTGCCCGTCCCCCTTTGTTGATGCGATGGTAAAGAAATTTTTTGAGGGTTCGCCAACCTACACCCTCCGGTGACCGAACCGACCCTGGCTTGGAGCCTCAAGCTGGTCCTCTCACAGCTGGTTTGCTGACCGTTCAAACCTCTGGCTTCTACTGACCTGCGACTTCTATCCTGGAAGACTGCTTTCCTTGTGGCCATCACTTCGGCACGCCGGGCTGGTGAGTTCTGTGCCTTGAGGTCTGATCCTCCATACACTGCTTTCCATAAACACAAAGTTGTGCTCTGTCCCGACATCTCCTTCCTTCCAAAGGTGGTGTCCAGCTTCCATCTTAACCAATCCATCACTCTCCCTGCTTTGATGCAGGACCCGCAGGATGAATTCGAACACACCCTTCATCTCATGGACGTTTTAAGGGCTCTAGCGTTCTACATTCAACAGACTGCGTCCCACAGGAAGTCACTCAGACTGTTTGTGTTTTATGCTGACTCGAAGCTCGGAGAGCCCATTTCCTCGCAACGGCTATCGAAGTGGGTGACATCGACCATTGCTCTCTGCTACGAACTGGCAAAGAAGCCTCTGCCTTCACAGATTCGAGGACACTCTACGAGAGCTGTCTCCACTTCGACAGCTTTTCTCTCTGGAGTGCCTCTAGAGGACATTGGCAGAGCTGCAACCTGGTCATCACCTTTGACTTTTATTTCTCATTACAGACTTGACTCTCGTTCTAGGAACGAGGCGGCCTTTGTGAAGGCTCTACTGTTATCTTCTATTCAATGAGTGAGCATTCATGTTGCCAAGTCACTGTTGTTATATATGCTTTGATTAGTTTACTTAAGAATGTGCTCTTACTGTTTCAAACTCAGGTGTCTGTACATATGATATACTTGGTGTAGGACATACCCGCCTCCAAGAGTGAAGCTTGCCAGTCTACACCCAGCTGTGTGATTCCCAGAGACCACAAAGAAGATGGTCAGGTTGCTTATCTGTAACCATAGATCTTCGAGTGGTCTGTGAATTCACACAGACCCGCCCATCCTCCCCTCTATGTCCTACTACATCATATACACATACTTAATGTTCCTGATGCTGCTGATTGTGGCGTCATTCAAGGAACTGAGGTGATTTAGGCGGGAAGCCTTTATAAGGGACTGTTAGGATGGGCGGAGTTACCGCCAAAAATGTATCAAAGCACATTTTGCCTAGCAATTCTAGAAGGTTCCGATGCTCTGCGCAGGTGCAGGAGTAACCCAGCTGTATGAATTCACAGAAGACCACTCGAAGATCTATGGTTAAAGGTAAGCAACCTGTCCATATGCCATTTTGTTTGCTCCGGAATGCCCACAAATGCACTCTAGAGGGTGTGGAGGGTTTTTCCATCATATGGCCCTTGTGGTCTCTTCCAACTCTATGATTCTGTGATTCTGTGATTTTGAGCCCAGGAGTTAAAAATCTATTTTTTTTCAAAAAAAATAAAATTTACAAGGTCTTTAGCCTTCTCTGCCAAAGTGTGCTAGTGCCTCACAAAACTACAAATCCTAGGATTCTGTAGGATGGAGCCATAGCAGTTAAAGTGGTATCAAACTGCATTATTTCTACAGTGTAGATGCACCCATCGTCAAGTTGAGAATATCCTGCTCTGGTCAAGGGAAGAGCTTGTCCTGGTACATGTACAATTTTGGAGATTGCTCCCATGATCATCATGGTGTATGTGTGTGTGTGATGTTCCTAAACCATTCCAGATAAAAGATGTTGATGTCCCTGATACTGTTTTTAAATCCAGATGTTAACTGTTCAAACCTTTGGGGATGATATTCTTTATATCTTCATAATAACCATCCCTCTATATTAGAGGGCTCTTTATGTGTTGCCAGTGTTTTGAGGGGCCATCTGCATATGTTAGTTTCAGCAAGCCACCTGGCAATTTTTAATCAATTTCCCAGATTTCCAAGGCTAGAAGAGGGTGAAAGGAAGGAAATTCGGTCCAACGTCATATCCTGTAAGAGACATTTTGATGCCACGACAACCCTAAAGAGTGGCTGTCATCATGGTCAATAATGAACTTCCCTAGGTGCAATTAAGAAAAATCTACAGTTGTCCGAGTTGTCAGCTTAGAACCATTTGAGTTTTGAACATTCAGATGTATTCTAATGCCACAGACTGCACATTGTTGTTGTTTCAAAGGGTATGAAACACAATTTTTGCAACATTTAACATACGGTACTGTGATTTTTTTTTTGATTTTTTTAAAAAAGAAATGGTGTAAGGTTGCTCCTTTATCTTTGGTTCGTCTGCCCTGCACTCTTCAAACAGTGCTTTAGGTTTTGTCTCAACAAGAGGATTTACAAAGAATGGCAAGGCCTCAGTATCCCCTTCCCCCATTAATAAAGCAGTGCTTTTTATCTGCCTTCCTAGGAAACTCCAGGATTCCTTCGATGCTTATCAGGAGCTCCTCAATTAGAAGTTCAATAATTGCAAATGAGCTTCTTGAAAGATAGCATATCTGCTGTTACCAATCACACCCTGCAATGTGTAGCTGCAGGGGGAAGATTCAGGCCATTCTAGCCATGATGTGCTCATAGTTTGTGCCAGGCAAGAGCCAAGGTCCCATGTGCTTGAGTAGATAATAAAATATCCAGTGTAACTTTTACTTTTGCTTCCAGAATTGTGCACAGTCTGAAGAAGAGATCTTCATTTAGTGCAGTCTCTGCTTGAAAATGGATAGATTTGTTTGGAAGATACACCTACAGCAGTCTAGTCCATCTTCTTGTTAGCAGAGGAAATCTGCTGCTCAAGCACTCACCACCCTTTCCACTATTAAGAGAGCTCATGCCTTCTTTCTAGTTTAGTGAAAAGGATTTAATTTTTGTGAAAGTCAATAATATTTATGTGTTAATTCTTCTCCTGCTCCCACCCATCCATCCCGGGTTAATGACGAAAAAACATTAATGAATTACTCTAATATTGCCAAGCAGGTTGGGAGTCATAATACGTCAGTCTCAGGTCTTGATGTGTGAAAACGGCAGTGGTGATGATGGCCTTCCAATGGCGGTTGTGAATCTTAAAGCCAACAACTTTGTTTGCATTTTTCTCTCGTTCTTCTTCAAAAGCTCAAGGCAGTGTACATGGGTCTCTTTCCTCTTCCTCCCATTTTATGTTCACACCATCCTTTTAGTTAAGTTGAAAGATCTTAACTAGCCCAAGGCTTATAGATTTGTAAATACACAGACATTGATTCCTCTGATGGGGGTTTTAAATGTTTAGATTTAAATTGGCAAAACTTCGGCTAATTTCTAGAAATGTCTGTGCCTATTTCATGGTGTTCAACACACATTGTGGAAGATCAAGGCTGATTAGATCCACATGCTGGTTATCTCTGTCAACTATATAACCATGGCCAGTGTCTCTTTCAACTTTTTTGTCTCTTCAGGTGTCAATACTTTTAAAAAAATTGCAAGAAGTAATACCATGAGTGAAAATATACCGCTAACTGGAAATTAAACTGTTGATTGTATAAACTCTTAGTGGCTCTGATTTGCTGCCAGTATTATTTCTCATAACTCTATACAACGTTGTCTGATTGAGCCAACACCTAATTTGAGGAGAGAAGTTCAGCAATTCAGATGTTATCTTTAAATTGTTCACTTGAACTGTTTTCGTAGCAGTGAGATATGGATGACTATGTATGAAGAGAGTAAAATAAATGTTATCCACCATTGCCTGTATTTATATGGAAATATTAGATAATATAGCTCCTAATTTTCTACCCTCTTGACTGACATCCTTTTGCTGGAAAGTCCAAAACAGTAATAAGGCGCCATCTAATGATAGCACAGAAGAGGTAGATGAATTCAGTAATGTGTTTGATTTGTTTTTTAGTTTTGTTGTTCCATCCTGTCTTCATACTCCTCCCTAGGTGAAAAGTACAATTTGGGATTACATTAAAAAAGACTATCAGTCTGCCTTTCTATCTGTCTATCTACACACAAAATTCTGGAAAGAGCTGGCTAAATTCGGTATTAATCTTACATGAAGCAAACTCATTAAACGAAATCAGACAAGTCCCACTGTTTTCAATAGGACTACTTTAAATAGGTCTAATACAGGATTTAGCCCAGTCTATTTAACACAGAGGTTTAAATACCCTAAAGGCACCAGATCCCATCTGATCTTGGAAGCTAAGTCACCCTGGTTAGTACTGTACTTAGATGAAACTGTCAATGAACACCTGGGTGCCAGTAACATGGCAGTTTTTGTCGCGGGGCATCCTGGGATTTCTTGATCCCGTATTCATCCCTCCCTATTTACACAATTTTTGTCTCTGAACTGGATATCCCGGGAGATCCCGGGATCATTGTTTACATGGCACGACGTCCCATGATATGTACCTTCTCCCGTTATATACTATCCTGTTCTTGTTTTGTTTTGTTTTGTTTTGCTTACACGAGTTTACGGTACCGGGCTTTTTTTTTTTTAGCAGTTAATCAAGGATGCAATTACTCGTTTTTTCACAACCTCAGTGACGTACTTCCTTTAGAGTTCCGTGCCACGAGTGATGCTATTGGCTCAAATGTTTGTTAAGGCTTCTGCATTGGGGATGAGGGGGAGCGATCAGTGGCTAAACGCTGTGCTTTCCTTTAGAAATGAAAGATCACCATTTAAAGCCAGCTAAACTGGGGGTGGGGTGGGAAGAATGATCAGTTGGTGCTGGGGGGTATGAGAGATATCAAAAGCAGAACCCGTCTGCCCGCCCGCACGTGCACACTCACACAAGCCCAAGCTAGTACAAGTGGAGTGAAGGGGGCAGAGGCTTGCCGTTGTCTTGTCTCTTTAAAATGTTAATCCTTTAAGCAGAGGCAGCTGTGGAATGAAAGTTTCAAGCCAGTGACACACAAGGCATTTTGAAAGACCCAGATGCTGGCATTTTTTACTGTGCCTTGAGGGAAGGGGATGAATGAATGTGTGATCATTCGCTCAGACGCTGGCATTTTTTAATGTGCCTTGGGTGGGTGGGTGAATGTTTGATTATCCGTTCAGACCCAGGGAGGGGATCCAGGCAGGGAATGAATGGGCTATCTTCCGCCCACGATCTCTTTATAATTTATTCTCTCTTTAAAATTTAAACCCAGCATGCAGTAGAGGAACAGGTTAAAGCTGAAGGGTTTGCAGTGTAGAAATCCATTGAACAGGGTGATTTAGTACACGCACACACACAAACCTTCATACAGCTGGAAGGGATGCCTTTGTTTTCAGCTGGTGAGGCTGAATCTGTTGAACGGGTGACTGACCCCTCCTTTTCTGGTCGCTGATCTCTGAGCCCGCCCCTGGCCACCATTTCCGGTCATCACCTAGTACCGAGATAGCTTGTCCCGGGCTGTTTACATTTCCGATTTTCCGAATCCTCCAGTGACTTTTTTAAAAACCGGCACAAACCGTGGGACTGGAAGTCCCACAGGTTGAAGGATAAAAGGTGGCCCCCCTTCCGAAAATCACATGCCCGACCCGATGTACATGTAAACAACCAGGGTTCAACACAAATTCTTCCCACTACATTTTCATCGTGTAAATGGCACCTAGGTGCTTTAGGCTGTGTTTCAGGGGGAGGAACTGACAAAACCACTTCTGAGTATTCCTTGACTAAGAAAACCCTCTGAAATTCATGCGGTTGCCATAAAGTGACTTGATGGCATGTGTGCACTCATGGACACACACACACAACTTCTTAGCAGATACTAATTAGGTCTTACTGCTCCCACATGGAACCTTCTGATGCTACTCCCTGAAGGTTTGAACTCCAAAATTACATCCCATGGCAGCTTAATTCCCTTCTCCTGGGATAGAGTGTAAAGTCACAATGCACAGTATGGCACTTCAGTGAGTTTCCTCATCAGCAGTTTTCTCTGCCAAGATCCCAAGCTACTTATTGTACACCAAGTTTTTTTTTTTTTTAAACTGCCTTGGAAGTTTGGAACACCCCTTTCCCACCATAACGTAAAACTCTTTTAGCATTATAATGAATCTGTTTGCCCATGTAAAATGTGCATGCTTTTACCACAGCTACAGCAGACACATCTTCCTTATTCTGTATGCATATGTTAAGCTACCAAGAATTTGTCCCCAGACACAATATCAAATATGAAATTTTCATTATAAGCTGTCCTTTATCTTGCCACCCTCCATTAGTCACTCTAGAGAGTTTCACATTAGTTCCTCACAGAAAAAGGTCTCTACTTCCAGAAGGTAGAAAACAGGCACATGGAAGATTTCAGAATCCTTGGAGAAGATTGGATCATTCTTATGAATATATTTATATTATGCAAATACCACTTTCCATCAGAAATATGTACACCTATATAGGGGATAAACACAGAAATAAACTGTGGTTCCCCTTCCTCTTTTTGTTCAATAATTGTTCAATTGTCCTATAATTGTTGAAATTATTTTTGTAATTTTTTGAATTTTAGTTCATTCATTTCCCCCCCAGATTTCAAATAGATTTCAAAATTGTGGTTGAGAAGTACAAGTCCACCCAGCCCCAGCAAGGACTCCCCCCACTTTCAAGGGTGTTTGTTGGGGGGCATTGATTTTCTTCCACCCAACAGCCATTTTCAGGCTGCAGCCTTTCCCACATGCAGTGGAGGTGTACCACTTTGGGGTTCTATGGGGCCAACTTTAATTGAACATTACAAACACAATCACAATTTAATATATATTTTGACTGCCAGACTCTTCTGCCTGTGCTGCTCAGTAGGATTGCAACATTTGGATGCAAATCTTAATCCCTAAATAAAAATATACAAAACAGATGCAAATGCAATATAGAAATTATACCACAAAGAACTTACCCATTTTGTTCTTGGGATGGTATGGAGTAGCAATCCACTTTGCTAATAGGTTATTATTATTATTATTAACTATTTGTAAACAAAACATGAAGGAAGAAAGTGCTTTTTGCCATTACATTAGTGAATTTGGGTGGCAAATTTGGTAGCAGCAGGGCTGGGGGGATACTGGGAAATGACTAGAGCATGCTTGTAATGAGATTTTTTTTTTTTTGAAAAAGAAAGTACTTTTGAACCCTGGAGTATATATTGAGAGAGGCACCTACTGGAAGCACTTACCACTTGCCCATCCCTCAAAAGGTCTCTGAGACAGGGATCTGCCTACTATGGGCTTTTGATTGCATACTGCAATCAAAATTCAAAGCCACCCCCTTCTTCTCAAAATCTTTATACAGACAAATAGCTTTTCACTGACTTAGGAAATGTATGATAAAAGTTCACACTGCCCACAGCACACCTATCCATCCCTGCCCCCCCCCCAGTAATTGCATTTGGCCAAATACATTTTCCAGGTTTTTTCACTGTTGTTGGTATAGGGACCAGCATCCTTTTGCTGAGCCTCAGCCTCTGTAAGGCTATTGTCTGCATACTGCCTAAGCAATCCTAGCAATGCACTTATTTGCACCGTTTAATGCTACAGTGACAAAGCAACACTATAGGGCTAAATACATTGTGTGGATAAAAGCAAATGAATAGCACATACCTCTGAAAGTAGATTGGATTATTTACTGGGTCATCATTCCAATGCTGAAAGCTTTAAATGTCTACACTGCTGGAGGGTAGGGATGCTCTTCTAAACAGTGGGTCCTCTGGATCTGCGGGGCTCCTCCCACCCCCACGAATGACAAAAACACAGATGATTGTGTCCCATATTATTAAATGGCGGTGACATGCGTGTGGATGCTGCAGCATGTCCAGATTCACGCCACTGCCATTTTAAGTATAGGATATGGCATTCCACAGTCGCTGGGAATCACAGATTTGGAGCCCATGGACCAGGAGGGCCCACTATACTTCCCTATTTCTTCACATGAAAAACTAGAGTTTTAGGAAGATGGTAATGTTATAACACTTCTGTTTAACATGCTAGGATTTCAAGGGCAGCAGTTTATTTTATACAGAGAAGTATTCAGTCCTGTGAGTCCCTACTCTCCCATGTGAAGTAGTACAATGCAGACATGGATCTGCAGTCTCAGTGAGGGATAGATCAAAATGAAGTTGCCAGGACCATTTTGAGGGGGGGGGGGAATTGCAGCAACATTATCTGTAAATAAAGCATTTCTGCTGTCTTCACTTCAAATGTAATGCATACCACAGACAATTATCAGAAAGAAACCCCTGTAGTTTTTAAGCTTAACAAAGTATTATTCATGTATATTAGGAGTGAAGGGATAGGGGGAGAGGAACGCTTCAGCCCTTTCTGTGTAAAATAATTAAAAACATTAGAACATGTGTTTGGGACTTCTGGTGTCCAGAGATTTCTATCTAAGGAACAATCACATTCCTTTCTGATGATGATCTGCTATTACACTTACTGCATTTTAAAGATATACATGTTGCTTGCTTTGTTGTCCAGCTTATGTTTTACCCTGGTGGAAAAGAACAGAACTAGACCGAGATGGGGTTAAAGGACCTGCTGCCGCCAATGTTATACCTACATAGCAGCATATACATTGTTTTCCTCTTGCTTTCTCTCCCACCCGCCTCCTCCCTCCCTTCCCTCCCCTCCCTTCTCAGTATTAGCAATCTGCTTTGGTACTTTGACATCAGGGATTTCCCTGGTGAATTTTGTCACAGAAAAAAGAGAATCATCAATATCGCAGTTAAACTTGACTTTCAAAGCTAATAGTATCTCATTTGGGGGCTCAAATTTAATAAATTTTCTTTGATTCTGGGTGCATTTTTAAACATCAAACAATGAATTGGCCAGGGTGCAGTAAAATATTTAGATCTATTGACTATGGTTCAGAAGGGTAGCAGGCAAAACACTGGTGGTTTGATGTTGATAAAATTCTTAGTACCTTAATCCACATTAATGTTTTCTTTTATCTGTGTGCATACTGGCTACAATGAAGAACTGAAAAGTTAGCATATATAAACTATAAAAAATCAAGTGAAATATGTATTATTGTAGATACAGTGAATATAACACGTTTGTATTATGATAGGCAAGATTAACATCTGAACAAAATTACACATGCTGGCAGAAGACCCTTGAGATTGCGTTTGTTCCATTGGACTCTCTCTTCAACCTAGAACAGTGTGTGTTGAAACGTGTGTAGGACCTGCACTGTTATAAAAATTGCATTATAGTGCATAAGTTTGGCAGCCACAGGTATTGACAGGAATTCTTAGGTCAACCAAGAAAAAGTAAGGCTCCTTGTTTCTATAGACTGTGGTACAGACTGTGTGTTTTTACAAGTGCTGTAAACTTGTAAAAACCCACTTAACTCTTGTACATCATAGGTACAGAATGCATATATATGTATTTTCATGCAGGGGTGGGTGGTAGTGGTGGTGGAGGAGATCTATTGAAAGCTACTAGTGAAATGGTTAACTTTTTAAAACTATTACAGGGTATATAAGGAAAATATTCAGAAGTATAATTCACTAAATGTAAGGTTCCTAAAATATGATTATCTGTAGAAAGATAAAAGAAATATCACTTAAATTGCATTTCAAAACGTGATTTATGCTGGTATTACTTTTATGGAAATTGCCCTCAGTTAATTAGTACTAGTCTGTGTGTACATAAACAGAGCTGTTGAGATGTGTTGTATATGGCATTGGCTCATTTTTCTCCTTTCTCATTTTAATGTTAAAAATTTAGTAGAAAAAAATAATTTCCTGCAACTAAACTATTTTTATTTGAAAGAGACTTTATTAACTCCATTATATATTGGATACAAAAGGTTATACTGTCTAGTTTAACTGCTGGAGTTTTATTTCTTGCACCATAAAAACTCAGAATATTAATAAAATGTGTGGTAATTGTTCTCATCTAGGGTAAAATTTAGGAATAGATACAAATAGTATTCATAGCAGAAACAATGTGCTGTATTTGATAACTTTTTGCTTACAGTTATTAAAAAATATAGTGCATGCTTGCTTGGAAGCAAATTCCGCTGGCTGCTTTCAGATGTCGTGACAAATCATGTCTCGCCAGGATAGGAATAGGTGTGCCTCATTTGTTCCCCCTGTTTCTGCCCTCCCGCGGCATGCCCTAGGGGGGATCCCAGAAGGTTTTGTCCCCATTTTTAATCAATTGGGGCATGTCATTTCATTAATACTGGACAAACGTTGCAACTCTGGTTTGTTTGAAAGAAGCCAATTTCAAAACATGGGTTATTGAGCTATTTTGTGTTTCAATAAATTATAGTTAATGTTAAACAATTTAATCTAAACCACTCTAGTACCCAGTGGCCATGCTGGCCCAGGGTATTCTGGGCACTGCGATTGACAAGAGGTAACCTTTATAAGTTCAAACTGTTGTCAATTAAAAATGAATGCAGTCTCCCATAGCTATGCTGGAGGAGAATGCACAAGTTCAAGGCTTACCTAGGTTTGTTCCTGTGAGGATGAACTTATTTATGGTTTATTGTAATGCTTGCTAGCCTTTAGTGGGGCTTACTCTTTAGTACATCCAGGATTATAGTTTGTTTTGATGTGACTCTAATATGGGCATAGAAACTGGTGTTGTGGTTGTTTTTTTAAAAAAAGAAGTTTGCAAAAGGAGTTGCATTTCATACCTTTACTGAAAACATAATGAGTGAAGGTATTTCTCACCTTAACAGAAGGTGGCAGTACAATACCAACTGCATAAGATTATATTTCTCTACTTAACTATGGCTATCTTTCATTTACAGTGTTGAGCATTTTGTTGTTTTTTCTTTAAACTCTGCTTTTTGGAAGACTTTAAATCCAGACTACTAGTGCTTTGGAAAACAACACTGATTTCCTTCAGAGCAACTTATTTGTTCAGGGGGTCTACTATTACTTTATTTGAAATTTGAACTAGCCACTTCTGATAATTTTCTTAGCCAATTTAACTTTTATATACGTATATTCCCATTGTCAAATCTAGTTTTGCATCCTAACTGGATAGTCTAAATTCAACCAAAAACAAAACCAAGACTTTTTAAAAAAAGGTTTTCAGATAAAATTTTTGTGTGTAAACTTTTTGGGGTCCTTGCTTTCCTAGGGTAGATGACAAATCTTTAATTCATAAAATAGATAATGATTGCTACACCTATTATGTGCTTAGTGTATGTGTGTGGGGGGGCAATTTTAATTTTTAATTTCTTGTGTGTGTGCTTGTGGAATTTAGTGCACATGCCTTCAGTGACTTCCCTTCCCTTCTCATTTCAGTCCAGAGAGGAGGATGCTTTTTCTTCTTAACATTCTCTCCCTGCACTCTGAATTAGAGATTTATTTGCAACGAAAAATCAATTAGTCCTAAATTTATTCATGGATTTCAGGTCCAGCGATCAATGCAAGTCCACTCAGTGGACTCAAGGGGACCCACTTCATCCCAGTTAATGTGTCTGAAGGGGAATTACCATTGATACTGTTTTTTCCCTTTTAGGTCAGAGATCAGATCTCACTGTCACGGACTGCAGCAACCAGGAATGACTTCACCCTGCAGCTACCTAAGCTGCACCTGGAGACCTTTGCGATGGAAGGGCTGAAGGGCGGGCCAGAAGTTGTAGCATTCCAGGTTAGATGCTTAAATAACCTTTCTTTACAACCAAAATGTTTAAACACACACACACACACACACACACACACACAGACTGCTGAAAATAAAATGCTTCAATAGTGGTCAATAATTTAAAAAAAGTGCGTGAACAAAATCACTTTGTCACAACAGCACTTTTTGTGTTCTAACTGTAGAATGTTAAGCAAGCAAAGAAATTACTTGGCAAACAAATATATGCATAATACACATGCAGACGAACAAACGTTTTTTTTTTTTTTAAATCCAGATCAGCCCAGAATTGTATTTCTTCCAGCAATATTTTTTGAAAGGGGATTAAAACAAAGGGAGGGGGGAAATGAAGTAGCTATCCCTAGATCAATATTTAAGGATGTCATCAATGTTAGGGTCACACAGGAGAAACGGACCCAGAGTGCGGAGCATCAGAGTTACTTGCTTTCACACCGACCTGTTCACGTGCTGGGAAAAGATTCTAGGGTTATTGATCTTTTTAGCCACTTACTGACTGACACTTTCTGGCACTGACTGATGATGGAAAGTACCCTGACAAGTGAAGTGGACAATGAATATAGTTGTCAGGGTATCTAAATCAGAAAACAGTGTGCCTACCTTGGATTGAAAGTCCTTGCTCCTCTTCCTGTTTTCTGCCAAATGTGTGTTTTCATTTATTTGTGAAAGGAACTATTCTTTCACTGACACAGTTATGAAAACAATATCAAAGCTTGAGGTTTTGGTCATTGGCATGCGTGCCATCTCCTGGCTAACTCATGTGGTTGTTGTAGACTCTACTCTGTAGAAAAAGGTAAGGTGCAAATATGTCCCAGAAACATAATGGGCATGAGTGGGACATTGCTGTGAGGAGTTTCTTGTGTTAGGGGGCTTTTTCTGGATATAAATAATCTAGAGCTTTGCGTCACAACTGGTGTGAATTGAGAAGCAAACCATATGTACAAGGTCTGTCTATTAGATAATGAGACTTTGTTTCTGCCTTTCAGACAAATCAGGGAGAATTGATTGTGAATGCTTGAGTGGTGACTTTGAACATGTCTGAACTTGCATGACAAACATCAACACTCTCGGCCATTGAGTTAATTGTCAGTCATCGTTTAAAGCAGCTGTGTTGTCTTTTGTGTGCTGGAAAAATGCTAAGTTTAAGAGTGAAGCAACGTGACATTCTGCAGCAACTTGAGGCGGACCCAAACCTTTTTCAAAAAATCATCCCTTGTGATGAAACCTGGATCTTCCAGTATGATCCTGAGACAAAATGACAGTCAATGCACTGGAAAGCACCATCATTGCCAAGAATGAAAATCAGGCCAAGGAAGTCCACATTCAAAGCCATGCTCATTGTTTGTTTGTTTTTTACATCCAGTAATTTTGGCAGAAAGGGTCCCAGAAGGCAGAACAGTGAACCAGCATTATTATAAGGAAGTTTTGACAAAACTGAGAGAAAGAGTTAGGGGGAAAAAAAAAAGGCCAGAACTATGGAAACATGGTTTCATTCTTCATCAAGACAATGTGCCTGCTCGCACAGCATTTTCTGTGAAGCAGTTTTTGACTGATAAAGGCATTGCTACACTTGAGCATCTTCCATATTCACCAGATTTGGCAGCATATGACTTTTTTCTTTTCCCTAAAGTGAAATCGGTGCTTAAAGGAACACGTTTTGAGTCATTTGGTGCAGTAAACAAGAAAATGGCAGATGTGTTGAACCAGCTGACAACACCCCTTCCTATTTGCATATTTCCCTTTCGCTGTTTTGTGTATTTGCAGATCCGTTCGCAGATCTGCAGAGGGGGGGGAGGGAAGGAGGGAGGGGCATCCAAAGCCAGGTTTAAGGGGGTGGCGGTGGCAGCACCACCACCAGCAGCCACCCCGCCATCCACTCAGAGCAGCGCTTGCTTGCAACAGTCTGGGCAGACAGGCGGGCGGCAGTGCAGCGATGGCGGTGGGGCTGAGGGTGGCTCTCCTGCCCCCGCTGAGGCTTTGGCTGGCCTCCCCCTCCCCGGGATTCCCCCTCCTCCTCGTCCTCCTCTTCCCCCTGGCCGGGCTGGTTGGGAGGTGCACATAGCACCCAACGTGATAGCCACTCCCATCATCCCGTCACATCCTGCTCAGTTCCGGGGCCCCCAGCCCAGCCAGGCCTACCTTCCCTCTGTTCTCCCTCTACCCTGGGACTGCTCAGCTTGCCTTCTTGAAGACACTGAAGACAGGAGCAGCTGACAGAAACTGAACTGTTCCACACCTTTGACCAGTGGAAACCAAGACTGTATCAGTGTGTGAGTGTGAATGGGGAGAATATTGAAGGGGACAAGTATTAAAATTGTAATACATATAAATAAAGATGGGTTATTGTATCAGTCTCGTTATTTAATAGACAGACCTCATAACATCAGCACATTCATAGTTCCAGGTCACTTTTTTAAAATAATGGTCATACCTGGCTGATTTCTCTGGCTGAGAATTCTAAATTACCTTTCCAATCCAAGGATTATGTGGAATGTTGCCATGGCCGTTAAAGTGGAATTATAGTACTGTTATTGTGAATGGGCCTCTGGTGCATGTAAGTGGAGAGCCAACCAACTTTAAAAAATTCTGGGATCACAGATCTCTTGATATCATATCTTATTTTTCTAATAGAGAAGGATTCCCACTTTTGAACATGTTACTGTACATTTCGGTTCATTTATTGCTAATGGACTGGTTGGGCCTCCTAGCGTTTGTTCTGATTTGCAGGAGCTGATCTAAAGATAATAATCCTGAGGTGAATGGCATGTCCATATTGTGTGCGGCATGAGATGTATCAAATTTCTTTTTGAGATGACATAAAATATTTTGTCCCTGCCATGTCTGGGATTTTCCAGATGTCTGTGTCCTAGAGTGTTAAAAACTGAAACCAGTAATCCAAGCACAGCAATTTGAACATAAGTGGAAATGATTTCCCTGGGTTTTATCCTCAAGTGGGCATATGATTGACATCAAAATTGTATAAACCTGAGGAAGGTGTCATTAAAATGCTGTACATATGTACTTTGTTAACTTATAATCAACATGTTGTGTAAGTATTGTCTTCTCAGTATTATACAGTTATTTCAAAGTGCCAGAATTGTTGACCTCCTTCTGGGAATTACGCAAAGGGAAGATTAATTAATATTATTATCATTGTTTTATTTTCATGTTTAGTAAGTACTTCCTCCAACAAAAACAAACAAATGAACAAACTACCCTGTTCATTATTTGATTTTTAAAATTTATTGTTTGGTTTCATCCTAAAGGCTTAAGAGTAGAAAACAGGGTCAATCTATTGAAAAATAAAGGACCCCTGGTGATAAGGGACGGTCCAGTAAAACCTCTTGTGGTGGTGGTGTGCCTTCAAATAAGTTTCTGACTTATGGTGAATCTATCACAGAATTTTGTTGGCACGAGGTGTTCAGAATTGCCATTGCCTTCCTCTGAGGCTGAGACAGTGTGACTTTGCCCAAGGTCACCCAGTGGGTTTCCATGGATGAGTAGGGATTTGAACCCTAGTCTCCAGAGTCATAGTCCAGCACTCAAATCACTACATCACCTTGACTCTCAAAACCATGTAGTTTTGCATTTGTGTCATGGTTATATTTGTTCTGAATTCTATACTGATAGATAATGCAGCATTCTCCAAATAGCTAACTGCGGTTGCAGTTTAACTGATTAATTTATATTGTTCTCCACATTCTCTTCTGTTCTCCCAGAATTTTATTATACTATGGTGTATGGGTGGAAGAATAGTTGGGCCTCCAGATATTGTGGGACTCCCAACTCCAGTCAGCCCATGCCAGTATAGTCTTGGTTAGGGATAGTGTGATCCAACAACTCTTAAAGGGTTCCTTGGTCCTACTTCATTGTGATTATGAAACACAAACCGTGGTGGAATATACAGAGATGAAAAGGTTGCATTCTTAAAGGATGGGATCTATAGGGGTAGGGAGCACTTTTAGTCTGCACTCAATGGGGTCCTCTGGCTATCTGTTTTTATTTTCTTCTATGGTTGATTGATTGAATGGTTGTCATTCATTTTTATGGGTCACATTGGTAAATATGTGTAGTGAGTCAATATATGGGGTTGTAATAAGGTTGCATTTTTAAAAGAGTCCTGCATTACAAGTTTGAGGGACCTTTCACTAGCATAAATATTAAGTGGGGGTTGGGGCAGAACACCACCACAAAACTGGGGAAAAAAAAGCAAATAACCTTCTCCCCCCACAGGGAATGAGCAGCAAGCGTGGGGGTTTGCCAGGCCTTCGGCTTCCCCTCCCAGGGAACAAGCGGCAAGCGGTGGTACTTCTTCCTGCTCCTGCTCCTCCTCCCCCTTGACAGGGCCTGCTGGGAGGTGCATATAGTGCCCAATGTGACAGCCACTCCATCATCCCCGCTGCATCCTGCTCAGTTCCTGGGCCCCTAGCCCAGCTGGGCCTACCTCCCTCCGTCTGTCCGCTGCCCCGGATCCGGCACTGCTTGGCTCATCTTCTTGAAGACACTGAAGATAGGAGCTGTGGGCACTGCAGCTACAGTGTTTCCTCTGCTCTCAGGCCATGGCTGGGCCAGTCTGCTCCACTGCTGCAGCCGAGGATGCCTCCGCCGGTATCTACCCACTGCACCCGCTGGGATCTAGCTGCCGCCTTGCTCACTTGTCTCTCTGGACCTCCCACTGAGATGAGCCTCTGGCAGAACTCCTCTGCTACAGTCCCAGAGAGGCGAGCGAGGTGGCGGTGGCTAGATCCCGTTGGGCCCAGTGGAGGTGTTCTCAGTTGCAGCAACAGAGCAGCCTTGCCCAGCCATGGCCTGAGAGAAGAGGAGACATCGCAGCCGCTGTGCCTGCCAGGATCTAGCCGCCACCACCTCACTCACCTCTCCAGGACTGCAGTGAAGGGGCTCTGCCAGATGCTCGTATTGGTGGGAGGTCTGGAGAGGCAAGCGAGTGAGGCAGTGGTGGCTAGATCCTGAGGGCTCAGCAGTTGCGGCATCTCCTCTCCTCTCGGGCCATGGCTAGGCAAGGCTGCTCTGCTGCAGCAGCTGAGGATACCTCCATTGGGCCCATTGGGATCTAGCCGCTGCCTCGCTCGCCTCTCCAGGACTGTAGCAGAGGGGCTCTGCCAAAGGCTCGTCTTAGCGGGATGTCCAGAGAGGCGAGTGAGCGAGGCGGTGATGGCTAGATCATGGTGGGTGCAGCAGCTAGATCCCGGTGGAGGCGTCCTTGGCTGCAGCAGTGGAGCAGACTTGCCCAGTGATGGCCCAAGAGGAGAGGAGATGCTGCAGCGCCCGCTGTTTCTGTCTTCAGTGTCTTCAAGAAGGCAAGCTGAGCAGTGCCAGATCCAGGGTAGAGGGAGAACAGAGGGAAGGTAGGCCTGGCTGGGCTGGGGGCCCAGGAACTGAGCAGGATGTGACGGAATGATGGGAGTGGCTGTCATGTTGGGCGCTATGTGCACCTCCTAACCAGCCCGGCCAAGGGGGAAGAGGAGGACGAGGAGGAGGGGGAATCCCAGGGAGGGGGAAGCCAGCCAAAGCCTCAGCGGGGGCAGGAGAGCCACCCTCAGCCCCACCGCCATCGCTGCACAGCCGCCCGCCTGCCTGCCCAGACTGTTGCAAGCAAGTGCTGCACTGAGTGGATGGCGGGGTGGCTGGTGGTGGTGGTGCTGCCACCCCCCCCCTTAAACCTGGCTTTGATGCCCCTCCCTCCTTCCCTCCCCCCTCTGCAGAGCTGCAAACGGATCTGCAAATACACAAAACAGCAAAAGGGAAATATGCAAATAGGAAGGGGTGACTGTAAACCATTTAAAAACAAGTTCTTAGTTGCTAATTGTGTAAATCTACTTTTCCATATTGAGTGGGATTTTGTTCTATTGGTTTTGTACATCTCCAGGGCGGAAATAAGTATAAAAGAAAAGAAAAATATTTCTGTGAGAAATAATACTCCTTTCCTCTGTCTTATGCATGGGTTTTTATGGTTTGTGTGAGTAAAGGATAACGCAGAGAATAGCATGTATACACAAACAGTTAGATATCTACCAGAGGAAGTTAGCTTCTGGGGTGAAAATTTGAATTCTTACCATTTATTCTTCCTACCTTGCAAGCTGTTGTTAGATGCATGTTGGTGTAGATAGGTTACATGCAAATTGTCTACAATTTACAGTTGTTGTACCACTCTGCCATTCTTTTGTTTGAAAACTGCTATACAAATGTAAGAGGGGTGTTATTAGTTTTATAGTAGCAGAGTAGAATGTTGACATCGCTTCTGAGTGATAGAGTGTAATCATTATAAATTTATAAAGGGGCTTATGTCCTCCATTTATTTTATGTAAATTATGCATCCATGTACGATGTAGTCATGGCTTATCATATCGTATTATACACAGAAGCCAATGCCTGCTCTTCTAATCAATTGGGCAAAGATAAATGTAAGTTTTAATGTTAGTTTCCCAGTACATTTTTCCGCTTCTTTCAATAGCACTGGTAATACTGTGAAAATAAGCATTCAAGGCCCAGGGGAAAATATCTATCTACAAATACTAAGATAATTATGTTGTTTCTTGTCTGTTCTGAACATTGTGGCAAATATTACAGCTTAGAAAATGTACTGTAGAATACTTTTGAAGGCAAAGATAAGTGCTTTTTCCAGGTGGTAGCACTCCTCATTATTTTCCATTCAAACTGTGAGTCTGTACAGGCATGTAAAAAAACACAGATATTCATGATCAACAGTTTGGCGCCATTCTGTAGCACAGTTAGCTTGTTCACCTCAAATCTTTTGTTATATGATTTCATTTTACTGAAGGTATAAATACGGTAGTTTTAGACATCGGAATACTTATGATTTTTATATATGTCTTGTGCATTGTCAACCGAACTACAGCTGATTCAGACTGTAGCAGCCAGATTGTTAACAGCTGGATTGTCACCAGTGAGAGCATACTACTCTAGCGCAGGTTAAGATCTGTCTAAACCCCCAGTATTTTTCCAGGTGCAGCTGTTGAACTTGACCTATAAAGCTATCAATGAACTGGAATGAGGATACTTGAAGGCCCATTCCTGTCCATATACACTTGCCTCATTATTGAAGTTGGCATCAGCGATCTGGTCCCTTTCTGTTGTTTTGGTGACAGATTAAATAGGTGTATATTTGGTTGAATATTTCAGAAGGGAAGAGTATTTTAGTCTTGTTTCCCCACCCTTAATTTTTGGTTAAAAATGGAGAATTGCACCTCAGAGTGCCCAGTTCTCCTTTTAACTAAACTCCACGGCGCCTGCCTTGTTTAATATAAGGGCGGGGGATGTTTAAATATAAAACTGGACTTCCAGACTGTTCTGCTTTTTGTGGGAGGGAGTGGTATGGCCCACAGTGTTTCTAGGGATTGGTATACAGGAGAATTTAGGCTTAGTGGATTGAAGCTACTGTTTATGCAGAAAGACACAATGTTGGGCAGAGCATGGCATGCAAATCCTGGAATTTTTAGTTTAGAGAGGGGTGTTTAGAATTCTCAACCAGAGAGCTTTAGTGCCTCATCAAATGACTAACCCCAGAATTCCATAGGAAGCAGCCATGGCAGCTGAAGTAGAATCATAGCACTAAAATTGTGTAGTGTGAAAGCCCCCCGCCCCCTTGCGGTAGTCTAACTAGTATCCTTAATTGGGGTAGAATTCAAAGACATAGCTGTGTTAGTCTGGAATATCAGTATGCAAAGGGATCTTGTAGCACCTCTGAGACTGAGAGGAAGAAGTTGTAGCACAAGCTTTCATAGACAGGCCCTATCCTAACAGTGAAAATAATCCAAATGGCAATCACATGGAAGGCAACCTGTCCAAACAGACATTCGCATCAATACGTCTCATTCCAAAGCCTTCGGAGCTTTTCTCTGAGTTTTTTAAAAACTCTGTAGGCCATGTGACTGTGCAGTCATTACAACACTTGCATTTGCGTTGCTGTGACCAGGCAGGATAAGCTGATTGGCTGGATAAGCATGGGGGGGGGCAGGGCTAGCAAACAAGGAAAGTATCTGCTGCCGTCATGTTGGATTTTTGGCTAAGCGAGGGTCCAGTAAGTCGATAAAACAGTGATCTTTTACTCTCTCTCTCACTTTTTTTTGTAAATATTAAATATCACATGTGTGCACCATGATAAACTTAAAAAAAAAGGGGGCGGTGGCAGATTTAAAAGCCCATTCCTGTTCATATACACTTGCCTCATTATTGAAGTTGGCATCAGTGATCTGGTCCCTTACTGTTGTTTTGGTGACAAATCACTCAGGGCTGCCAGTTTGGCTAGGGGGCATGCGAAGTTTGGGGGGGCTCTTTTGACCGTTAAGACAGGTTGCAGTGCTGCAAATTGCCGTTTCTTCAGATGAGATCATATTTCCCCCCCTCATATAGATGGGATCTTAGCCTACTTCCTCAGATGCTTGATGCTTGACCCCCCCCCCCAAGTTGAGTACCCTACAGTAATGGCATTTCGCAGCAACTGCAACTTGTCCTAATGGATTTTTTTGCCCTCCAAAGCTTCACATGTCCATGGTGACTGTGAGTGAATTACTTGTACTTCTGCTGCTGCCAAAGTTTCTTTTTCTTTTTTTTAAAAAAAAAACACAATTTCACTGTGAGCTGGAGCGATATTTTGCATTTGCAACAAAAATGTAAAGAAACAACACCCCGTTTTCTCACCTTAGTGCTTGCTCGCTAGGGTGAAAAATCAACATGGTGATGCCGGGTGCTTGCCCTGTTAGCAAGCCCCCCCCCCCGCACTCACTTGGTCAATCAACTTTGTGCTTCCTCTCCTGTGGGAAAGTGATTCAAAGTGAATTGCTTGACCCAATGAGCAGGAATGCATATCCTCCTCGCTGTTTTTTTTTAAACTCTGGGAAATGCCATGACGGCTTTTCCCTCAAGGTTTTTGACATTTTTGCCCCCGCTCCTTCCAAATACAGTGATACGATGTGGGATCCCATTAAGACAGGTAGGATTCTCCTCGTTTTCTGTGAGGAGTATTTCCTCCATTTAGACATCCCCCGAGTCTACGAAAGCTTATGCAACAAGATCCTTTTACATACTAGTACTTTTATTAGCAGAACACATCAAAGTTGTCTCGGGCATGCATGGGTCAGAATGCCCTATACATGTTTAAGCTAAATTGAAAATCACAAGAGATTACAACGTTTTCTATGGAATAGCAGACTTTACCTTCAGCATAGCTCTACCTTACTTTGTTTGGCCTTATAGTCATTTTCCAACTGTCCCCCTCAATGGGAAATTGGCCAAAGTGTTCCACCCCCTTTAAAATATATTAGGGGAAGGACTGTAGCTCACTGGTAGAAGACATGTTTTATATGTAGAAGGTCTTTTGTCTAAACCCTAGCATCTCCAGTGTTTATTTTTTAAAGGGACAGGTAGTTAGACTGCACACTGCTGGTGCTAGATGCCAGAGGTTCTCCAGCCTGCAGCAGCCTTTTACCCCACTCCACTGGGCCAGGAGGCTGTAGTGGGGCCCTGAGGACTTCTTGGCAGGGAGGCAGCAGCGGGAGGGGGCGTGGCCAGGAGTGGCTGGCGTTTTAAGCCACTCCCACCCCCTCAGGAACACCAGCCAGCAAGCCAGAGGTTCTCCAGCCTGCAGCAGCCTTTCACCCCACTCCACTGGGCCAGGAGGCTGTAGTGGGGCCCTGAGGACTTCTGGGCAGCGAGGCAGCAATGGGAGGGGGCGTGGCCAGGAGTGGCTGGTGTCTTAAGCCACTCCCACCCCCTCAGGAACGCCAGCCAGCAAGCCAGAGGTTCTCCAGCCTGCAGCAGCCTTTCACCCCACTCCACCGGGCCAGGAGGCTGTAGTGGGGCCCTGAGGACTTCTTGGCAGCAAGGCAGCAGCGGGAGGGGGCGTGGCCCATACCCCTCAGGAACACCAGCCAGCAGCCAGAAGGACTCTAAGCCTGCAATTGGAATCAGCTGAGGCCGGGAATGGAGTGGGGGCGGAAATTGGAGTTGTGCTGGGGAAAGGGAGGTATGGTCGGAACAGAGTGAAAAGATGGTACAAAAGAAGGCGGGATTGCTGTATGTTAGCTATCCCACCTTCAGTTCACCCTGTTTCCCGGAATGGATTGGAGAGCGTACCAACCATTCCACAGAACCTTACTTTGCTCCTCTGCAATGCCAGGTTGGTTAAGAATAAAACTCATATAATTTACGATCTTCTCTTGGATGAGGATGCCGACCTGGCTTGCTTCACAGAAACCTGGCTGGGAGAGGATAGCGCTGTCATGTGGGCACAGGCCCTCCCAGCTGGGTATTCTGTCAGTGAGCGGGTGAGGGGAAGTGGGCGGGGGGGCGGAGTGGCTCTGGTTTATAAGAATAATCTGACCTTGACCAGGATACCTGTCTGAAACACAGTCTACTTTGAGTGTATATACCTTAGCCTGAGGACCAGGGATAGTTTGGGGATTCTGCTAGTATACCGACCACCCCGTTGTCTAGCAGACTCCCTAACCGAGCTGACTCAGCTGGTCTCAGAGTTGCTGTTGGAGTCGCCCAGACTTTTAGTTCTGGGCGACTTTAACATTCCACTCGAGACCAGCTTGACAAATCTGACTGGTGCGGCTCGGGAGTTCATGGAAACCATGACAAACATGGGTCTATCCCAATTGGTCATTGGGCCCGAACATTGTGCGGGTCATACTCTCGATGCGGTCTTTAGTACGGAACAGGAATATCCGTGGGCGGCGGTTATTAAAACCACCGCTTTGTCATGGATGGATCATTTCCTGGTCAAGACTGAACTAAGAGTCTCTTCCCGCCCCACTGGGGGTGGTGGACCCATTAGAATGTTCCGCCCCCGAAGGCTAATGGAACCAATAGGATTCCAGAAAGCCTTGGAGGGTTTAATGGTTGGTAATGCCGGTGACCCTGTCGAAGCTTTGGTTAATACTTGGAACACCGATCTTACCAAGGCTATTGACACGATCACTCCCAAGCGTCCTTTCCAATCCGCTTCTAACCGTAAGCCATGGTATACTTCAGAGCTTAGGAAAATGAAGCAGGTTGGACAATGACTAGAGCGCAACTGGCGGAAAATTCGATTCTTATCCGACAGGACTCGACATAGGAATTTTCTTTGGTCCTATTGAGAGGCAATGCGTGCAGCGCAGAGATCCTTCTCTGCACGTATTGCGTCTGCAGAGTCCCGTCCAGCAGAGCTGTTTAGGGTGGTAAGGGAGATGACACAGGTTATATCTGCACAGAACCCATTGCTTAACCCAACAACGGCCTGCTGTGACGCATTTAACTACTTTGCAGATAAAATCTCTCGGATAAGAGCCGACTTAGATGCCAGTATTTTGACAGAAACAATTGACGAGGTGTCCAGCAACTCCGTTGATGTAAGTTTACTGAATCAATTTCAATCTGTGAGTACTGAGGACGTGGACAAGCTACTTGGTAGAGTGAGGAAGACGACCTGCCCTCTTGATCCTTGCCCTTCATGGCTGGCCATCCAGGGGGGGGGGTACCTTGATGGTGTTCCTTAAGGACATCATCAATGTATCCCTCAGGGACGGGTGTGTTCCATCTTGTTTAAAGGAAGCGGCGGTTAGGCTACTCCTGAAAAAAACCTTTCCTAGACCCCCTGGACATGAACAACTATAGGCCGGTTTCTGTGTTACCATTCTTGAGCAAAGTGATTGAGAGGGCAGTTGCTCATCAACTCCAAGTGGTCTTGGATGAAACTGATTATCTAGACCATTTCAAACTGGCTTCAGGACAGGATTTGGAGTTGAGACTCCCATGGTTGCCTTGACCGATGATCTGCGTCTAAGCATCGACAGGGGTAATGTGTCCCCGTTGGTGCTTTTGGACCTCTCAGCGGCTTTCGATACGATAGATCATGGCATTCTCCTGGATTGCCTGAGTGGGTTAGGAATCAGAGGCACTGCGCTCCAGTGGTTCCGGTCCTTCCTCTCAGGCAGATCCCAGAGGGTGTGGCTTGGGGACAGCTGCTCCAACAGGAAGGAGCTTACTTGTGGTGTTCCGCAGGGCGCCATCCTGTCCCCGATGCTGTTTAACATCTATATGAAGCCGCTGGGTGAGATTATTCGGAGTTATGGGGCTGGGTGTTATCAGTACGCTGATGACACCCAGATCTATTTCTCCTTGTCCCGATCATCGGCCTCGAATTCCAATGGCATCTCTCCTCTTAATGACTGTCTTAAAGCAGTCATGGGCTGGATGAAGAAAAACAGATTGAGATTAAATTTGGACAAAATGGAGGTGCTCAAGGTAGCGGCCCCAAAACCAGGAGTTGGGTTGCAACCGCCAGTCCTGGACGGGGTCATGCTCTCCGTTAAGGACTGTGTTCGCAGTCTGGGGGTGCTCCTTGATTCATCGCTTCAGATGACGAGTCAAGTGAATGCGATGGCCAGGAGCGCTTGTTATCAGCTTCGGCTGATACACCAGCTGCGCCCTTTCCTGGAAGTAAGGGACCTCGAGACTGTGGTGCACACGCTGGTAACCTCTCGTCTAGATTTCTGCAATGCGCTCTACATGGGGCTACCTTCGTGCTTGGTCCGGAAACTTCAGTTGGTATAAAATATGGCAGCCAGAGTGGTCTCAGGAACATCTCGGAGAGATCATAGAACTCTGGTATTAAAATCTCTCCACTGGCTGCCTATCAGTTTCCGGGCCCAGTATAAGGTGTTGGTTATTACCTTTAAAGCCCTAAATGGCTTGGGTCCAGCTTATCTCCGGAGCCGCCTCCTCCCATACAATCCTCCCCGCGCACTCCGGTCCTCTGGGAGGAATCTGCTTCAGCCACAAAAATCTAGGCTGTCTGCAACCTCCCAGAGGGCCTTTTCGGTAATCATCCCCCAATTTATGGAATGGCCTGCTGAATGAGATCCGTCAGTTGACAAGCTTGAGTGGCTTTAAAAAAGCACTAAAGACAGATCTCTTTCGCCAGGCCTTTCCTGATTAGATCCCGGCCTCAGGAGCTCAGTCTCCTGGCTTTTTAAAATTATGTATATATTTGTTTTAATGTGTTTTTAGTTAGAAGGTTTTAATCTTATAGTGTTTAATGTCTTTTTATGGGGGTGGGTGGGGGTGGGTGTTGTTTTTAGTCTTTATTATAATGTTTTAATTGTTGGAAGCTGCCCCGATTGTTTTTAGCAGAGGGGCGGGGTATAAATAAATATTATTATTATTATTATTATTATTATTATTAGATGGACAAATAGTCTTACCTTGTATGAGGCAGATTTCTTTGAGGGGAAAGGATCTGTTTTTCCAGTTTCAGGGTTCGTTTTGTAAAATTTGGTATGAACGAGTCCAGAGGAGGGCAACTAGGATGGAGGGAGGTCTGGAATCCATGCCCTATGAGAAGCTGCCTGGAGAGCTAGGTATGTTTAGCCTGGTGAAGAGAAGGTTAAGAGGTGACATGATAGCCATGTTTAAATATTTGAAGGGCTGTCATACTGAGGATGGAGCAAGCTTGTTTTCTGTAGCTCCAGAAACTAGGACATGGAGAAATGGACTCAAACTACAGGAGAAGAGATTCCACCTAAACATTAGGAAGAACTTCCTGACAGTAAGAGCAGTGGAGTGCGCTGCCTCAGAGTGTGGTGGAGTCTCCTTCTTTGGAGGTTTTTAAACAGAGGCTGGATAGCCATCTGTCGGAAATGATTTGATTGTGTATTCCTGCATGGCAGGGGGTTGGAGTGGAATGGCCCTTGTGGTCTCTTCCAACTCTATGATTCTATGATTCTATGATTTTGACATCTGCCCAAATCAAGGCAGCCATTTTTAGTTGGATTCAAAGATCCTTAAAGCTAGTGCTTTTGAGGAGAGGGAATGCTTTTCTTATCAACTCTTTACTTCTTTGTGCTCAAAATTAAAGATTTGAATTGGGCAAGATTTTAAATGATTTAAAAGATGGGGGCAACAACAATTGCTGTTGGCACTATACTAAATACCTCCATCCTCCTGAACCAGATGAATTAGTTCTCTCTTCCCTGTCGCTTAATGGGGTGGTTAGCAAACTATGAGTTAACGCAAACTAACGCAATTAGCTAAACACATGTTTTCCTACTCTAAGAAAAGTTCCACTCACATTTTAGGAAGTCCATCTGGATCAAAATATGTCCTATTGGGATAGGCTAGGCCATCTTATCAAAAGCTGGCCTGCTAGTCTCTGATGATGGAATTTCAGAGCAAAGCCAAGCCTGCTCCTTCAGGCTTCATTATCATGTGGCTCTCTGATGACTCCTAAGCCATGTGGCTGGTCTGCGTCCACAGACCTTCACCAAAACCATGTGGCTGCAAACAAAGACTGCAGCTTCTCAAAACTATATTAGACAAATCTGATTGGCTCTGCATTGCCCAGTCTGATTTGCTCTCCAGTGAGATGATTTGATGTAATGCTTAGCAAATGAGGATCCATCCCCTCACCTTCAGAGTCCCTATATTACCTTTTTTTCTGATGGCTAGGGAATGGAACTTTACAGATGACAGGAAATATAGTTCTTGCAGACGTGTTCTGGCTCCATGATGGGAGTTGTAGGCACTCCCATCATGACAGCAGGATTCCGCAGTCATGGCCATTAAAGTGGAATCATAGTGCAAAAATTATGTAGTGTGAAAGGGCCCCCAAAATGCATCAAGAGAAGCCTTATTAAGGTATTCTTTTTGAGTTGAAGCTCTATGTACAACAAAAGGACTGTGAACAAATGAACTAGCTTCACTTCCTCCCACAACTGTTCCTGTCTCCCTCTACACATAGAGTGTGACTTTTTGTAGAGAACCTTCATATCCATGAAAGTTAGGATTCTAGAATCATGAATAAAGATGTTATTGCATGAATAACAAAAGTCTGTCCTCCACAGTCATTGGCTTTCCAGGTATAGAAGTCATTGAGACTGAGATGTAACTCACACATTTGTCCCTGCTCCTCACTTTGCATATGGAGCTTATGCTTGAGGAGAATGGCCAAACGGTGCTTCTCTGATTGTGTTTTGTGCTCTGTTCTTTTGCCCTTCCATGTCTCCTTTTCTTTCTCACAAAACATCCCTCTTTGCAACAAAATTCTATGTGTTGCTTGCATCTGAACTGCTTCTCATTATCCACCTTTCTCTATAAACTCTCTCCCTACACCCTCCTATGATCCCCTTTTCTTTTCCCACACCAGCCAGCTTTACTTGATTCAGTTGGATTCTTTGGTTGTAACTGAAGGGAAATCTAGGTTTTTCTTCATAATATTCAGCTTTCCACCAGCCAGAACATATGCTTCTTTATGTTAGTTGGAAAATACTGGGGAACTGAGATGATCTTAAAGTGAAAGGGGGATCATAAGACCAATTTCTATGTCTTATGGGGATTTGAAAGCAGATTTGAAAGCACAGTTTTCTGCATTATTTTTCATTCGCTTTGAGAAATCTTTTCCTCCAAAAGATGTCCACATTTGTGTCTTTATGTCTAGGCATATATCCATGCAAGACCTATATAAAAACTTGGAAAATAGTTGCCTTCCTTCCCTCAGATCTAAAAGGCTACAATTTTGAGACAGTTTTAATTGCTCCCTGTGCAATCTCATGCTATTGTGGTTGTACATGCACTCAAAGAACAAAAGCCAGTAGAATCTGCATTGGCATTTTAGGTGAAGAGCAAGCAAAACATGTGGATAAATATATTGTCTCTCACATAAAGGTTGTTGAAGGTGAAGTATCTACACATGTTGCATGTTACTCCTAATGCTTACCAAGCAAAAATGTCAAACACATTTAATTGATTCATAGGGATAATCCTGCACGATCATTTAAAATGAGTGCTTTTATTTTTGAGTGGTAAAGATCATATGTGGTGATTTTATCACCGCATCTTCACATGGGAATTGTTACACACACATGTTATATAAAATAATCCCTTGTAGAAAAATGTTGCCACATTTAGTTCTTGAGTGTTTTCTTTGGAGTCTTTCAAATGGGGAGGAGGCACCAATTCACACAGCCTTTTGTTTGTGGTAGAGCTGGTAGAGTCACTGCTGAAGACCTAAACCACCTTAAAAAAAAAAAAGTGAGACTCTTGGCTACAAAACTTTAATCCTCAAGGTATCCTATGTCGAAGCCTGATTCTTTAGGGGCGTATGTGTGCCAAGGATTGAGAACTGAACTGCCTCAGTCTTGCTACTGACTTTAGTAGCAATTTTAAAGATACTTACATCTTAGATCTTTAACTTTACCATGAACCCCCCCCCCCTATTATTTCAGCAATCTGCCTTAATAGTGGTTTTCTTTTCATATCCTTGCAAATAGTTTTGGAAGTCAAAAGGCCATATGAAATATTACACCATATTAATACTAGATTTTGTAATGTAAGTGTCAGCTTTTTTTTTTTTTTTTGAAAAGGATATCATTTGATGGGCTGCTTAGGTGAAGGCCTGGAGAAGGAAGGGTTATCTACAACTTGAGTGAGTTTATTATGGCTTAGTGATTTGCTGATTGATTTCATTTGCTGTCAGTTAAGGCTCTCTTAATGTCAAGTTTTTTGCATAATGCATTGAAATAAAGACTGATGAAGTTCTTCAGAGTGATACAGCTTACATAAACTGACCCTGATTTGCCCTGTTCAGCATGACAATTTAAGTGACAGCAGTTAAAGGAAAATATAGCAATGAATATGCAACTGTAGTATTAAGGAAAATGCAGGGTAAATGCTTCAGAATATAAAACTACGCATAAGAAAAAGGCTAGTCTGCTAATTCCACAGTTTTTCTTTACTGAGGAAATAGGGCATTGTTGTGTCCCAAGTGATATACTAAATAAAAATTCAAAGGGAAAAAAGTTTAATGGGAATTAAAAACTAACCTATATTCCTGACTTCTGGTAAATGTTTGCCCTGTTTGAGAGTATAGATTTTGGAAGTATGTGAATTTCAAATCTAAGAGGTCCTTTGAGATTTTCATTTGCTTTCATGCTATCATTGCACATAAGTATGTGGCATGTGTTGCTTCTGGTGTGTGGAACGGATTGCTAGCCTAATGGAAATAAACTGCTAATGAGATTGAAGATTGAGGTCCCAGCACTATTTCTTAGTAGTCTGCAACATCAGTCTTCAGGTTGCATACTTTCTGTTACTTTAAAGGTTCCTTGGAAGTAAGAAAGTCACTTGTTTGGATTTTGTTGATTTCCAGTGCCAATGATTTTAAGAGATTAATAAAAAAATAAGAAATTAAAATAAGATCTGTTGGTATTATATCTTCCCTGTGTGATTTTGCTCAGGGGCTAGATTGCATCATGTGCCCCCTCTCACTTAAGTGTAGAACATACCCTCTGACATTTCACAAATGAAGACAGGGGTAATGTAAGGCCAAGCAACACCAAAGTATGGTGAAGATGGCAAATGTTATCAAGGAGGATGAACACACAAGCTAAGAGAGCTTTTTGGCTGAGTCTGCAGGAAAGGGCAAGATCCTGTGCCTTATTCTCCCCCCCCCATGCTGAGTTACTGAGTGCAAACTACTTTTGCACTTTGTACTCAGTTTGCAGTAACTGAAGTAAGCTGAAGACAAACAAACAAGTGGTAGATGGAGAAAGAAACTGGGACAGTCTAAGAGCAGCTAAAAAAATGGGGTGACAGAAGATTAATTGGGACTGTCCCTGCCAAACTGGGACAGCAGGAGGGTGTGGTAGACGTTACTCGGAAATGCTTCATTTATTGGAATGCAAGTTATCCCAGACAATGGGAGATCATAGGAAGGAGAGCCTGTGTTTTAGTCAATGTGGGATATCTTGATTTATCCAGAGTCTTCCACTGGTAGGAGGTGGATAGTATAGCCTACAGCCTATTCACTGTCTCACACCTGGACTGAATCTTGGGGACTAAGTAATGTCTGGATAGGCCAATAGTACCATACAACAAAGATGCATACTCTTGATGACATCCTGTATAGATCTGTTTGTCTGGGAAGCATCCAATCCATAATTCAAGCTTCTATACTCCCTCTTTAGGAAACTAAAAAACCAACAATAGCAGCAGCAGGCACCACCAACACCAATGCTACTTTCTGGTGAAGGCAGGATAGGAAGAATTTTCCAAATCCTATCTTAGAAGGTTTGCTAATAGATAATATCCACTGAGCTCTTAGTAACCAATATCAGTTCATGTACTTTACCCACCCTCCCCCCCCCCAAAATCCCAAAACTCATTGTGCACATGATTTGTTAAATTAAGTTTTCTATATTTTGCCAAGGTCAGCTTGGATATTCAGCAAGGGTGAAGTGACACCTAGGGGTTGTCTAAATGGTGAAAATACTCCTCACAGAATGAGAGGAGAATATGACTTGTCTTAACGGCATCCTGCATCGTATTGCTGTATTCAGAAGGAGGGGGGCATATACTCTGCAGGAAAAGCTTCCATGGCTTTTCACAGAATTTTAAAAAAACAGCGGGGGGATGTGCATTCCTGTTCATAGGGAAAGTGACACACATTGATTTGCTTCCCAAAGGAGCAGAAGCTGAAAGTTGATTGGCCGGATGAACGTGGGGAATGGGGCTTGCTAACAAGGCAAGCCCCCAGAACCACCATGTGTTTTTTTTTTCCACCTTAGTGAGTGACCGCTAATCAGATAAAATGCGGGTTTGAGGTTTATTTGTTTTTTGTATTTGTTTTGCTTTTCTCTTAAGGCAAAAAACCCCCATACATTTGCACCTTTGATATGCTTTTTAATTTTTTTTTTTAAATACTGTTTGGCGGGGGCAACTGATGAGAATGAAAACAATACCAGTTTCTCCTTCTTCACACTTTACCACTTTGTCCTTACTTCAGTTGCTGCAAATTGAGGGCTTGGAGGGTGATGTGTACAATTGGACATTTGCATGAATATGTGTCATTCAGAAGGAGGGGCAGTCAAATCCACCTTAAACTCTGTGTTGGAAGCCTCCGGGGCTTCTCCTGGATTTTTAAAAAAGCTCTGTATGGCATGGTAATGTGCGATTGTTAAGACAGTCGCATTTGCATTGCTGCGATCAGGCAGCGTGATCTGATTGGCTGGAAAAGTGGGGGCGGGGCTAGCAAAGAGGGAAAGTGCTTGCTGCTGCCATGTTGGATTTGCAGCTAAGCAAGGGTCTGGTAAGTTAATAAAATGGCTGTCTTTTATTCTCTTCCCCCCCCCTTTTGTAAATACAAAATATCGCATGTGCACGCCATGGTAAACTGTTTTTTAAAAATTGGCAGTGGCAGTTTTAAAAGCATAAGTAAATCACTTGTGGGCACCATCATGTTGGCTAAGAGTAATGCAAAGTTTTTGGGGGGCTCTTTTGACCATCAAGGCAGGTCGCAGTGCTGCAAATGGCTGCTTTTTCAGAGGCATTCGTATAGGCGGGACCTGAGTTCAAAGTCCAAAAGTAGTTTGTATTCCATTAACTCAGCAGGAGAGAGGAGAGGAGAAGAGAGGAGGGGGCAGGATATTGCCCTTTCCAGTAGGCTCAGACAAAAGCTAACGCCTGCAGCATCTTGTAGCTTGTCTTCCTCATTAACAATTTTTGCTATCCTTACCACACTTGGATGTTGCTTGGCCCCATGTGTGTCCTGGTTTTCATCTGTGAAATGTTGGAGGGTATGCAGCATGAATGGTGCAGTGATTGTCTTTAAGAAGGTAGCCCTTGTGGGGCAACTACATTTTGCAGGGCAGCACTTTGTTCTGCTGTGCTTATAAGGCAAGAACTTAAGAAAAGTAAATGTAGAGAGAGAGAGTTGTTAGGGGTTTTCTTCATTTTTACCACACCAAATCTCTCTCTGGCTTTTTTTTCGCAAATGAAGATTCAGGAAGGACTCATCCCATGCTTTCTGCAAGCACACTGATGACTAAAAAGGCCAATCCGAGATAAACAAGTCCGGTTGCAGAAAGCACAGCAGAAGGTTTCCTTGGGTGATTTTTCCAGGTTGTGATTCTTTCTGCGTTGTCGTTTCTCTTCAAGACTTGTTCGGTGTGAGTTCTCAAATAAGGCTGCAGCATTGTGGATAGTGTGTCTCCATGCCTCCCGATGTGAGGCCAGGGCGGACCATTGTTGGTGGTCAATTTGGCCGAGCCTGAGATGTTGTTTCAGGGAGTCCTTGTATCACTTTTTTGGAGCGCCCCTCTTACACTGACCTGTGTTGAGTTCACCGTAGAGTAGTATTTTTGGGAGGCGATGGTCCTCCATCCTAGAAATGTGCCCTGCCCAGCGCAGCTGTGTTCTCAGTATCATGGTCTCAATGCTGGTGATCCCTGCTTGCTCAAGGACAGCAACATTCGTCACATAGTCAGTCCAGTGTATATTTAGGATTGTGTGTAAACAGCGCTGATGGAAGCGTTCGAGGAGTCGTAAGTGTTGGCGATAGGTGACCTATGTTTCAGACCCACAAAGGAGAATAGACAGTACAATGGCTCTATACACACTGATTTTTGTGTTTTGCCTCAGGTGTTTATTACTCCAGACTCTTTTGTAAAGTCTTCCAAATGTGCTATGTGCCTTTGCTAATCTGTGATTGATCTCTTTGTCAGTCTTGGCATCTGAGGAGATGATGCTTCCTAGGTAGGTGAACTGCTGAACGGACTTAAGCACAGAGTTGCCGACGGCAATGTGGGGATGGTGGTGTTCGTCCTGTGGTGCAGGCTGGTAAAGAACTTCCGTTTTCTTCAGGTTGACTTCCAGCCCAAACAGCTCTGCAGCTGTTGCAAAGCAGGATGTTAGGTGCTGCAGAGCTGCTTCTGTGTGGGCAACAAGGGCAGCATCATCAGCGAAGAGCAGTTCATGGACTAGATAGTTTAGAGTCTTAGTGCGAGCCCTCAGGCTGCTTAAGTTAAACAAGCTACCATCAGTACAGTAACGTATATAGATGCTGTCATCTTTTTCGAGCTCTACCATAGCCCTTTGGAGCATCATGCTGAAGAAGATTGTAAATAAAATTGGCACAAGAACACAACCTTACTTCACTCCATTAGTTATTAGAAAGGGCTCTGAAAGAGCATCGCCATATCTGACTTGACCACGCTGGCCCTTGTGTAGCAAGATAATCATTTTAAGGAATTTGGCGGGACATCCTAGTTTTTCCAGGACCTGCCACAAACCTTTCCTACTCACGGTGTCAAAGGCTTTGGTGAGGTCAACAAATGTTACATAGAGACCCTTGTTCTGCTCTCTACATTTCTCTTGCAGTTGTCTAAGGGCAAATACCATATCTGTAGTACTCCTATTGGCTCTGAAGCCACATGGGCTTTCAGGAAGAAGTTCTTCTGCAACGGCAGGAACTAATCTATTCAGGAGTATCCTTGCAAGGATTTTTCCAGCAATAGAGAGCAGTGCTATACCTCGATAGTTTGAGCAATCGGATTTTGCTCCTTTTTTCTTGTACAGGGTGATGATGATTGCATCTCGGAGATCTGATGGCAGTTCCCCCTTTTCCCAGCAATTCACAAGGAGTTCGTGGAATTTATCATGGAGTACATGACCTCCGTGTTTCCAAACTTCAGGTGGGATTCCATCAATCCCAGCTGCCTTGCCGTTTTTCATCTGCTGTATGGCCTTAAGGGTCTCTTCCAAAGTGGGAGCTATGTCCAATTCATTTTTCATCGAACCAATAGTCAACTATACAAACTTCATTGGGAGAATAAAGAGGCAAACAGTTAAGAATATTAATCTAATTTCTGCATAAATATTCTATTCCAAGAATGCAGGAAATATTGTAAGATCAGCTTTATATCTCAGTGGCACTGTGTGTGTGTGTGTGTATGTGTATGTGTGGGTGCATGCATATACCTGACTGTTTTGGGAAGCTATAAACCTCTACTCTACTTTTCAAACTAATTTTCCAGTAGAACCCTCAGATTCATAGATCTTGCATTTTTATTATTTTCTCCTTTACATAAAACATGTTGCTATAGTGTTTTAAATTGCACTTTTTGTGGAATATATTGCTTTTTTGGGGATATATTGCTTATCTTGTCAAACCTGAAGTGTTTTCATGTTTTCAGTCAACAGCACAAATTTCTTTAGTAGAGGACTGTGTTCTTCTAACTGCTGTCATTTCTCATCAAGTAAAGTTGAATGGAATGAAGGTGAGGTATGTAGGTAATACAGTCAGGGTTGTTGTTAACCTATATTGGGGTTTAGGGAACAGTTCCCACGACTGTTAAGAAGTACATGTTGGGCTTTCTGTTTATCCTGCTTGCAGTTTGTATATTGTTAAGAACAAATAAAAACACAAAGGTGCGGTTTAGACAATATGCCTATTTATGACTTGTGGTAATCTTAATTTAGTAGGCAGGCCATTCTTGGAACTTCCAGATCTACAGGCAAATCATAGTTTAGAGCTGCTCACCTGCTTTTATTTTTTTTGTCTACTTAGCAATCCAGTCTCTACTCATAGGTTGAATCTCCCAAGTGCAAGGGAACAGAGTCCATGGCTATTATTCATGCTCTGATAAAATACTCAATAACATCAATGATTTCAGAACAGAGCTGCAAAATTGCCAACAAATTCTTAAGTCAGTTCATTTCCCAGCAAAATTCAAAGTACCAATTTTAACCTTTGAAGTAGGGGTAGGCAACTGTTCTAGGATCGGGTACCATTTTTCAGACTGGCTAAATATTTGAGGGCTGCACTTTTGTGTGTGTGTGTGTGTGTTTGGATGGTAGTGGATCAGTTGAAAATGCACAAAAATAGTTACATGCATGTAAAACAGATTAATATTAGCTGAAATGAATTAGAACCAAGCTTTAAATATACAGTTGGCTCTCCATATCCACAGATTCTGCATCCACGGATTCAATCATCCATGGTTTGAAAATTAAAAGAAGAAGAAGAAGAAACAAAAAGTGAACCTTGATTTTGCCATTTGATATAAGGGAAACCATTCTCCTATGTCATTGTATACAAGTTGACCCCCATATCCACAGATTTGGTATCCATGGTTTCACTTATCCACATCCAAAAATATCCAGGCATTTCTAGGTCCTCCAATGTGATTCTGTGGTCAACATCTGGTGTTCATCTCATTGAAAATAATAGGGTTCCCTATTATCCATGTTTCATGTATCCATGGGGGGGTCTTGGAACATATCCCCTGTGGATACAGGGGTTGACCTCCATAATGGGACTTGAGCATCCATGGATTTTGGTACCCACAGGGGGTCCTGGAACCAAAACCCAGTGGATACCAAGTGCACACTGTACTTAAATTTATTTTAATGTGAAATATTTATATATTTAGGTATTTATACCCCGCTCTTCAGCCACAAAGGCTCCCAGAGTAGCTTACAAATTGTTTAAGCAATAGCAATTTACACATCTACACCACTGCTTGGAAGGCTGAGCGAAACTTTGGAGTCCTCTGGGTTCGAACTTGCAATGTGGTGGCTTGCAGTACTGGCACTTTACCACTGTGGCACCAGGGCTCCCTATATGATATTGACTTGATATTGAACTAAAAGGAACTTAATTGATTATGATATTGACTATGGCATTGACTATTATGACTGTCCCATTGATTGTTGTATGTTTTGTTCCATTCCCCATTGACTGTGATACATTATGTGGTTTGCACCTATACTGAATTTTGGCAGCAAACTGCAATCTTGGGCTTTTTAAAATAAAAGTGCTGGGGGCTGCAAAAGTGTTTGAGAGCTGCATATAGTTCATGAACTACACTTTGCCTGTCCTTCCTTTAAAACCTTATATGAGTTGAATGTCAGTTGAGCATTTAATGCAATCCCAGGTAATCCTTTTGGAGTTAAGGGCTCCATTTGCTTGTGGAGAAATTGGTTTAAACATTGAGGCATGCCACCAGTATTGTGGATGAAGGCTCAGCTAAAAGTAGTAAGAGTAAGATCAGTAAGAGATCATAGAATCATAGAATCATAGAATTGTAGAGTTGGAAGAGACCACGAGGTCCATCCAGTCCAACCCCCTGCCATGCAACCCCCTGCCATGCAGGAATACACAGTCAAAGCATCCCTGACAGATGGCCATCCAGCCTCTGTTTAAAGACCTCCAAGGAAGGAGACCCCACCATCGTTCTTTCTGTCTTTGCTTCTTCTTCCCCTTTTATCTTCTTTCTTTCTCTTTATCTCACATATTCACAAAGACACCCAACACATTTGCACTAAGTTTATAAGCAGCAAGTATGGGGAATTATTAACCCAGCAGGGAGGGGTAGAATTTGGCATGGGATTTGGCGTAATACACCCTTTCTCATGGAAGACCTCAAAGGGCCCAGGGTTTCCTGCATGTGGTCTAAAGGAAAGTTTATTTCCCTACCAGTGTCATCTTTCCCCAGAAGATGATGGTGAGATCATCTTCTGAGTCTCTTCTCCAAGTTCCCCTACCTTCAAAAGTGATGACCCAGAAAGTAGTGACCTAGGATGATCATTTTGACTTAAAGGTTGCTAAGTGCATGATTCAGTGTATGATTTGAAAATGTAGCTTTAAATTCACTGGCATATTTTTAAATTTAACGTGAAAGTATCTTAAGAAACAACACTTTGATTTTAAAGCAGAAAAGGGCAGCAGATGTCCTACATGTAATCTACAAGGCCATGGCTTGGAACTCTCAATGTGCAACTTCATACTAGGTGCAGTGTTGATTTGTTTTTTATAAAGCAGTTTTGGTTCACAGATATTCCAGTTCTACAGGCTACAGTGACAACACATCGCTTTTGTGATGAGTGCATGCCATTTGTCAATAGCACAGCTTAAATCAAAAGTAGTCAGAATTCTATAAATGTCTCATGCCCACCTTCTCAAAATTTTCCTATGTCACTAGGTTGTGATGATGCACCTGTTTATTCTTCCCCTCAAAATAGGAGAGTTCTGTACAACTTTGAACAAATTGGGCAAAGGGTGTTCCTGCTTGGCCCAATGTCTTCTGTTCATGTTTTCCTGGTTCCCTCATTCCAATTAATTGTCCTGTGCCATGTTCTTTGCTCTTCATGAGAGGCTTTTCAAGGCTTTTGATGTAAGGAAAGGGTGCAGGTGTGTTTTGGCAAGTTTGGTTGCAACCCTTGAAGTTGTGTGGGCTTTTTAAAAAACAAATTCTTATCTTTTGTTGTCAAATCTCGATGATTAATATATGTAGAGTTCATTTTTTTATTTTCTTACATACATTACCAAAATTGTCGTTCATCCTCTTAATAAGTTTGTTAGCCTTTTATGTTGTCACAGGAATTCATTGTTGTTTCTGCAAAAACTGCCGAATACAGTTATCCCTTCAGAAAACGTTATTTCCTGTTTGCTTATTATATAATTTCTCTTTTTTCTAGTCTTGCTTCTATTCTTATGCTCCTCTTTTACTCTTATGTTGCTCTATTGCTTCTTTAATTTGTTCTCCTACTTGTCATTTTGATCATCTTGGTCCTTTGTACTGTTGCCTTCACTGCCTTTCCCTTCTCTTTTCCTACCTTAACACTTCTTACATTTTCTTTCAGTTGTGTCCAGTCTTGCTGTTCTGTGTCTAGTTTTAGTTCTCTCCCTGCTCTTCATCAGTAACTTTGTTTTATAGATACCAGTCTAATACTTCAACTTTTGATTACCCTATTTCCAAATTCGTTCTCTTTTTCTTTGCAGCTACCTGTTTGTCATTGGAATGCCATCTGTTTTTTTGTTACTGCATTATAGCACCAGTGTAGGAAATGGTTTGTCTTTCCCTTCTCTTCTGCCTCTCCTGCTTCTTAGCTTTACCTGTAGAGTATAAGTTTGTCTGTGTTTTTTTCCATTTCTGTACATTTTGTAATTTTGCATCTAGCAAACTTTGAATGTTTTATAAATCAACAATGCAGCAGGTTTATCATGTCAGTCCAGTTTGGGCAGTCAGAATAGAAGAGACCTGAATAAGTTACAACTCACTCAAGGAGTTAATTACTTTGGACTGTCCCAATAATATTTCAAGTTCATTTGTGGTCATAATAATTGTTTGGGTTCACCCACATAATTACTACTGAACCACTTGTTACATTATTGTATGAATCTTGCATGATGAGATTGGCATTTTAAACGGGTTTGTGTTTTTTCCAATAGTGTTTAATCTGGTACAATATATTCTACTTTTTTTTCATTCTGTGGAAACAAAGCAACAGTGATATTCTGTATCATGCTGCAAACAAATAAACCTCTTAGCTAGGTTATTTGCATATTGACATTTTCCCTGCCTTTATGTTCAGTCCATTACTGTGTTGTACTTCAGTAATAAATTCATTGTTGCCCATTGTGTCAAATTTCAAAAGTTCTCAATTGGATTCTGAAGGCCATGCAGCTCTTTCACCAGTTTGTGTATCAGAACATGAAGATTCAGTTATGAACAATAACAATCAATAGATAGTATCTTCCATGACCTGAATTTCCTTTTAAAGCCATCTGAGCTTGGGTGAGGGACATCACTGCAATATATTCATTCATTCATTCATTCATTCATTCATTCATGATATTTACACACTACCGTGTGTGTGTGTGCGCGTGTGTATGTTGTTGTGAGCCTTCAAGCCATTTTTGACTTTATGGTGACCCTAAGTAGTAGTAGTAGTATAAATTTATTCGGTCATTGACCAGCACAATCAAAATTATAGTTCCAATACAGAGCAATTACAATAAAAATTTAAAAATTTCTAAACACAGTTATTAAACACAGTTATTAAACATTAATATCATACACAGTTCAGAATAAAAATTGAGATATCCATTTCTCCTAAGATTTGATACTCCCCTTCAGTCTTTACCAGGTTAACTTTAATATTTCCCAATAGCCAAACGAAGAGGTTAAATCAACAATATAGCTGAGTTGGTACCTCATATAGAGCCAAATATGGCCGGCATAATCAAACTGAAGCCGTGATAGAAAACTGTGATTTCCAGCCATATTCTGAGAAATTCAATCACAATCTTTGATGTCGAGAGCTAAAGCTCTGACGTGCCCGGGGCCAGCCGACGTGACTTCCTTGGTCCCATCGTTAACTGCCTCAGTCTTACAGACACACAACTTGCCTGCATTAATTCCCATTAACCATTTGAGGTCACAGTTTACATACAATATAGCAAAACTTTGCTACCTTAAATACAACCTCAGGAACCTGATTATTTAGAAGATTATAGATATAAAAGGCGTCGGGGTGACCAGGGTATTTCTCTAGAAGGGGGGTAATCAGCTGGTGATGGATGTCTCTATAGAATTGACAATACAAAAAGACATGCTCAGTGGTTTCAATTGCACCCGCATCACGAGGACAAAGGCGGGATTCGTAGGGCACTTTCTTGATCCTACCTTCCAAGACTGCTGTAGGCAGGGCATTGGTGACCCTAAGGAGAACCTGTCTTGGCAAGATTTGTTCAGAGATTTGTTGCCATTGCTTTCTTCTGCAGCTGAGAGAGTCTGACTTGCCCAAGGTCATCCTGTGGGTTTCTGTGACGAAGCAGTGATTTGGACTCTGGTTTTCAAGAGTCTTAGTCCAACACTCAAACCACTACACTGGTTCTCATAAAATATATATAGCTTTAATAAAATGTCTTAAGAAGTTTGCTTAAAACATACTATAAAGTCATCGCTAAAACACATATATGTAAACCCAATATAAAAATAAATTGAAACAGTGAAACAGTCCAGTATGACAACCCAGCAAAGGTTTATATTAACGGGTGGATTTTCAGGAAGACTTTAAATCTCCATGTTTAATGCTTCCTAAACCACATGTGGAAGTGTGTTTTAGAGGGTAGGTGCCACTACTGTGAAGGTCTGCTCATATCATATCATATCATATCATATCATATTATGACATCACATCAGCTGTGGAACAGCCAAGAAAGCCAAGAGAAGATCTCCTATGAAGGCAAGTTATTTAGATTTTATATGTTAGTTACAGACCTTGAACTTTGTTTGGTAGCTAATAGGCAGCCAATATGGTTTCTCTAACACATTTATGTATCTAGGTGCTTCACTGGGTGAAGTCTGCATCCAACCTGATGTTCCTAGCCCCACAACTGGGATCACTTAGCTGAAGATTCTAGTGACTAAACCTTGGCCCTTTGCACTGACTAATATGCCATCTGGGAGGTGGACCCCTTGCAGGTGGGCAAGAAAAGGCAGACATGGAGCAACATCAAGGTTGGACACACATTGTCTTGAATGCTGTATTATTGTATGATGAAGCTGCCAGCCAAGAAAGGAGAGCAGGTGCTTGTTTTATCCATGGCACAACCATATGTGCTTTTCCAGGCAGAGTTGTCTCTGCCCCTGAGAGCTAGTTAGCTATTTATTTATTTCCTTATTTATATTTGTACTTCTCATTCCCACTAAAAGTTTCTCAGTTGGTTGTGGTAAACAGTATGTAACCATCAAATGGACAACAAAAATATATACCAGCAACCTGAATTACACAGTTTAAAGCCACAAAATCATGTGTATGTCTGTTTTTAAAAAACAAACAAACCAGAGATTAAAAACCCATGTTTGTTCCAGCCAGCTTAAGAACTAAGAACTAAGTTGCTAAGAACTAAAGGAGAACTCAGAAAACATAACCTAGAAAACTCTTTCCGGAGGGAATTCCCCAGTACAGGAGACATCTAAAGTCAATCTCCAGGTGTCCTTAACTAATGATGGAGCTGTTTGTGCATGTGGCAAAAAATTATTTATGGGAGAAGTACCTCCCAAAGTTAACTTCTCAAGAGATAACCTAGGAAATTAAGATCAGTTTCTTAAGGACATTTTGATTCCTTTCAGTAATGGGGAAATTCCGTTGCACTGAACTTCTCTGTTTGTACTATGACCATGCCTTGATAGTATTGCAGCCTACATTTAAAGGGGAGTATTCAAGAAGCAAGCCTTGTTGTGTTCAACAAGAAATGGCATGATGGTTTTTACATGCTAGGTTATTGTGGTTTCCAGTAGAAGCACTTTCCCTCATATCTGTCAGCTTCACCACCCAAGCCCTTTAATTTTCTTTCCTTAGGAAATCATGTCATTACTACTTGAGGTGCATTTAGCATTTTACCACGCACTTCATTTCCTTGGAGGGGTAAATGGGTGGGTAGGGATCCACCGAGACCTTAGTGAGTATATATGTGTTTGAAAACATAATTGATATTGAAACTAAGAAGGCAGAGTTGGGCTCAAAGGACCCACATCTTGGAGTGAGGGAGAAAACAAGAAGTGAGATACACTCCCTTCTGGTGTGTTTAAATTGTGCATGACATGCTTAAATGAAGCCCTGAATGAGATCTGTGGGAAGGAGATCATTAAAGCAAGTACCAAACAGCTACAAATGAACAGTGCTGTTGGATGTTGTTTCCCATGAGTCCACTTCTGTTACCTGAAAATGTCTCAGAGTTTACAGACTCTTCTGTAATACCTATAAGGCATCTAGCATGAAGGGAACCTGAATAATAAGTATTCTTATGAAGGGGATTTGAGTTCTGCATCACACCCAGTAAAACCTTTCCTCCCCAACCCTTAAAAATAAAATGATTTGTGGAATCTTTATTTCTTTGGACTCCATGTTTGTCAGTCTACTAAACTGGGATGGCCCTCTAGTCTGTTGTTGGACTAGAGCTCCCATTGTCTCTCACTGTTGGCTATGCTAGGTGGGGCTGATGTGATTTACAGTCCAACCAAGGCTAGAAGGCCACAGATTTCCCACCCTTATACTAACATAACTTATGCAGTGTTAGGGCCAGCTTCACACATCTTTTCTGTACTTTCTCTTTGGCATAGTACAGAATGTGCAGAGTGTGACCGTGTGGGACTTTTCATTCCTTTTATGCTGCTTTTGTGAATCCATTAAGCTAGGCTGGAGAAATGTGTGGCCCTCAATGCACTTCTCCCTTTTCTTTTATCATCTTGCTTCCAGTTAAAATGCCAGTGAAAAACAGCTACCTAACTGGTGTTAGGTCTTGACTGTAGATATTCATGTTCAGTAGCTATGCTTCACAAGTTCACCTCTGAGAATAATGAAGAACATAACATGTTGCAAGAGAATAAAGCAAAACACCCAAATGACAAGAATGGGAATGTTGGAGGCTACCCTATGAGTGGAATGGACAAGTTTTAATTTAATTGGTTTACTTCATATATCTACACAAAACATTATTTGCCAGTGTCACTTTTGGGCCAAACTTCATACTGAACATAACATTTTCAGTCTCTACATACTTTCATTCTAGTAGTTTGCTACACTAAAGTTAGGCTCACATTCTTTTGAAGTACATTTATTATTCCCTCTCTTGTTCCTTTTCATCTCTTTGTGTACATTGCCCTTAGGTAAATTTATTACCTACTAACATTCTTTTTAGTTGAGGAATTTCCTGAAGGCTGAAAGCCTAAAAGGCCAATATTATTATTTTTTCCTTTTTACCCCCTTACTTAAAAAAGAATCTGAACATCTTCATTCTAGAGTTTTCCAATTTCTATACATGAGCTTCAGTTTTTCTGTATTATCTCCTTATTTGTCTGTTTTACAATATAATTTTGTATGTGCCACTTAGTGTGAACGTTTTATATTTGCTTTTCATTTTTCTCCTGCTTCTTCCTCAGTAGATGAACCTTCTGCTTCAGTGGTTGAAAATTTGTCTAGAAGTTCAGTGCAACAGAATTTCCCCATTATTGAAAGGAATCAAAATGTCCTTAAGAAACTGATCTTAATTTCCTAGTTTATCTCTTGAGAAGTTAACTTTGGGAGGTACTTCTCCCATAAATAATTTTTTGCCACATGCACAAACAGCTCCATCATTAGTTAAGAGCACTTGGAGATTGACTTTAGATGTTTCCTGTACTGGGGAACTCCCTCCTGAAAGAGTTTTCTATTTTAAACCATGCATTATGATTGTGTTTGACTGGTAGCGTGTAAAGAATTCTCAGATATATGTCCATAGAAAATGAAGAGTTTCCACTATAGTAAATACTCATAGATGAATCAAAGCATAATAAACACATTAAGAGTATAATAAGAAGTCTATTATCAGCTTGTGCATTAAGTTCTATAAATACCTTACCTAAGATTCCTGTTTTCAGGCCAAAATACTTGCAATGACATTTTTATTTTGCTTTTCTTTTTCTGAATTTGGGGGAGGTTTCAGTCTTTTCATGCTTTTGAGGGATATTTCATGTCATTCTTCAAGATGCTAGAGCACTTTCCAAAATATAATAGTACCAGTTATCAGAATGCTAACTTTTGTTTAAAAGTCCCTGAAACTAAGATTAGATGAAGGTGTGGTGATAACCCTGCCAATGACTGTTAATCTTGATATCTAAATGTTTGAATTTTGTTGTGAGTCCCGGTTGGAGTTGACTCATTGACTCAATGCAACTTATATAACTGTTGATGTATCAAGTTACCATTGATTTAGTGAGTTGGCTCTAGTTGGGATAACAATAGGATCATTTAGGCCAAAGAACAAATGTTTCTGATCCGATGTTTCTAATTACAAGCAGCTGAAGACAAAGGAGAGATTGCAGTTCCTTCCTTCCTGGTAAGCCTCCCAGAGGCTGCTTCCATGTTAACTTGGGACCATTTCAATGAAATTAGGCAAGCTCCCAGTGCTATGTGGTTCCACTGGCAACTAAAGACGTTGTTCATCGAGACATTCTCCTGATGGATAACATTGTCTGTTATCTCTGGTTTTTTAATGAATGGGTTTTTATGGTTTTTAAAAAATGGTTTTATCATTTTATTTTTAAGGTCTTTATCAGTCTTTATTGGAGTTTTCTTTTGAGATTTTTTAAAAATGAAAAGCAGTGTTAAAATGTTTTTAAATAATAATGTACATGAAGAAAAAGCAAGGAGAGGTAGTTCACATTGGGTTTTGAGAACTGAATGGTGAAGTAAACAATTTGCAGTATTTTTGCTAGAAAGCTTGCAATTTATTTTTGATATTAGGGATGGTATATTGCTGTTTGTTTTGGATAGGATGAGGTGAAGAGGGTGTTCAGTGGTGATAGAGATGGAATCATTTGGAGAGAGGTGGGAAGTCTGATTTTAAGGAGGTAAAAGGGGGGTGAGGGTAGCGGGTTTTTGAGTGGTACTTGCTTGTATGTTCTTTGTGAGTCTCTTCTATATTCCTTTTTCACTTGCGGTTGTATATTTGGTGTTGTTTTGAAATGGTATTTTCTTTTATTGTGTTGTGTTGTGTGTGTATATTTCTATAAAAATTATATATTAAAAAAAGAAAAATGTTTTAAAATAAATACGTTTCTGCCAGCAATTTGGAAATCTGTGTCGTCGGGGGGGGGTGTCGCTTCTTAAATTGGCAAATTTAAAATTCAAATTGGAGTAAAACTGTGCTGGTATAACACATGCTCATCATCATTGAAAGTTATTTGGTTAATAATATATAATGTACAATGTAAAGGTAAGAAGGTTAAAAGGACAGAAAGAGGGTCACTTCTGGAAACAGATTTTTTACCCTTATTGCTTCTTTGCATTTGGTTATTCCTGAATAATTTGTTACTGTTTCTATTCTAAAATTGGCAGCCTTATGTATATTTTAGACTTTATTAACTTACATCCTGTATTTCAATTTAAAATGGCTTTTTAATGCTTAAAATTAAAATTCTTCATCCTTCAGAATGGCTGTGGCTAGGTTTCCTGCCCCACTGACATTCTTACAATAGCCCTCAGTCTGGAAGGGATTTTGGTTTTAAAATGAATGCGCCATATGAATCTGTCTGGGTTGTAAAAGTGCTTGCCATATAATGTTCAGGAAGACTTGATTGCTTTCTAATACAGAACAGTATAGCCGGCGTGTCTTTATTTTGGGGTGGGGGGCATTATTTCTAATGATAGGTGACTGGTTTCAAATTTTCTGTTAGTTTCCCTGATATAGTATTGACAATTCAGTAAGAAATCAAGATGTTGCATTCCTGTAGCATTCCTTTCCTCCCCCACTCCTCCTCCTCCTCTTCTTTTTTCTCCTCCTCTCCTTTTCTTCTTTAAACATCCTGTCTGCCTTAGTGCTCATCTATAGGAGGCAATTTGCAGCAGCTTTCATTTGTCTCCACATTTTTTTTTCAAGATCGTAGGCATGCGAAGCCATACATGTTTGATATTCAAACAGGCATGCTTGCTAATGAAGATGGTGGGCACGAGTGAATTATTAGTGTTTTTATTATTACCAGTTGCTGCTGCTGAACAGTATTTTTTCTTTAAAAACAAATCCAGGGTGCGGAAGTGCGATCTTGCACTTAAATAAATGGTGGGGGGGGGGGAGGCTGTTTTGTCACCTCAAGTGCACAATCACTACAGTGAAAATCCAACATGGCAGTTCTGGGCGCTTGCCATGTCAGCAAGCTCCACCCCCAGCGCAAGTCTGACCAATCAGTTTCCCACTTTTTGCTCTTATCGGGAATGCACAGCAAAGTGAATCGGTTGTCCTAACAAGCAAGAATACGCATTACCTTCCTGAGGTTTTTTTTAAAAAAATATGGGGAAAGCCACGAAGGCTTTCCCCATGGATTATTTGGTGTTTTTGCCCCCTCCTCCTTCCGAATATGGTGAAATGATGCAGGAAATTTCATTGGGACAAAAGGTGTTCTCTTCAAAGTCTATGAGGAGTATTTTCGTTGTATAGACAAGCCCTAAGTTTGTGAAATCAATGTGTGGGATCCAGGTTGAACCTCCTTTTGTATCTTATACAGTGGGATTTCCCACCTCTTATTTATTTATTTATTTATTTATACACCGCTCTTCAGCCACAAGGCTATCAGAGCGGCTTACAAATTGTTTTAAGCAATAGCTATTTACCCATCTACACTGCATTAAACAGTTTCCAATGTGTGTTAGCTGATTGCCCCCACAAGCTGGGTACTCATTTTACCGACCTACGAAAGGATGGAAGGCTGAGTGAACCTTGGAGCCCGCTGGAATTGAACTTGCAACGTGGTGACTTGCAGTACTGGCATTTAACCACTGCACCACCGGGCTCCAGGGCTTCTTACCTGTTGCAAACCTTTGTGCTGCCTAAAAAGCTACTTCTGACTCAGAATTCTGGGAAACTATCTGGAGCAACATGGAAAGTGGCAGAGGAGGCTGCAGCTGAAAAAGGAATCTAGCAGAAATAAGTAGTTCATTTCCGGGAGCAGAAGAGCCATTTGCTTGTATAAAGGAACTCTATGGCTGTTGTTGTTGTTGTTGTTGTTGTTGTTGTTGCATGTCCTCAAGTTGTTTCTGACTTCTGGTGACCTTGAGGTGAACCTATCATAGGGTTCGCTTCAAGGGTTTTTCTTGGCAAGATTTGTTTGGGGGGTTGCCATTGTCTTCCTCTGAGGCACAGAGTAGGTGATTTGCCCTAGGTCATCCTGAGGATTTCCGTGGTTGAGTGGAGATTCAAACCCTGGTCCCCCAGTGTCCAGGTCCAGCACTCAAATCACTACAGGTCCTCTATGGATACAACCCAGTATGTATGTATGTTTTAAAGAGAATTCTTTGTTTAAATGTTGTTTAAGGAACCCTGTAACCTGGACCTGCTCTTGCCCATTAAGGGCACTTCCATAGGAAGCTGAACTTTACTACATAAAAGAATGAAAGCCAGTGTATTTAGTAGTTTGAATGTTGGACTAGAACTCTGGGGGACCAGGGTTTGAATCCTCACTCAGCCATGGAAACCCACTGGGTGACCTTGGGCCAGTCCCACTCAGACAAAGGCAATGAAAGACCTCCCTCTGAACAAATCTTGCCAAGAAAACCCTGCGATAGGGTCTCCTTAGGATAGTCATAAAGTCTGAAATAACTTGAGGGCACACAGTAACAAACATAAAAGAATGATATGGTGCATGGAACATCTCATGCTTTCATTGTACATACAGCACCTGTTCCACTTCAGGGATACCCCAATCTGCTAAACAGACAAGCAGAAGCAAGAGGTTGGAAAAGTTACTTTTTTGAACTCCAGCTTCTAGAAACTCTCAGTTCACATGGTGGGCTGGCAGTTGGTTTATGGGATATGTAGCTTAAAAAATAACATTTTCAAGCTCTGAGTAGAAGTTCTTGAGCATGCCATACACACAGGCTCTGCTAAGACTGAATGAGTTCACTCAAAGCCAACCAATAAGTAACTTCTATTCAGAAGCATCTAGACAAATCTGCAAGGAAAGCAGAGTTTCTTTGAAACTTGAAACTAAGTATAGGCGGAATGTGAACATTGGTGAAATTAACTATAAAATTTTCCATGTTACATTTTGTAGGACATCTAGAATCATATCTATATATCTTTAGATATATAAATACGGGATTTGAAAGTTGACTTTTATTCACTGTAGATGTCTTCAGAATAATAAGCTTAATGAAGTGGGTGGAAGGTCATTTATCTTTAATATTCTTTTCACATTCATACTTTCACACATGTAAATACATAGGTACAACTCTGAAGAGTACATTTCCCCCTTCAAATGTAGCAGATAAAAGCAGCCCTAGAGCAGTCAGTATTTACACCATTGGACTCTTATGCCAGTTGGGACAAGTTTGCACCAGTAGATTTCATACATCTCTGTATTTTTAAAGATGAAACGTGACAATTAGTCCTAGTTGTCACTTGGAATGTGACAAGCTCCATGTACTTTGATGGCACTATATAAGTTAATGATAATGATGATAATGATAAAAGCAACAAAAACAATGATGAAAGAGAGAACTCTTAGGGCCTTACCACACGGGACCAGATCAAAAGAACATCGGAAGAATGCTGATGCCATGCGGTAAGACAGCAGGAAAGACAGAATGTTCCTGCTGCTTTGCTGCTTTTTTTTTGGAGTGTGGTAAGGCTGTTTGATGAGCTGTTTAGTAAGTTCAGTAAACATTACACTTGAAGAGGGGCAGCTCAGAAAAATCTTCATCAGCGAGGAAGGGCTGAAATGGAGTCTTAAAAATAAAAATAAAAAGGGCTGAGCTGTGGATTATTACTATGTCAGCAAAAGGTGCTGTAGAGAGGATGGGTGATCTTCAGTTCTAAGTTTAGTGAACTATTTAAATAATTTTCAGATACTTGTTCTACAAGGCTGCAGACAACTTAAGCTTTTCAATATTTTTTTAGTATAGTTCATTAAATTTAGGGTAAGCGATCACTTATTCTATGTATGGCTCCTTCTGCCGGCAGAAGGGATTGAAAAGAATTGTATGACTTATAGACTCTTCACATTATAGTATCTAGTAAAGTGCCTTTTCCTTCCCAAACAGAAATCCTAATTTTTCGTAATTATCCCATAGGATCCCTTATGTTGAGTCAGCAATGAACCAGTTCTTGGCAGCATACTAATAAATATACTAGACTACTGGAAATACCATCTTTCCACTGAGATTTAAATATGAGGCTCTGAACACTTGATACTGAAAATTCCACAGCTCCTTTTGGGAAAGTAGCAAATGTTACCTCAAAGAACTTGTCCAAATTAAAATGTATATAGCCCTGTCTAAATTTCACTAGGGACATTAAACTGGATAATAGCAGCATTCATAATAGCGATAGTTTTTTTTATGGTTACATATGATGCTGTACTGTCTTGTCATTTGTACTTGTCTAACTTTCTGATGTTTACAGAGTATAAAACAGTGATTATTAGTCTTTTCTGTATAAAAACATTCAAGGATTGCCTTGTTATAATTGAAGAGGGAAAAGACTAAACATTGAGAGGCATGTGATAGAGTATATGTCTTCATTTTTCCATGATGAAGTAAAATTTATTACAGCACTTCACACAAACTGTCTAGGGCCCTGTTCTTCTTCCTCTCCATTTGGTAAGGACTTTGCTTTTTTTCTACAAGCAATACTGGAAATCAGAGAGAAAAATTGCACTAGCTGTATAATGTACATTCAACTTAAGACGGGCTTAACAAGAATTTTCTTGGATTGACACCTCTCACAAATGATGCATTTCCAACTCAGAGTGTTTCTGTGTGTGAAAAGAGTCTTAGATTTATTAACATTTAAGAAGTTAGTGGACAAAAATCTTTTAAGCAGAGTAGCTACATAATCCACTTGTTAAAAACCTGTGCACCAGAATAATATGTTGTGTTTTTTCACTCCACCTTCCTGATACTGTCATAGTTGTGTACAGCTAGTTGTGCATAGCCCAAAACTAGGATGAGGCATGACTTCTTCCTTCTCCTGCTTTATATGTGCAGGTTTGGCTCTTTCTCCCACAATGGTACTGTACAATGAAGTATTCCTTTCAAAACAATCCTGAGGTTGTTTCACACTATACAATTATATCACTGTGATTCCATTTTAACTGCCATAGCTGCATTCTGTGGAATTCTGGGCTTTCTAGCTTGGTGAGACACTAGAGCTCTCTGGCTGAAAGTTCTAAATAACACTCTCAAACTACTAATTCCAGGATTCTATAGGATATTGCCATGGCAGTTAAAACAGAATCATAGCACTATAATTATGTGGTGCAAGGGTCCTGTTTTTGCTTCTTTCCACAGTGTACTCCTTTGAATTTCAGCATATTTCAAGGGTGCACTAAAAGTTAAACCATACCTCAGAAGGATATTATTGAGCTTTTTCAGAAAAGGGCAACCAAGATGTCTGGATATTTTTAAAGAGAGGAAATGATAAAGTGTTTAAAAATATGTAAGGTGTGGAGGAAGTGGATAGAGTAGGTTATGTCTCTCTCTCTCTCTCTCTTTTATCCAGTAAATCTGAACCGAGGGAAATTCAAACAGACCATTTTGTCTGTCTTGAATATCCTTTCATTCCACTTCACTGGATGTTGCTGGGTTCTTCACATGGCACATACAGGTCGACCCCCATATCCACAGGTGATCTGTTCCAAGACCCCCCCCCCATGGATACCTGAAATGGTAGATAATAGAGAACCCAATGATATGAATGCTGGAAGTTGACCATAGAATTGCATTGGAGGTCCTAGAAATGCCTAGAGAGAACATATTTTTTCTGACAGGGCCAAGTGAAACTGTGGATACCGAATCCGTGGATATTGGGGGGTCGACCTATACTGAAAATGTAGAATCTGTTACTACAGGGTGTGGTGATGCCCACCTACTTGGGTGGGCTTGAAGTAAATGGACAGAGTCTTAGAGGATAAGACTTACTGAGGGCTATTAGTCATGCTGGCTATATATTGTCACTACCATCAGAGATAATAAGCATCTTAAAATCAGTTGCTGGGCAATATGATTGGGTGATGACTTTGTGCTTTCTCTCTTCTTGTGGACTTCCCCTAGGCGTCTGGTTAGCCACTGGATGAGCAGAATGGCAGACTACATAGTCCTTTGGTGTGAGCAACAATGACTGTGTTCCATATCTTCCAACATTTTATACATGCGGCCAAGTAACAATAGAGTGTGATCAAGATGGCAGAAGTTATTAATGAGGAAGAACACAAAAACTAAGAGGCCACAGCAGTTTGGTTTTGTCTGAGTTGACTGGGAAGGGAAAGTTGCCACCCCCCTCCATTCCTCTCTCCATACTGAGTTGAGTGCAAACTACATTTGCACTTTTCACTCAGTTTGTAGCAATGGAAGTAAGCCAAGGACAAAGGGGGAAAGTGGGAAGAAGAGAGAGAAACTGGGCAGTTGTGAAAATGGGACAACTGAGGATAAATCAGGACTGTTCCTGTCCAGTTGGTATAGTTGGGAGGGTATGATATTCTTACACAGAAGTCGTCAAGTTTACCAGCTTGATGATTTTCAAATGTTGAGTTGCTTATTTGACAAAAATCTGGCTAAAGAGAATCTCGTTTTTTTTTTTTGTTTTTTTTAAACTTCAAGTATTTTAATAAAGAAATAGATTTTTTATCAAGCTTAAGGCTGTTCTTACATTTGAAAAATCAGTACAGGTCACTTCAGAGGGAAACTATAGCCTATAAAATGTGATTAACCAGTTGTAAAGAAGTCCAATAATCCCAACAGTGTTATACTATTTAGGTCAGATATCAAGTTACCAGCACTGCCAAATCATTTATACTCTCTTGTGCAGTTAACTTTATTATCAGCCTGATCAATATTACACAGCTGGGGCATTCCTCCACTATATACCTGAACAGAATTATTTTCCCAGCTATATTGTAATCAGGTTATTTACTTTCAGAGGTCTGTAACTTTCTTTAGTTTCATGCCAAATTAAATCTAATTCTTTTTAAAGGTGAATTGGGAGAATTAGCAACTCCATTCATTTTGAAAATGGTTCATACTTACCTCTGGTGGTGTTCTCAGCTTGACTGAATGAAATTAGGTAAGAGATGAGTTTAAGTAGAGTCCAAGAAGCTCTGTGAAGTCGAAGGCTTTCATGGCCGGCATCCATAGATTTTCCTTGGTTTTTTTTCTGGGCGGTGAGGCCGTGTTCTGGAAGAGTTTGCTTCTGATGTTTTGCCTGCATCTGTGGCTGGCATCCTCAGAGAATGGTTGGGTAGGGGTGTGTGTGGAGTTTATATGCTGTGAACCCCTGTTGGGGAATATATGTAAATTTGTGTAATTGAATGGTTAGTTTCTGAGTATAGAAATGCAAGGTTCGTTAGTGACTCTTTGGCTAATGGTTGGTTGAGGGGCCATTATCTGCTGGGAATCCTCCTGTCCCTGAGTGGAATTCTTTTGTAAGTGCTGAGTTTTGATTCTATTGTATTTTAAAACTGGGAGCCAGATTTTGTTTATTTTTTTCTTCTTTCCTGTTGAAGTTGTCCAAGTGTTTGTGGATTTCAATAGCTTCTCTGTGCATTCTGACATGATAGTTGTTGGCCTGGGCTAGAATTTCTGTGTTTTCAAATGGATTTTTGTGTCCAGGTTGGTTTATAACATGTTCTGCTACTGCTGATTTTTCTGGCTGGCCCAGTCTGCAGTGTCTCTCATGTTCCTTGATTCTTGTTTGCACACTGCGTTTAGTGGTCCCTATGTAAACTTGTCCACAACTGTCCTGAGTCTTCGTTTGCGAAGAAAAGCCAGAGAGAGAGAGATAGCAATTATTCACCTTTGAGAGATTTTTAGTTTTACATGGACTCTTAATTACATATTATCAAAATATTCAGAGTTAGAAAAATATAAATGAGAAGGAGTTTTTAACCTTCACTTTAAATTGCTTTTAGTGTTGTTTTTAATAAATCTGTTTTTATCTTTAATTTGTATTTTGTTATCTTCATTGGATTGTTGGCTGCTTTGAGTCACTTTTCAGGGCAGAAACATGGGGTAGAAATCAAGCAAATAAATAATAATGAATGGAAGGGAGACACCTCTGCCTGCATTGAGATCCCTCCATATCAACTGGACAACAAAAGAGACAACATTTGATCCATGTTGCCTGTGACATGCCAGTGACTCTAACACCGTCCCTTTTTTCTTTCTCCTGTATGATTTTTTAAATTCTTTGTCTGATAAAGAGACTAGTGTGCTTTGAAAGTTTGCATGATGTGTTTTGTGCATTTTAGTTGGCCAATAAAGGTATTACTCTTTTGTGGATTGTTTTGTTTTGCTGTATGGCCAACACAGCGATCCCTGAATATTATTTTCAACATTTTGAAAGCCACAGTTACCCACTCCTGACTCCAGTTACTGTTTATTAGCTGCATTTTTCCTTTTTTAAAAAGATTCAAAGTATCTCACAGTCATATGTTTAGCCTGGAAAAAAGACGGTTAAGGGGCGGTATGATAGCCTTGTTTAAGTATTTGAAGGGGTGTCACATTGAGGATGGAGCAAGCTTGTTTTCTGCTGCGCCAGAGACTAGAAGACAGAACAATGGATGCTTGCTCCAGGAACAGAGATTCCACCTCAACATTAGGAGGAACTTTCTGACAATAAGAGCTGTTCAGCAGTGGAACACACTCCCTTGGAGTGTGGTGGGGTCTCCTTCCTTGGAGGTCTTTAAACAGAGGCTGGATAGCCATCTGTCAGTGATGCTTTGATCGTTATTTCCTGCATGGCAGGGGGTTGGACTGGATGGCCCTTGTGGTCTCTTCCAACTCTACAATTCTATGATTCTATGATTCTATGTATGGTATGCGGTAAACTCCTGCAGCTGTGGGAGGGTCTCTTTTGTCCTTTGCTGAACGTAGCATTTCTTGGATTTTTTTTGGGGGGGGGTTGGTCTTTAGATTGTTTGGAGGTTGTGTTTCCTCATCAGTTTCCCTATTCTGTCTGTGACTCCTTTGATGTATGGTAAAGAAACCTTTCCTTTGGGTGGCTGTTTTTCTTCTTCATTCCTGTGGTTTTTTCTGGGTCTGGCTGCTCTTGTGATGTCTGATCTGGAGTAACCATTAGCCTGTAGTGCCCAGTTTAGGTGCCTGAGTTTGTCCTTTAGGTAGTGGGGCTCGCAGATCCTTTTTGCATGGTCTACCAATGTTTTTATTGTGCTTCTTTTTTGTCCTGGGTGATGATTGGAGTTCTTGTGTAGGTATCTGTCCATGTGTGTGGGTTTTCTGTATACCTTGTGGCTAACCATTGGTTTGGTTTGCAGATGACTAGGACATCCAAGAATGGCAGTGTTCCTTCCTTCTCTTTTTCCATCGTGAATTGGATATTTGGGTGGATGTTGTTCAGGTGGTTCAGGAATGAGACCAAATCTTCTTCTCTGTGGTTCCAAATGGTGAGAGTATCATACACATATCGGAACTATGTTGTGGGCTTTTTTGGTGCTGTTTCCAGGGTTTGCTTTTCAAAATGTTCCATGTAAAAGTTTGCTATCACTGGGCTCAGAGGGCTGCCCATGGCTACCCCATCTATCTGTTCATAGAATTTGTTATCCCACTGAAGTAGCTTGTGGTGAGGCAGTGTTTGAACAAGGCTGTGATGTCCTCAGGAAATATTTGTTGTATGAGTGCCATGGTGTCCATTATGTCCACCTACTCATCCATTCTTTGAGGATGCCAGCCACAGATGCAGGCGAAATGTCAGAAAGAAACTATTCCAGAACAGAGCCTCACAGCCCAGAAAAAAACCAAGGAAAATCCAAGAAGCTCTGTTTGCTTATTGGAATGCATTGTTTGGCAAATAATGTAGTAGGGGTGGAAAGCCTTTGCACATTTTTCAACCCTTCACAGTGTTGACAGAAATTCATACCGTTCAACATGTTTTAAGAGGGGAGAATTGATGTTCTATTTTGGAAGGCATTTAAATGTGTGTGCATGTAAGTCTGTCTGTACAAACTAGATAATAGGATATTGAATCTTCAGAAACATGAGGTTTGGCAGAGATGGCATAGTCTTGATACAGCATTTATAGGCAGTAATGATTCCGTTTCCTTTTCCTTTAAGGCTATGGTTGTAAGTTTTATGGATGTCTATCAACTTGTGGGCTCCAGAGTCTCCACACTAGAAAGAGAAATAGCGTCCCACCGACATCACATTGCCGCTCTGAAATCAGAACTCCAAACAGCGTGTCTACGTGAAAATGAAAGCTTGCCCTCTGTAAGTGTCCTCTTTAAAACAAATCATTTTATTCATTTCCGCCCCTTGGAATTGTATCCCATTATATGACTCCAAAGAGACTTACTTATGCTTGTATAATTGGATTGTGTTACACATGTGTGTTTTCTCTAAAAAAAATGCTAAGTTGCTATTCTAGATGCAATACATTACTTTCTCAATTACTGTTGTGCAGTTTAGTTCAGTCGTGAAAGGTCGTCCCAATCCCAATGAAAGTTTTAATAGTTCTGGGGTGAGGGAAAGTGTGGCTCCCCAGATGTTCTTGAGATACAGTTCCTATCCTTTCTCATCATGGGCCATCCAACAACATCTGGAGGACTGTAACTTGCCCATCCCTTGATGTGGGGCATGGTGTGAATGAGATGAATTGGTTTATAATGCTCTCTCTTGTATGAACGTATCTATTCAGTTGCCAAAGCAAACAATAAGAACAACAGCATCGTATCTCTTTTGTCTTTGGCAATGAGGACAGGTTAAAGATTTTGGTACTGAAATGTTTAAAGGTATGCTATCTCTTATTAAAATACAGTATTGCTACATAAGTGTTTTAAACCAAACTGTTATTGATATAATATTGCTACTTACTTTAACCAATCTGGTGATTAGAACATATAATTTTTCTTCATACACAACTTTAGTTATAAAATATTCTTTTTTAATCAAACATCCTTTCCACTCTACTATAAGGTTAAATCCAGTTTTAAGACTTATTTAATGTCTGAAACATTATTGCCCATAAATAAAGTTGGCCTCACTTAAGGCTAATAAAGTAATTATTTAAGTCTGTTAAGGGTGTCTCTGTACTAAGGCAGTGGTTGTTAACTGAATTAAATTTTGTACCAGAGATATTCAGTGACAATGTACATTGTCAGACAACTAAACACACTTGAAATGAGACAGCTGCATTTTCTTTCATAAAAGCTTCACTTTTGCTACATGGATACATATATAAGAATGCAGGTTGGGAGCCGCACCAGGAGAGAAACTGTGTATATGTATACATGTAATTTTTGTTTTTAAAAATAATAAATCTCCTTTCTGTGTACAGCAGAATTATGAGAGTATACTATTTTATATTAGAAAGTGGGTTTTCATTAAAGCAGTCATATTTATACAGTTGTAGTCAGATTGAAATATCCCTTTACGCTTTTATTTCTTGTCTATAAATTGGGATCATACATTTTAAAAAGCTCTGTGGTTTAGCTAAATAAACCATGGATTCAGGCATCATATGAAACCTCTTGTTTAGGATTGCAGAGAGAAGGTACGGCCAAACCTTTCAACGGAGCTTGGAAAGGTTACTCTTTTGGACCCCCGTTCCCAGAATTGCCCAGGCAGCATAGTTCTGGTCCAGAAAAGTAACTTTTCATAACTCTGCTTGTATGCCAGTAGAAAACAGTGTGCAATGCCAGCTGAAGACCATTTAAACCATGTATATTGCTTGGATTCTGTGGCCAAGATCCCATTCCTACAGTGGCATTTATATGGCAGTGGCCAAAGAGAGGATGGTGGTGACACTGGGGGCAGGAAGTCTCTGACAGTGTTGAGAGGCTGTAGGCTGTAACAGTGAGTGACAGGAGAAGGAGGCAACTAGTCTCTTTAATGTTTGGGTTCTGGGTTCCTCAGAACCAAGGCACTATGAGGGGGGTGGCTTGGACAGTTCCCTGTGCCACAGGACATGTGGTTGTCCAAGTAATCCTCCCAGACTGCCCCCACTGTTGCTGGCCCCGCAAGCTTTCAAAGCATCAAACTGCTCACACAGCAGATTATTATGTGGTTGGTTTGCTGCAATATTATCCTGGATGATGTTTATTTATTTAGGAATTTATACCCCGCTCTTCAGCCACAAAGGCTCTCAGAGCAGCTTACAAATTGTTTAGCAATAGCACTTTACACATCTACACCACATTAAGCTGTTTCCAATGTGTGTTAGCTAATTGCCCCCACAAGCCAGGTACTCATTTTATCGACCTACAAAAGGATGGAAGGCTGAGTGAAACTTGGAGTCCTTGGGATCAAGCCTGCAAAGCATTGTTGTGTCTGCAGTACTGGCATTTAACCACTGCGCCACCAGGGCTTGATTGCAGCATCTTGGGATTGTTCCTTTCTTTCAGTTTTTGCTGCTTTTGCTACTAGTGTTTAAGCTGTGAATATGAGAAAGGGAATCTTGCCAAATACACATAACTGTCATGCCCCTGAGCCTGATGAGGCTATAGAGTCAGAGGAGGAGGACATGGCAGGGAACAGCCCTAGGCACCCTGGCACAGGTTTATCTACACCTGTGCCAGAAGGGAAACCTGCTAACCTAGAGGCTCAAGCAGAGGAACAGCCTGGTCTGAGTGGGTTGACACCAGTCCCAGCAGAGAGTCCTGCCTGCTTAGATAAGGAGGGAGGAGAAGAGAGGGACTTATCTCCACTATCATATACTAGCAGCGAGCTCAAAAGGAAGCTCAAAGGGAGTCTCTGAGACATTATGAGAAAAACCTGCTCATTAAGAAACACCTGACAAAGCCATAACTACTTTATACGTATATGCTGGGGGAGGCGATGGCGGCTTTGTCAGAGATAACTGACCTTCCTGGTGAAAGCTTCCTGCTGACTTCGGTGCCTGGATTCCAGTTATCTTGGCTTCTGTTACCTTGACTCATGCATAGATATTGGACTGTCCCTGACTATTCTACTGCCTGCTCCTTTTGCCCCTCAGACTGCTTTGGACCATGCTGATTGATTGCTGTAATCCTCTGACCTTTTGGACTATGTTTGCATTCCTGTGAGCTAATGAACAGTTGGCTCTCTTCCCAGACTAGTGCTGTTTATACTTTGCTGATACCTAGTTGCTTTCTGGACAATAGCACAGAGAGAACTGCTTTGATGAAAGTTCATTCTCTAAAAACTCTTTTGAAGTATTGGACAATGAGTTGATCTGCAAGATAAAAATTCCTCTGATGAAGGATCATGTTTTGTAAACGATCTAATAATCTCATTTTGTAAATGACCCAAATCCATATATGTGTAAAAACTGTATTAGTGTAGCTGCATGACAATAGGGGAAGAAGGAGTTATCATGGCAGTGGTGTGGTGGTAAGGAGCACGGAGGAAGGGGGAGAGAGAGAATTTGGGGCCAGGCAATTGCAGCACTGGGAGGTTGGTGTCTAATTTGCGAAATAAACAGTCAGGGCCAACAGCTTTTCATCTACTGTCTCCTCTCGCCCCTGACTCCCTTCACCTCTGCAAAGAAACCCTCTCCCCAGATATAAGTTCAGTGCAGATGCAACACAGCAATGGCAACTGTTTGGGAATACAGGTCCCTGCCTAGCCTGGCGTCAATAATGGGGCAGCCCTGGAGCAGCTGGGTTGATGCTGCTAAACTTCATGGGAATGATGGAGCTGCCATGGAAGAAAGTGTCAAGGAATATGTGAAAGACTGAGAAGCAATGCAACTCTGTAGAGACAGGAGGAAGTGGGGGGGGAATAACTACAGAGCTGGGGGCACAGAGGGGCTTGGATGCAAAAAGGTGGTGCAACACAAAGAGCCAGCTACCCTGAAAGTATTCCAAAAATATTGTCAGCCTGGGTTGTGGCTGACATCAGAGAGAGCAATGCAGAGTGGTGGCGGCAGCAGGCAGCAGCAGCAGTAGTGATGGCAGCCCAGTGGCAGTGGCAGAGGAGGTGGTGGTGGCAAAGAAGAAAAGAATATTCTTGGCCCCAGCCCTGCAGCCACAACATTCTCCACCGGTATGGCCACTGCCACTAGTGCAGCAATGGAGACTCTTGGGGAACACAGGTCCCTGCCTAGCCTGGAGGCGATGCTGGGGCAGCTGTCGAGCAAATGGGTTGATACTGCTAAGCTTCACAGGAATGGCAGAGCTGCCTCAGAAGGAAGTTTCAAGGAATACGCGGAAAACTGAGAAGCAGTACTTCTCTTTAGAGAAGGGAGCAAGAAGAAAGAAATAACTGCAGAGATGGAGGCAGAAGGATCCATAATTGTCTGCTGCAATGTATGTGCAGTGGTTGTCTTCTTGCCAGGAAACATTGCCAACGACACCTGCAGCAAATGCAAATTGGTAGCTCTCTTGGGAGAGAAGATCAGTGCACTACAGCTGCATGTTGCATCTCTTCAAATGCATTAGAGAACATGAGGACTTCTTTGATAGAAAACAGGGAGAACTGATCATACAAAACCAACAGGAAGAAACTGCTAAGGAAAATGAAGAAGCTGGTAACAATGAGGAAACACCCTGAAGAAAATCACTCTCAGGAGCAGAAGAAATTCAGGACTTCTCCAACCAAGCAATCACTTCCTACATCTTCAGGAGGATAGTAGCAATAAAGATTCTCAAACAGGAAACCAGCAACAAGCAATACCACATGCCAAGGAATGAGTGAGGGTAACTGCCAACCACAAGGAGAAGAAAAGAAAGGTCTGGTGGTTGGCGACTCATTGCTCAGAAGTATAGAGGCACCTGTGTGCCAGCCTGACAAGGTGAATAGGGAAATGTGCTGTTTTCCTGGTGTACTTATCTGAGATGTCACTGACAATTTGCCAAAACTCATCAAGAACACAGATCCGTACCTCTTATCCTTATTCATATGGGTACCCGTGACATGGCCAATAACACTTTTTAGCAGATTTCTTCTGACTGTGGAGCTTTGGGCAGAAAGCTGAAGGGATTTGAGGCAAAGGTGGTATTCTTGTCCATTCTGCTAGGAAAGGATGGAGGACTACACAGGGACAGGGAGACACTAAAAGTGAATGAATAGCTATGTAGATGATGTGGATGGAAGAAGTTTGGCTTCTGGGACCACAGTCTTCACTCCTTAGATAGAGGAGTACTGGCTACAGATGGGCTGTACTTCACAAAGACTGGGAAGGATGTCTTTGGTAATAGCATGCAAAGTCTGATCCAAGAGAGCTTTAAACTAAATCATTGGAGGATTGAAGATGATAGCTCAAACATCAGTCCAAAGGCAAGCTCTAAACACAAAGATGTGAATTCTAGAGGAGAAGCTGAGGAAGAGAATGGGAGCAACAGAAAAGCTAACAGTAAATTAATAGGTGAGAACAAACAAAGCTTCAAATGTTTTATATACTAATGCACAAAGTTTGGGAAACAAACAAGATGAGCTTGAAGTCCTAGTGCAGGTATGTAAATACAGTCTGAGTTTATAGGCATAATGGAGACCTGGTGGAATGACTCCCATGATGGCAATATTACAATTGAAGGGTATAATCTATTCAAAAAGAATAAATATCAAAGAAAAGGAAGGGGAGTGGCATTATATATCAAAGACAAATTCAGTTGTACAGAAATCCATGAGAATGATCAGAGTGGACCAGTTGAGAGCATTTGGGTAAAAATTAATAGAGAAATAAATAAATGCAACATTCATGGTAGTTTACTACAGGCCACCAAACCAAAAAGAGATGTTGAATAATGTTTTTCAGAAACAAATCTCAGAAATCTCAAAGGGGCAAGAATTAGTAGTTATGGGTGACTTCAGTAAACCTGATATCTGCTGGGAGATTAATTTTGCTAAGGATAGGCTTTCTAACAAATTCTTGATCAGCTTTGCATTTAATTTCTTATTTCAAAAGGCAGAGGAAGGAACAATGGGATTGACAGTCCTTGACTTGATCCTAGCCAATAGGAAGGAGTTGGTCACTGGAATCAAAGTAGCTAGTACTTTAGGGGAAAGTGATCATGCAAGGCTAAAATTCACAATTGTAGATCAGGGCAAAGAAGTGTATAGTAAAACATGAACCTTGGATTTCAGGAAAGCTGATTTTAACAAGTTCAGGGAATTACTAGGTGGAATCCCATGGTTAGACATTGGAAGGGAAAAGACACCCAGTAAGGGTGGGAGTTCTTGAAGAAGGAGGTGCAAAAAGCACAATCACAGACATTTCCATGGAAGAAGAAAAATGGGAAACATCTGAAAAAGCCAATGTGGCTATACAGTAAACTCAAGGAGGAAGTGAAAAGAAAAAAGGATTATGTATATAGAATTGAATGAAGGACAAATCACCAAGAAAGGTACAGATGTGTAGCCCACGCTTGCAGGAATAGTATAAAGAAAGTTAAAGCTCAAAATGAGGTTTGATTGACTAGGCAAGCGAAAAGCAACAAAAAGGGTTTTTAAAGATACATTCAAGGCAAGAGAATGACCAAGGAGAAAATGGGCTGCTGTTCAGTAAGGATGGCAAAATGCTAACAGATTGCGATGAAAAGGCAGAACTAGGAGATTTTCAGACATGCCAAAATCCCTGTTTGCCGCGTGAGCAGCCTCCCGAAACTGCTGCGCGGCAAGGGTCTTCTTCGGACGACGCTGTGCCTCTGGCGAAACCGTCCGTGTCACTTCCGTGAAGCTTGGGACGGCTCCGCGCCATATTTCAAGCACGGGCAGCCTCCGTGCTTGAAATATGGCGCCGAGCCGTCCGAAGCTTCACGGAAGTGACACGGACGGTTTCGCCAGAGGCACAGCGTCGTCCGAAGAAGACCCTTGCCGCGCAGCAGTTTCGGGAGGCTGCTCGCGCGGCAAACAGGGATTTTGGCATGTCTGAAAATCTCCCTACTCAATATCTATTTTGCTTCAGTTTTTTCTCAAAAAGAGAACTGTGTACTTCCATGCAGCAAAAGAGCCCTTGGTAAGGGATCTGAATTATAAATCAAGATTGATGGGGAATTAGTTGGGATTCACCTAGCTAACCTAAATGAATTCAGATTCAAATCGGGGACAGACAAAATGCATCCCAAAGTACTGAAGGAATTTGCTTATGTACTCTCTGAACCACTTGTCATCATTTTTGAGGAATCTTGGAGAACAGATGAGGTGCCAAAACACTGGAGAAGGGCAAACATTGTCCTTCCTTTCAAAAAAGGCAAAAAAGAAGATTCAGGAAATTGTAGACCAGTCAGCCTAACCTCAATACTAGGAAAAATATTAGAACAGATTATACAGGAATCTGTCTGCAAGTATCTTGATGATAATGCAGTGATCAGTAGAAGCCGATATGGGTTTGTCAAGAACAAATGTTGCCAAACTAATGTTATATCTTTTTTTAATCAAGTCACTAGTTTAGTAGATGATGAGAATGCTGTGGATGTTATTTATCTGGATTTCAGCTAAACATTTGATAAGGCCCTCCATAATGGTTTGATTAACAAATGGATTAAATGTAGCGTAGATGGGAATGCTGTCAGATGGAAAACTAAAAGAGTCATCATCAATAGATGGTCATCAAACTGGAAGAAGTTCTCAAGTGGAGTGCCTCAGGGTTCTGCCCTAGGACCATTAATCTTCAACATTTTTATCAATGACTTCTGGAGGGAATCCTTATCAAGTTTGCAGTTGACACAGAACTGGGAGGGTGGCTAACATATTGGAAGATATGAACAGATTTAAAAGGACCTAGATATACTAGAAAATTGGGCAGAAATTAATAACATGACATTTAATAGAGACAAATGCAAAATTCTACATTTGGCCACAAAAATCAAATGCACATTTGTAGAATGGGGGATACATGGCTCAGCAGTATTACATGGGAAAACAACATTGGCATTATTGTTGATCATAATGTTAGGAGTTATGCTCGATAGATATAAATTTGATGCTTAAGGCAGAAAGCTGCCTCTTGCCAGAGTCTGCACATATTGTAAGAGGCATGCTGACTGGAAGGGTAGGACAGCAAAAAGCCTGGATCCCTGTCCATCTTGGAGAAGTCATGTTTTAAAGCACAAAGTGGAATTTCCCTACTTCCTGCTGACAAGGAAATGGTCTCATTGATGCATTCAGGAGAACAATCAGTGCTTGTCTTGCTTCCCTCCACTGAATGGAGACCCTGCCAAAATGGCTCAGACTGGTAACCCCCCTCCCCATTGTAAGGTATGTAAGGATAATATCCCTTTAAGTGCAGAGAGAAAATGTTGGAGCAACAGACCACTCTGATAGCACAGCTGAGATGGGTGTGTGCACAGCTGTGGCTAGGCAGAAGGTGACTAGCCAAACATTTCTATAAAGATACTCTCTGTGTGAATTACTGTTGTGGGTTAGTGTTGAGGAGTGTTGGATGTTTGGAGAATTGCTGTTGAATCTGTTATTGAAGTTTGTTGTACATATTCTGTGTTTGTTTTGTACTGGAACTGAAGATAAAGCCTCCAGGTATTATTGGAAGGACTTTGCTGCTTGTAAGTCTTCTTATTGTGGGTGAAAGTGGGTCAGAGCAGTGGCCAAGCCTACTAGCCTTTGTTTTTGTGCCCTTCCTGCTGCACAGTATCTGCTGTTTGGCTACTCCTGTGTTTTGTTTGTCCCCAGGCTGTGCTAGTTACCTCTCAGTGAGCCTATAGTGTGTGGACAAGGTATTATACAGTTTCAAGAAATGTTGGACAATCCTGTGTGGATTTGAAAGAGGACAAATGTCTATACTTGGTTGGCTTTGTCTCATCACTTTAAGCACAAAGGGGCCTCCATAGAATAACATTAAGTCCATGCTTTCTCCTGCCCAGAGGTGTCCCCTTATTTCCAGGTGACAGCCCCCAAGTTAGAAAATGGCTACATATAGGCCAGAGAGCAAAAGAGTCTGTCTAGAGGATCGCCTTCATTTTGAACCCTCCACACAGTCCCTGTCTTCCAGAATCTGCTTCCTTGCCCTCTCAGTTGAGAGTGCTGCTGCCTGTTTTCTGCTGCCCCAGGTGGTAGGACCAGGTCTAATGGTTCTGAGTTACAGGAGAATAGATTTCAATTCAACATTAGAAGGAATTTCTTGGCAGTAAGAGTGGTTTGGCAATGGAATCGATTGCCTAGAATGGTGATGGGGTCTCCTTCTGTGAACATCTTTAAAAAGAGGCAAGGCAGCTACCTGCTAAGGATGCTTTAGCTGGAGATCCTGCATTGAGCAGGGGGTTGGACTACATGGCCCATGAGGCCCCTTCCAATTCTATGATTCTATAACTCTATGTTTTAGAATATGTATATATGGAAACATAAAATTCTGCGATAGGTTAGCCAGTATTTTTAAGGGAAATCCATATTTATATCTGATTTATCATTCTGCACGTGCACGCAAACAGAGTGAGAGAGAATGTGTGTACATGAAGTTCTAAAGCTTTATGATATCCCTAAAAATCATGATATAAGAAGTTACATTTTCCTTAAAGTAATGTTTTTTAAAATACATCTCTAAAGTATGATGGTCTTATTTAATCCAGTGATTGTTTGTTCAAATAGATAGTATATATCTATCAGATGCTTGAGCTTTACCAATTCACTGACTGACTCACAAGGGTGCTGACATTTTACAGCATTTCCACATGAGCTAGAGCCTTGACATTTGTTGTCTGTGTAGTCCAAGGTACCCCAATTACTGAAGTCTAAAAGTGCGGAAGTTTTAACATCAGTTGCTGTAGAGCATGATACTCTCCCTATATCAATGGTCAGTATTCCAGCACAGATTAAACAAAGCCAAACGTGGGATAGAACCAGAGCTTGGAAAAGTTTTTTTTTAAACTGTTTTCTTGAATTTTGTAACCAGCATAGTCACTGTCAGTGGTTGTAATCCAAAAAAAGGAGGTTTTCCAAGCTCTAACTGGACCATTGGATTATGAAGTTTTCATTGCGAGGAAGATGTAACTGTGCCAGTGAGATGCCAACATTATTGCTGTGTTTCTGTATGTAAAGGTGATTGGCTGTTGTGTCTCATGTGGGGTACAGGGTAGAAATTTGAACTTTGATAGATATATAGCCACAAACCTCCTGATTATTAGAACATTTCATCTTCATCAAAAACAGAGATCATGTACCCAAGAACTATACCCACAGCACCCAAGGTGTCCTTAGAGAAGTGTGAAATTGGCTCCCTGCCAATTCTTTCTCTTCCCACTACATCAGTCCCCAAACATTTAGGGGAGTCCCCATTATTTAAAGCCCTTGGGCTGATGGGAAATATTGGGCACTGTTGCTTGCTGATGCTTCCAGACGCCCCAGTTTAGGACTTCTAGAAGTGCCAGCCAGGAGCACTTTTCTCCTCCTCTTCTCCTCATCAGGACAGAGGAGGGAGAACAAAACCAGGGTCCCAACAAAACTGCTGTTTGGAAGCACTCCACTTGGTTCATCAGTTAGGAACCTTAGGAGGAATGCCCATGACCTCTTACCTCATCTGCCCCACAGAAGGCTTGGGGTGGGAGATTCCAGCCTCCCACCAACCTTTTACCTTCTCCTCTGTGGAGTAAAAGAAGTGCTCTATTGGGGGCTGAATTAAGGTCTTTTATCTTCTGGGGTCATATCAGTGCTCCCTCTCCCATAAAAGCAAAGCCTTAGAGCCTCACTTCTTTGACCTGATACACTCCTTTGTATCAGTTCCACAGGGATGCAGACTAGGCTCTGGGCCTTTTCACACTACACAGTTATAGCAATATGATTTTACTTTAACCTCCAGGGATCTTATGGAATCCTGGGATTTGTAGTTTAGGGAGGGTTCATTAGAATTCTCTGCCAGAGAACTATAGTGCTTCCCCAAATGACATATTCCAAGATTCCATAAGATTCAACCATAGCAGTTAAAGTGGAATCAAAGTGCTATAGCTGCATAGTGTGAAAAGGCTCTCACTAAGGGCTTTACCGCACTCTGAAGAAAGGTGGCGAAGCAGCAGGAATGTTCCATCTTTCCTGCTGTCTTTCCACATGGTGTCAGCATTCTTCCAGTGTTCTTTTGTTCTGGTTCCATGTGGGACTGAGGTAAAATTGCATCTTTTTGCAAATGGATTTTTCTAGTTAGCAAAAAGATGCAGTTTTACCTTGATCCCCCATGGGACTGGAACAAAAGAATGCCGACATCATATGATAAGGCAGCAAGAAAGACTGCTGCTTAGCCGCTTTTCTTTGGAGTGCAGTAAGGCCCTAAAGCTGGTGTCACCCCTCTCTCTGATAGTATCACCTGGTATGGTTCGGCCTCTCCACACTCCCCTAGTGGCACCACTGACTCTCTGTGATTTGGAGGTCCTAGCCTGAAAAAACTCCTGCAGGCAGACTATTCTCTGGTCCAGATATGATATGGGGGGCTGGGTGAATGCCCAACACTGCTGGTGCTGCTGATGTGCATTTGACTGAGCCCTCCTCAATGACCATGACTGGGGAGACATGAGTGCCAGTATGTTGTTCTCATTCATTTTAATAGTAGAAAAGCATTAGCTTTGTTACATTTGGTTATTTAGGCAACTTGTATTTGCCTAATACTAATACTACACCTGTGATCCCATTTTTAAAAGGACACGATAAGTGTTTGCTTTGTAGATTAAGCAATTTATTAGCTATCTTCACATCATGATTGTTTTATCTGGAGAAAAATTGACTAAATGTACTCTTGTTGCACAAGGCCCACTTCTTTCCCTTTTAGGGTTGTACCTGCATTGAGGGTAGATTTAATTTTCTTAGTACTCAAGAAAACAAAGCAGAACTACAAACAAATAGATATTGACAAATTGGAGCGTGTCCAGAGAAGGGCAACTAAAATGGTGAAAAGTTTGGAAACTATGCCTTATGAGGAGAGACTTAGGGAGCTGGGTATGTTTAGCCTGGAAAAAAGACGGTTAAGAGGCGATATGATAGCCCTGTTTAAGTATTTGAAGGGGTGTCACGCTGAGGATGGAGCAGGCTTGTTTTCTGCTGCTCCAGAGACTGGAACACGGAGCAATGGATGCAAGCTCCAGGAACAGAGGTTCCACCTCAACATGAGGAGGAACTTTTTGACAGTAAGAGCTGTTTGGCAGTGGAACACGCTCCCTCAGAGCGTGGTGGGGTCTCCTTCCTTGGAGGTCTTTAAAGAGAGGCTGGATTGCCATCTGTCGGGGATGCTTTGATCAAGATTTCCTGCGTGGCAGGGGGGTAGGACTGGATGGCCCTCGTAGTCTCTTCCAACTCTGCAATTCTATGATTCTAAATAGGGCAGCCATTTCCCCCATCCCGTGGAAATCCTAGCCACCTATTCCTCCAATGAAATCAGAGAAATCCTACTATTGGCACTGGAGAACAATGCTGAGACATTTTAGCTTTCGATATACAGTATAGAGGGTCAAAGGAGAAGGAGCAATACAGAGTCTTGTGGAAGCCTATCCACCTGGCTGCAAACAGAATTAGGGAAATATATGGCATATTGGGAGGAATTACTAGTAATTACTCAGTCCTTTGGAATCTAGATAATATCAGGAAAGAGACGAGAGAGGAAATGGACAAGAGGGGAAAAACAGAATTAGGAGAAGGATAGAGTGACAGAACCTAAGAAGATGGGGATCAAGTGGATGAAGAGGAGATGGAAATTTCCTAGGGTCAGGAGAACAGCTTCAGATGATGGAAGGGGGTGGGGGAGTGAGATAACAGCTGGAGAAAGAGTTTGGCTGTCACCCTACCGCTGCAAATGTTAAGAGTTCTTGCTTTTGGATGCATATCTTATCTGAAGTTGTAATCCAGCCTACACTTGTCATTAGTTCTTTTATCTGGTTGTGTGTGTGTGATATTTCATTTGCTTTGATGATGCATCATTGTAATGAAATACCACATGCTGAGGCAACAAGTGGGGCAGAGATGACATGATTCAGTGAACTTTCAGGCAGACAGTGGAGAATAGTGTGAGAATAATCAAGCCATTCCAAAGCGTAAATCTAGGGGCCTTTCCAGGTAATTTTAAACACAGTAAATGAAGCTTTTCCTCATACATTATAGTGATCCTGATCCACATCTCCCAGACAGCTCTTTCATTAAGGGACATTGTATTCCCACCACCACCATCACAAGCATTCAATCTGCAATATTTTGTTGGAATAACATTCCTGGAAAAATGCCATTTCCCCCTTGAACTATTGCAAGTATGATTCCATGCTGATGGGGTGAGAATTGTTTCTGTACCCATTGCATCATTGGTGATGAAATACACCCCTCTTGTGCCAGTGCTGTGCTGTGAACTGTTTTGGAGCTGTGGGACAAGCACATAGTTTGTTTGCAGAAGGTATCAAGTTCACCACATCCAGGTATATGAAAATGGCCCCCTTCTAAAATGCTGGAGAGCTTCTATCGGACACTCTAGATCAGAGATGGGAAAGTGAGACTTGAATTTTGCATGCTGCCCCAGGGCATTTTTGCACCTCCACAGGCCCCTTTCTTTGCAAAGAAATTGGAGGGGGTCCAGTACTTTTTGTCACCAAAATGGCCAATAGTACCCTCAAGGCACCTAGGGGCACAGTTAGCCATTTTGCTGTATTTGGTGGCCTTTCCCCCCACCCCCCATGCACAAAAGAAACTGAAGATACATCTCAAGATGAGGGTGGCATTTTATTTGTAGAAATGCCAGGTGTATTTCAGCCTCTGTAAACCACTAAGGTTTCTACATGGGGTCAGAAATTTCTCAGACCATTTACTGGACAAATGAAAAACAAGTTTCATTTGTCCAGGAAACAACAGCCCATTTGTTCATAATGGTCTGAGAGTTCCTGGTCTTTGGCAGGGTGGGAGAAATCAAACGAAAGTACTGTAAATAATGGGGAAAAAAGACAAGAAGAAGAAAGAAAAGGAAAGGAAAGAAAAGAAAGAGTTGTATACAGGTTGGTAGAGAATGCTCTCCTTGTGATTGTGGAGATACATTGCATGTATAAACCTTGAAATTGCTGAACTGAATACATTCATCATACAGAGCAATATAGCCATTCAGAACACAGGCATTCCAATGGTGGTAAGCAATTAGCCATTGGTTACATGTTTTAAAATCTACACACTCAGTGCACAGTGGTCTAAATGGGCTTTGTTTTCTTTGTTACATTTATTCTGATCAAGAATTAAAAACCATATAATTAGAAAATATTTGGTTATGGTGGCTAGATCCAGAGAACTACAAATGGAATGTATCTTTTGCAACAGGGCTGTCATGCCTCTTCCTTTTCACTTGAGTCCAAACGTCCTTTCCTATATAAAGCTCACATGTGTGTGGGTGCGCACACATACATGCTTTATAGGCTGGGTATGTGAACTTTTACCTTCTCAAGCTATTGTGACATATTTCCAAATTACAGTAATTTGATTAAAACATTGCCTATAAGGCAAAGGGGTGAGTTAATAGGATCCATATGTAATTAAAATGCAGAACTAAATGTAATCAGACCCTAGTAACTATAGCCTTTCTGTTGATAGCCTTACAATAACCTCAGAGTTTGAAAGTTTATGTTCATGTTAGCAAATGCAAAGGTTCCACGGCAGTTCATGAATGGGATGACCATCTAATCATTTTTTTTTTAAATGACATAGTTTAATTGTAGTAAGGAGTAACCAGCTTCTAGATTCAGTAGGGGTGTCTCTCCCAGTAGCAACTGGTAAGGTATGTACAGCACTTTATGTGTGTTGGTTGAAGAGCAGCACTCAGGAACCGCTCTCTTGTCTAAAGACAGAGATGAAGGGTCCTGCTGTGGGTATGCTGTGAGGGCCTTTTCTACTACACACATACATACAAATATGATTTAATTTGTATGAATTCTTAGAAGATTCATCAGGAAGTTACAAACATAAGGATGTTTACCAAATCACCCAGAAATAAAATTGTAAAAAATAATCCTGAATTTTAAAAGAAAACAACCCAAATCGTGTTTTCTCTGGATGGTTTTAAGAGTCAACATCCTGTGTTGGAGTCCTCTAATCATCACCAGCACAATTTACAATTGGAACACACAGGGAGCCAGTTCAGACCAGCTCATCTGTTGATCTTGGCAAAGGTCCTTATTCTCACTGCATTACAGCTGCCACTCGAGAAATGGGGACTCGGCACAGAGCTGAAAGAGGGTGGGATGCTAAGTTGGTCAAGACATAGGCCTGGTTCATTTCACCAGTCATACATCACTTCTCTATCCCGCTCTCAATAGTATTTTCTTTTACTGCTACTTTTAAACACACACACGCGCGCGCACACATACACACACGTTCTCTCTCTCTCTCACTCACTCAAGCTGAAATTAAATGAGGACCTCTCATGAGCCACTGCGCTCCAGGCATAAGAAATAGTAATGTCTGGCTTCCAGAAACTGTCCCGTCAAAATGTGCTTCTGATTAGGTGGCTTAATTACAGCTGTGAAAACAATGTTGATTTAGGCCTCAAGATTCCAGTGCATGTCAGCCGTTATTAGCTAGCTTTGGACTGAAGCCACCATTCGAAAACTTTGCGCTGTGAAAGTCGCACACTACCTTGACAACTTTTTATAAAGGTGGAAAGGTTGCCAGAAGCAAGACACTTATGCAAAATATTTTTCGTTGGGCAAATTTCAAATGTGACACAACTGATAGAGATGAAGTGGACAGGTCCTGTTGGGCTTCACCGAGTCCTAACTCCCTAAGTTTTCCCACTGAATTTCCTTATTTTAATATCTTTTAAAAAAAAACCCAAAAGTTTGACTGACATAATGCTTAATTTTAATTCCTTTAATTCAGTTTTAGTCCAAATCCAGCATGTTGGTTTAACCACACAGTTTTATTGCATCTAAATTTTCCTGACAGTTTCATTTGCTGTCGGGAAATAAAATTGCCATTTTTTGCAACATGGGAAATAATGGCTAGTTTCAAATCCAATATGTTTGAAACTTCCTTTGCCTCAAGCAGGTTAAAGCACACATTTTACTTACTTTTTTGAGGGCACAGGGAGAAAGCTCATTAAATAGTTTTAATATTTTAATATAAATAACACTTTTCTCAGTAGGAAACCTTATTATTAGATTAATGTATTTACACCTGCAGAGAAGTAAATTTTAAGGCAACATGCTATTTCCATATTTAAACTTTTTAGTCTAGCTTCACCTATAGTATGTAGGAGGACACTTGACAAGTCAAAAACTACTTTTTGGGCAATATTTGAGGAAAAATACAGTTCTCTGTTACTGAAATTATACTGGAGGACACTGATATAGTTAAGAAAATGAAATGGCTCTAATTACTTAGGTGAAATGAATAGCAGCAAACTTATAAATGATTCCTCAACTGATTTGGGAATTTAATCTTCATCAAGGATGAAGAGGGGGCCCAAACATGCTCTATAGACATAAAATTTCCAAAGTTAAAAAGGAAGGAGCTGAGAGAAGATTTGGCAGAAAGCCGAAGATCAGAGCGGAGTGTTGAAAGTTACTTTACAAAAATTAATTTATTCCTGTAATGGATTATAGCATTTTAGAAGTAATTTGTTGCCATTTCTTATTTTCAGTATTGAAATGAGCAACTTGTGGTATTATTTGTTTCATTCCTCTTTATTATTTATGAGGTTATGTTTGATTCTTTAAAAAAGAAAAAAGTTTGATAAGTGAGTGGCTTAAAACATGAAAAAAATCCTTTCAAAATGTATCTACAATGCCTTTTAAAGGTAATTTTTAAAGTAACTAGAAAGTTTTACACATTCCCACCCTGTAAGTTATTTTTGAAATTTAACTTCTACCGTTGTTGAAGAGAGGGGTTATAGAGCAAAGCTGAAACTTGGCTTCAGTGCTCAAAGGCCCTTAGAGTTTCCCACACTTCAGCCAGTGTAAGACTTATTTGGATCTAATAATTCTGAAAGTAAAGCTTCTGTAACACAGCAATAGTTATGCATGAGATGGGTAAGTTATTTACCCAGTGTCTCTTTCGGTAATGGGAATATGGGTGAACATTTTAGAGCCTCTTGTCTGCACTCTTAGCTGGCAGTTTTTAGGAATCTTTCAGTTGTTTTTATTCAGTGTTTTAGGATATCACATAATGTACCTCTTAATAAACATGAGTTATTATTTCCCTGAAACCAATTACTATTGTACATATTGTTAAAACATTACACTACTTGAATTCAAATCTTGCTTTTGTAGTAGCGCTAGGTGATTGTTATTCTTTTATATGTATACTTATGTTTTTGTACTGAGCTTGAATATTTCTTGATGTACCTGATTTTAAAAGTTTTCACAATGAAATGAAAAGAATTGTGGATATGCCATTCCAAGCAGTATCCCCTGCTTTTGGAATGTCACAATTTTAGCATCCATAGCTCAAATCAGCAAAGGTATGGCCACTTTTGACAAGCAGGGCAAATCCATGTGCAATGTCTGCCAGATGCAATTCTGTTACCAAAGGTTACTGGCAAATAGCATTTATAATTTTTTTTAGTTTCATTTAATGCCATCCATTAATACAGTACTGTTATTTACAGAGATGGTAACAACTCCAGAGAAAATAAATGGTAAGATCAACAAAACCATACAGTAATGAGAAACTGCTCAAGAATAAAAACAGCAGGTACAGTGGTGGCACAAAAAACATGTCTGCAGATGAAATCAAGAAGTCTTGGAGAATAAAATCATCTGCCAAACAAGGCGTGCCAAACAAGGCCATCCCCAAAAAGGCATTACTAGCAATAAGACCCAGTCCCTATTCACCACCTGTCTGCCCTCACATGGTGGTTTCATGCAGAGGAACTCTTCCAAAGACCACAATTCATGGGTGGATCCATATGTAAGCACATGATCTTTCAGGCGTCCTGGTTCCAAACCATACAAGACTTGAAAAAAAAAGTTTCTGAAAGCAGACTATGGACTAATGAAGTTCTTTAAGCACTGGAACACTAGGTGGTTCTTATACTTTATAAGTGTTCTTATACTTTTATAACTGAGCTTGATAACTTCTTAATACATGTAATCTTTGATGTTTTCACAGCATTCCTTTCTGATGTTCCTGTCAGCCAGCCCCAGTTATCAATCCAGCTAGCTGTGCTTTGTGCTAACTTTCAATCATGAGCACTCTTCAAAGTGCTATAGAAGGTTGCAGTGTTTGTGCTTGGGAGGAGCCACTGCTGGCACACTAGCCTCAGTTGCTGAGAAGTGATTCATGCTGTGGGCACTATGTGGAGCTCCAGTGCCAAAGCTGTATCTATCATCACCCTTGAACTCTGAACTGTATATATGAGCACTGGTATCACTGAAGTTTCTTGCAATGAGCAAGGTGCATAAGCTGAATATGCCCTACTCAGTTCACAGCAAAATTTCCCAGAGTGCAACACGATGTAGTACGTCCTGGGGTTGTCCATACACAGAGCCTGTACAGCATCAATACATTATTTTGTCAGTAGCCTGCGTGTGTGTGTGTATATGTGTGTGATATATATATCTCCACGCAATAGTAGGACAATTGACCAGCATGCAGCAGTTAGTTAGTTTTCCTTTCTCCTTTTGCTTTGTCTATTATATCCTCTTTTTCCCCAGTCTGCCTTCCTCCCATTTGTCTGCAAGTGACAGTGTCTGACCCACCACTATACAAAGACCCAACAATACAGCCTGTACTGCAGTAGGAATAAAAGGCTCATAAGAGGTGGGAAAAGCTGCACTGTGTTGAAAACTAGATCAGGCTGTTTAACCTCCAGTAGAAAGTTTTCTAAAAGAATAGAGCTAAGAACACAATTGAACTGGCTTTGCAGAAGAAGAAAAGAACTATTCTGTACAAAGGTAGATAAATTTACTTCTTTCCAGAGTCAGGGACTTTTACTTAGGTATTTCCTCCTCCCTTTTGAAGACGCTATTTCAAGATAGAGGGATAGAAGCATCCATTATTCAGTGCTAAACTGTGGGTTAAACACAAAAGGAAGGCAGATTTGTTCTGGGGTTATGAATCAACTGAGACGTTTTGGAAAGGATTAAAGAATAGTTAAACTGTTGAAAGACTGTGGTTCATATACTCAGATGGCACGTGAATTGAGGGAATCCAAATGGTCTATTCATGTTAACACTACTTTGACTCCCCCCCTTTTTTTTTTTCTATATCTCAATGAAGTAAGAATGTACAAAACATAGCCAACACGCTCCCCATTTTATGCAGACTCCTGTTTCTGGGTTACAATAGTAAGATATACAGATGCGTGAAGGCTGCATCATGCATTGCAGCAAAAGACAGCACTTCTAACTTCCCCTATAGCTCACCTAGACCTTTGGGTGGGGGGAGTCCAATGGGTATTTGTATCTCTGAATGATAGAGTAAGCTTGCACTTTGAGGCCTATACTCAGGTGAAGCTCCAGGTTCATGGTTATTCGTGGGCATGCACACAATCCCTTCAAACCTAATAGAAAGACCATGTTTAATCTGATGGTTACATAATGTGGGGGCCTACCCTTTCCTTACCACTATTTCAGATGTCACAGGCTCCAGCTCATTTCTCTGATATGGCCATGCCTTCTGTGAGTATCTTCACTTCTCTGGTGAGCATTCCCCCACTCTTATGAAGAAACTATTAGTGATTGCATATTTCCCAAATCCTGACAAAAGCTGTAACATAGAATTGAAGTGACACACCTTTCTAGAGTCTTCAACCATTTCATATCTGGAACCTACCATATATTCCTGCATACAAGACTACTTTTTAACACTTGAAAATCTCCTCAAAAGTGGGGGTGGTGGTCTTATACCCGAGTAGATCTTTTCCCCTGCTGTGAGAATGATTGAAGTGTTAAATCGCCTGGGCAGTTTTCCCAGCAGATCCTTCCTCCTGCTGTGAGAAAAACTGCTTTGTCTTTGAAGAGAGTTAAATGGCCCTCCATTTCGCTCAGGAGAGTCAAAATGATGTTTCTTTTCAGGACAAGTTAGCCTAAAATTAGAATTTCTGGATTTAAACTTATCATTTTGCATCAAGTTTTGTCTATGGTGAAATTCTCTTGTCTGCCAATGTGGCTCTAAAATCATTAATGTGCTCATTCATTAATGTGCTCATTCAAAAATTTGGGATTTGATAGCTTCATATTAACCAACTTACAGTATTAATGCAACCTTACTTTCCAAAGATTGAACACCACAGAGATTTTTCAAAGTATCCCATGCTTTTTTAGCTGTTTTCAGTCCTTTAATTTCACAGACTATTCCATCATCTACAGCCACTAAGCTGGCTGGCTGGTGGGGGAAAGGATTTCCAGCCAGGTGGCTGGCTGGCTGGCTGGGGAGGGGGGGGCAAACTCTATATTTTAACTTAAAAATTGGGGGGCCGTCTTATGCGCCCAGTCGTCTTATGCGCCGGAATATACAGTACCTTGAATTCCCAAGTGGCAGTATGCAATCCACTTTTAGTGTCTGTTAGTTGGTTCATAACTTTCTTCATATTTCTTTTCCCATGCTGCTTTCTCCTTTGCTTAAATAACATTTAAAAGAAAAAAAACCCTCTAGGCTGTCCAGGAGTTTTAAAGCACCATGAAGGTGATACCGTAGCTGAGCTAAAATGTTTATTCTATTACGGAAACATTTCTGAAGTTAGGGAGGGCAGGTTTTGGCTTCTTTAGCATGTATTGGAAGATTCTACTGTGCACTTTTAGAGTATTTAGAAAAACATACTTTATGTTCCCTGACTGAGTCATTTTTTTAATGCTGGAAACCCAAGTGGAATAATATAAAATACTTGGAAAAGAGGTGTGTGGGTGTGACACAGGAGACAGGAAGTTCAACGGGTGTAAAAGTTGAGCACTATTATTAGCCAATACTTTTGTCTCTTTGCTGGAAAAAATACAGAGGATAACACTGGCAGTAACATCTTAAAATGTTTATTTTTTTGAGCTTGGACATTTGGATCACTTGTTTCTTTTTCCTAATTTAGCATAACATACATTATATTTTAAAAATTATACTCTATAGTGCAGGCCAGAAATATTAACCTGTATGGTAAACTTATTTGGAAATATCTGGAAGATTCTGTAGAGCAGAGGGGGAGGGAGGCAATTGTAAAAGGTATGGGGGCCACATTAGCTCCCCCAGGAGACCTTGGAAGGCTGCACTGCACCTATGCCTGAAAAAAATAAAACAAAACCGTTTTGCTCCCAAATGCCGCAAAATACTGTCTAGGGGACATGGGGGCATTGTCACCATGTCCGGGACCCCTAGTGGGCATTTTAAATCGAGGCTAAAAAGTGTTTATAAAATTTTGCAAAAAATTGGATTTTACCCCTAGGGGGCTTTAATCCTGGGAACCTTCCAATGTGGCGAAAATGCCCTCAACACCCCCTAGTGGTATTTGGGGGAATTTTAGAGAAAAAGAAGAATAAAAAAAAATCTTTTACATATTTTTCACCACGAAAGAGGGAGTCACAAAAATAGCCCTGCCGGTCCCACGCAGCCCATGGACAACACTGTGCCCACCCATGCTGTAGAGTAACTGGTATTGCTAAATACACATATACATTTTAATGTGAATTAAGCAACAAATAGATCACATTGTTTCACAATGAAAATGAAATTACAGTAGGACCCCTGTATCTGTGGGGGATTGGTTCCAGGGAGCCCTGTGGATAATGAATTCTGCGGATAATAATGAACGCCCCCCCCCCGTCACCATTGCTGCCACTGGAGCCATCCCGCTGGGAGAAGGGAAGCGAGACCTCTCCTCCTCTCCCTTTGCCCTCCCATCGCCATTGCTGCCACAGAAGCCATCTGGAAGTCTCCTCCCCTCCCTCCCTCATCCACCGCCCCTGCTGTCGCCAATGGCAGGTAGTTGAATCAGTGGTTGGTGAATCAGCGGATACAGGGATGCTACTGTACAATAGAAGTTGGAGATAAAATGCTGTATTTCTGGTGAAAGACCCCTCATGGGCAAGGGTCACTGGCTACTTAGCCAAGGAAGCAGGTCCTATCAGATTACAGTAATGTTTAGCTGTCTATAATCCTCTGCGAATTGGCGGCCCAATTAGCAAGCGAGGGCAGGGTAGACAGGAGCAGCTGATATGAATATCCATATTTTTTGTTATTTGCAAAGGGGCCTGGAACCAAACCACCATGGATACCAAGGGCCCATTGTACATTTTGGTTGAAGTTTATCTGGTTCCCCCATAACACTGTCTGCTCCAGTCCAATCCAGATTCCTCCTGACTGCCTTAAAGTCAGGGATCTCCATATTTTATATTTACAAAACTGATCCTTCAAAAGAATATTCAGTGATCGCCTCAGGGGATAAGAATAATCTTAAGGAAGCTGTAGATGATTCTAGCACTATGACTGCCTTGCAAACTCCCCTTGATCCAGACGTTCCTTCCCAGCTGATATAAGGTATTTGTAGACAAAACATAGGTATGAAGCTTGCATTTGAAGCCATCCAAGGTTCATCACAGGTCAAACAAAAACACAGCAGGGCCAAACAAGGGATGAGTTAGAGTCCCAAAACCAGTTTGGTGAGTGAATACATGACAGTAGGTTAGGCCTGAAACAAAGAGTGTATTTTGGCAAAAGGGGAAAATCTATGTTGGCTAATAGGTCTTACTGTTTTGCATAGAATCAGAGGATCCTGCCTTATTACAAATGACAAATATAACACGAAATTAGTCCATCTAGCTTGGTATTGTCTGTTTTGCCTGTCAGCAGCTCTTTGGGGTATCCAACAGAAGTCTTTCTTACAATCTGCTACCTGATCCCTAAGCTCTACCAATGAGCTATGTTCTCTCTTTCTCTCTCCTGTTTGTCCATTGTGATTGTTTTTCTTGTGGATATTCTTTTTTTCTTTTTTTAAAAGGACCATCCATTTTAGTGAAAAGTTTACATTCATTGGTGAAAAGTTAACATAGGATTAGAGGAAAAATGGACAAGGTCAGAGACCTACAGCAAGTATGGCCTCTAAGATTTGTTTTCTTCTCCCTTTCCTTCTCCCTTCCACTCTCAGTGCTGCTCCTTTTTTGGGTTTGCTCTCTGATCTCCCAAGACTGATGCCTTGAGCTGACTGATACTGGCTTCAAGCACTTTCACGTCATTTCACTGTGCAATCCTTCCAGCAGCTGAGGGAAGCTCTAGTGCTGGAGCTTCCAATACATCCAAAGACATGCCTGACCAGGAGCCTGGCGGGGAAGAACATACAGCATTTGCTGTTGCTATTTTACATTTCTGTGTCAGTTGTTTATAGCATCCCCAGGACTGATGTAACCCCTCTCCTTCCCCCGTGTTGGGGGCATGTCCGGGAACTGACACAACTACATTCTATGGATCCACAGCTTTCTGTTTATGCGGTACATCCAATCTGCCCCCCTTCACTCACCTCTACTCACACTGGAGTCCTTTCTACTCACATTGGAGCTTCAGCACCAGGGAACTAAGGGCTCCAGACATCACTGCAGAGTCCAGGAGGAGGAGATCTGGGGATAGATTACTCCCCACTTGCCAACTAGACTTTATTGTTTGTCCTCAGAGGGGGAGATCTGAACGATCCTTTAGCTCATAGGATATCCTCAGGGAGAATGACAGGACTGCCATCTTAATTAGGATGGCTAGAGTTCAGGAACTGGTCCTGGTATTCAGTTTTCATGGATCATTTCCAGCTGGGAGATGAGGGAAGAAATTCTCCATTTTTGGTGGGCTCAGCTCAAGGCAAGAGGAAAGGGCTGTGTGCAAATCTCCAGCTCAGCTAGGAGAGCAGCAGTTTGCAAAATTGGCAAGACTTAATTGATTCCTTGGTGCCATAGACTCTCCAGTAAGTCTATGTATTTATTTAGCTCCTTCCTTCCTTCCTTCCTTTCTGGTCATTGTAGCACTAGAACTCACCTTCCACACTGCTCTGCATCTGCCTTCAGCTAGAAGCAAGAAGATAGATTAAATGTTCATTATCCCATTTCCCCAAGTAGGTGAGTGTCATGTATCAGCATTGTCAGGAGTTAAGAGACTGAACTCCATTATAAAATGGCCAAACGAACTGCAGAGTCGTGCTGAGTCATAATGGTTGACCCCATGAACTGCCTAGTCTTCCTTAGCTACAGAAGGAGGGCTCTTGTTGGTATGTAAAATCATGGGATTGAGTAAGCCAGTGCCCTGTAACTATGTATATGGGAGGGCTCAGAGCAGAGCTCACTTATCTTCTTCCTGTGAATGCTGAGGCCTGGTGAAGCAGTTTCTCCTTGGATTGTAAATATTTGTATATATTGCAACTGTTTGAGTTTGAAGATAAAAGTGCCTCCTGCTTATTTGGATGTCAAACACTCTGTGTGTGAGTATTCTTGGGAAAGGGTTGCTACTGAGTCTACTGAGACAGTTTTTGGGCTTCTGCTGGGTATTGCATGTCCTATCATCCCCTGACAGTGGTTATGGGCCCAGCTAATTGATCTCAGATTTTACAAGGTGCACCCAGAAAGTGCACCTTTTGTTTTGAGTGTTTTTGGCTAGTTGGCTGAGAAAGAGTTAAGTTTCAGCCAGGACCTGTAATATCTTCAAGCAACTTTGAAGTGCTGCCAGCTGCCAACTGTCTGTGCTTCATAGTTGGAGAATTGTTGACTCAATCAGCAGAATGGCAGATAATAGTTTCATCCGCTTTGAAAAGCTGGCTGATGGAAATTATTCAGCATGGAGTTTATACATGGAGACTTTATTAATTAAAGACAATTTGTGGTGCGTTTTGGAGAAAGAAAGTGTGATTCCAGAGGGTTCAGAAGATGAAATAGCAGTGTTCAGACTAGCAGACCAGAAGGCTAGAGCTGCAATTCTCTTATCGCTCAGCCTCCCCACCCCCAGTTAATACACGTGGCCCCAGCAAAGCCAGCCTTTCAGCTTTGGACTGCTTTGAAAACGGTTCATCAGAATTCGTCCTGCCTCTCTAAGATGATATGGACTATGAGACTTTATAACACAAAGCTGTCTACTGGAGGCTGTGAGAAAGCCCATTTGGAGGAAATGAGGCAGCTTTTTCAAGAGGTGGCCAATAGAGGGGTGGACATTCCAGAAGGCCATAAGTGTTTTATTTTATTGGCCAGTTTAGCAAAGGAATGGGATTTCCTAACGTACAGTCTGTAGACCAACAGGGAGAGTGATTTGTCTTTAGACCTGATAGCTGGCCGTATTCTGGAAGAGATCCAATGCAAGCAATTTGATTCTCGGTAGGAGGGGAATAAACAGCCACAAATTACCAGACGCAATCAGAAGATCACTGAACCGGAGGCACCTGTGGAGGAGGGAGCCTGCAGCTATGTGAAACGCTGTTTCAGATGCAAAAAGCCTGGACATTTTCAGAAGGACTGTAAATTCCCTGCACCAGATAGGAGGGGTGTATCCTCTCAGGCTGCAAGCCATGCCTTCCTAGCACAGCACCATCCTGATGGTATTGAGGAAAGAATTTGGTTACTTGATAGTGGGGCCACACACAATATGGTTAATGATTTACAGTTGTTAAGCAATGTTAAAAATGCTTCAATAACAAATATTACCCTTGCAGATGGTGCTCCCAGCAAGGTGCAGAAAATGGGCACTGCATATGTGCCATGTTTTAGTAAAGATTTTGAAAATATGTTATGTGTTAACAAACTAAAGAATTGTATATTAAGTGTGTCCCAAATGACTGCTGATGGTTATAAAGTGATATTTGAGGGGGAACACTGTACAGTAACAGAAAGGCATAACATGAATAATGTCTGTGCAAAAGGGATAAAGAAACATGGGTTGTATTACATGTTGCCTAAAGGGAAGGTGGCAAATGTGAACCCTGCAGACAACGTGCCCCTACATGATAAGTGTGTTCATTATTACCAAAGGCTAATGGGCCATGCTACTTACAAAGGGTTAAAGGAGCTAGCAAAAGTGTGCCCTGGTTTAAGCATGAAACACTGCCCAAGGTTCTTAGAATGTGCAGTGTGCAGGAAAGTTAAGGTTAAGGCTTTCCCTATTGCCAAGAAGACCCAATGTGTCACCAACAGACCCTTTGAAGTTGTCCATGCTGATTTAGCAGGCCCCTGTAAGCCCACTGAAGGGGATTACCGCTATTTATTTGTGATAGTGGACAGACACACTAGGTGCACCTTTGTATACTTACTGAAGGAGAAAAATCAGGCTGCAGACAGGTTCCATGAGTGGGTGAACATGGTGGAACATGAATTTTCTGTTCATAAGGTTTGTAGTCTAGTGATGGATAGGGGAAGGAAATTCTTATCCAACAGTCTGCAGACCTGGATGCGTAGGAGGGGCATTAGACACAAGACCACAAACCCAGCATCTCCAGGGGAGGATGGGCTTGCAGAAAGGAAAATTGGGATGTTGAAGTGCATGATGGAAGATGCACAAATCCCAGCTGGGCTGTGGGGGGAGGCAGTGAAGACTGCTGCTTACATTTAAATAGACTGTGGACGTCTAGCGTCAACCAGACCCCATATTGTCTATTGTATGGTAGAGCACCAAACCTCAAGCACTTGAGGGTTTTTGGACAATATGCAAATGTACTGATTCAACTGAGCCTAAGGAAGCCTGGGCAGCCTAAAACCAGGAGGTTGTGTTTCCTAGGCTATGAGGGTAATAAGTATGTGTTTTCTCTCCGTCCTGGAAAGGTTATGTCCTCCAGGAGTGCAAACTTTGAAATGCACTCAGGGTGGGACAGATTGCATTGCAATCAGGACGTGTTTGTTCCCTTGGGGAGGGATGTGCCAACAACTCCCAAAAGTCCCACAAATGGAGGGGTGGTAATGCCTGATGATGAAGGGTAGGCAGAGGAAGAAAAGCCTGACACTTCACATGCCACTCCAACACACACACCACCACAAACAAGCATTGAGCCTGACACAGGGAGAGAAAGCAGCAGCAGAAGTGCAAGTGAGGGTGAGTCAGGCAGAACTAGGGTGCTCATCCCCAGAAGGTCAACGAGGGTCAGAAAGGTTCCTGACAGATTTGTTGTTCAGGAAGCCAGGCTATGCAATGTCATGGCAGAGGAGCCTGCAAGTTTTCAGGATCTCCTAAAACTTCCCCAGGAAGAGCAGGAGAAGTGGAACACAGCCATGGACTCTGAGTTCGAGTCACTAGTTGAGAGGAAAGTGTTCCAGGTAGTTGAGAGGCCCAAAGACCAAAAGGTTGTTGGTTGCAGGCGGGTATACAAGCTTAAGGACATGCCTGATGGGACACAAAAGTATAAAGCATGCTTAGTTGCAAAAGGCTTTTTGCAGGAGCACTACACCAATTTTGACTAAACCTTTTCACTCACAGCAAAGCCAGAAAGTCTTAGGTTAGTGTTAGCTGTAGCAGCCAAGAGACAGATGGTTGTGCAACACTTTGACTTTGAAACAGCATACCTGAATGCTGATCTTGAAGAGACAGTGTTCATGGAACAGGCCCCAGGGTATGACAGTGCAGATGAGAGCAAGTTGTACTTGTTGCACAAAGCGCTCTACAGCTTGAAACAAAGCGCACGTTTCTGGAACAAGTGCATACACCAAGTTTTGGTGTCACTAGGCTACACAAGGAGCATTGTAGACGCCTGTGTGTACACCAAGGGGGCAGGTGATAGTGCTGTCATGCTAATTATCTATGTGGACAACCTTTGTGTGGCAGCAAAGAGTGCCAGTGATGTCAAGAAAGTGCAGGTGGAGTTAGAAAGCCGGTTCAAGTTAAAGGACTTAGGCAGCCTGAGATGTTATCTAGGAGTAGAGGTAGAAAGAACTGGTCTTGGAGAATTTTTCCTCAGTCAGAATAAGAAAATGGACAGTCTTGTGGCCAAGTGTGGGCTTAGTGAGGCCAAAGTGGTCAGGATACCAATGACCACTGATTTTGTGAACTTGGAGGCAGAACAGGAATTTGAAAGGCCTGATTTGTATTGCAAACAACACAAGGTCTGACATCAGTTTTGCAGTTGGGGTGCTCAGCAGAAGAGTCTCCAAGCAAGGAGGGTGGATTGGGAAGCCCTGAAGAGGGTAGTTAGATTTCTCAAGAGGACCAGAGACATGTGTTTGAAACTGGTAGGAAGTCAGGTGACCCTGGAGTGCTATGTGGACAGCTCTTTTGCTGCTGAGACTTCAGACAGGAAGTCAGTGACCAGGATGGTGGTCAGGTATGCAGAGAGCCCCATAGTGTGGAGACCAAGAAAGCAGAACTGTGTAGCCATTAGAACCACTGAAGCTGAATTTGCTGCCTTGTCTGAGATGGCAAGTGAGGTACAATGGGTAAGGCAGATGCTTGCAGACCTTGGGGAGCAGTGCCAAATGCTTGTTGAGGTGCACGAGGACTCACAAACCTGCATAGCTATGGCAGAAGCAGAAAACCTGAAATGTAGGACAAAATACATTGCAGTACGCTACCAAAATGTGAGGCAATTAATACAAGAAGGTGTCTTGTGTCTGAAGTACTGTCCATCTGAGGACAACGTTGCAGACCTGCTCACAAAAGCCCTTCCAGCAGGAAGCCATGGTGAGTTGGCAAAGAGGCTGGGCCTCGTCACTAGTGTGTAAAGTGAAAGATGTCAAAAGGGACGGTCATCCGACAGACGATTGATGTCCAACAATGTATATTAATGCTGTTATGTTGTGATGATAACTTGTGTCCTGTGCAGTAGTTTGACCATTTTGGAGGGGATTGTCAGGAGTTAAGAGATTGAACTCCATTACAAAATGGCCAAACACACTGCAAAGTCATGCTGAGTCATAATGGCTGACTCCATGAACTGCCTAGTCTGCCTTAGCTACAGAAGAAGGGTTCTTATTGGTGTTTAAGATCACTGGATTGAGTAAGCCAATGCCTTGTAACTGTGTATATGGGAGGGCTCAGAGCAGAATTCACTTCTCTTCTTCCTGTGAGTGCTGAGGCCTGGTGAAGCAGTATCTCCTTGGATTGTAAATATCTCTCTATATAATTCTCTTGGGTATGTTGCCTTTCCCAGTGTGCTGATTGGCTGCTCAGGAAACACACCCAACCAATCACCATCCACATGCAAATTCACTCTCCACTTCACAATCCACTCCTTACACTCAGTCTGTGGCCCAGATTGGGGCCCGGTCAACTGGTGGTGGCAGCGACAGGTCGCCTGTAATGGGAACCAGGCAATCGACTGGTGGCAACTACAGTAGCAGGGCAACAGAGCGAATCACCCTCAGTAATTCCAGGAAAAGCGTGGAACACTGAGAAGGGGGAGAATTTAAAAATCCACCAGCCTACCTTACAGGGTTGTCATGAGGTCTACCGGGTATTTTAGGGAGAGTTTTTTTAATGGTGTATGTTACACTGAGTACAGCTAGTTTGTATATACTGCAACTGTTTGAGTTTGAAGATAAAAGTGCCTCCTGCTTATTTGGATGTCAAGCACTCTGGGTGTGAGTATTCTTAGTAAAGGGTTGCTACTGAGTCTACTGAGACAGTTTTGGGGCTTCTGATGGGGATTGTGTGTCCTATCATCCCCTGACAAGCATTCCCAAACTCATAGAGCACAAGCTTCAGAGTACGTCAGAAAACTTTATTGCCAGAAATCCAGGAAGCATACAATATAAAGTTGTTGCTGAGATGGAGAACCTAATGGATACACTCTTAAGTTAAAAGTGTTTTACGATCAACAAAATCTGGTGGGCTGCATAAGCATCAGTTGCCCACCATCCACTAATACAGGCATTCCTTAAATCAAAATTTAACATTTTCCCACCCTCTCCCAACCTGGCAACTGAAACCATTATTTGCAGCTGCCTTGTTATCTTCTTTCCCAAACTAAACCCAGACAGTTACACACACATTGTTTCACCTCTACAAAAAGTGCTATGTACACTCTACATCAAAGCCGCATGGAAACTAATGGATATGGCAGGAACAGGAGCAATAGGGACCAATCGTGATAGTGAGAAAGATTAATCCCTTCAGTTCACCTAAAGGTTTCTGTCTTAATTTCCAAACAGGAACATGGGTTCTCTGTGTGTGTTTGAATGACAAACTGAGAGCCATTGTGGTTGGTACCTAATGCACAGCGCTTAATGAAAGCACCAAGGGCCATTGTCCACAGGCTTCAGTTTTCAGCCTGGAAACCTGAGGGTCTGGGACAATCCTGAACTGGCAACTCTAGTCTTAATTGGTTTACAGTGTTGGTACTGGATATTTTATTTTCACATTATTTTATGCCAATAGGATGATGATGATGATGATGATGACGATGATGATGGACCATGCTTTGAGAGGACTTAGTCCTGAAAAGCAACACATAAATATTTTAAAAAGGAAATAAATGTATCTTTAAACATTGCATCCTATATAATAATGCAGAGACACTTAGCTGAAGAGACTTTTTATCCAGGAACACAGGTGAGACAGTCTCATGTAAACTTTAGCACTTTTCTTTCCTGCTGAGCATCAAAATGGATCTTTCCGTTTTGAAGTGCTACAGTAATGCTGGAAGCTGGTGTTGCTGCAGTGATGGCCAAGGCCATGTCTCTCAACCTAACATAGCACACAGGATTGCTGCGAGGTTAGAATGCAAGGATGTTAAGAACTATGTAAATCAGCTTCTAGGAGGAGAGATGTGTTACAAAATTATCAAATATAGTAAAAGTAATCCTTTGGGGTTTTGGGCTTACTGCCTATTTTTCCTTGTCCCTATTTGTATATGCACTAGCAGCAGGAAACTTTGGCAGTCAAGGGATGAATTTCACACCCATAAACACACACACACACACACACACAAAGAGAGGGAAGATCTTACTGGGGTCTTCATCCCTCTGCAGGCCACCAAAATGTTGCAGCATGCCAGCGACTACAAAATTGCTTCCAAGTCACAGAAAACGGTATAGTTACAATAAAACAAGGTACCATATGTACTTTAAAAAAAATTTAATTATTTTTTTAATTTTTAAAGGGTACCATATGTACTTGTGTATAAGTCGACCTCATGTATAAGTCAAGGGCGTGCTTGGGGGCCCAAATTATGGATTTTGTTATGATCTGTGGATATATCGAGGGTAAAACTTAGGGGCATGTAACAAACAATTAGCTTCCTCTCCTTTTAAAAATGCACAAAGGGAACATAGAATCATAGAATCATAGAATTGCAGAGTTGGAAGAGACCACGAGGGCCATCCAGTCCAACCCCCTGCCACGCAGGAAATCACAATCAAAGCATCCCCGACAGATGGCCATCCAGCCTCTGTTTAAAGACCTCCAAGGAAGGAGACCCCACCACGCTCCGAGGGAGTGTGTTCCACTGCCGAACAGCTCTGACTGTCAAAAAGTTCCTCCTCATGTTGAGGTGGAATCTCTGTTCCTGGAGCTTGCACCCATTGCTCCGTGTTCCAGTCTCTGGAGCAGCAGAAAACAAGCCTGCTCCATCCTCAGCGTGACATCCCTTCAAATACTTAAACAGGGCTATCATATCGCCTCTAAACCGTCTTTTTTCCAGGCTAAACATACCCAGCTCCCTAAGTCTCTCCTCATAAGGCATGGTTTCCAGACCTTTCACCATTTTAGTTGCCCTTCTCTGGACACGCTCCAATTTGTCAATATCCTTTCTGAATTGTGGTGCCCAGAACTGGACACAGTATTCTAAGTGAGGTCTGACCAAGGCAGAATAGAGTGGCACTATTACTTCCCTTGATCTAGACACTATACTTCTATTGATACAGCCCAAAATTGCATTGGCCTTTTTAGCTGCCGCATCACACTGTTGGCTCATGTTCAACTTGTGGTCTACTAGGACTCCTAGATCCCTTTCGCACATAGTCTCATTCAGCCAGGTCTCTCCCATCCTATATTTATGCATTTCATTTTTCCGCCCTAAATGCAGTACTTTACATTTCTCCGTATTGAATTTCATTTTGTTAGCTTTGGCCCAGCTCTCCAGTCTATCCAGGTCATTCTGAATTTTGATCCTGTCCTCTAGGGTATTAGCTACTCCTCCCAATTTGGTGTCATCTGCAAATTTGATAAGTATGCCCCTAATTCCCTCATCTAAGTCATTGATAAAGATGTTGAATAGCACTGGGCCCAGGACAGAACCCTGTGGCACCCCACTGGTCACATCTTTCCAAGACGAAGAGGAGCCACTGCTGAGCACCCTTTGGGTTCGGCCGGTCAACCAATTACAAATCCATTGAACAGTTAACTTGTCTAGCCCACATTCTACAAGCTTGTTTGCAAGAATGTCATGGGGAACCTTGTCAAAGGCCTTACTGAAATCAAGGTATGCAATGTCCACAGCATTCCCTTCATCTACCAAGCTGGTAACTTTATCAAAAAAAGAGATCAGATTAGTCTGGCATGACTTGTTTCTCTGAAAACCATGCTGACTTTTTGTGATTATGGCATTGCCTTCTAAATGTTCACAGACTCTCTGTTTAATGATCTGTTCTAGAATCTTCCCTGGTATTGATGTCAGACTAACTGGACGATAGTTGTTGGGATCCTCTTTTTTCCCCTTTTTGAAGATGGGAACAACGTTTGCCCTCCTCCAGTCTGCTGGGACTTCTCCTGTTCTCCAGGAGTTCTCAAATATTATTGCCAATGGCTCTGAGATTATATTTGCCAGCTCTTTTAATACTCTTGGATGTAGTTCATCTGGTCCTGGAGATTTAAATTCATTTAGATTAAGAAGGTATTCCTGTACCACCTCTTTACTTATTTTCAGCTGGATTTCCCCTAACATACATAGGAAGCGCTAAAGAGAAGGTGGGGATCTGTTTATTTGAGGGGTTACAATTGAGGAGCTGTTTTTTGGGGGAGGGATATAATCTTAAAATGGCTAAATCTGTAAAAATACAGATAGGGAAAGGAATATAAATGTGGAAGAAGAATTTGAATGCAGCCTGAAAAAGGGTAGGGAAGAGCAAGGAAATCAACCTTCCTTTATTAGGGACCCAGCATGAAGGCAGTTACAAGAGGCAGAGAGAAGCCCCTTTTGGCATGGTGGGATGTGGAAGCAGTACCCCCACCCCATTACCTCTTCCTTATCCAAACCAGCGCAAGAAAGGCAGCCCTCCTTCCCTATCTTCTTTTTCGGCCCTAGTGGTGTTCAGCAGCAACGTGGAGGAGCCTGAAGAATGTTGCACGCCCACCATTATGGGTGCTTGAGGTGGAACAGAGTGGTGGCAGCCATTTTTAATAAGGGCTTACTTTATAAGCCTCTCCTCACAAGGCTTACAGAGTGACTGCAAAGCCTCGCAAGACTTATACAGTAAGCCCCTATTAAAAATGGATACACGAGTATATATGGAAACTGCAAACCTTGTTTTGGAGGAGAATCAGGACCTGTCTTTTTACAGGAGTCCAGAACATTTGGGGAGCACGCTTCCTCTCTAAAAATGCAACATGTGTGTGTGTGTTTGCTGACAAAGTTTGGCAATGCAGGAGTTGTGGGGACTAAGAAAATAACTGGATGTCACATGTAGCCCAGATTCCACAAACTTCCTACGTACGACTGAACTCAGTGTGCCTTGCCACATTTTGATGTTCACATTCTATTATATATTTTGAATATAGATTTTATATTAATACCAAGGACAAAAGTTCTTTCTTTTTTAAAAATATTGATTAGGATGTATTGGGTATGCAGAAAATACTGATTTGTGCTGGCCTGATACTTTTCATCTTGTATGACCATTTCAGGAAAAGAGGTTTTCCAGTTCCTGTATTTGTCTGTAGTGGCTCTGTGTATACACAGTTTTTCTTGAATTATTGGGGTTTTATTTAGGTGTGGTCAGAAGTATAACAGTGTATATAAATGAGGCCAGGAACAATAGAAACTGTAACCCTAGCTCACCCACACTCAAGTTGTTTATAACTGATAAGCTTGATTTCTTGCCCAGTTTGCATAATTTGAAGCTTGCATGCATGTTAGACATCAACTGAAATTGAGCCTAAAGCATGACCTTTTCCCCTCCTGGTTATTCATATATCAATTAGGGTGTTCCCCCCCTCCCTCTCTTGCAGCAATGTCTTTTCAAAATAAGTTCGCTTTTCTTTCTGACTAATTTCTGGTTTTATAAAATGCACAAGTGATTGGTATTGTTCTCATCCTGCTTTACACCAGGAGGAGACGATATGAAGGTCAGTACTGCTGCACCAAATCAAAACTCTGTGTGTAAAACTTGAACCAGGCTGAAAGGTATTTTAACACAGCTAGTTTTTAATGTTTGACTGCCTTCTCAAGTGTACTTGACATAGTTAGAAACTCTCTTCCCCTCACTCCCCACTCCCCTGGTACTAGAGTTTAGGATTAAATCTCTTGCCACTAGATAGTTCATGCTATTGTCCTTCAAATAATTTCACTTGGAACGAAATACAGTATTTGCATTCATCCTTAACTTGTAAACCTGTTTACTATTTTTGTTGCTTTCATGAATAAGAAATTTACTCATTGTAGCACTTTCTCTGATATATTAGGAAAACAAACAACAAGGCACTTTGGTCTTTGAATTCAAGGCTATGTGTGTCCCATTTTTTAAAAAAAGGAATAAAAATGGTGATCCACCATCATACTGAATTTAGAGAGGGCATTCAGTTTTTGAACAGCTATTTTGAAGAGCATCTGAAATCCCAGTGGGTGATTTCTTTACAAATGCCATGTTGCAGTCACATCAGGAAGTGTTATCTACGTACAACAGCAGTTTATCTATCAAATGTACTGTATAACAACTGTTGTTCTTTTCCCCTAGAGAGTGTTTTTTACAAGGCAGCATAGTTCTAATATGAAATACATGCTAAATACTGCTGGTTTGAGCAATGAAAGGGGATTTGCTCTCTTGTGATACAAGTACAGTACAGTTTATAATCTTACAGCACTGGGAGAAAGATGTGTTGAACACATCTGCAACCTATAGCCCATTTACTGTGGAACAGCTTCACTGACTGGAATGAAAATATTTGGAAGTAAACGAGGGATACATTATATGTTGGTTCTATGGTCCTTCACAGGTGCATTGCCCTTTCTTTCTGAAGAAAGATGGGAACATATTACTTCTTGTCCCCTTCTTCACAAAAGCCTTTCAGTAGAAACTGTGGTATAGGCTGCAGAAACCACAGGAACTTAAGGAGGAAGAAACAGGTAGGCACCCATTCAAGTGATCAGGTCAGAGCAAAGAAGAATTATGGCTCTCAGTCCATTATTTTTCCTCTCAAAAGCATCCTGGAGCATTTTTAGAATCTCCTCATTTTCATTAAAAACTCCTAGAATCTATTTTTAAATGTTTGTATAAGACTTTTTAAAAATCCTGATATGCAAACTTCAGTTTTCATAGAATCATAGAATTGCAGAGTTGGAAGAGACCACGAGGGCCATCCAGTCCAACCCCCTGCCATGCAGGAAATCACGATCAAAGCATCCCCGACAGATGGCCATCCAGCCTCTGTTTAAAGTTTTATATTTCATCTTTATCATGCAGCTGAAAACGTTGTTGTTGTTGTTGTTGTTGTTGTTGTTGTGTGCCTTCAAGTCATTTCCAACTTATGGCAACCCTCAGGTGGACCTTTTACGGGGTTTTCTTGGCAAGATTTGTTCAGAGGGGGTTTGCCTTTGCCTTCCTCGAGGCTGAGAGAGTGTGACTTGCCCAAGGTCACCCAGTGGGTTTCCATGCCCAAGTGGGGATTCAAACCTGAGTCTCCAGAGTCATAGTCCAGCGCTCAATCCACTACACCATGTTGGTACAACTGTACAGTCTTTTTTATTTGTAGCTTTTGTAGCATGTGGATATATATATATACGTTTTCATCCATCAGATACTTTTCTTTCATACAGAGTGAGGTGACATGTGTGTCTATAGAACCCTAATAAAAATGGGGAATTACCTAGAACAAAATAAAAAAAGTAAATCTCATTAGTGATCTTAGATTAAAATATGTGTTGTCTGAATAACCAAATCTTAAATCTCTCCCTTATGCCTTGAAAAGATTTATGATCCATTTACATCCTTTGATACATTCTTTTAGGAATACTTAACTTAAAAAAAACCCCTTAAAATACTATCTCCTGTTTGATGGAGTATGTAATAGAGTTAATCATCTAAATGTCTAATGATTTTCCTAGTGTAAGAATGCTGAATCATAAAGACACTTTAATTGCGTCTAGCCCTTTTTTCTCTGTATCATAAAACGTTACTATTGGAGATAATGACTTTGACACTGTCCCCCCTGCCTGCATTTCTATTGCTAATGTAGTATATTTTCAGCAAAGATTGCACTCCTATCTATCTATCTATCTATCTATCTATCCACCCACCTCAAAATTTCTGATTTTAAAATATAGGTTCCCTGCTTCTTCTTTTTGTTTTCCTTTAAGCATTCTTTAAACTAAAGCCAACCTCAATTAATGTGTCTCTGCTGAATCCCAGAGTACCTTGCCCAGTTTAGTAAATGGGGTGACTAAATCACAGTCACACCACTTCTGAGCAAAACTGGCAAAAAGGATAGGTAGTTAAGCATCTTGCTGTGTGTGAGCAGTTAGAGGGCAGGAGAGGCACCGTGCACCTTGACCACCTATTATGAAGCTTTTTGCTGCAGTGTCAAGTGAAAGCAAGTTAATTGGGTGAAGCTGTAGAGCATGTTAGGGGCATGGTAAAGGGATGCTGTCTGACAGCTGAATGTCAGCAAAAGCTACTCAAGTGTGGCTGAGAGACAGAGACCTGTCACAAAGTTCACGCAGGCTGCAGCGCAGTTAGGGAGCTGAGATGTGGTTCGGTCTCACTTTCTCCCTCATTGCATTCAAGCACCTTAAGATTTCACACTGTATGTGTCAACCCTTGTTCTCTAAGCTGTTTTCTCCTAACCCTTCTGAATTCAAATGATTGGACAAAAAGATGCTAATGTTTGGCAAAGTGAATGTAAATATAGTCTTTCTCCTTCTTTCTCCACGCCCCCCCCCCTCACTTCTGCTTTCTGCCAGAGCACAGATCTGCATCAGGCTTTGAGCACTCTGACAAAAATTAGACTGCTGGAAGCTCAGTAGATAGACACTCATCTCTACAAAGGGGTTCTGAGTCTGGCAATTAACCATGTTGACTAATCAGGGCCTTTTATTGTTGTTGTTTGTGTAGAAAACCTTTTCCTGTACAGGGAATTCAAGAGCTAGCCTATTGCAGAGGTTGTGCAAACATGTCACTGCAACAGCTCACACAGTCTCTTTTTAATTTCCTTTTAATTGATTCTCTTCCCTGCATCCAACACTGGTACTCCTCCAGCATATAAAGAGAAAGTTGCAATTGGGGGGAAAAAACAGTGGTCTGTAAACTGAATAGTAGAAAGCTCTGGGAAGGTATTCTTGTTAGAAGGAGATTTGTATGAGTTTATTATCAGCTTTACTTGGCCCAAAAAAGGGGCATTGGCATTAACAGCAATGGGATGCTTGAGCTTTGTGACTCAAACAGAAAATGTAGAAGGAGAGAAGAAAAGGATATTTAGAGCTGTTATTTTTTGCACTGAACACAAGTGAAGTGCTACTCTGTCAAAGGAGTACATACCTGAGATGCTTCGCAGTGGGCTTTTAGTAATTGTAACATGTTGCATAATGAAGACTAGCATGGGGTAGTGGTTTGAGTGTTGGTCCAAAACTCCGGGGGACCAGAGTTCCAACCCCTGCTCAGCCATGGAAACCAAATGGGTGACTGGGCAAGTCACCCTCTCTCAGCCTTAGAGGAAAGCAATGGCAAATCTCCTCTGAACAAACCTTGCCAAGAAACCCTTATGATAGGGTAACCATATGTCTGAGTCAATTTGAAGGAACACAACAACATGTTGCATAAACTGCGTGGGGATATATGCAACATGTATGGCCATAAGAATGCTCTATGGAACTGTTTCTCTACTGACTGTCCAATAACTTTTGGCAGACCACCCCTCAAAAAGGTTGAAAGCAAGAGGAAAAGTAGGGTGGGGGAGCTTGTTGCAGAACCGCCTGTCAGTGTTCTTCTTCAGGCATCCTGCTTTACACATCTCACAAATTTAGTTTGCTTTTGGCCATTTGGGCGCTACTCATATGATACAGTGTGTTTGTGTGTTTGTGTACTTGCGTACATGTTCACAGATCTGCTACAAGAGACCAGTGCCCCATGAGAATTTATTTCACAGAAAAAAGTACCTTCAATTGACTTCAGTGGTTTTAGGAGATTTGAGATGAGATGCTGCATCAGGAGATGTAGCTACAACTGCAGAGCTCCATCGTTGTAGCAATGTCTTCCAATATGACCCCCCCCCAAATCCCACGTCAGAAGCCAGGCAGCACTACCAATGCAGAGATTTCTGAGGTGCTGGGGAGTGGGTGAAGAAGTATCTATCCTTCCCCCAGCAGTGAAGCACTTTCCAACAGGTAGTCACAGGGAACCCGGCGGGGGTGTGTGTCATGTCACAATTGCTTGTAGGAAAGTGCCTTGCTGGTGGGAGAGGGTTTCCTCACTCACCACCCTGCTCCCCAGCACCTTGGAAGTCCCTATGTTGGTGGTGCTGCCTAGCTTCTAAGGTGGGTTTTGGGAGGCACTCTTGGTGTTGCACAGGTGCAATGACCATAAACATGTGAATTCAAAAACTGATGATGTCATAAGTCCAGCCTATGGCATTGTAAATATTGAACAAGATGCCAACCTGCATTTCTGAAAAGACCATTCAGGGGCTTTCAGAAAACCACTCAAACTTCCAAAGTGTATATCAGAGAGGGGGAATGTTTGGCCTGTCTGATGTTGTTTGGCTGGAACTCTTATCAGCCCCAGCCAGATTAGCCATTGGAGATGAATAAGGGGAGTTGGAGCCTTGCCTTCACCAACCCCCCACCACTCCTTAGGGTTGCCTGAAACAAGTTCCTCCTGCAACGGAGTGGCAAGGAGGACACCCACGTTCCAAGACCAAGGCAGTCCTGGTGCTCTCTGCAGTGTGTCTGAACAAGTGGGGTTGGGGGGAAGAAAGGAAAAACATCATTCTCCCAGCGCTCGATTGCTATTACCCCATGTGCAGAGAAGAAGGTGGGGAGGCTGCTTTGAGGAAGAAGCCAGATTAGGGAGTGAGGATGGCAGAAGCCTTTTTCCAGGCCAGATATTGTCCCAAGGCAAAGAAAGGTGCAGGGGCTTGGGTGAAAGTTCACCTCTTCTTCTCAGACATTCTTTTACAAACACCCAACATTATCTAAGAACTACAGGTGCCAGGCTAGGAAAGCATCCCTAGTCTTTTCGGTGCTACAAGCTGTTTATCAGTAAATACAGTTGTCTCCGAAAAAATGTATGCATGTTTCAGAGACAGAACTCTTTTTGAAATAACCACCCCAACTCATTCACAGTTATCGCCATTTTACTTCGTGTTACCACACATAATCTGAAGTATGCCAGTTTTATAATGTGCCAAATAGGGATGCAACAGTGGTAGCCAGAAGGCCCAGTGTCAGTGGAGCAGTGAATCTGCTCCACGGTTTAGTCCAAGCTTCAAAGGAGCTATCCTGTGTACTGTGGGGGGGGGGGAGACCCATACTTTCAGCACCCTGGATAGCTCACATAAAGCTCAGGCTAAAATGAAAAGTGGATTTACTGCTCCACTGACTTTCCACTGCCATGGGATGCATCAGTACTGAAAAAATAATCTGATGCGCATGGACATGTTCTTTATTCAAATTGAAGTTGTACTTGTGGGGAGGTTGCTTTCATTTTGCTTTCAATACAAAAAGCAGTTCAGGAGCAAAACTGTTCAGCTTAACAGCAGCAAAAGCTTTTCCTACCTTTCGCTAAGGCTGTGGCGACCATCTGATTTCCATTCCATTTGTTGGATGTTATTCTACCCTTGCCTTCCTATGAGGTGCAGCCTGGGCATGAGTAGTGAAACAGGCCTGATCCTGCCCCCCTCTTCCCACCACCTCTACCAAACACTGAAGCCTTTGCCTGTAACATTCTATTGACTAGCTGCCAATCATTAAGTTTCATACTTTTTTGTGCAACTCTCCAAGGAAACCTGATTTTTTTTTCACCCCCTCGCTTGGGTTTTTGCAGTTGTTTTCTCTTTTTATGAAGAAGTGGCTGCATTTTGACAAAAATAGAATGTTGAACAACTCTGATGTCTTTTAACCAGAATGATAAGCATGTTAATTTGGACAGGGAAGATATTACAAGGTGATTTCTCCTTTGCTTACTGCTGTTGTAGTAACTGCAAGTTATTAAAGCAAAGATTTTACTTTTTAAAAAACCATTTGTTTTGTAGCACAACTTCAAATGCAGCAAACATTAAAATGCTGGGGGGATTTTGCCTTTTTTTTTGTCTGGTATCGTATGCAAATATTTGGATGATTTAAACTTTCACTTAGATGTGCAAAACACTTAAAATCAATGTGGTTATTAAAGAATGTGGTTATTAAAGATGCAACCAAGTGTTATTATTGCCTGGGCTACAAGACATCAGGTGTAACAGGACTAACGAAAATCCAATAGCGCTGAAGATTACAAGTTCACATTCTACTCTCTAACTCATCTTTCACAAGCCAAAACCTTTGTAGAGTTGAAAGTATGACTACTTTTTAAATATCTCTTTGGGGTAACCATTTGAACTTGCTACCATATTGGTGGTTCTTAAAGGTCCATCTTTTCAGCCAGCTACAAGACAGCTTGTGTTGTATCAGGAAATCAAAGAGCCAACATCAAAGAAAATTGCTGAACTAGGTGTTAGATGCAGCCATTGATTTTCCCCCCTCCCCAGTAGCAGTAATGGGAATGGAGAGGGGGAAGCAGGAAGCTCTCAAAACACCTGAAGCACACAGTAGCAGAATTCCAAATAATCCCTTATAGCAATTTTTACTCCATTACTGAGTCCCATATTTGGTACACATAAGAGTTCACCCAGTGCATGCCATGGCATTTTGAGGCTAGTGGTTAAAGTAGCACTGCTGCGTGTGGAGTGAATTATATTCTAAATAAAGTTGTTCTGATAGCTTTTCTGGTAGTGGCAGTGTGTATATGTGTCTGTGGCGGGGGAGCAAATGTGCTTTAAATTTACACAATCTTACTATGCTTTGTTTAGCAGTGTTAATATTTAAGTTGGAATAACCTGCTAGATTTCTAGGTAATGTTAAACAGGAGATGTATAAGCCATTTCTTCTGCAGTAGTCTGTGGTTCTGATGGAAAGGTAGTTACTGATCTTGTTGACTGTCTTTCCTTGAACGTATGATATCACCTATTGAAAACTGAGAAATAGCTAAAGATTAGGGGGAGGTAGAATTCCTCCCCTCCTGCTCCTTTATTATTTATTAGGTTTCAGTATTTATTGCGCTTATAAGCTTATAACAGAAAGGAGCATATGCTTTTTAATACTATTTGTAAGGTTTACTTTAACCTGTAAGAAATCAAGTAGGATGTTATTGTAGCTTTTTATATGAGAAGCTTTTGCTGCTGGGTCCAAATGTAAAAATAGAAAGTCTTAGAAAGTATAGAAAGTTAATAAAAAAGTATCATATTTACATAAACTTGTTTTCAGAAGTTGTTCATGGATGCAGAGTAGTCCATAAACAAACATAGCATGCTGAAGTCCTGATGAATTTAATGGGACTTATATCTGCTGAACTTCATTGAGTTGGTATAAAGTATAAGCCTCCTAGACATTCTAAAAATGGTTTCTGCTGTTTTTATTAATTGGCACAAGGCTAATGTGAAAGTACTTTGTGTCCCCCACCCTTTGTGTGATTTTCTCTAGGAGTCGCGGAACACTTCGAGTATTCCTGCAGCTTCAAGATCATTACTCCAGATGAACCGGAGTTACATCCCAGATTTTTTGCCACTGAAGGCTGAGTCGGATTATGATGTAGCTTTTGCCTTGGTACACAATAGACTCCCATCTCAACCTTCTTCGTGCTGTTCCTCAACCCGTAATATCACCACCACCACCACTAGCAAATGAACAACGCAAAATGAATGCTAAGTTTGAATTTTGTTGTAAGCAATTTTTAAAAGAACGAATTAAAATCCCATTTTATTAGGATGTTTCAGTTTAGCCTCCATGCATTTCTGTGGCTTTAATTTTGCATTATTCTCTGTCAGGAAGGGGAGTACTATTCATACATGCCCACACTTCATCCTCCCAGCATAGCGAAGCAGTCCATTAAAAGAAAAGTTTTATTTATCATAGTAGCTCATTTTTATGTAATATATTTTTAAATGTTAAAGAATGACACATTTTGGGTAATTTCCCTCAGACTTAAAAAAAAATCAATAAGCCATTTTAGTCTCTATCTATCAAAGTTGTTTCATACTTGTCTATTTTAAAACAGGGCTGCAATACTTTAATAGGATTGAGAGAGCTATTTGAAATGTATGCCAATGATTCCTGTCATTTCATGGCAGCCCTGCCATGGTTCACTGAGCCCCCTCTTCTCTCTTGTCAGCTCAACTGAAGACAAGCATTTAGTTGCAAACTTTAAGCAGGTTGTGCAAAACAGAAATGATGTGACTGCTTCTCTTCCTGCACAATAATGTCACTCCTGGTCAATGTGAGAAGGTCAGGTTGCTCCTTGTAAAGCTACATGATACCACTTGCCCATTTGAACAAGTTAAGTGTGGAATCCAGTCCCTGCAGGCTCTGCAAACTCATCCTTTTTATCAAGTCTGGGTTTGATAAGGAAGTGGAAACAATTGTGCAGGGAGGATTTTTAGATGATATGTTTATGTACTTTTATAAGGGCACTTCCCAAACCCACTGTTGCAGGTAATAAATTTCGTTTTGAGTTGCAAGACTTTAAAGTAATGGCTGTTTTGACCTTCAAAATAGGCTCCTTTTTGTTGTTGTTGTTGTTGGTAGGACCCAAGAGTGACGCCCATCTTTGATGCTGACAGAATTTAAAGCAAGGCCATTGCCCTGCATTTTCTGCCTTGTAGCACACAAAAGTAAAATTGTATGTCAGGCCGAGATGTCGGGGAGCTGACAAGATGCCCCAGTGACATTTCAGCTGGAAAGAGCAAGTGTCTTGCAACCAAGTGGTCAAATATCAAATAATAGGTCAAGCAGGAAGGAGCTGAGTTCTAACCACAAAGAGGTTTCTGGTAACTTACTTGACAAGCTTTTGGGCGCTTTGTGGCTTGACAAAGTGATGTTCTGTTGGGTATCGCTAGACAGACTGTTCTTTATCGCCTTCAGAAGATCAGACATTGACATTGATTAAACTCTTTAACCCTTAAAGGTTAAATCCTGGCTGTACGGTCATTGTGAGTAAAGAACAAAAGAAAATTTGTAATATATACCATTTGTTATGGTATTAATCACCCCAACTCCCCAGCGCCATTAACATTTGATGTGTGATGTAGTTTTTGACAGCGATATTGAATGCAAAATCTATATGTTAGATTGCTTCTCATTATGGATCAGGGATACATTAGAAAAATAACATTGGTGCTTTATGGAATTTGTAATTTCTTATGCTTTGATAAGAGTGGTATTTGATTCCATGGGTCTTGACTACTCATACTTCTCTTTGTTCTTTTGCCCTAGAAGATAAAATTTGCATACATAATATACCAACCACTATAAAATCATGCAAATCTCTAAGAAATGTACTCCAAAGCCACTCTTTAGGACTTTGAAAAATTTCAAGTACTTTTTATTCCTAGTTTACAAAAGTGGTTGCACATGTGCAATTGCAACTGTATTCATTTTAAAATGAACAAGGGGGGACTCTAAAAGGGGAGTCTCTTTTCATAGCATGTCATAGCATCTCGACTATTTAGGGCAAAAATACTGTTTAAAGGGATTATGTTTCTGTTTCCTAGTATTGGTAGTTACTGAGAAAAAGAAAAATTAAGATTGTACATTAACTTCAAACATGTATCAGCTCTCTTATGCACATATATGGCTTGCTTTGTTTTGTGTTCTACCCTCTTTAAAAAATATAGTACATAAACTATAAGGCAGACCTCTGGATCCCTTAACATCATTAGTAATATTTTATCACATGGCCAGAATTTTGCCTATATATGTAGTTTGCATCTACCAAAACCATCCCATGAGAACACTGGCGATGGTGGTCAATTGTAAAATCTGCCTGTTACCATTATACAATTTATTGTTTAAACAAAAGAGACATGTTACAATTATATCACTTCTGCCTTTGTGGAAGCAGAGTCATTAAGGTTTCTGTTGCTCTACTCTGAAAGAACCACAAGTAGAAGCCGTGAAAGATGTGTTGGAATCATTCTTTGTCAAGAAGATGAGCTACAAAATTTTAGAAGAAAAAGAGAAAGTTTACACATCTTTGTGATTACAGTTGCTTGTCTTTGGAAGTATCAGATAGAACCTGGGGACCTTGAAAGAGACACTGGCTATGCTTTGTTAAAAACTACATCATGGAACAGGCACTAGAGCTGCAATCACGGATCATTATATTACAAATAGGTGTATATCTGGAGGGTATTTGCCAAGGAAACAGAAGATTCTCAGGGTAGAGCTCATCTGGTAGTCCTACTGCATGATTTTCACAACAGTGTGGATTTTTTAACCAAATTATGGATGAGAGTATATAGTTTGGGAGTCTAGTCTTTCTTGCTGACACTGGATAGGCATGTGAAATCCATCTGCTATCTGAGAACTCATGTACATATTCCTTCACTCTTTCTGTGGTGTGATCATGCTCATGCACATTTGAATTGTATTTTACTCTATTTTGATTTCCTTGGTGGCAGGCTTTCCTAGTTGGATAACCACAGGCTTAATTATTGTTAAAAGAGTGCTCTAACACAGTGATAGCATGAGTTGGTGTGTCATGCTTCCTCCATTACAACGCATGTATGGAAATTGTAAATATTAATATTTTTGCAGTTAGCTACAGTAGATTTTCAGAATTTTGTAATTATGCGATTAGTAATCTTAATCCAAATTTAATTTGTGAACTCACTGCTAAGAATCAATTCACCCACAAATATCACCCACAAATTCACCCGCAAATGAATTCACCCACAAATATTGAATCACCCGTAAATATGCTCAAATATGGGGTACAGTGAATAGTAGCCTTACAAATAGGTGTATATCTGGAGGGCACAATATTGGGTAAGCCAATATTGTGTTTTAAACAACAACAACAACTACTAATTATAATAATGTAGAACTGTATGCTTCTTCAATAGTTGTCTATTTTTTAAAAAAAATGTATAAGATTTTTAGCTAGGCTTTGTTTTAAATTTTTGTAAGCTGCTTTGAGACTTTGCTGGGAGAAAGGCAAGGTGTTAAATAAATAAATAAATGTACAGATGTTAAAGATGTGACATTTAGGATTAGGATGTTACTTGCGGGGGGGGGAGAGAAGAAAGAAATGCGTTGCTTACCCCATATTCAAGTCAGTGATGAGAAATCCAAAATGTGCTTAATTTCCTCAAAATCAAGCACACTCAACAGTTTTAAATTGTCACCCTCTGGAAGTGAGCACTGTCTATTCTTGTACTTTAGTATTTAACATAATTTTTCTATTGTTACCTTATTGTAAATGTATATACCAAGGGTGGCTAATACAAGACAGTAACAACTGCAATAAAATAGAGAATACTTAAATCAAAATGAAGTGAAGAAAACAAACTAAGGGGGTGTCTCGACAGTGGAAAAACTCCCCATGGAATTCGAGGGGGAATACCTTTTGTCTAAGAGGGGTCCCACAGCAATTCACTGTATTCAGAAGGAGGTGGCCAAAAAACCACAAAAAACGATGTGATAAAGCCTTCACAGCTTTCCCCAAAGTTTTAAAAAACAGCAATGGAAATGTGCATACCTGCTCGTTTGGAAAACCATTCAGATTGCAGCACATTCTCGGGCAGGACAGAAGTGAATTGCTGATTGGTCGGATGTGTGCAGGGGGAGGAGCTTGCCGGCAAGGAGAAGTGGCTGGAACCACCATGTTGAATGATCACAGTAACGATCGTGTGTAAGATGACGAAAGGTGTTTTTTTTCTTTAAAAAAAAGAAGGTTTTTAAAGCAGAAGATCACACTTCTGCACCTTAGATTTCCTTTAAAAAAACAACAACCACTGTTTGGAGGTGGCAACCTGGGGAAAATAAAAATGTGAGTAATTCACTTGCACCCACCATCTTGATTTGCTGTCATGCCCGTTTGAACAGCAAATATGGATAGCTTTGCATACCAGTAATCTTGCCAAAAAATCAAGGAGACAAATGGACACTGCCATGTATTGGCATTACTGCACACCAATCTACATTTTATATCCTCGTATAGATGAGACCTAAGCCTCCAGCAGGTATAATTCAAATAAGCAGTAAAATGAACACTGTGCTCTGTTAAAATAACAACATTAGCAGTTCCTTAAAGCCAAGGAAGATAGAATTGTTTTCACCTGATGCATATTCCTTATTTACTTGATTTGTATCCCAACTTTCCTTCAAGGGCTCCGGGTACTAAGAATAAAATCAAAGAAGGACCATTAAAACATCAAATGGATTAATATATATATAAGACAAATCAAAAGGCAATTAAAACATGTCATCTAAAGAAATAGAAACCAGCTCTGACCAGTTAAACTCCCCTCCTGAGTGCCCCAACTCCATTGCCAAGGATCTGAGGAGGGCATTCCAAAGGGAAGCAGACCTCATTGAAAAGGTGCTCTTTCAGGTCACCACCCATGACAGTCAGACCATGCGGGGGGAAAGCTTCAGCTGACTATATTAGTGTAGCAGTGGATTAATGCAAGGGCCCTTTCACACTACACAGTTATAGCACTATGATTCTATTTTCATCCAATGGAATCCTAGGTTTTGTAGTTTGATGAGGCACTTGGGCTCTCCAGCTAAGAATTATAAAAACTTCTCCCTAAACTGCAAATCCCGGGAATCCATAGAATGTTGCCATGGTAGTTAAAGAGGAATCATAGTGATATAACCATGTGGTGTGAAGGGACCCCTGGACAAGATGACATAGCAGTATAGTAGCACCCCTGTATCCGCTGATTTGCCACCCGCTGATTCAATTATCCGTGGTTGGTGACAGCAGGGGGATGGATGAGGGAGGGAGGGGAGGAGCAGAGTTCTTGCCTCCTTCCCTTTCTCCCCCCGTGATGGCTTCCATGAGAGCAATGGCAAAGCAGGGGCAAAGGGAGGGGAGGAGAATTCTTGCCTCCCTTCTCCCTTCACCTCCCAGGATGGCTTCCGTGGGAGTAATGGTGATGGGGGGGTGAAGGGAGGGGAAGAGAGTCCTCGCCTCCCTTCGCCCCTGGGATGGCTTCCATGGCGGCAATGGTGACGGGGGCATTTGCTGTTATCCACAGATTTCATTATCTGCAGGGGGCCCTGGAACCAATCCCCCACAGATATGGGGGTCCTACTATATTTGGCTTATAACCCAAACAGAATTTTGAAAGGTTAAGAGTAGCACTTTGAACTGAACTTGAAACTTACTGGGATTCAGTAGAGTTATTTCCATACATACAAGATATGATCTCTTTCCCCAGTCTTTTAGCAGTCAAACTGCAGTTTTTGGAGACTAGCTGGAGTTTCTGAATTGTCTTCAGTGACATATATATAACAAACAACACGGACTGTTTTGGACTTAGCTGGCTCCTTTGCCACTTTCAATGGATATGTGTGTGCGTCCATTATTATGACATTTCGTGGGTGTTTACACCACATGGACCTTTTCCATTGGTTGCAACCATAACTGTTGCTGTTTTGCAGTAGATGGAAAATCTGGGCTACATGCAAAATGTCCCATAAACCTGCTAGGAAACTCCTTGAGACTGTGGGTGCTAGAATCTTGTGTTTATTTTGTCTGGTAAGTGTTATTAAGTTCTTTAAACATCACATCTCCCAAACCCTCCTCTTATGTGAGGTTAGATCACCATATATGTATGACAGTGTCTATTTCTTGAAATTATACAGACATCCAAACATTGTTGGGCTTCAGCTCCCAGCATTCCTTACTATTGACTAGGTTGGCTGGGGCTGCTGGGGGTTGCAGTCCAACAATATTGGAAGGGTTGTAAAATTACCACCCCTGATTTACAGGAATTTACCTTGACTATTTTTTGTGTGTGTTCTTTGGGGTAATACATCATCTTACTATCCTCACTGAGCTGTCCTCTTATGAGTTGCTTTCTTGTAGTCAACTTACTTTCACTTTTACAGACCAAGAAAAATCTGTTTCTAGGTTCTTAACAATTAGAACCTCTGGTGGATCTAAATCCTTTCCATAAATGGAAGGAGTCAGTTTTTGAGATCTGGTTCGTAGGTCTGGGTCCACCCTCCTAAGTTTCATTGCCTTTTATGGCTTTCTGGTTATTTACATAGGATTGCACTGTTAAGTCTTGCTTCTGGAGGGTTTGAGGCTTTCCTGCCACATTGGTGATTTATTAAACATCTGGTGGGGTTTGATTCCATGACCCGCTTGATTCCCACTATATACAATAGGGTAGTAAAATGGCATCCCTTATATAAAATGGCAGAATCAAGATTTGCTTTTTGGATAATTTTCTTTGGAACTGGGGTGGGGGATTATTTTTGAATTGTGATTGGTTGAATCTGTGAATGCAGAATCCATGGATATGGAAGGCCGACTGTATTAGCCAAGCGTATATATAATGAGTCTTTTGTAAGGCAAACTGTTGCCATTTCACCATCCAAGCCCTTAAAAGTTACACTGAAAGCCACCTGGTGGTTGTTGTTGTTTCAAGAGCTTTTGTTAACCAGTTATCTATTATTCTATATCACAATTTTAACTGTCTTCGGTCAGCTTACACAGCTGATCCTAATATGTCAATTGAACAGCATATTGTAGTCATTAGCAGTCTCCATACATGCAGTTTAGTGTAAATCTTTGTGACACTGAGTTGGATGAAAGTATTCATCCAATTTTTGCCAAGAGAATTCTAGGGCATTTTGGAAACTGTTGTGACAACAAGGTATAACTTATATATTATGTCATCCAAAAAACGGTCCTGCATGCAAGGAATGCATAAGGAGAAACAGAGCAGGTTTAGAAACACCTTTTAAAATTTTTGTTCCAGTGGACAACTTTTTCTCCCATAGCTTATTCACTCATGTTTACTTTCTTTCTGCAGCTCATGTATTTGTTTAATGTGAAAAGTATGGTTTTAAAAGGTAGAAATTTACAAACAAACCAGAAAATCTCTTGATTGGCCATGCATGCCACTTCATCAAAAGAACAGATACTGTAAGCACAGTTGATACTGTCTTAGTATGTTAAGCAGGGTTAAAGTTGCAGCATGAAGAGGAATCCTTTCTGAATATTTTCTACATCTTTGTGCAAAGTTGGCACATTTGGATATAAACAGAAGAAACAGATTTACTTAGTTTTAGTTCTGTGTACTGGGCTGCTAGCATGGTATAGTGGTCTGAATGTTCGTACAACTCTAGAGACCAGGGTTCGAATTCCTGCTTAGCCATGGAAACCCACTAGGTGACCTTGGGCAAGTCACATTCTCTCAGCCTCAGAGGAAGGCAAAGGCAAACCTCCTCTGAACAAATAGTGGCAAGAAAAGCCCATGATGGGTTCACTGTAGGGTCACCATAAGTCAGAAAGGACTTGAAGGCACCGCCACAACAGCAACTGGTGGCATTGCATAATTAAGTACCTCCTGATTCCAAAATTCTTCTTAATTTGGATTTTAACAAAAGCCAGAGAATTGTGTTCTAAAAAAATAATTTAAAAAATTGAAAGACATGCATGTGTATAGTAGGGCATACTGGGGTCAGAAGGTAGGGTCAGGGTTGGTTTAAGGAATTTTGGGGCCCCTGCAATGCTTTATTTTGGGGGGCCCATATATTTATCTCAGGTCAATGTAACCTAACCTATTCACAGTACAGGATATTCAGATCATTACTAATAATGTTTTTGCAGGAGGAGGGTTATGATGCCCCCCCCCCAATGATGGCCCTCCTTGTGGCTGCAGGTGCTGCAGGGCCCTTAAACTGGCCCTGGGTGGGGTTATGAAGCTTTTGTTGAAGACATATTGCAGGATTATGGATCACCAAAGTAGAACTAAAGTGCTAGTTTGGAGAATGGTATGAAAATAAAGGGTGCAAATCCGATATGTTTCCATTCTTAAACTAGCGAGATTGCAATGGGACAGCAGGCTGGTGTGATAAAGTCCTATGAGTAACTCCCATTGAAAAGTATGACTTACCTGTAAGGAGATATGCCTAAGAAAAGTAGTGGAAGAGTTTGTGGGTCAAGTAAATTTTTCATGTTTGATTACTCAACTGAGACTCAATGTGGGTGTGGTTTCTACATTAATAAAGAAATCCAGTGAACTGCATAGCAGATGTAGAGGTTTGGATCAACAGAGGAACACGTTCCTGTAGTTTTTGTGAACATGCCTTAGGATATGCCTGCAGCTTTTCATCTTGTTTTTCTTACAGAAAAAGAGCTCTCTCCTTGTGTCAGCTTCAACCAAGAAGCGATTTACATTTGATTAAGACAAATCATGGAGATCCTTAGATGATTTGACAATGAGTGAGGAGAGTTGCAAAAGCACCACATTTATTTTAATCATGGATAAAATAAAATCAGGAGACAGGCTAAAATGCTTCATTTAGTTTCCTGGGAACTAGCCCTATTGAAGACAATGGAACCTACTTTTGAGCAAACATGCATGTGATGGCCCAGCTGATGACTGTTTCAATTATATTTTTAAATGCTTTTTTGTGGAATTGAGTGGAAGTGGAAAATAAAAGGTCGTGGCACCATATAATGAATTGAACTGGTAGCTTCCCCTGCCAGGAATGTGAGATTTTGTTCCCCAGGTCCAATTTAAGTGAGAAGGTGAAGTAGTAATTATCCGAAGCACTTGATAAACTCACATCCAGATAGTCATGCTGTATTCATGTGGTGATAGTGGCAATAGTTCTCCTATAGTTGCAGTTCCATCTGGCTGGAGATTATTACACCAAACCCAAATCTGGACCAAAAGAGCAGGATAAGAAGTACAAACTCAGACCTGTACAATTTGGTGTGTTTGTAAGCTCTTGATGAAATAAAATGTTCGAAGATTAAAGCTTCATAACTTCAGGTTAGAGTTGCTAAAGCATCAAACTTCTACTTGAGATTTAACATGTATAATATCCTGCATAGTTAACTGTATACTTGCTCATGCAGTACATTTATTTATTGCACATTTACACAGCCCAGTAACTGAAATGGCAGTCTCACTTTAGCTACCGATTTGGGTTGGACTACATTTTCCCTTAGACATTGAAGTTATCCATGATGATAAATGTGGTCATGTGAATTAGCTTCTCATGCCCCCAAGATAACAATTCATTGACATTAAAAAAACTGAAGTTCCTAAAACTAAATCACCAAGGGAAGGGGAGCAGAGTTGCACATGCCTATAAAGTATAGAGTTTATGTGTGTATGTATGTGAGAGCAAGCGAGTAAGGGAATATTAAATGAGGCTTTTCTCTGCTTTAAGGTCAATGTGTGGTGGAAGCATCTAGAATCATAGAACCATAGAGTTGGAAGAGACCACAAGGACCATCCAGTCCAATCCCCTGCCATGCAAGAATACACAATCAAAGCACTCCCAACAGAGAGTGATCTAGCCTTTGTTTAAAAACCTCCAAAGAAGAAGATTCCATCACATTCCGAGGCAGTGGTAATTCACTGTTAAACAACTTTTAACGATAGTCAGTTCTTCCTAATGTTTAGCTGGAATCTCTTTTCCTGTAGGTTGAATCCATTGCTCCATGTTCTAGTCTCTGGAGCAGTAGAAAACGAGGTTTTCAATCTTTAATATGATATCCTTTCAAATATTTAAACATGGATGTCATATCACCTCTTAACCTTCTCTTCTCCAGGCTAAATGTATCCAGCTCACTAAGCTGCTCCTCATAGGAGCAGAGTATGGTTTCCAGATGTTTTTACCATTTTGGTTGCCCTCCTGTGGATACATCAATATACTTCTTGACTTGTGGTATCCAGAAATGTCAGTATTCCAGGTGAAATCTGACCAGAGCAGAATAGAGTGGTACTATTACGTACCTTGATCTATACATTATACTCCTATTGATACAGCCAAGAACTGCATGTTATACTAAGACTCCTAGAGGCTAGATCCCTTTCACACGTACTGTTGTCAAGCCAGGTGTCACCCATCCTTTATCTGTACATTTTATTTTTTCTGCCTAAGTGTAGAACTGTATATTTCTCCCTGTTGAAATTCATTTTGTTCATTCTGGCCAAGCTCTCCAGTCTAAGGTCATTTTGAATTCTGATCCTGTCCTCTAAGGTAATAACTACCCCATCTAATTTGGTGTCATCTGCAAATTTAATAAGCATGCTTTCTATTTCATCATCCAAGTCATTTATAAAGTCATTTATAAATATGTTGAATAGCACTGGGCCCAGGACAGAACCTTATAGCACCCCAATAGTCACTTCTCTCCAGAATGGAGAGGAGCCATTGGTTAGCACCCTTTGGGTTTGGTCAGTCAACGAATTACAAATCCACCTAACAGTCACACTGTCTAGTGCACGTTTTACTAGATTGTTTGCAAAAATATCATGGGAGACCTTGTCAAAGGCCTTACTGGAATCAAGATATGCTACATACACAGCATTCCCTTTATTGACCAAGCTTGCAACTCTGTCAAAAAAAAGAGAGATAAGATTAGTCTGGGATGACTTTTTTTGAGAAACCTGTGTTGACTTTTAGCGATAACAGCATTACTTTCTAAATGCTTACAGACTACCGTATTTGTTTAACGACCTGCTCTAGAATCTTTCCTGGTACTGATATCAAACTGACTGGGTGGTAATTATCTGGATCCTCTATTTTCCCCTTTTTGAAAATGGTACTGATATCAAACTGACTGGGTGGTAATTATCTGGATCCTCTATTTTCCCCTTTTTGAAAATGGGGACAACATTTCCCTTCCTCCAGTCTGCTGGGACTTCTCCTGTCCTCCAGGAATTCTCAAAGGTTATTGACAGTGGTTCTGAGATTATTTCTGCCAGTGCTTTTAATACCGTTGGATGTAGTTCATTTGGCCCTGTAGACTTGAATTCATTTAGAGTAGCCAAGTATTCCTGTACTACCTCTTTGCCTATTCTCTGCTGCAGTTCTCTTACTACATCATCTGCTCCATTTCCCCTAGGTTGAGCACTGTTTTCCTATTGGGAGAATACCAAGGCAAAGAAGGAGTTGAGTAATTCTGCTTTTTCTCTGTCCCCTGTTAGCATTTTGCCATCTTCTCCATGCTGTGGCCCTACCATTTTCTTGTTCTTCCTTTTGCTACAGACATAACAAAAAAAGTCCTTTTTATTGTTTTTAAGCTCTTTAGCCAGCCTGAGTTCATTCTGCACTTTAGCTTTTCTGACTTTCTCCCTACTTGTGCTGGCTATTCTTTTGTATTCCTTTTTGGCGATTTCCCCCATTTCCCATTTCTTGTACATGTCACTTTTGTTCAGTTCAAAGTTCTTTAGACATCCATCCATGTTTCCTCCCATTTTTTTCCTCTTCATTGGAACTCTTTGAAATTGTGCCTTTAATATCTCACTTTAAGAACTCCCATCCATCATGAACTCCCTTTTCTTTTAGTACTCCTGACCACGGGATTACACCCAATGTTTCCCTAAGTTTATTGAAATCAGCTTTCTTAAAGTCTAGAATGCATGTCTAACTACGCTTGGTTTCCACTTTCCAATGTATAACAAACTTCAAGAGAACATGGTCACTCCCACCTAAGGATCCCATCACTTCCACTCCATTAACCAGGTCATCATTGTTGGTTTGAATCAGATCTAAAATAGCTGATCCCCTTGTTGCCTCTTCTACCTTCTGGACAATGAAACTGTCTGCAAGGCAAGTGAGGAATTTGTTGGACTTCATATTCTTGGCAGAGTTTGACTTTCAACAAGTATCAGGATGGTTGAAATCTCCCATTACTACTGCATGGTCATCTGTTCCATGAAGGCATCGCCCAAGTCCTCAGTCTGGCTTGGGTCTGTAGTAGACCCCCACAATGTCATCACTGTTTCTTAATTTTTATCCAAATGCTCTCAACCGGCCTTCCAGGATTTAAGTCAGGGATATCTTCACAGGTGTAAACATCCTTGACATTTAATGCTACTCCTCATTTCCTGTTTGGTTTATTTCTCTGAAATAGGTTATACCCCTCTATAACTACATTCGAATCATGAGACTTATCCTGCCAGTTTTCAGTGATGCCTATATATGCTTTGCTGTATTAAGTGTTCAAGTTCATCTTGTTTATTTCCCATGCTCTGTGCATTAGAGTAGAGGCATCTAAGACCATGGGTCATTTCCCCTAGCTGCTTAAGTTCCTCCCTCCCACTGTTGGGTCCTTGTATTATTTGCCCAGTCCTCTCTATAACATTTGGACTAATATCTCTAGCACTTGATAAACCCCTGCCCTCAAGAATACTGTCCTCCTCCCCCACATAACTCAGTTTAAAGCCCCTCCTGATCAGGTTTGTGAGACTGTTAGCCAAAATGTCCCTGCCAGCTGCTGTAAGGTGCAACCCATCATTTGTCAGAAGTTCATCTTCATGAAACTGCAGACCATGGTCAAAAAGCCAAATTGTTCCTGGCAGTACCATCTGCGGAGCCAGTTGTTCACCTCCACTATTCTTCCCTCCCTTCCTGGGCTATGTCCTTAAACTGGGAGGAGAAATGAAATGACAACCTGTGCATCAAGGTCCTTCAGTTTCCTACCCAGAGCCTCATAATCCCTTGTAACATTCTGAAGGCAATGCCTTGTAATGTCATTGGTTCCCACGTGGACCAAAAGGAAGGGGTAACTTGTCACTGGGATTGATGAGACTTGTCAGCCTCTCTTACATAACAGATTTTTGGCCAGGGAGACAGCACACCTCTTGAGACATCCTGTCAGGCCTGCAAACTACTGCTTCTGTTCCCCTCAGCAGGGAGTCCACTACCACCATCACACTTCTCCTTTGGGGATTGGAAGGGGCCATTCCATGTGCTGAATCTTCCAAGTTCTCTGAGGACTGACACTGTTGTTCATGTTCCAGTTCTTCATCATCATTGATGAGGGAGAGAGCTTTGGACTGATTCTATAGCTCCAAATTCACAGAATGATCCCTGCTCCTTCTATATGTTACATTCCTCCAAATATCTACTTCCTGTGTTTGGGAACTGACCTCCTCATCAGAGACATCCCCTGTGTGTTCCTCATCCAGGACAATCTGATCCACTCAGTTCAAGAAAACCTCATGTTCCCTAATATGCTGAAGAGTACATACACTGTCCTGAAATTGTTGGACCTTCTCTTCCAACAGGGCAATCAACTTGCACATGTAGCTGCCCACATCCTCGGCAAGTATACAAAAATGCCACAACTGTTGCTGGTGACTGCGCCCCCCTCACCGTCCATATTCAGTAGTCTTAAGTAGGCATTGAAACAGAACTGTGGGCCTCCCCTGCTAAACGCCAACACAAAATACCTGTTGACCAAACCTCCTCGCGAAGTCCAGGGCTTGGGCTGCAGCTATATAGAGAGCTAGTGCCTGCTAGCTCCTTCCCCAACCAAGTCTCTGTCTCACTTCTTCTCAGCAAATGCCCTGAGCCCCTGAGACCATGTGCTCAGGCCTATACACAAAAGAACAATAAACCACTAAGAAGCACACAAGCAAGCCTCCTTTCAAAGAGCCTTACCCCAATAGACACAACAGCCTTTACCCACCAAACTCTCCCAAACAGCCTTTACCTACCAAACTCTCCCAAAAGATTCTCCAGGTCTGGGAAGGTTTAGCCCAACAGGCACAAGCTCGCCTTATGCTGTCTCTTCCACCACACCCACACAAAATACCTGTTGGCCTTGCCTGTTAGCTGCTCTCCTGTTCATTAAGCTTCAGGGCCTGGTGCTGCAGCTATACAGAGAGCTATTGGCTGCTAGCTCCTCCCCCCAACCAAATATTTGATTCAGTTTCTCTCAGCAGATGGCCCTAGCAGTCTTTCTCATAATTTGCACTTTGTGCATAATCATTCTAACAAGTGTGTTCCTTTGGGGTTTTTTCTAATAAGATGTTACTTTTGTACTAATAGTTGTATGACCAGCACAATAATGAAATTTTTACATGTGCAAACCTGCATATGCGAAGATGTTAGACCATTTCATAGACTGTAAACATATTTTTAGAAAGGTACCAAGCAAGGAGCCAGTGTGGTATAGTGGGCTGAGTGTTGTACTACGACTCTAGAAACGAGGGTTCAAATCCCCACTTGGCTATGAAAACCCATTGGGTGATTTGCTCTAGGGTCACCATAAGTCAGAAACGACTTGAAGGCACACAAGAACAACAATAACAACAAACCAAGTGAGGCAAATCATTCCCAAAGACTGGGGATATATTAAGAAACCTTGAAGTGCTTAAGCTGATTTGTATCCTGCATCTTTCTACTGGTGTAAAGGATTTTATCTCTAGCAGCATTGATTCTACCATAGTATTTTCTGAGTATTTATGCAATTTGGGGGTTGTGCATATATACTTGACTGATTGGTTAGTCACCACACTGGGAAAGGGAGGGAGATCAATGAACATTACTATTAGGATATTAGATTTGTTAGGATTCCAAACAAATTACTTAAAACCTAAGGGAGAACACCCTAACTGATCTGGTTTTAGATTGTCACTAAGAGTAAATTTTAAAAGGAGTTGATGAATAAGACCTTTCAAAGAAAGTCCAGGCTGATCTGTTTGCTATAAATTAAGATCAAAAGCTGCCACTTTGCTATATAAGTAAAGTTACCGTAAATAGCCAAGTTAGCAGACCTAGTTTTGCCAAAGGAATCCATGTGCATTTTCCTTCAAGAGTCCCCAGTGAGAAGTTCCTATCCAAGCTAAAAAAGAAATAAAGGTTCACAATCTATGTAATGCCACTCTCCATAAAGGAAATTAGTCATCTCCTCCTGCTACTTTTTAAGAGAGGGCCAAGCTGAACCCAAAGATTGTTCCTATTTCAACCAAAGTGTTTCTCTCTCACGTACACACACAGCAGGACTCCCTGAAGGGTACAGATTAAACAGTTGGGGTTATTTGAAAAGCTGTCTGAAGCCTTCCTCCTAGCCAGAAAGAATAGCACTATAAAGATAGATAATTTGAAAGGGGAGGAGTTTCCCCTTTTGGTGCTGTACCCCCAAAATGAAAGAATCTTTTAATAACTGAAATGGCTGTTACCATTGTCTGTTAGTCTGCAAGAACCTCTCCATATAAAGTTCACCAAGTAGTTACAGTTCACTGTGTGAACTATTAAAATACAAACGTATTTCTTTTGAGCAGAGAGCGTCTAGTCATTTTGTACATCAAAAAGGGCAGAGATTTTAGATCCAAATTGGAAGTACTGTACATGATGTCATAAACAAACCTGGGTAGAAAATTCTAGTGAGAATTGGGATGAACTTTTTTGTGCATGCAAATAAGTTCAGAAACTCAAGCTATTTCCCGCCATCCATTAATAGTGGACATTTCAGAACATTCTAACATGCTTTCATTTGTGGCCCAGTCTTCCATTTTTCTTGTTTTCCATTTTCTTCCTGTGTTTTTTCCTAGCTGCTTCAACTCCTTATTTTAATTTTCTGTGGTAAATTTCTTTTTCTAACAGAAGAGATCACTGAATATCTGGGCTGAAATGAATATTCATTGGCTAATCTATACCACTTTGAGGATTCAGAGTAGGTTGTTATGTCGTTTCCAACTTATAGCAACCCTAAGGTGAACCTATCACAGGGTTTTCTTGGCAAGATTTGTTCAGAGGGGGTTTCTCATTGCCTTCCTCTGAGGCTGAGAGAGCATGACTTGCCCAAGGTCACCCAGTGGTTTCCATGGCTGGATGGGATTCGAACCTTGGTCTCCAGAGTTGTAGTCCAACATTCAGACTACTATGCCACACTGGCTCTTCAAAGGAAATAGAAATAGATCAGCCATTAAAGTCAAAGTAGGCTATGGTAAATTTTATTAGATAGCATTTTTATATAACAGAGCAAACAACAAAAAAATCTGTAATCAGGGACTCCCTACATCATAGGTACAATCAAAGCCTGGAACAGTTACTTTTTAAAACTACAATTTCCATAATTCCTCTACCCAGTACAGCCATTTTTTGGTTTCTATTATTTATTTATAAAGTTTAACGTAACATAAATAACATAACATAAGTAATTCACAAAGCTCAATCATTTCAAAAAGGAAAACAATAGTATAGCACAGCACAGCCATTTTTATACACATGTGTTTTATTCACTTATACCTGCCCTCATCCTTAAGGTTTAATGTTTAATGTAAACTTCTTAATTTAGTGTTTTTAATTGTCTTTTTTTAGTGTTAGTATTATTTAATTTTTATGAACATTTGTACTATGGATATTGGCTGTATCTTGTTTTTGATCTAGGTTGTGACTACCTCCTCCCTTGAGTGCCATGTTGGGGGAAAGGTGGGATATTAAATAAATAAATAATTTTTTCAAGATTTCTGTATCTGATTTATTCTCACATTGATTCCATTAAGTACATTTCCTCCAAAAATGGTTTACCAATGAATAACAAATGCTGTTGTTCAGTGAGGGTACAGTTTCACTGGGATCTGACCTTACATTGGAGGCCTACATTTTGCCCACTGGAATCACAACTGGCTCTCAGCAAACAATAAGTATGTAAGAAAATCTGTGAGACTATATAAAAGGGCAAGATTGTGTCTCCTCAGGAGGTGCCAGCAGTTCATTGTAACCTTGATTTTTAACTCCTTAACGTTGTATCTCCAGCAAATGGCTGAACCTGTATCAATTTCATGGTTGTTTTCTAATCAAGTGATCCTCACACAACTGTCCTATCTCATCCACAAAATTTTAAGAAAAGTAGATGGTGATGTTTGCTGCCACAATTTTACAAGGTGGGCTTGCTACACTTACTCCATTTGTTTGTAAAACCCAACACTTCAAAGGAGAGCTTCACTTCAGACAGCTAGTGTACAGATGAGGGTCACGGGTTCTAGAACACAAGCAGGGAATCGGAAAAGTAAATGTCTGGCACTTTGGGTATCCCTGCCATATCTGCCCTAGCCCTTAACACTATAGCAACACAAGAGCCCCCAAACCTAGATACAGAAAGAATGTGAAATTTGGCATGGGAGATCTTTGTATCTCCACTCATTGTCAAAATCAGTAAAGTTTTAAGAGTGGTTTATTTTATTTTATTTTATTTTCAAATCAGTCGCTGCTGTTGGCTTAATGAATTTTTCTTCTCATTTGTTACCAAGTGCCTCCAGAACTAAGTGTCACACAAAAGTCAGGTAATTTAGCATAAGGATAAAAGTAGAATTTATAGAAACTGCTGATGTCTGGAAAACGAAAGGGCTGATAATAGCAATTAATGATTGTGAAATCTGATGCTCTTCTTCTGTCAGACTTTTATAACCAGGCTTAAAAGGGGAGAAAGATTAAAATACTTATTGATTGACCAATGGGGGAAAAGGTAAGGTTTAAAAGCAAAGCATTGACCAATACATATTATATTAATTAAGCCCTTCTCACCATTGTGAATAAACAAGAACTGATAACTTGTATCTGCAGGTTCCTGAATTGATTCCAGATTGATTGTTCTTCAGAAGCCAAAATGCCAGTGTAATCTAGAAATCACTCTTCAAATAGGTTCTTTGCACAGCTGGGTCAAAAGGAAAGAATTGCCATCTTCCTATACACAATTTATGTCCTGCTCCATACATATTACCTGTCATGGGATCTATGATTGCTACAAAGTTCTCTTAACTTCTGTACATGCCTTTGTAGATTTGGCATTGGGGGAAGCAGTGCTGGAGAGGGCTTAAAGCATCAATTAATGTTGAGTGGAAGAGGTGTTAGTACGGCCTACTACCCCCTCCCCATGGTATCTCATAATTAGAAACCTTGAACACTTTTTGGGGTCAGGTTGACTGAGGCAGACCAGAGGTCAATTGGAGGTCACAATGACCAGAAACATGCCTGGAAATGTAATGGTGAGAAAGCCCATATTAGGATTGAGCAGGAAGCCCACGTAATGGGTTTATGCTAACAAACCAGTCATTAGAGGGGTATGTGCTAATCCTTTCTTCCAGCTGTGGGTGTTTCAGGAATGATTCAATCAAGCAATTGAGTGATTCTTCCTTAATCTATACCCTACACAATCTCTTCTATACCCCCTCGTGTCCAACCTTGCGAGGTTGTCACAAACCCATCAATTTCTATCTCCCAGCAATTAAAGCATTCAGTTGAGTTATGGTTTCCTTTGTCTCTCCCATGGGAGAGCCATCCAAGTTTTGTTATAACCAGCAGACCCCTCCAAGGCATGAAATAGGTTATAAATATCATATATCCAACCCCCTCCATTCTGCCGGACTCCTCTGTGCCACCCACAGATGCTGTCTGGGTCCCTCTGCTCTGTGGACTTCTTTCTCCAAGACTGGTAACTATCACCTTTCTACCCCTGACTTTTCTCTATCCATCCCTTCACTCCTTACTTTCCAATAGCCTTGTATGGTTCTTAAGAGTGTATGTTCTTGTATCCACTGTGTCAATTCAAATAAAATACTTTGCTTAACTTCAGCTGGAATGTTCTCTGCAGTTAGTACTGTATACATAGGTGAAAAGATCCCTGAAGTTATCCTTCTCTTGCAGGCCTCCTCTTGAGCTAACAATTCCCCCACACTATAAGGAGACACTGGCATTGCATGGGGGCTCCAATATCCCCCCTTCTTAGGGTAACAGAGGAGACCCTCCCCTTCACAAATTTCACCCACCCCCCAAATCTCACTCTCAGAGGAAGCCATCATGTTCTATTGTCTCTCTGAAAATGGCAGTGGGGATTCATGGTCCTATGCAGAATACAGCATGACTCAAGGCAAGCAGGAGTTAATTGAAGCAGCCAGAAGCCACTCAGAAAATTAATTCATCAAGTATTGGGTCAGGGAGAGCGTGTCTGGGATCAATGTAGCGACAGGATGTTGGAACACCAAAAGAAGGGAAGGAGGGAATAGTTGCTCTTGCTACACAAATAAATAAAGGGATCACTTAGAACAGAAATATTACTCAGAGCAGTGGATGGTATTGGAGCTGTAGCTCACAATATTTCACAATGTTATAAAGGATGCTGAGAGTGCACCTCTTGGATCACAAGGAGCTGACACACTATCTCCAACAACATTGCAAACATTTTGGGCTGGAACTGCATCCCTCAGCTTGTGTGCTACAGGTGCCCTTGACAGCCAGAGTTTGCAATGTAACTTTTTAAAAGGAATGTGTACCCATTGCTTGCATAGCATTTAAATGAGTAATTCCATGTCATCATATGTTTCAATTTGTTTTACAAGGTAACTCTTTCTATTTCTCAATATTAAAAAAAACACACACACCATTTTGTTACTAGCCCTTCCACCTCAATATTGATAAGAGAATGGCACAAATGGGGAAAAACCCTATAAAAATGCCTCTAAAACCCCTTCAAGTGCCCATTTAAAGTAACTTTTTAAAGTAACTGGAAATGCTTACTCATTACATCAGATGCATTACTTTTGAAATGTTTCCATTATAATCTTATTAGACAAAACGATAACATACAGAATATAACATGGTGGGATCAAGTCATTGCTTCCCACCCTGCCTTCTCACTGCTTGCTTTTGTGGATACGTCCTGCCTAAAGAAGGGAATTGGAAACCTTGAAGGCTTGTGCAGGTTGTTGTGCCTTTTGGATTGGCTTAATAAAGGTATTGCCACAATAGAGATTTTTGGGGTTGTCGCAGTAGCTGTAAGTGCTATAGCTCCATCCTATGGAATCTGGGGATTTGTAGTTTTATAGGGTCTTTAGCTCTCTCTGCCAAAGCGTGTTGGTGCCTCACAAAACTACAAATCCCAGGGTTCTGCAGGATGGAGCCATGGCAGTTAAAGCTATTTTTATTTATTTATTTATTTATACCCCGCTCTTCAGCCACAAAGGCTATCAGAGCGGCTTACAAATGGTCAATTTTACAGTTCCCTGCCCTCAGGCTTACAATCTAAATAAGACACGACACATAAGGAAAAGGGAATGGCAGTGGGGGTAGGGATTAAATCCAGCAGATGGCAGGCTGCATTATTTCTACAGTGTAGATGCACTTATGTCTTGATGTCTTCCGGGGAGGCCCTTTTCTCTGTCCCGCCACCGCACAGGTAATCTGGTGGGAAACAGGAGAGGGTCTTCTCGGTGGCTGCTTCCAACTGTCCCAGTCTGGCAGGGCCAGTCCCGATTAATCCCCTGTCATCTCATTTTTTCAGCTGCTTTTAAAATGGCCCAGTTTCTCTCTCTTCCTCTCACCTCCTTTGTCCTCGGCTTACTTCAGTTGCTGCAAACTGACTTCAGAGTGCAGAAGCAGTTTGCACTCAGTTAACTCAGCTGGGTGGACAGGAGAGAAGGGGACAGATTCTTGCCCTTTCCAGTAGGCTCAGGCAAAAGCAAGCTGCTGCAGCCTCTCATAGCTTGTGTTTTCTTGCTCATCAATAACCTTTGCCATCTTGACCACACTCTGAAATTGCTTAGCTACACATGTCTCTTCTTTGCCTTCCTTGCTATCCTTTCATAGGCAGGTGAAGACCTTTTTATTTTGTCAAGCCTCTGAGAGCTGACTGCTCATGAGGACAGTCTTTTCATATGCTGTGTTGTTTATATTTGCTGTTCTTATTTTAATGGTTTGTTTTGGACTGCGTTTAATTTTATTGATAGTTTAATTATATTTTTAACTCTTGTAAAATGTATTTTTTAGCTGTAGCAGTTTTAATGGGAGATATAAATATAACAACATCAATTTCAACAAGTTAGATAATAAACGTAGAAGTATCTTCTGTTTTTTCAAGGTTTGTAGTCAAATTCTCTTCAGTATTATCATATGATGTTTTGCTCTTTATCATTTATAAAGTGCCTAAAGATTTCTGTACTAAGAAAGAAAATAATCCCTACATGAAATTGGAAAAAAGATAGAACAGGGGCAGGAAAATCGTGGATACCGGAAACCAGTACAGTGACATCATTCTTGCGAGCTCCTTTCAGGCTTTTTCAAGCGTCTCCCCAGTATCGCACATGTCATCATCATGCTTGCTGGCATGCTTATTCTGTCCTCCCTCTGTGCTGACACAACGAAAAAGGTGTTGCTTTTAATTAGTGGGAGTTTCTGCTAATGAAAAGCGACACCTTTTTTGTCGCATCAGCACGGAGGGAGGACGGAGCAACCACGTGAGGAGGAGGATGTTGTGTAATACCGGGACCCATTCCTGGTACAGTGACTTTGTATTCACTGAGCTGCAGTAGTCAGTAATTTTTTTAAAAAGCTCTCTCCTTATTTTTGCTTTTCTTCAGTCAAAGGCTGATGTACTTTATTGATTCCCCGAAGTGTAACAAGGGCCACTGGGTCAAGGCAGCTTTAGCACTGTGGAATTTTATTATGGTGGTGATTGCTGTTTTTATTCCATAAGCAAAACTGCAGGGGCCAAACCAACATAAGAATGTTCTTGCTTCTGGGTGAGCTATGAGGAGAAAAGTATGCCAGAAATTGAAATACATCATTGTATGATGTTTTGAAATCAACATACGTCAACAACATCCTCCAGACTCAATACTTATCTGAAATGGCTGCCAATGTTCTTGAGAAACAGAGCTAAGCATGAATCTACAGCCACATGAATCTAGATTGTGGGAAGTAATAGTGCCACTCTATTCTGCTTTGGTCAGACCTCACTTTGAATACTGTGTCCAGTTCTGGGCACCACAGTTCAAGAAGGATATAGACAAGCTGGAACATGTCCAGAGGAGGGCAACCAAAATTGTCAAAGGTCTGAAAGCCATGCCCTATGAGGAGCAGCTTAGGGAGCTGGGTATGCTTAGCCTGGAGAAGAGAAGGTTGAGAGGTGACATGATACTCATGTTTAAATATTTGAAGGGAGGTCATATTGAGGATGGAACAAGCTTGTTTTCTGCTGCTTCAGAGACAAGGACACAGGGCAATCAACTTAAGCTACAGGAAAAGAGATTGTACCTCAACATTAGGAAGAACTTCCTGACAGTAAGAGATGTTTGGCAGGGGAATGCACTACCTTGGAGTCTGGTGGAGTCTCCTTCTTTGGAGGTTTTTAAACAGAAGCTGGATGGCCATCTATCGGGAATGATATGATTGTGTGTTCGTGCATGGCAGAATGGGGTCGGACTTGATGGCCCCTCTTCCAGCTCTATGAATCTGTAATTCTATGAATCTTTGCATGGTGAGAGTGTAGTGTAGGGGTTAGAATGGTGCACTGAATGGGAGAGAATTGGATTCAAAATACCCATTCAGTGGAGAAGCTCATCACAGGGTGCCTTTGGAATGGGCATCCTCCATCAGCCTAACCTACCCCACAGATATGGTGATGTATGCATAATATGGTAGCAAAGGTTGGGGTGTTTTGCGGTCACTGATCTTGCTGGGGCCAACTTGTGTGGCCAAAATTCACTTCTCATCTTGCAGGGAGGAACCTTCCTCCTCTTTCAAACCTATTATTATGGTCTTGGCCTACACTGAACATTATATCCATTAGACAATATAGGACACTTGCGAATTTGAAATGGAGTTTCCTTCATCCCCCCCCCTTTTTTTTTACAGTGGAATCCTACCCATGCTTAATCTCAAATAAATCCCAAAGTGTCCACAGAATTTACACGGAAGTAACTGTGCACTGTTGGTAAAGACATTCAGAGGGATTGGTCCATTCACAAAAAATCAGGCAGAGTACTTTGCCAACGAAACGAGCAACACAAAACTCTTCAGTGAAGCTGTATGAGAGGATGTCTTAAAGAGCATGTAAAAAAAAACTTTTTGTGTGTGTTTTGTTTTGTGCCTATAATCATCAATGGCTGAGAGCATCTGCTTACTGGGGACAGCAGAGCAATGTCAGCTGAAGACCTGGACCTTGAACTTTGTTTTTCTCCACTATGGGTTTCCCCCTAGCTCAGCAGTTCTCTCTCCATCTCTCCTCCGCCTCTTTCTTTTTCTCTCTTTCCCTCCCTCTCTCTCAAGAACACATCTGCTCTCCTAACTGAACTGGGAGGAGGGACTGAACCCATTTTTCGCTAGAGGATTTGGTTTTTTGATTTAAATATTTTCTTCTAATCTCATGCTTCCTCTTTAACTTGGCAGCGCAGTGGAAAGAAAAACAACAGTCGTCCCTACTACATTGTTTACAGCCTGTCAAGAGGAGGAATTTGGTTACCTTTTCCAAATGGTGTGGTGCTGGCTTGTTGTTTTTTAATCTCCCAGCCATTTACTTAGGGGCTTCATTTTAATGGCATGACATGACTGACCATGGTGAGAAACCACAGAAGAATAAAAATCAGGATGAAATATAGAGACTGAATCTGTGCTGCTATTTAATACAATTTTAAAAAATTGTTTTCTTAGCTTGCGGTGGCAGAAATTCTCAGCAAGTGATACATCCTGTAGTATTAAGAAGCATGTAATCCCCCAACTCGAAGACTCACGGTTCCTTTAATGACAGGTTCATGGGTGTTTAGGGAACACTTCGCCCCTTTTCTACCCCACTGCAGTAGGGAGCAGTATTCAGTATTTCAAGATGAAAAATGCATAACTGTTTCAAGTTATGAAAACAGTTAATAGGAAGGCTGAGTACACCCTTCAACCTGGGGGCCTGCAAGTCCTGAATTTCTCATTTTGCTTTGCAAAGTGTGATGAACTTTTGTTAATTAAAAAGAAGTATTTCTTAGTGTGTGTGTAGTGGCAGCCATGTTTTTTTCTGCAGAAGTACCTGGGAAGACGGCATGTTATCACTTCGCAGGAACTTGAATGCCTGTGTTTTAAATTCAACACACACTCATAAGGGAGGGCAGAATTTCCCAAGCACACCTTTCCATGTGGGGAATGTATGCCCTCCCAGATGTTGTTGGTTTGCAGCTCCCGTCATCCACCCCATTAGCTATGCTGGCTAAGGCTGATGGGGTATGCAGTGCAAACGCACCTGGAGGACCAGAATTTAAAGCAAAGGGCCATCCATATTTTAAACCTGGTGGTGCTGTGCTGGTACTGCAGCCACAACATTGTGAGTTTGATCCTAGAGGGCTCCAAGGTTCACTCAGCCTTCCATCCTTCTGTAAGTTGGTAGAATGAGTACCCAGCTTGTTGGAGGCAATTAGCTAACACACACTGGAAACCGCTTAAGTAGTACTTTGCACTGCTAAGCGGTATAGAAATATAAATGCTACTAGCTGGACTCGGCATACCATACGTCATTATAAAAACTCCCCCCCCAAAATGCCCAGTAGACTTCATGACTACCCTGTAAGGTAGACCAGTGGCTTTAAATTCCTCCTCCCCCTTCTCAGCATTCCACAGCATTTCCTGGAATTGCTGAGGGTGACTCACTCTGTTGCCCTGATGCTGCTATGGCTGCGGCAGCCACCAGTTGACTGCCTGGTCTTGTCACAGCAGCAGCATTGGTGCCCTGCTACCGCTGCCAGTTGACTGCCTGGGTCCTGTTGCAGCTCGTGACTGGTGAGTAGCTGAGGGAGTGAGAGAAGGGAGGGGTCCTTGTCAGTCTTGGGGGTGTAGATGCAGATTGAGTGGCAGGAGTGGATTGTGAGGTGGAGAGGGAATTTGCATGTGGGTGGTGATTGGTTGGGTGTGTTTCCTGAGCAGCCAATCAGCACACTGGGAGAGGAAACATACCCAAGAATTGGAAACATACCCAGGCCTATTGTACATACCCAAGCCTTTTATATATATCTAGATGCTATTGCTATTCAAGGCAATTCTAACATATGGTGACTTTACCCTTGGGTCTTCTGGGCAACATTTGTTCAGAGGAGGTTTCTTTTTGCCTTCCTCTGAGGCTGAGAGTGTGACTTGCCCATAGTTATCCAGTGAGTTTCTATGGCTGGGCATGGATTTGAACCCTTTGGTCCATAGTTCTAGTCCAGCTCAGACCACTACACCACCATGACGCTCATCCAAGAATGAAATGAAGAAATGACACTGCAAGTGTTTAAAATGTAATGTAGCAGAGAAAGGTGATATACAGAATTAGACTGGAGAGGCAGCAGGAGGACCTATGTACCACATGAAGAAATGGTGGCCAAGGGTGATAAGGCAGGATCTAAGTAAAGGATGATAGTCTAAAAGAGAAGAAGAGGAGGAGCAAGAGGACTACGTCAGGCCTGAAGAAGTACTTTCTTTTTTCTGCAACTGAACAATTGTATTCTAGTATTCTAGATGCACTCTGTGATGCACTCTGTGAATGAAAGTGTTGGATCCAGCTTCAGCTGTGTACCACTGGGATGGGAGCCAGCATGTTGTAGTGGTTTTAATGTTGAACAAGGGTTCTGAAAGAGCAGTGTTCAAATCCCCACTGAGCCACGGTAACCCACGGAGGACCTTGGGCAAGTCACACTCTCTCAGCCTCAGAGGAAGGCAATGGCAAACCTCCTCTGAATACATATTGCCAAGAGAACCCAGGACAGGGTTGCCATAACTATGAGTCCACTTGAAGGAAGATGACAACAAAAACTGGGATGGTGGAAGGAGACCTCATCCACATAGGAGGAGCTTCTCTGTCTCCACCAAAATGCTACACAGAGGGTCAGGAGACCCTGCTTCCACTCAGTTTGGGGATCCCGTTTTATTTGCAACACACCCTGTTACCTGCCCTGACACCCTCCCTCTATCTTAATAATTCATTAATTGGCTAAATTTCATATATTGGCTGATTATTGGCTCTCTACATGGTTGTAGTAGTAGACTAGAGACTCCCAAGTACAAGGAATCAAAGTTTGCTCAGAAAATCCAAGGAAGTAGCCTGCTAAAATTCCAAAGGACACACCCAGGTAAGGATTAAGCGAACACCCTTAGAACTGATTAATTAGGGAGAAATGGGCTAATTTTCCTGGACGTTCACAGAAATAAGTAATTCAATAATCTCATCGAGGTAGCTGGACACTATTTGCTTGCAAAACTGGTTTTTCCTTGCACGTTTCCCTAAAACAAATAGAGGTTTGCCTGAGACCCATCAGTTTTAATGCTTCAACCATTAGTGATCATTAACACATCCAGAGAATCCATTGTTTAACCTTGGGAAACTCTGGCAGACATATATTCCACTCAAACTCACCCCTTCAGGGGAAATATAGAATATAATATCACCCCAAAACACAGCCAAAGGGTGCATAGCTTCTGTCATCTCATCATTCTGTTGGTCTGTGTCACCAAGTGTGCAGATCTCCTTCCTCCCCTCACTCCATTAGTCTACATCACCAGGGTTGCAGCTTCTACATGAATCTCTGTTTGTTGGACAGGTATATTATAGCCCATCATCTCAAACTCTTTCCCTCTATCCCAATACTTCCTACTTTCTTTGTTAGCCTTATGTGACTGCTTGAAGCCTCTGTGTGTGTGTGTTTCCATGATTACATTTCAATAAAACCCATTTTTATTTAATCCCCTGTCTTGGAGTCTCTTCAGTGAGTACCAGCATACAAAGGTCAAACGGTCCCATCATTACCTGTCATCTCACAGCCATATTGAACTAGTTAAAATTCCCCATATTAGACCTCAGGCACTAGTGGGATCCCCATGGAGCCCACACAATTTGGGTAACAACCCTACCCCAGCAATCACCACAGCACAGGCAGATCTGGAGAAGTTGTCATAGGGTAGGCACCTCAATCTGGATCTGACCCAAACCACTGTGTGCTCAGGAGTTGACGTATCAGAACTAAACAGAGCTCCTGATCCTATCACATATCCCCCGGTTACCTGAATGGAATTATGTTCCTTTCAACAATGTAATCTGAATTTGGGGAAATCATTTTGTTACCACTATTAACCAACTAGGAATTAGAAATCCTTGCCAACCTCCCAGAGATATGCCAGATCCACATCCCCCCCTCAGCCCAATATTAATCTATCTGAAGCAGAAGACGGAACACATGTGGACTTGAAATGCTTACGCTGCATAGAAAAGTGTGAAGAGTTGTTGAAGTGCAATCTACAGAATGAATCATATAAAAGAATTTCCTCTAACCTCTTTGCTTTGTTTCTTGGGATGACTGGCCCATCTCTCATCCTTTACCATGAGGTAAAGTCAGTTGCTTCCCAGCATGAACAGGCTGAGAATTCCTCTTGTGAAGTATTGCCTTCATTTCTCAGCAGTTGGCTCCATATGTCCTCTGATGTACACATGAAGCAGGCTTGGAATTCTGGGATGCCTGACACCAAACCCACAAAGCTCTCCAGAGTAATGAACAACCCAGCAAGGAAAAAAAACACACCTCGTGTTATTTCTGGTCAGCCAAGCTGAGGCACTGCCTTTGGATGTTATGCAAGGGAGCACAAATGTTGGAAGTTAGCCAAGGAATACTACTAATGCAGCCTCAGACAAATTCCAGAAAGAGTTGATGGTACAATGCAGTGCCTACACCTACTCTATTTAGATCAGTGATAAATAATGTAAGGCCTGCATTTCCAGCCCATCTTTCCCTCCTTGTTGTTTTACTTCACTGCCACTGTGTAGGGACTTGTTTGCACAATGGTTGGTCTGCGAGAAAGATTTGAGGAAGAAGAGGAAGAGAAACCTTAGTTCTCCAGATATAGCAGTGGGTCCTGTGTTATGTACTGCTCATTAAGGGCTTGACCACATGGGGGTGGTGGTAAAAATCCAGATGAACTGTGCACTACTTTGGCCTAGAGATTAAGCACATGAAATTCTGACTACTCTGCCCAGATTTAAGTGCCACACTTGCCAAAGCCCAAATCTGCATTTGGATTTTATCCCCAGCAAAGCAGAAAGATTTGTTTTTAAAGTGTATTTTAAAACACTTCGCTTCCATTCAAAGCTGCCGCTCACACTTAGGGCTTGACTGGAAGCTCCGTGAAAGCTTATGGCAGGGTGACCAGTCTTTCTGACTTCAGAGGGAGCGACTAGCACCAGAGCTTTGCTTTTCTGGTGCTCGATCACCTGCTTGAGCTCTGTGAAAGTAGAGCCCGAGTGCTTGTCGCTCTCTCTGAAGTCAGCATGGGTGGCTAGCCTCACGATGGTGGGGCTGGCTGGGCGTTCTGACTTCAGAGAGAGCAACTAGCACTGGGGTTCTGCCTTTGGAATGTGGAAGTGGCACTGGGGAGGGGGGAAATGGTGGAGCTCAGGTAGCACTTGCCCTTTCTCTCCTCTCCACCCCCTGAATCCAACACAGATGGTGTTCACCGTAGTTTTCTCTGGAGTTTCAAGCAAACTCTGGAAAAAACTGCAAGTTTTCTAAAACCTGAATTAAGGGGGCATTTACTGAGTCTGTTGCAGATAGGGTTGCATGTCATTTAGCACTACAGTAGGACCCCTGTATCCACTGATTCATTATCCACTGATGCAGTTATCTGCGGGATACAAAACAGCACACTCACCATAGAGACTTCCTAGAAAATGCCTAGATAGGCATCCTCTCTAGCCATTTCCTAGGTCCTCCAAGGCAACTCTGGTATTTTAAACCAGAGGTCCCATTATTTTTAATGATATTTGCTGTTATCTGCAATTTTCAGTATCTACCACCCACCCCCCGGAACAAATCTCCCACGAATATGGGGGTCCTACTCTATTGGGCCAGATTTGGGGAAAAGGCTGCACATCATGTGGCATTATTGGGCCAGATTTGGTGGTGGTGGGGATTCAGGGATTTCTACTTAATGCAGATAATCCCTAAAATAAAAAGATTTTTTTTTTAGGCCACCTGCTCTGAATGGAATGGAATGGAATGGAATGGCTTGAATGGAAGTCAAGTGTTTTTGAAGTTCAAACATTGCCTCACCACAAGCTAATTCTACTGGGATAACAAATTCTACGGACAGATAGATGGGGTAGCCATGGACAGCCCTCTGAGCCCCGTGATAGCAAACTTTTACATGGAATGTTTTGAAAAGCAAGCCCTGGAAACAGCACCAAAAAAGCCCACAACATGGTTCCGATATGTGGATGACACTTTCACCATTTGGAGTCACGGAGAAGAAGATTTGGTCACATTTCTGAACCACCTAAACAGCATCCACCCAAATACCCAATTCACAATGGAAAAAGAGAAGGAAGGAACACTGCTATTATTGGATGTCCTAGTCATCCACAAACCAAACCAACGGCTACAAGGTATACAGAAAACCCACACACACGGACAGATACCTACACAAGAACTCCAATCATCACCCAGGACAAAAAAGAAGCACAATAAAAACATTGGTAGACCATGCAAAAAAGGATCTGCCCCACTACCTAGAGGACGAACTGAAGCACCTAAACTGGGCCCTACAGGCTAATGGTTACTCCAGATCAGCCATCACAAGAGCAGCCAGACCCAGAAAAAAACCACAGGAATGAAGAAGAAAAACAGCCACCCAAAGGGAAGGTATTTTTACCATACATCAAAGGAGTCACAGACAGAATAGGGAAACTGAAGAGGAAACACAACCTCCAAACAGTCTACAGACCAACCAAGAAAATCCAAGAAATGTTACACTCAGCAAAGGACAAAAGAGACCCTCTCACAGCTGCAGGAGTTTACCACATACCATAAAGCTGTGGACAAGTTTACATAGGGACCACTAAACACAGTGTGCAAACACAAATCAAGGAACACAAGAGGCACTGCAGACTGGGCCAACCAGGAAAAAAAAAATCAGCAGTAGCAGAACATGTTATAAACCAACCTGGACACAAAAAGTGATTTAAAAACACAGAAATTCTGGACCGGGCCAACAACTATCATGTCAGAATGCACAGAGAAGCTATTGAAATCCACAAACACCTGGACAACTTCAACAAGAAAGAAGAAACCCTAAAAGTAAACAAAATCTGGCTCCCAGTTTTGAAAAACAATAGAATCAAAACTCAGCACTTACAAAGGAATTCCACCCAGGGACAGGGAGATTTCCAGAAGATAATGGTCCATCAACCAACCATTAGCCAAACAGGCAATAATCCTCCTTGCATTTCTACATTCAAAAACTAACCATTCAAATCCACAAATTTACATATCCTCCCCAACAGGGGTTCAAAGTATATAAACTCCACACACACTCCTACCAAACCATTCTCTGAGGATGCCAGCCACAGATGCAGGCAAAACGTCAGAAAGAAACTCTTCCAGAACACAGCCTCACAGCCTGGAAAAACCCCAAAGAAAATCTATGCATTCTGGCCTGAAAGCCTTCGACTTCACATATTAGGGAACATAGGAAGCATCCATGTAGCCCGGTATTGTCTACGTGGACTGGCAATAGCTCTCCAGGGTACCAAGCAGAGCTTGTTACACACTTCTTTAACTGGAGGAAGAGCCTGAACTTAGGTACCTCTGCATGTGCAACATGTCTTTAGAACTGATCCATGGTCCTTTCCTTCATAGACAGTTTAGTGCTGCAAATATCCCTGATCATGGAATTACCTACAATTATTCCTTGCATGTGTTTACTACAGGGATGGGGATTGTGTGCCCATCAAGATGTTGTTGAACTGCAGTTCCCAGGAGACCTAACCCACACAGCCAATGGTATGGAATAATGGAAGCTGTAATGCATCGACATCAAGAGGGCTGTGAAATTCCCACCTGTGGTTTAAAAGGTAGGTTGCTGAAGTCCTTTGGTTTTAAGGAGAGCAGACAGGCTTATTGCTAATATAGGGCTTGTCTAGATAGGCAATTCATCCCATCTTGCCCCCTACAGCGTCTGGGATTCATTGGAAGTCTCCCATACAAGTATTAACCAGGGCTTACCCTGCTTAGCTTCCAAGATCAGATGGGATCTGGTGCCTTCAGAGTATTTAGGCCCTGGAGTTATAATTTTCCTTATTTAGCATCTTTTCTTCTTTGCAGAATGGTGAGTACAGTGGAGATTTAAAGAGTTTGGGGGGTATTACCCAAGGTCCATATTGTAGGGCTCCCATATGACTGGACTGGCCAGATTAAATCCAGATTCTAGCTTTCTGACCAGTAACTGTTAGGACTATTAGGTATCCCACATTCTAAGATTTGATTTAAAATAATGACAGTATAATCATAATGCAAATTATGTCCCACCTACAGAGGAATAAGAAAGAGAAATTGAAAAATTCTATGCTGGAGTGGAGTTCAGGGGAAATAGATCACACACCCAAACAGGATATGTTGATAATTATAGGTGATTGGAATGCAAAAATAGGAAACAGAGCAGAAGCAAAGATTGTTGGAGAATTTGGCCTAGGATCGAGAAAAGAACCAGGAGAGTAACTGATTGAATTTGGTGAGGCCAAAAGTTTGTTCACTGCAAACACATTCTTCAGGCAACCAACAAACCAGCTGTAAGCATAGATGTCTCCTGATGGCCCATCTAGTAATCAAATAGACTACTTGATTGCAAGCAGAAGATGGAGAAGCTCCATTCTCTCTGCAAAAACAAGAACAGGAGCAGTTGTGGCACTGACCATGAACTGCTAATATCAAAAATTAGAGTAAAGCTAAAGAAGAACCCCAAATCAATCATCATGTCAAAATGCAATTTGAAGAATATCCCTGTAGAATTTAAAGATAATGGGGAAAAATAGATTTGCACTATTATGCCTCATTGACTGGGAGCCAGAAGTACTCTGGACTGAAGTTAGAGACATTGTGAAGGAAGAATGCAAAAAGATGCTATCTGCAGCAAAGAAGAAAGAAAAGCCTCATTGGATGACAGATGAAACTCTTCAAACAGTTAAGGATAGACAAGAAGCAAAAGTAAACGGTGACAGAAATAGAACAAAATCCTGAATGCAACTGTTCAGCAACTTCTGTGCAGGGACTAAGAGAACTACTAGTCAATGCAGAGAAATAGAAGATAACAAAAAGGTATAACAAGAGGCCTCTTCTCCACAATCTGAGAAATCAAAGGGAGATTTTGCCCAAGAGTGAGGATGCTATATGACCAGCAGGAGAATACACTACATGATCAAGAAGAAATAAAAGAGACAATGGAAACAATACACCAAAGAACTCTATAAAAGAGATGAAAAGATGACAGATTCAAACTAAAGGCTTTTGTGGATGATTTGATTATTTTTATGGAAGAACCACAAAACCAAATTGAAAAATGTTTAAAACTAATAAAGGAATTCGGAGAATATTCTGGATTTAAAATTAACAAAAACAAAACAATTATAATTACAAAAAATATGTCTGAAAAAGAAGGGCAAGTATTGAGAGATAAATCTGGCTGCAATTTAGGTAAAAAAGCAAGGTACCTAGGAATATGGTTAACCAAAAGGAATGCGGATTTGTTCGATAATAATTATAAGAAAATATGGATAGAGGTAAAGAAGGATATGGCAAGATGGAACAAGTTAAATCTGTCATTATTGGGAAAAATTGCCGCTATAAAAATGGCAATATTCCCAAAAATCTTATTCCTTTTTCAAAATTTACCCATCGTAAACAATGACAAGATATTTGATGATTGGAATAAAGATTTACGAAAGTTTATATGGGGGGGGGGAAGTCATCTAGATTTAAGTGGTCATATTTAATGGACACAAGACTTAGGGGTGGCTGTGACCTTCCAGATTTTAAGTTATACTACCAGGCTTCTACTTTGGTCTGGATTAAAGAATGGGTAAATTTGAAAGATAATAAATTATTCAATCTGGAAGGTCATGATATAAGATATGGTTGGCATGCTTATATGTTTTATGATAAAGTTAAAGTTAACAAAGGATTTATGAATCATTGTATAAGAAAAGGATTATTAAAGGTATGGGAAAAAGTGAAAAAAGTATTTTATTTTAAGATCCCATTATGGGTCTCACCCCATGAGGCTTTTTTGTCTAGGTGGTACAAGACAGAGGATTGGATAAGATATACAGAGTTGGTCAAGAAAGGAAGAGACATGACAATAACATTAGAACCGAAAGAAAAACTACAAGTTAGATATAACATTAATTGGTTTGTATACTTACAATTAAAAGAACACTTTATAGAGGATCAAAAAAGGGAAGGTTTTGAACTTGCAGATAACAAATTAGACAAGGTTCTTAGAGTGGAAAATAGGCAAAAAGCCATTGGAACCATTTACAAACTATTGTTAAAGAGACAAATGGAACAAGAAACTGTAAAAGAATATATGTTAAAGTGGGCAAGTGACATAGGAATATCTATCAACATAGAAGATTGGGAGGTAGCTAGAAAAAGAACGTACACATTTACAGCATGTCAGGGGTTAAAAGAGAATTACGTAAAGACGGCGTTAAGATGGTATTATACACCAAAAAGACTTAACAAGATGAACAAAACAATACCAAGTACGTGCTGGAAATGTGGGGAAAATCAGGGGACGCTAATCCATATGTGGTGGCGATGCAAAAAGATCAAAAAGTTTTGGAACCAAATACATGACATAATGAAACAAATGTTACAAGTGGAACTAGGATTTGTGCTGGAATTGTATTTGCTAAATATAATAAAAAGTGAGGAGGAAAGGAAGGGAAACAAGAACTGGAGAGTCATATTGTATTTAATTACAGCTGCTAGGCTTGTTATAGCAAGAAAATGGAAAAAGAAAGAGTGCCCTAGTATTGAAGAGTGGAAAGACAAAGTAATTGAAATGTTTGAAATGGACATGTTTACAAATAAATTGCAAAATAGGAAACAGGTGAATTTAAAACAAGAATGGAAGCAGGTGATAGATTATAGGGTAAGAAATTGGGAAATACAAGCCAGTTTAGTATTATAGAACAGAGAAGATCCCAGGGAGATAATCTATGGAAAGCATTAAGAACTAACAATCAGGACAAATATGAAATTAATTGTTAAGAAAATAAAGAAAAAGTTAAAAAGTATCAATAATGACCAACTATTATCCTACCAAGCCAAAACGATACAAATTAGGAAGTCAGTGAAGAATAAGAAAAGAAAATAGACTGAGTTAATAATGGATTTTAAGAGTGATAGAATCGTTTTTGTAGACGCAATTAAGTCTAAAATGGAAGCTTTGTAACGTGTAGTGGGAATAATTTACGAATATATTTTCCTAAAATGTGAGATGTAAAAATGGTATTTATGTGATTACATATAACGAAAGAGGAAAGTGTATGTTTGTTTGTTTATAAAAACGGTAAAAAATAAATTAAAAGAAAAGAAAAGATGACAGATTCCTTCAAGGATGACGTATCTGAAGATGAACCCACAATTTTAGAAAGTAAAGTAGAAGCTGCACTCAAGGCAGATGACATACCAATAGATCTGTTTCAAGCTACAGAGATAAATTCCACTGAAATTTTAACTCAAATATGCCAACAAATATGGAAAACAAAGCAATGGACCACAGACTGGAAATGCTCGATATACATTCCAGTCCCCAAGAAAGAGGACACCAGGGATTGCAGTAACCACTGGGCCATTGCATTAATCTCCAATGCCTTTTTAAAGTGATGCTTAAAAAGAAAAAAAAGACTTTGACCATATATGGAGTGAGAAATGCCAGATTGCCAAGCTGCATTCAGAAAAGGAAGAGGCACTAGGGATCATATTGCAAACATACATTGGATAATGGAGTGCGTCAGAAGAAATTCAGCCTATGCTTTACAGATCAGAGCAAAGTTTTTGATTGCGTAGCTCATGAAACACTATGGACTGATCTTAAAGAAATGGATACACCACAGCATATTTGGTTGTCCTGGTGCATAGCTTATACTCAGGCCAAGAGGCCACTGTTAAGTCAGAATATAGAGAAAGAGAACAGTTTTCCATTGGCCAGGGGGTTGAGGAAAGGCTGCATTTTATCACCCTAATTTATACACTAAACATAGCTTACAGAAAACAGGATTAGACTTAGAAGAAGAAGACATGAACATTGGAGGAAGAAACATCAAGAACATTATTAGACACACCAAATATGGTGTTATAACGATGCCACATAAATGCAGAAGGGCACACATACCAGACGACGTCACCCTTTCACATTTATGTCTTGTAAAAACCCCATCATATTTTATTGATGGCTTAAGATGTCAATAGATCCCCCAAGGCGCATTAGTGCCAGCATTGCTGGTGTTTGAAACTTCATGCTATTGTACTCACATGAATGCAGCGTAAATGGACGGACCGGCCAGAACACTTCTGGGTGAGATTGTGACATCCAGGTAGATGACACACTTTTTATGACCCTCCGTGGTTTACTTGTAAGTTTTTAAGTGTGTTTTTGTGCTTTTTGTAGTTATTTTTGTTTCTATTTTTGAATTTCCCATGCTATGTATTCTTGCGAGAATATGTGGGATTTCGACATCCATTCCTCGTTATTTGCTGGGGAAGCCTTTTCGCGTGGATAAGATAAGTGTGGCATGGGGAGTTCTTTTGCTGGCATAAAAACGGCAGTTATTCCGGCAAAAGAATGGAGTTTTGAGGGGTGGTCTGATAAAGTCTCAAGAGATGCAGATGACATCATACTACTAGGAAAAAATAGCAAAGACTTGGAACAACTATTGAAGAAAGGCAAGGAAGAACATGCAAAGTCAGGGTTACAGCTTATTTATTCATTCATTTTTACTGGCAGGATTGTATATAATAAGTTCAATAAACGAGAATTGTCACTGTCTGTGGCTGCTGCCACACTGTAGAAATACAGTCAGCTCTTCATATCCATGGATTCTGCATCCACGGATTCCACCACCCACGGCTTGAAGATATTCCAGAAAAAAATATGGTAATATATTCAAAAGGCTAACCTTGATTTTGCCACTTTATATAAGGGATAACATTTTACTATGCCATTGTACACAATGGGACTTGAGCATCTACGGATTTTGGTATCCACAGAAGATCCTGAAACCAAATGCTAGCGGATATGAAGGACCCACTGTAATGCAGTTTGACACCACTTTAACTGTCATGGCTCAATGCTATGGAATTCTGGGATTTGTAATTTTGTGAGATCTTTAGCCTTCTCTGTCGGAGACCTCTGGTGCCACAACAAACTACAAATCCCAGGATTCCATAAGATGGAGCCATGATTGTTAAAGCAGTGTCATACTGTATCATTTCTGCAGTGTGGCAGCAGCCTGAATTTCTTTTCTGGCTATTATTACTACCGTACTTGTTTCATTTCATGCTCATTAGTGAACATAATTTTGTTGTAGAGAGAAGGGGGATGTTAAAAAATGATCCACCCCAGGTGTCAAACATACTAGGTACGCCATAATATTTCATTGTGTGATTCTTCTACACTGGCAATATATGTTTCCAGAACAGGACTATCTGTTCTTGGTGGCATCTTGGATTACTATGGCAGCGTGCTACAACCTGTAGGAGAGCCAGTTGGTGTGTGCTAAACATTACAGTGATGGCATGGAGAAGGGGCATCAGTAGCACAGTGTGCAACATGCCCCAAGCAGCACCTGCACAATGAAAAGTAATATCAATGCCAGGAATCAGACTGGTGCACTGGAACAATTCAGTTTAAATGTAATCCATTGGGTTTCCCCCAGAAAATTTAACAGAGAGTAGTTATGGAATAATGGCGACCTATGGGCACAGTTATACTAACTGGAGCAGGGGGTGTATCTGGGTTGGTAGTTAAAATAATTTTCCTAGCTTCCTTTTATGCCTTTAGCTCCCTGAAGGCAGAACACAATTTTGTCTTTCAGAGAAACATTTACTATGAAGCACTGAAGCCTGATGTTTCTCAAAGTGTCAGGTGTAATCCCCTTCCTCCTTGCATGCATTATTGGACCAAGAGCTTCCAAAACACCTCAGCATCACCTAATCTGTGCTATACAGGATGTCAGAGGCCCTAGTCCCTAGACCCCCCCCCCACTGAGTTTTCTGCATTTTAAACTCTGTTTGCAGCAACTGAAGTAAGCTGAGGATAAAGGAGGAAAGTGAAAGGAGAGAAAAACTGGAACATTTCAAAAGCAGTTGGAAAAAATGGGGTGACAGAGGATTTGCCAGGACTGTTCCTACCAGACTGAGTCGCTTGGAGAGTATCAAGATGAAGAATCTAGGATCTTCCTTGTGTCAATAAATAATTTGTCCCATCATCTCTTATCACTGTCTGGACTGGCTAGGGCCTGACGTAGGGCTTGAAGGTAACCAAGTACGGTAGATTCTGATAACATCTGGAGGCTGCAGGCTTCCTGGCCCTGATCCATATGGTTCATGACCCTGACACTGTCTTACCAAGCCATGACAATGCTGGATCTTCTGAAAATTGTCACCTGGGGGTTGTCTTAACAGCCAAAAACCTCCTCACAGAATGCGAGGAAAAACCTACCTGTCTAAATGGCAAGCCATGTTGTTTGCCATTTTGTGAAGGAGGGGGGCCCAAAATGTAAAAAACTACATGGGAAAAGCTTTTGTGGCTTTTCCTGGAGTTTTTTAAAAACTGCAGGAGGAATGTGCATTCCCCCTCATTGGGACAATGAGATACCATAGTATCCCATTTATCTTACCATAGGAGATAAAGTGCAAAGCTGATTGTCCAGACAGGCACAGGCATGAGGTTTGCTAACAGGGCAAGCTCCCAGCATAGCCATGTTGATTTTTTGCCTTAATGAGTGAGCACTAAGGCAAGAAAATGGAGTGCTGTTCCTCCTATTTTTTTTGGGGGGGGGAAGGAAAAATATCACTCCAGCACACCACTGAAGTAGTATTTTTAAAAAAGCTCAGTGGCATCAGATTATGGTAGGTAAAAATGCAAATAATTCACTCACAGCTGCCATCTTGACTGGCAAGCATGAGAAGCTTTTGGGGGCCAAAAAACCATTAAGAAAAGTGAAATACCATTACTGTGGGGCACTCCATTTGGGGGGCTCGTATAGATGGGCCCCTGGACTTCTGAAGATGTGAGCAATGAAAGTCTGCGCTCAGGTCTCTTGGCTTTCAACTTGTTTCCTAATTAGTGGCTTAGCTTTAACCGTGCGTGCCCAGAGACAAACAGAGAGGTTCACAACGACAAAGTTCAAATAAGTAAGAAAGAAGGGTTTTCAACAAAGTGCAATGTAGGTGCAGTTTGATTTTTGTTTGCTTGTTCTTTTGGCATAAATAAAACCTTTTAAGAAAGCACCTGACTATTGAAGATTGAGATAAAAAAAGAAATTGTGCCTAGAGAAGGGAGGGAGGCAGTGTGTAGTACAAATGTCAAAGATGGAAGAAATCCAGTAGAAGCAACGTGATACCTTTTTAATCCCCAGGGACTGGTTCAATGCAAACAACTCAGCTTGTTCTAGGTTCTACATCAGACAATGAATAAAACACTACAATGCATTTGTATGGAGTATCTCTCAGGCAAGAGGTAACATGAATAGTAATTAAAGGGCCAAATCCTTTTCGCTCTTTCTCTCATTTTTCCTCACCACAACCCGTGAGGTGGTAGGCAATTGAGCAGAAATGAGAAACAAGACCTATAAAAGGTTATACAAACTGTGACATGTATTCTTTGTTAGGTAAGAATCCCCCCTCCCCAGTCTCTTTGGCCTGAGAGAAACTACTCTATCCAAAGTCAAAGCTCAGAAAAGTTACTCTGTAGATACAACTCCTGGAATCTTCAACCAATGCCCATGTAGACTGGGGGATTCTGGGAGTTGTAGTTGAAAAACTTTGTCCTAACTTCCCCAACCTGATGCCCTTCAAATGTGTCAAGGCTACAACTATTTTCATCCTCAGCCAGCAGAACCATGCTTGTGAAGGATGATGGGAGCTGTAGTTCAAAGTCTCTGATCAGAGAAGCTTGCTTTGTTCAATAGGGTCAAAACCTGAGTACTTCACATCTTTCTGCTTCCTGTTATCTTTTTTTAAAAAATTCCTTCTCTCTGTGTCTTAACTAATGTAGGGTCACATAAGATTGCTAAACACAGGCTCACTATCTCACTCTGTTTACCAGGGTCTAACCTGATGATATACAGCTATTTCTTTTGGAAATGATTAATCTATTTAGCAATCCATCCCCCAGTTTCCCAGAGTTCTGAAAAAACATGCACATCCCGGAATCTATGACTCCCAAGAGACCCTGTGACAAAAGGAATGTCGTTTCAGCCCTGACTCATCTACAAGTCAGTGTTTTTCTTTGGAACACACTTTTATTTTCCCCCACTTTTTGAGACTTCCATTTGCAATGTGGTAGAACAAAAATCTATTTAGCAGATTGGCACGGCCTTGCATGTACACACATTGCCTCTAGGCAACACTCTCTTTCTTTCTCTCTCTCTCCAATTAAACATGATGACAAATTGAGAAAAAGTTTCCCATACTGTTCTTCTACCCAGCTCCACCCCTTTTTATGTGCACTTTAGACAAACTGGAAGCTGTAAGAAATAGAACATTGTGCATTGGTAACAGGGTTGTCCTTACCATGAGGCAGAGCATGGCATCTGTTGGGAATTTAATAAAATATTTGAGATTGGTTTATCTCAGTAGCAGAGCAAAATAATGAGGGCTTCAGCAGAAGTTTTCTATTGGCAGCACAGCTAAGCCAGCCCAAAAGATTACTCCTCCCACACACAGATTCTAACTATTGACTAAAATAAGCTTCAGTCTTCTTTAGGATTATAAAAGTAATTTACTTACAATATGTCTTGTGCACCATAAGATTACAGAGGTTCAGTACTGTGAGAATATATGCAAGCAGGAAATAAGATCGTACATACTGTTAGTTCCTAGAGCTCTGGAAAGTATGTGAGCTCCATCTTCAAAAGTAAAGATAAAGGTACAAGAGAGAAGCTATTTCATGGCTTCTCTCATAAAACAAAAGAAAGTTGTGAGCGCCTCATGGCTAACTTCAGAGAACAAAGGAAAGGCTATATGCAGCTGGAAGAAAGGGGACCATAAACAAGTAAATAGGACATTAGGCTATAAAGCATTCCTCATGCAGTTAACTCTTTAAGTACCATGCAGCCCATTTGCATGCAAAGGTTGCATTATCCCAACAGCATCTACCTCATGCAGAAGAAGCTGAGTGCCCTACAAAATATGCAGGGCCCTTCCAAGCCCCTTAAAAGCACACAGTGGGCCCTCAGTATCTGCTTCAATTTGGTTCCAGGACCCTCCGTAAATACCAAAATCTGTGGATGCTGAAGACTCATTATATACAATGGTGTAGTAAAATCATATCCCTTATATAAAATGGCAAACAGTAAGGTTTGCTTTTTGGAATTTTTTGTGGGGGGGAAATATTTTTGAACCATGGTTGGTTGAATCTGCAGATGCAGAATCCGTGGATATGAAGGACTGACTGAAGATGTGTTATCATTACAGTTTCTGAATGCAGTTTCTTACTTTCCCATTTCTAAAGTTGCATTTTCGACTTCTTTGTTACAGAAGAAAAAAGAATAATGCTACATTCATATCATTCAATATTTCACAGATGAAACTGGGACAGATGTGGCCAGGCAACATCAGAGTGCACAAGATGGCAAAAGGTATTAACAAGGAAATAATAAAAGCCAAGCAGGCTTAGAGCTGGGTCCCCCATTATCTCCATAAAATGGAAGTCCTGAAGGGCACGCCATTTCATCACTGCAGCCATCACTGCAGCCATCACTGCTGCCTCTCTGCCTCTCTTGGAAGTGAGGAAGCCAACCTACAACATATGACCAAGCCCCCTGCATGAGACCAGCCTTGGAAACAGAGGCAAACTGGCAGCTGAAGTGACAGGCTGGTTTGCTGGGACAGGCTCTTCCAAACAGGGCCTGATCTGTTCCTTCCCGGTGAGAGTGAATTAAAAGATGTATTATTAGTATTGGGCCCTACCCCACCTTCCTACCCCATCTCAGCCCTGTATCTGCCCTGGGGGATGTGAGGACTTTTTGGGGTCAGAACAGGGCAAATGCCCTGTGTCATCAGGCCTACAGGGCTGTAAGATGGGGACAAGATGGGGTAAATCGCCCATGTAGACGAGCCCCTAGTCTTCTGATTTCTTGAATGCAGTCTCCATTCTGATTAATGATTGAGCCAAGGTATGGAAAATCCATGTCTTCATTGTCAAGTTTACATGAAAAATTGATGACAACTTCTCTCCCCCCCCACACAAGGCAGGTGTGATGGACCTACCAACCAAGTTTGTCTCAATGCTCAGCCTGGCTGCCTGTCACTGCCACCCTACTTCAGTTCCCCTTTTAAATTTCTTAACTGGACGAAGGGGCTTAGTCTCCAGATGACCCTTCCTGTTGATAGATTAGGTATGAGTGTGATTTCCTTTGGTTAGTATGGCTGTTACCTTTTCTAGTGAGTGTAATAAAGCCCAAGGAGTCTGTGAACAATTAACAAAACAAACTGGTTGGTTTATTATATTCAAGGTTACAAACTTCCACTGTTCAGTACTCTGCATACAACATTGTTTCTTTTCTTATAGTTTTTAAAATTATTTCTATTTGGTGACAGACTATTTCCTTAACGATATACGTTAATACTCTAGTCTTTTGAGTAAATTAACCAAATTGCCTTCATACACGACACTCTAATTATCTCTCAGACAACAAACTCATCCACACTTTCTCTCACAACTCCCAACTTCAACAGTTAACCTCAACTGACACTCTCTTAACTGACATTCACTCAGATCATACTCTCAGAAACCCCTCCCATCACAGTTTCCTGTGCTAGGATTGGCTCCCACATTTTCTCATCTCATTTGGTCAGAGGCCTCTCCCATTACAGCTCCCTGTGTTGGGATTGGTTCCCTCTTTTACAGGCTTTCCAGCTCTAGTTCTCCACAGCAGGTCTTCCTCACTGCCCTCCAGATATGTCTTGAGCTGTTTTTGCACAAGAGATATAAATGGCTTCTACAGGCCTCTTAACAAGCGAGCAGACTGGATGCTCTGTTGCACGGGCTTTCTGTCTTCCTGCTGTGGGCTGCATGGTTGCTGAAAACTGGCACTAGGCCAGGGGCAAGACCCATGATTGAGCCCCCTTCCCTGTATTTCCCCACAAACCAAATGATGCTGCTTTTGTGAAACATGTCTTTTAAGTGATACAGGTTTAATTTAGGACTTTATCAGATTAGCATCTAAAAATGCTGTAATTCTACTATTGAGGAAATTGGAAACAGTGTGGCATGATCACAGTACAGTTGTCCCTCCGTATCCATGGATGTGGTATCTATGGATTTAAGTATTCATGGCTTGAAAATATTCTTTAAGAAATAATAACCCCAAAAGCAAACCCTGATTTTGCCATCTTATATAAGGGACACCATTTTGCTATGCCATTGCATATAATGGGATTTGAGTATTCATGGATTTTGGTATCCATGGGGGGGTCCTGGAACCAAACCCCAGTGAATATGAAGGGACAACTATAATTATTGCAAGTTGCTGTAATTGCATGATACTACCAACACAGGATTATTGCACAACCACCACTAATGGTTTAAAAATAGGATTTCAGCTTGTGCTATAGTAAAACACTTCTCTTCTTGTTGCCTTCTAATGACAGGAGATTTTCAGACACGGAAAAATCGTCCCTTGCCGCGCGAGCAGCCTCCCGAAACTGCTGCGCGGCAAGGGTATTTTTCGGACAACGCTGTGCCTCTTGCGAAGCCGTCCGTGTCACTTCCGTGAAGCTTGGGACGGCTCCGCGTCATATTTCAATCACGGAGGCTGCCCGTGCTTGAAATATGGCGCGGAGCCGTCCCAAGCTTCACGGAAGTGACACGGACGGCTTCGCAAGAGGCACAGCGTCGTCCGAAAAATACCCTTGCCGCGCAGCAGTTTCGGGAGGCTGCTCGCGCGGCAAGGGACGATTTTTCCGTGTCTGAAAATCTCCACAGAGTATTAATGCTTTGTGCTAGCCCAAAAGAAAAAAAATTCTCTTACTTCTGTGATTTTGCATGGGTGAGATTTTGGCTATTCTTGTGAGAAGACGTGACTTCAGTTAACACCAAAAACAAATACATAATGAAAGAACTTCACAAATAAACACTTAAACATAAAAACATACCAAGCAAAGGTGACAGTTCATTAAAACAGTGTCCTGTTGGTTCCCTTCATGTTTCCCCCTGGAAGTTTAATTATGTGTTCTCATTGTGTAAGGGGAGGGAGAAAAGAGGACCGCCCATTCACGGTTTAGTTGTGTGATTACAGCAGGACATAATTTTTCTTGCATGCTGTCAATACTGCAAAAAGAGTGATATTGAGGACTATTTACAGCTTTTGCCCATCAGTGAAAAGTTACACACAATTAACAGGTGGAGCACATATGGACCATAGGAGGATGATGATGTTGTGCAATAACAGGAGCCCATTTGTGTTACTATCCTGTCATAATTGTGCAATTTCAGCATCTTGTGATAAAGTGTTTGAGAAAGAGTGAATATAAACAGAAAACATTTATCTAAAGGGCCTTCATAGTGGCTGCTTCCAGCCTGTGGAACTCCCTTGTAAGGGAGGTTGGCCTGCCCCTGCCATCTTGTCCTTCTGTGGAAGACCAAGACATTTCTACTTACCTGGGCTTTCAGTGACTGAGTGGCTGCTGAGGATGGAGCCTTTATTATGAGATCCTGAACATTTTCACATTGTGGGAAACAGAAAGGAGACAAGTATGAAAAGCATTAATGGTCCAGCCTTTTGTAGAGTATTGTTTAGAACTCCAGGGATTTCTGTTGAATGCCTCTAAAGAAGGCCTCTTCTCATACTGGCCGAACCATGTTGGGCTTTTAAAGGAATAAACAGTTGATCATTTAGTAGCACATGGAGGTTCTCTCCTTTTTGTTTGCTGCTTAGCTACATACTTTTCAGTACTTTCTCAACATGTTTGCATTGGAAAAAATAAAATAAAAAACAAAGAACAAAAAAGAAAAGAAAAAAGAAAAATAACATTGGCCGGAATCCTGTTTGGGACTTAGAGTTATGCATTTGTAACTGTTTGGTTTTCATGATCCCTACATATTCTCTAGTTTAGGGGACTCATAGAGACCAAGAAAGTCCCCAATTCCCACTTACCAGGAAGCAGCTGCTGCAGTTAATGGGGATCTGTTTCACTGTCCCTTGAGAAGCAGCTGACTGCCTTTCCACCCCTCAAACACACACACCACTCATCTCCATTGTGAAGGGGAGTTGTGACAGGCACCCTGCTTCTGTCTGTCACAACAGGGATCACTTGCAGAGGTGGGAATGGGAATGTCATTCAGCTGCTTCCTGAGCGACAGGAGAATGGATTCCCTTTGACTGCAATCACTGTTGGTAACTGTGCATGTGTGTGTGTGTGTCAAATTGGGATTCATTGCATAGCTGCATAACTACGGTGATTATCTGGGACATGTACTTTATATTAGTTCAGGCTAGCATAGCCAGGTGAACTAAGGGACAACACTCCTGTCGCTTCAATGGTAACACAGAAGAGGGGACTTCAGCAGGTGTTGTTTGTGTGACAAGGAACACTTGCTGAAGTTGCCTCTTTTGCAAAATGATTAAAGAGGCAGGAGCCCTGCCCTTTAGTTCATCTAGCAACCTTAGCTCAGGTTTTTATGTGATGTCCAACAGGGAAATAATGCTATTTTTTCCTTTTTAAAAATTTAATACAGGACTACAAAGGTCCAGAAAATTCATAGTGGTCCTAAATTTTCTGCAAGTACTGTATTCATAGTACAGGTCACCTGCCATATCCACAGGGAATACATTCCCAGAATTACTGTGAATACTTGAAACCACGGGTAATAGCCAACCCCATAAAATCACACTGGAGGACCTAGGAAATGCCTAGAGAGGCCGCCCCTTTAGGCTTCTCCAGCGTGATTCTATGGTAACTCTGACAGAAGTTACCATACAGTTGCACTGGAAAACCTAGGAAATGCCTAGAGAGGATACATCTTTAGGCAGCTCTAGCATGATGCCCACTGGAAGTTACCATAGAGTTGCACTGGAGAACCTAGGAAAAGCCTAGAGAGACCATGTTTTTTGGATGATGGATAATTCTCATGCATACAAGGGCAGGGTGAGGGGAAACCTGCAAGCACAAATAATGACTTAAAGTCTAAAGAACAAGGGTGTCATATTTGGTTGCTGTGCTAAGTGTACGGGCAAATAAATTCACAATGAAGTGTTCAATAATGTGGTATGAGAATGAATGATCCTTACTCTGAGTAGTGCTAGGTCACTGCTGTTCTGTGGCTTCAGCAGGATCCTCATTAGCTCCCCCCCCCCCAAAAAAAACTGCTTGAGCATCTAATGACTGGCTTTCATTACCCCCCTCTTCACTACATGATGATTTTGTAAACAAAGCCCCGGCTGAATAAAATTGCCTGAACCTGTTTTCTTTTTAACATTCTTCTCACTTTTTCTTTTCTCTTCTGTGTTCCATATTTCTAATTTACTCTAGAATGTTAATTTCACCATAAAACAATGCCCCAAACACACACACACAGACTTGTCCACATCTGCCATTGTGGTTACTGTTCCTTCTAGAGCTTTGTAAGACATGATTTTTGAGCAAATGTTAGCTGTGTACCCTCCAACATTTCACAGATAAGAGTTGGGATGCATGTGGCCAAGGAAGATCAGAGTATGGTCGAGATGGCAAAGACGATTAGCAAGAAGAACACACAAGCCAGGAGAGGCTGAAGCAGTTTGCCTTTACTAACTTTAGAGGGAAGGACAAAAATCTTTCCCCTCCTCTACTCTCCCACCCAGCTAAGTTAACTGGGTGCAAACCTCTTTTGCACTTTGAACTCAGTTTTCAGCAAATGAAGTAAGCTGACAACAAAGGTGGGAAGCCTGGGAAATAAAGTAGGACCTTTTAAATGCAGCTGAAAAGTGGGATGACATGGGATTAATTGGGACTGTCCCTGCCAAACTGGGACAGTTGGAGGATGTGGAACTGGGACATAATAGTTCTATGAACTGGAATCTATTACTAGGCCCTAGCAGTTGGGGTCTCAAGGTGTTGTATTTTATCATGTCTGAATCAAGTTAATAGATATTGATATGGCAACTTGAAGACACATAGACACACATACATTGATGTAAGCTAGGACCTAAATACCCTAAAGTACATGACAGTAATGTCATGTACTGGCTTCCTCAGACTTAGTAACTAGCAGTTTCAGAGTTAACCAGTAAAGTTTATTGGTGCAGTAATCAAAAGAGCTATCCCTACAATATTGTTGCTCACAATAAAGTTATTTGCAAAGCAATAAGTTAAAAATAATTTACCATCTACAAAATCTGGCAGGCTATACGGTCATTGGCTATCCATCATCCCCACTCCCTGTTCCACCGAGAGTGGGCGCATCCCATCTTTCCCATGGCAAAGGCCAGATGCAAACTTTAATCAATCAGTTACAGACATAGAACATACCCTCCCTTCTTCCAGTTATACTACAGGCTCATTAGCAAGTACAAAGGAATGCAAACACAATTAGCCACAAAGCGATAGGAGAACAGAGCTGAAGTTGGCAGGAGAAGGGCACGTCTGGGACCAATCCTGGCACCAGGTCCCATCTGATCTTGGAAGCTAATCAGGGTAAACCCTGGTTAGTACTTGAATGGGAGACCACCAAGAAATACCAGGTGTGGTAAGCTATATTTCAGAGGAAGGAACTGGCAAAACCACCTCTGGGTATTTCTTACCTAAGAAAACCCTACAAAATTCCTGGGGTTGCCATAAGTCAATAGGTGACCTGAAGGCACATATACACACATGGATCAAAGACTTGGATAAACTGAGATTTACCAACAGGCATTACAGCAACTCTCTAGTCAGCTGAAATATCCAAATGTACTTTGTAATATATTTTTGAGTTCTTTTCACTGTCCAGGCTATTTAGAGATCCAGGGCCCAGGGATTTCCCTCCACCTCCCCTCTTCTCAGTCCTTGTATGCTGTGCTTCAAAACAGTGATTCTGGGCAGAGTATGGGATTTGAACCTTTACCTGGAGGGATGCTTGTGGGCTGACCATACTGAATGATTGCTGCCTTTGAACCCTTGGCTGACAAACCTGAAGGTATTGTAGCATTAGGCAGTTAATCTACTGCCACACCTGCTGCATAATTGGCTCATAGTATTGCTTGGTCTTAAAACTTGAGTTACTTAAGGACTACCTTTCTCCTAATACAGATTGCCTATCCAGTTGGCCCTTCATATCCATGGATTCTGCATCTATGGATTCAACCAACCACAGTTTGAAAATACCCCCCCAAAAAAAAATTCCGAAAAGCAAACCTTGACTTTTCCATTTTATATAAGGGACACCATTTTACCACGCCATTGTATATTATGGGACTTGAGCATCCATGGATTTTGGTATCCATAGGGTGTCCTGGAACCAAACCCCAGCAGCTACCATGGGCCTACTGTACTCTGACATCTAAAGTCTTGTTCCATGTGCCTTTGCTGGATAAAATTTGTGAAGTATCTTATGTGACAAGGGACTCATCAGTTGTGGGGGTCAAGTTTCTGGAATGCTCTCCCCAGAGAGGCCCATCTTGCACCTACACTTTGGCTCTTAAGGGAGCAGGTTTAGACCTGGCTGTAAGGCTGCTTGGCTTGATTATTTCTTCTTCCATTTTTGCAAGCTCTTCCCACACCCCAATTTTTTTTGCTCTGTTACTCTTATTTTTGTTTTCATTCCTGCCTTTGCAACTTGAATTATAATACTGCTTTATTAGTCCTATCCTGTTGCATATTTTGTTGTGAAGAGTCAAAGCAATCACACGTCTGCAAGGAGAGGGCTAGAAAAGCAGCACCTAACCCAATTACAATTGCCAAGCTTTTGCAGAATGAGTGGAAACATTAATAGTTAAAGTGTTATAACATTGACATTAGCTTGCAGTCCAAATATGTCATAAGACTGCACAGAAGGGGGGGGGAAGCCCTTTCCACTGTTTTACATTACTGAACAAAGCTGGCTTTATCAGCAAATTATGTAGATGAATTATGCACTGTAATAAAAATTATGATTTCTCATATTTATTATTGATTTTACATCACCCCCAGTGCACCACGCAAGTTACTTTGCAAGATCAAGTAAAAATATGCCAGATAAAAGATAAATGTTAATGATCAAAGGTAAGACCAAGAAAAGAAAGTAAAGTTTGAAGATAAAACAAGGAGATCCCTGTATAAACTTGTTTCATAGAATAGAAGTTAGGATTATTTGGGGCCAAATCTTCGCCAGACAAAATTCAGTCCGAAAGAGCTTGTTGAAGCTGAGAATGTTAGCACAAGTAACTCAAGTTTTCTTGCAAACTACATTAACAGAAGACAGGTTTGGTTGCTAAATATGGCCTGGGATCTGGATAGAACAGTGTATTTTAAGCTATCCTCAGGGAAATCCTAACTCATCTTTTAGTTACTGCATAAGATAAGAATCCAGGTCAATACCCTCCAAATCATTTGCTGACTTTGCACATGGCAAAAACAGTGTGGGTACACTGCAGTCTTTATTCATCTTAAAAATATCAAAAGAAGGAGAAGACACACCCTCCCCAAGAAAGGGTATGTAAACAACCAAAAATATTTTCCAGCCTAGCCTTCAGTGTTTATGGCAACACTGGCAATATCTTTTCTAGCATTGGTGGACCACTATGAATATAGAAATACTATATGGGAAACGGTTTTGCAGGTTATTGGCCAGATCAGATCATATAAAGGAAGTGAAGGCTGTCAAGACCATTGCACAAACTGCTAGTGAAGAATCACCTTATGGTGACTTTTCCTTTGTCAGAAATTAATACAGAATCGGACCTTGAATCCTGAAAGCTCTGACATTCTTGCTGTACAGTGATGGAGAACAACTTGGAATTGGCACCTGTGTAAAATAGGAGACAACCCAGAAATACACAAAAAAGGAACTAAAATGTAAAACTAAAGCTTGGAAAGTTGCTTTTAAAAAGCACCGTAGTACATTCCTATTCCTTGTTACAGTGCAGGGGCAAAATGGAAAAAAATGTTGTTACACATGATAACTGTAAAAAAGGAACTTGCTACAATACTATTTATGTCACACGTTTCTTTTTTATTGCAGAATTCATGAGAGAACGGTATCGAACTCGAAAAGGTCCACTCAAAATGTGTTGAAAAATGCCTAACAATGATCTTATTTTATTTATTTATTTATTTATTTATTTAGACCCGCTCTTCAGCCACAAGGCTTGAAAAGTAGCTACAGAACATTGTTTGCCACATCAAAAGAGGGAAATTATTTTCACTTGTGACTTTTGAAATATAACTTTGTCATTCCTTTCTTACCAAAGAAATGAGCTCATCCCACCCCCCCACACATTACTTGTAACATGTTACAGTTGGCCCTTGGTATCCACTGGGGTTTGGTTCCAGGACCCCTCGTGGATACTAAAATCTGTGGATGCTCAAGTCCCGTTATATACAATTGCACAATAAAATTGTGTCCCTTATATAAAAATGACAAAAGCAGGGTTTGCTTCTTCAAATTTATTATTTTTTAAAAAATATTTTCAAACCTTGGTTGGTGGAATTCATGGATGACAATTCTGTGGATATAGACGGCCAACTGTACCTCTCTCTCTCTGGCTTTTCTTTGCAAACGAAGATTCAGGAAGGACTCATCCCATGCTTTCTGCAAGCACGCTGATGACTAAAAAGGCCAATCCGAGATAAACAAGTCCGGTTGCAGAAAGCACAGCAGAATGTCTCCTTGGGTGATGTTTCCGGGTTGTGATTCTTTCTGAGTTGTCGTTTCTCTTCAAGACTTGTTTGGCGTGAGTTCTCAAATAAGCTCTGTGTAAAATGCATATGCATGCACGCGTACACAGTCAAATCCACAGCTACCAAACTGCATATTATTTACAGATGATCTTACCATTATTTAAGACAAGTCACGTGAACTGTGAAAATTCAAGGACTGTTACTCAGAGCATATCCAGACTGATTAAAAAGACCAGAAAGTCCCAGATGTTGTTCCTGTTCTTTCTGATCTTATTTTGGAGATCTATACATGTTTTGTTCATCCCAGAATATTATTTTTTCATCTCCAAGTATGATCAGAGACTTTTTATACCATCTCCCCTGGTTTGCTTATTTTAAGGAGATTTTCAGACAGGCAAAAATCGCCCCTTGCCGCGCGAGCAGCCTCCCGAAACTGCTGCGCGGCAAGGGTCTTTTTCGGACGACGCTGTGCCTCTAGCGAAGCCGTCCGTGTCACTTCCGTGAAGCTTGGGACGGCTCCGCGCCATATTTCAAGCACGGAGGCTGCCCGTGATTGAAATATGACGCGGAGCCGTCCCAAGCTTCACGGAAGTGACACGGACGGCTTCGCTAGAGGCACAGCGTCGTCCGAAAAAGACCCTTGCTGCGCAGCAGTTTCGGGAGGCTGCTCGCGCGGCAAGGGGCGATTTTTGCCTGTCTGAAAATCTCCTAAGCCAGTATAAAATCAGAAAGAACAGGGACAAAATCTGAGACTGGATGTGCCCATTAGTAATCTTTGGAGATGGTGAAAATAAGAAAAGGTAAGTGGGTGGCATAGAAGATGAACAAACAGGGCATAGAGCCATACGTTGAACCATTCCTTTCTTCTTCCATGATGGTGTCTCCAACTGATCCAGTGACCAGAGACAGAGATTATCACCACATTTTCACATCTTAACCAAAAATCAATTTTCACCAACAGGTTGGCTGCATTTTTATGCTGTCCTTTCCCCCTCCTTTGTATTTTCTTGATGTCACCCAGTGTGTTCCCCTCCCCACGTATCTTTGAATATTAATACTCCTATTATAGGAGTAAACCCGCAACGGCTAGGTGAAGGTTTGGGCTGCTTTGAACACAGGTGCTTATAATGTAGGACCCCCATATCTGCTGGGGACTGGTTCTGCGGGCCCCCTATGGATACTGAAAACCATGGATAATAGCGGATGCCATTGAAAATAATGGGACTTCTGGTTTAAAATACCATAGAGTTGCCTTGGAGGACCTAGAAAATGGCTAGACAGGACACATTTTCTAGGAAGACTCTATGGTAGGTGCACTGTTTTGTGTCCCATGGATAATTGAATCAGAAGATAATGAATCAGTGGATACGGGGGTCCTACTGTAGTGAATATCTGCTTTACTCCTTTTAGGCTGTCACTGTGGTTCCTTTAAAGAACTGTGGGAGGCTAGGGGGCCACATTAGCCCCTTAGAAGACTTTGGAGGGATGCAACCCCCCTAAATGGCTTGGGTCCAACTTATCTTTTGAACCACCTCCTCCCCGCGCAATCCAGTCCTCTGGGAGGAATTTGCTTCAGCCACAAAATCTAGGCTGTCTGCAACCTCCCAGAGAGCCTTTTTGGTAATCTAATTTAATATCTTTTTATGGGGAAGGGTGGGGGCGGGTGGTGCTTAGGGATTTTACTCAGTATTGTTGTAGTTTAATTGTTGTACACCACCCCAATTGTTTTTAACAGAGGGGTGGGGTAAAAATAATAATAATAATAATAATAATAATAATAATACCATTTTTGCCCCCAAATGCCCTCTGGGGGGTATTTTTGCCATGTTTTTCGTGCCCCCACCATGAAACCACTTAGGATCAGGTGAAGCATTTTTAAAATTAACAAGTGACTGGAAATCACTTTCAGTTGCACTTCCTGTTTTTTTAAAGGCCTCACTTGGGCAAAAATGGTAGAGGAGGGGAGAACATGGTGAAAATGCCACCCCCCACACACCTTTTTAAACACTTTATGTGCATGTTTGGCATCATTTCAAGCTGCAGGTGTATGGTTCTTAAAAAACCTGCCTCAGTTTTTGCCAGGCCCACTTTCTCTTCATGTGACAAGAATGTATTGAAAAGAAGAAGCAAGAGGAAACCCAGATGCACAAGTCACAGATTATTTTATCACATATTCATACCTGTGTGGCAAAATACTTCTTCATAGTAGGTAAGTTTTAGAGAGCTCACCCTGGTATAGTGGTGCAATATATGTACACATACGTGTGTGTGTGTGTGTGTGTGTGTGTGTGTGTGTAAAAGAGAGAGAGAGATAGACTTGGGAGTTTTGTGGCTTTGTACTTCTTGCTCTGTTTCTATGCTCATTCTGGACCTCTGCTTAAAACTGTGTATTTTTCTGCTGCGTATTTCTGCACAGCAGAAAAGATGGCCATTAAGACAACATCAGAAAACCCCTCAAAACAAATGCAGTCCCAAACCAGAAAGCAAAAGAGGAGACTGACTTGCACAAAACTTGCATGTTTATATAGAACATATTATAAATCATATTATATATCATCCACACCATGTGTTTGAATACTACACCTTGTGTGTGTAAATTTGGTTTAGCAGGATTTCAAGTATATTTTATTGGGTAAACTAGCCAAGCATTACTTTAGTTTATTCTGCAGAGTGGTTTGCCCCATCTTGTATATAGTTTGGTTTGTAAACCATCATGTAAATGTTAGACTGGACATGATTTAATGCCACCTGGTAGAGGGTAGCCCAAAACACATACCCTCCAACATTTCACAAATAAAACCAGAAGCAGCTGGAAAAAATATATGGTGACAGAGGATGAATCAATGGCAAACTGGTACAGGTGAACGGTGTGATCCCAATTTTTCACCATTTATACATATATTGGCTATCACAGGCATCAGTACAGGCAGACCCCTGTCAAGATTTTGCATCAAACTGAGCCTGGGTGGTTCAATGCCATCTGAGAGAGCAGGGGCAGGAATCATGCAACCTTCCAGATGTTGCTGAGGCACAACTTCTGGCATTCCTCGCCTTTGACTATGCTGACTCAGGCTGCTGAGAGTTGCAGTCAGGTCTAGGACATTTCAGTGCAGCCTGTTCAGAGTGGCCATTTCAGTGTGGCATGGTTCTGCTTCCATATCGATTGATAATTTATATTTTTGTCAAGAAAATGCAATCAAAGCCATTTCTATTTGGTAGGGATTGTCTTGCAAAAACCATTTGGGTAAGGGTTAGGGTTCAGGTAAGGGTTAGGGTTAAGGCTATTATCAATGATCAATAATATCAATTGATAACATAACATTGGTTGGACTCTACAATTCCCGCCCTGGCATAAAGAGTAATCTCCTGTATATGAGGTGGTCCAAATCATTTGGAGGAAAGTAGTGTCACACCCCCTGGCTTCTTGTATGTTTAAAACGGGGGGGGGGGGAATCAGCTCTATCCCATAGTTCCCCATAATTTGAGCAATGCCACTAAAGGTGCCATTGTACAATAGATTTCAGTAAACTTAGCCCAATTTATTTCTCAATTAAAGCCACAAAGGATCAGTCTGCAAGTTTATATAGGAGCCAAAATTTGAACTCAAGCCTATCTCAGGTCTACAGCAAGCATTCTATCCAATGGAACACTTTGGGGCTACCAGGGAGGTCAGTCATTCTGAGTTGTGAATAATAACCAATGTAGAAGTTGTATATTATAAGGAAGGGAGGAAAGAAATTGTAGGTAGCTTGCTAGAGAAAGAGATAAGGCGATCCTGAGATATTTTGACTATTTCTATCAAAAAGGGAATGTCCCCATTGTTCATTTGGCAAATGAGAAAGATGCTGAGCCCAGTAGTATTTGATGTTACGCACCGCATCTGTCTGAGGCAGTCTAATGCTTAGTATTAGTTGTAAGAAGATTCCATGAGTCTGAGTTAAAGCAGAGAGGAGGAAATGAATACCACCCATAGCTAGTCATGTAATAATAGTGTGAGTTCCCTCACAGCCGTCTTCCTGTCTCCCTCCTTCAGCTGCCACAGCTCATCCCATTCCCTTTTGTGAATGATCTTTGTGTCATTGCTATCGCAAAGAGAATTCGGAAAGAATTTCCTCCGGCTGCTACTCGATACACTATTATTCACCTCTTATCATTTTAGCAAGGCAGTTTGCTGCTGTCAGAGGTAATGGAGACTGTACCACTAAGAAAATTGGCTGTAATTTATTTATCAATTGTTTTCTGCATACCACAAAATAGGCCATCTACTTTATGGCTGGGTCTAAGGTATTTGAGAGCCCCTGAAGTTCATGGTTTTCCGGTATTCTAAGTTCTACTTATGGCTTTTCCTGTATATGACACACTACACCACCCCTGTGGTCTTGAAGGCTGTTTTCTTCTTTGCTTTCTTTAGTCACAAATCATTCTGAGGCATCCCTTAAGTGCATTTGTATTGTTAAGTGCACCGGCCTGATTTGGTGTTAATTCAATTTGAGTGCCCTTAATATCTTGTGGGGGGTGAGTGATGCAATGCCTGCTAGCCGTACCTTGTAAAAAAACAGGTTCCAGGTCTGCTTGAAAGCCGTGCACCTTTCCCCACAGCAATTTACCAAAGTTGCTGATAAAATTTTCATAAGGAAACCTTTTTAGTCTGACCCTATTGTGTTATCTCACCATTAAGACCCAGGGAATTGAGCTTGTCTTCTGGTGACAGTTTATCACATTCTCCATTATTGCTGTGTGCACAGGACCTGATGGGTCACATCTTAAGCGGCCTCCTCCTTTAACCAAGAGGCACTATTTGCAATACCAGAACCTGGGAGCTTTCTCTATTGTTGTTTTCTCTGACTTTCTCTTTGTCAGTATAACTGAACAGCACTCTTTTAAAACCAGTCACCTCTCACCTTTCTATGATGGGAGATTTGGGACTAGAAGGAAAGAGAAAGAAAGGGAGATGCAAGGAATATTAAGAAAGTGAGAATTGCACTGGGTTGTTCTTATAGACGGGAAGAAAACTCTTCAGTGAAAGTCTAATGTGAAAAGAATGATGATCGATGCTGTCTCTCTGTTGCCAACTGAAGCAGGTTAGGAAAATATTGACTTTGCTGGTGGACAGTCACAATTTGGACCAAAGTGGAAGATGATGATTTATGCGATGCTCAGTGCTATTTGAGCATGTGTTTGAGATCCACTTTTTGGTAGTTTCTTTTCTTTTCTTTCTCACAAAGCTGCACAATCCAGTACAGAGGCATATGTCCTATGCTTAGAGGCAGCAAGTGCCAGGAAAGGCAGGCTATAGTAGGGGAAAGCAGTTTCATGGGATTTAAGCCACCCCAGGTCATACATTGGTAATCCAGGAAGTTCACAAAAAAAAGGGGGGGTGCTGTAGCAGGGTCTCAGCCATTCCAGAATCAGTCATAAAGAACCAGAAGTCATGATAACCAAAGCAAAAGCGGGGGGGGGGAGGGACAATGAGAAGTACCACTTAAGCCATCCCAGCAATGGAGAATCCAAATAAATCAGTGGAGAATCCAAATAAAGTTATGAGAAACAAGAAGTATAGAGAGAATTCCTAGTCCTAGCAGCTTCTGGAAGATTTATAGCCACCTGACCTTGAGACACCAGATAGTTAGTGTGGTGTGAAACCCAAGGGCAACCTTCAAAATGCACCAACCAACATTACCAAACTGTTCAGCCTGGCTGCCTCCACCCTCTATTCCTGCCACTTTCTTTATAGTTCTTCTTTGGTTCTCTCTTTTTTTTTTTAACTGAATCAGGGTTGAACCTTCTTAACCAACTAACACCAACGATGTGTGGTGTTTTCTCTGGTAAGTGTGGCTTTACCTGCCTGTATAATGAATGACTCACAAGGAGTCTAGATGTTCTGAATAAGTAACAAAGGATTGATTTATTAAAGCATAAAGATGAAGTTACTGTGTAGCAGTCTGGTGTTCATAACTGTGTTGGAATAACTATACAGGATATCACTATGCAGTGACCAATAATAAATATACTAGTTCACAGATGAACCCTTTGGTTTTACTAATGCTTTCAATTATATCCCAGATTCATTCACCCTTTGTTTATTCAGACTTCCAACCACTGCACACAGTCTTCTTGAATCCAAACCTCACTCAGACTACACACAGACTTAACCTCACACACACACTGATTCCAAACACACACTGACAAATTGACTCTCCTAACTGGCATGCAATCTCTTCAAACACACAGAAACCCCTCCCATTACATCTCCTGCTCTGGGATTGGTTCCCGCATGCAGATTCTTGCATATCACAATTAGTTGCTCAGCATTTCTCATTTAAGCTTCTGCAAGAGATGTTGACTCTTTTGATGACAATCCTTTTCTTGTCAATAATCTGGAAAGTGTCTCCTTGGTGTTCATCAATTCCAGCTGAGGTGGATGAGGTCTTCATCAGCTGGATCTGGCAGTAGCTACCCAAATACATGGAGGGGGCTGTTGTCTGGAGCCAGGTGTCTTTCTAGGTTTGACTCTTCTGTGTTAGATTCCTTGAATTTCACAGCTTGAGTTAAGACAAAATTAAGGTTGATTGATTTCAAAGGCTGAGGGCAAACACACACACACCAGAAACCTATTGGACCAAACTCTGGCAAGGCAGGATATAAATGAACAATACCACGGACATTTTCTACCCAAAGTAAATTCTTCATTGGCTCTAACAGTTGCTCGTATCTAAGTCAATGGAAGTTTTATAAATTTACTCCAGTGGATGTGGTATTGTACATACTGCACCACAGCTTGTTAAGTGCAACTAGACCTCTTAACTCTTGATAAAAAGGAGTGTGTTTTGGGGGAGGGGGAAATCTTCAGAACTGAAAGAAGATTTGAGAGAATGACCACATTTTGTGATTTTTGCATAGATTGTTTAAAAAGCTCTGCAAAAGCATTCAGTCATGATCTCTGTATATTAGTGTTCCCCCATAGGGCTAGGATTACTAACGTGATCTGTATAGGAAGGACTGTGTGCATTCTAAGTAAGCCTTATTTACTATTAGAAAACCACCACAATCAGCTACATCATGTTAGGGCTTCATCATGTACCCCATGTGAACCCATAGTGGCTAGAATCACATGAAGAACAATTAACCAGAGAAAGAAATGGTGGTTGTAGCAACAATCACAGAGAAAATCAAGTGCCTGGGAAAAGTAGTGATCAAATAAATTGCATTAGAGAGTTACTGGGGTAGTGTTTTTTCCCTTTTGAAAATTAATACTATTATTGACCTTAGAACTTTCATCTCATCCCTGTCTAAATTTATGGGCTCACTGACAGCTCATGATTGGATTTTGTTAACTTCCGTTAATTTACATGTATAATATCTCTGCTTTTGTCCAGTTTGCCATGTGATATTTATGGCTCCAGTTCTGATCACCATACAAGTTAGAAGTTTATAACATTATTCACAATCTTTATGTGTATATTTGTGAGAGTATATAGGGTGTCTAGGAAAAAATAAACTATTTATTTTGTCTCAAAATATAAGAACTTTGTGGCAACCTGTAACATTGGCTGCAGTTTTATGCAATGGATGCATGGATAGAGTACAGTACTATTTATGAAGGCTGGGAGGTAATCTGCTGCTGCATTTAAGACATAGTAGAATTGTGCCTGTAGAACTCATAGGTTAAAATTCTGTTGTTACTCCTTAGTAGACTCATTGAGTCAACTAGATTTATGTGTGCGTTGACTCACCATTCAACGATTGGATGGGTCTACTCCAGTTGGAACTAACCAATAGGGTTTTGACCACAGAATTGTACAGTCTGCTCCCCTTATCCACAGATTCTGCATCCATGGGTTCCACCGTCCATGGCTTAAAAATATTCCAGTTTTTTTCTCCAAAAAGCAAACCTTGTTTTTTTGCCATTTTATATAAGGGACACCATTTTACTATTCTATTGCATATAATGGGACTTTAGCATCCAGATTTTGATATACATTTGGGGTCCTTGAACCAACTCCCAGTGGATACAAATTGGCCACTGTACACAACAACCACCTCATATATTCCTGAACATGTGAGGTAAGAAATGTAGGTGTATAACCAGAGTCATGCTAGAGCATTGTTGTTGTGTGTGTTCAAGTCACTTCTGACTTGGCAAGGTTTATTCAGAGAATATTTGCTCTTAGGCTGAGAGTATGCGTTTTGCCCAAGGTCACCAAGTAGATTTCTATATCTGAGCAGGGATTCAAACCTGAGTGTCCCCAAATCCTAGTCCAACATTCAAACCACTACACCTTGCAGGATCTGCCTTGAACATGTGAGCAGAAGTATAAAGGAACATAAGAACAACCATGATAGATTAGACCAGTCACCCCTAATATCATTTCACACATGAAGAGATTTCAAAGCTTTGATTTCAGTACAGATTCTTGGGTGGGGGACCCCACTGTTTACATTCCTTTAGAGATGGAATATATCTTCAGTGGCTTTGCATTTCTTATCAAAATTATGAATTTTGTATTTCTTTGGGAATCATTGTGATTCACTTTAGTCAAAGTAGAAAATATGTACTAAAATGTGTAAACAAACATGTGCATAGAGAAAATACACATGAATTTTCATGCAGGAAGAAATAAATGATCTCCTAATCTGAGATTTTAAAAAATGGGACAGGAATACAGGTGGAATCTAGAGGGATGCAGCAAAATCGAGATTGGAGAGCTTCTTACATCCCTACTTTTTGTGGTTGAAAGAACAGATGATTGATTCCTACTCTCTGTTCTACGCTTTAACTAGTTTATGATCCAGAAGGGGCCTCCTCTTTTAATCCCATGACTGCCAAATTTGCTCAGGCACCTTTTATAAGGTCTTTTGTCAAACAACTTTTGGAAATCCATGCAAACAATGTCTACTGGATCATCTGTGCCAAAGTTTTTGTTCCCTTGGACTAGGCCCTGCTAGGCCTCATAAGCATACTGCCCTGCCCTAAAAATATTGGGTGGCTTTTGATAGAGAGCATACCCTCCAACTGTCCCAGTTTGGCAGGCACAGTCCCAATTAATACTCTCTGTTGTCCCACTTTTTCAGCTGCTTTTCAAATGTTGGAGTTTCTGTCTCCTCCACCTACCTTCTCCCTTTGTTCTCCATTTATTTAAATTGCTTTAATCTGAGGGCCAAGTGCAAAAGTAGTTTGCACTCAGTTAACTCAGTGGGATGGGGCGGGGAAGAGGAGGGGACAGGATGGACTCTTGCCTATCCCAGTAGATGCAGGTAAAAGCAAACTGCTATAGTCTCTCCTAGCTTGTTTGTTCTTTATCATTAATAACTGCTCTCATCTTGACCACTCTGTGATGTTTCTTGGTCACATGTGTCCCGGTTTTCCTTTGTGAAATGTTGGAGAATATGAAGGAGGCATTCTGGACGAGAGAGCCTGGGAGACATTTTTACCTGCCACCCAACCTTATCCAAAGGGGAGTCTCATTCTGAATTTCTATATATTTAAATGCCCTGCTTAAGGCTTGCTTAATTCCTTCCTCCACCTCTAGTGCTGTTGAATGACAAGCACACTTTGACAGACACTGATTGGCTGTTTTCCAGTTCAGCCCCGAGTAATCACCATTACCCATCTGAGTGGTTTCTCAACTCCTCTAATTACTATCAGTCTGGTCTCTCCTTCTTCCTTTCCTGCACAGACAAAGAGACTTGTAGGGCATCTTTTGCATTTTGTACATGATTGTTTCTTCTCAGTAAACTAAGTCAGAATGCAATCATCAGGTCACCCAGTTTAGCATTTGTCACCAGGAACCGCTTGGAGCCCTGCAAGATGATGAGCATAAAAATAAAACAACAACAATAATAAAAACGGTGTTTGGAACATTAGCTCAATCACAGGGACTAAGTCAAGAGTTGGATATCATTTAAAAAGTGTCATTCATGAAGAAAATACTCCTTTGTTTTAAAGAGTGCTGAATCCTGAGTTAAAGGGAAATTCTGAAATCAAGGTCTTTGGTTTAATAGCAAGAGGGGTGTGTGTGTGTGTGTGTATGTTTTAAAATCTCAGCCATATTGATTATGCTTCGTGAGCATTCACCTAACACTAAGGCTGTATTTGCACCTCCTGCTGCTGCTGTTCGAACACAGCAGGAGCCAAAAGAGAAGGGTTGCATGATGGAACATCATTCCCCTGAAAGCAGGGAAGGGAGATCCAGAAACAACACAGTCCCTCTTCCTGGCTGAAAAGGTTCCCACCAGATCTGTTCTGTAAAAAAGGTTAAATGTGTTAATACCAGCCACATGGTACTCTTAAAAAAAAAATAAACATCACAGTGGCTGTACCATATAATTCCCCCTCACACACTTAAAACATGACAGTTGTGCAAATATTTATTTGTTTTTCAGTTCAGTTTGGTGCTATTGTATCCCCTGACTGCTACTACTTTTTCCTGAATTAGTCACATATGTATTTATTTAGTGCGATCGTGTGCATTGTGTTTTATAAAGGAGAAGAGGAGACGTTCTTACTTTGCTTCAAGGAACTTACAGTCTACTCCAGTTCTCCCAATCTGGCAGGCACAGTCTCAGTTAATCATCTGTCACCCTACTTTTTCATCTCCCTTTAAAATGCTCCATTTCTTTCTCCTCCCCACACTTTAACCCTTCATCACAACTTCAATTTCTGCAAACTGATTTCAAAGTGTAAAAGTAATTTGTACTCAGTTAACGGGGGAGGGGACAGAATCTTGTCCTTCTCAGTAGGCTCAGGCAAAAGCAAACTGCTGTGGCTTTTCCTCGCTTGTCTTGTCTTCCATGTTAATAACTTTTGCTTTCTTCACCACACTCTGATGTTGCTTGGCCATGTGTGCCCCTTTTTCCATGGACTTTTGCAGACACGTAAAAAGTGCTGCGGAGGGCTTGGGAGAGGTACGTGCCTGTTTTGTGGCAGGGGGTCCTTTTCAGATGCCGCCATCCCTCTCGCGTTACCCTCTGTGTTCCTTCCGTGTCGCATGGAAGGAAAAGGTGCCACTTTTTATTCACGAAGAACTTCCATGAGTAAAAAGTGGCACCTTTTCCTTCCATGCGACACAGAAGGAACACGGAGGGTAACGTGAGAGGGACAGCAGCATCCGAAAAGGACCCCCTGCCATGAAACAAGCGCGTACCTCTCCTGAGCCCTCTGCAGCACTTTTTACATATCTGAAAAAGTCCCATCTCTTAAAAGTCAGAGGCTATGGACTTTTTCAGACAGGGCTAAATGCCCCATTCCTGCCCCGCAAGCTCCAAGCCTGTTCCTGCTGTGAAAAAAAGGAAAAATGTTCAAACACTCAGCTGCCGTAAGGCTGCCTTTACGACCAGCAACTGAAATCCTGCTCATTCTTGCTAGAGAACGACCACACAGGAAATTTAAAAATACCACCCCCAACGTCAAAATAGTAAACCAAGCACAAAAACACATTAAAAAAAACAAGTAACCCAGGGAGGGGGGGGAAGGGTGCCACTTACCTGGGTGTCCCATTCGTGCCAGGAAGTGTCCAGAACAGACATCCCCCCCCCACAGCTATCATCACGGGAGAGGAAAGGGACATCTCTCAGGCCACCCTGATTCTGTGACAGAAACAGAATAGGTGGTCCAAAAACGATGTTTCCCCGTGATGAAAATGTCATGGGGAATAGGGATGGGGAGACACGGAAAAGGGGCAATGTCTTCTGAAAGAAAGACTTTTTCCTGACCCTGTTCCTTGTCTCCCACGGAATATATTGGCCATCTGAAAAAGTCCTGCATTACTCAAGTGGTTGGTCTCTGGAATCACAAAATCACTGAGCTTCCTGATTTTGTACAGTTTATCTGACGGTTTGACTGGATTTCAACAAATGGCTGAGATGAACTAAATGAAATATGGCTGCATGATGATAGTAAATGAGGATGATGGAGATGAAAGGCAAATGATGGCAGCTTAAGTGAATACACAAATGTCCCCCCCACACACACCAAGAAAATTGGCATAAAGGAGAGATACATTTTGTGTTTTGAAAAATTGTAGGCAAATGACACATGGTTTCAGCACAGCTCTGGTTCTTCAGCATAACTTCTGATTTTACTTGAAGAAGCTGTCAATATGGGGGAGTTACCGCCCTGCATCTTTAATGTCTCTGTAGTTTGTTTCTCTGTGTGTGCTGATATCTGTACAGAAAATAGAATTTCTACAGGCAGTGGTGAGAAAGGCTGTTCCTGATGGGATTTTCTACTTGTGCAATCCTGTTTATGTCTACTCAGAAGGAACACCCACTGTAGTAAGTGGCTTGTACTCCCAAGTAAGTGGGCAGAGGATTGTAGCCTAAAGATACAAGAGTGCTGCCCCACACTGAGTCTAGTGACTAGTATTAATCACATATGCATTTAGCCAGATCAGTGCCAATTGGTTCCAAGCATCTTGTTCCTTTCCAGGAGTATAATGAATGGTAAAAAGCTAGAAGGGTAATTATAAAAAATTATAAATATAAAAAGAATGAATATGGCCCAGATCTTGGGAATTCCTTTACCTTTAGGGGGGCCTGCTCAGCAATTAATCAAGAAAAACATTGTGGCTTTTTATAACTTTCAAAATTATCAAAAATCTGCTGGAGGTGTGAGGCTCAGGATCTTTTGGAAAAGTATTGCTAAGAAGGAACGTCCCATGTTTGCACCTGCTGCTGCTGAAATATGATCTCCCCATTCTCACCTGCTGCATTTTGACTTTAAGAGCTACGCCAGAGATCGAAATTCAATAGTCATGACTTTTCCTGCCATGCAGAGAAAGTGATATGAAAAGCTTCACCTGTTGAATTTTTGCCTGCCACCTGGTTGTTAAAAGGCATTGATCCTCAGTGAAGAAAAGGTGTCAATCTATGCTGGGGTGGATGGGTACCCCCTGCCAAGAGCTCTTCTAAATGGTCCCCTACAGTTTGCTAGTGATAAGGCCAGCCCTGCTATATTTCAAATTTGCCTTGGTATGTGAGTCAAAATTTACCAGTTCTTATGATTCTCTTTCTTTGCAGAGGACTGATTGTTTGTTTGTTGGGTTGCTTTAAAAAAAAAAACTTTAAAACTAAGAGCAGTGGCCATCACTAGAAAAATCACATCTATCTCTCTCATGAGTGAGAGATAATAAATCACTCTTCACAGGTGAAATCTTTTATTTATGCTTTGGGATTCCCTTTTGTTGAAGAAACCTAGGTTCTTTTGGCTTTGGCGAGCCTGCACTTTAGCAAGTGATTCAAATCAAGCTGACATGCCGTAGTGAACATTCTCGGGGCAATGTGCTTATGACCGCAGTCTACCTGCTACTTGCTCAGCCTTTTTTGAGTAGATTTTGCTGGCTTTGTGTGTAACAAAAATGTCTTCCCTTCCCATCAGGTAGGAGAACAAGAAGTGGATGATAAAGAATGCCCTGATCTTGTGTTGTTTCTAAAGATGGTGATAATAGGCTATTATATGCCCATTTGGGGAAGACAGGAAAGACCGGGACTGAGAGACAGATTTTGCAAAGAGGAATTGGGAGAAGCATGTTTTACTTCCTCCTCTTCCTTCTCTATCATCTTTATATCCCACCTTTGTCTCAAAACTAAGGGCTCATTCACACTACAGAATTATAGCACTATCACAGGCACAATCCTAAATATACACTGGACTGAGTATGTGATGAATGTTGCTGTCCTTGAGCAAGCAGGGATCACCAGCATTGAGGCCATGATATTGAGAACACAGCTGTGCTGGGCAGGGCACATTTCTAGGATGGAGGACCATCGCCTCCCAAAAATAGTACTCTACGGTGAACTCGCCACGGGTCAGCATAAGAGGGACGCTCCAAAGAAGTGATACAAGGACTCCCTGAAACAACATCACAGGCTCAGCCAAATTGATCACCAACAATGGTCCGCCCTAGCCTCACATCAGGAGGGATGGAGACACACTATCCACAATGCTGCAGTTTTATTTGAGAACTCACGCCTAACAAGTCTTGAAGAGAAACGACAACGCAGAAATAATCACAACCCGGAAACATCACCCAAGGAGACCTTCTGCTGTGCTTTCTGCAACTGGACTTGTTTATCTCAGATTGGCCTTTTTTAGTCATCAGTGCACTTGCAGAAAGTGCGGGACGAGGTCTTCCTGAATCTTCATTTGCGAAGAAAATCCAGAGAGAGAGACAGGCGACACTTCAGTTGACAAAGTTGATGTGTTCCTCCTTTAACAGAAACTTTGGTAGCAGAGGCAGAAATGACATGGAAAGAAAAGGGTTAGGTTCCTACACCACGAAAATGAAGAACATTTTCAAGAAGTTCCACCAACTGTTTTATTCAAAACTAATAATAGGTACATGTGAAAGGTCAGATAGTAAACAAAAAGATTTCGAACCTTCTAGAGACCACCTGAAAGTTTCTTCCAAAATACATCCAGGAATTATTTTTTCTTTTTTTTTTTCTTTTTTTGCCAGCCTATAATTGCCTTGTTATTTCCATTTTGGTGGCCAAATTTACAGAACCATGCCTTTTTAACCTGCTGGGTGCAGTTGGTGGGGGCAGGCTTATTTGCTCTCTCTTTTTCTCTGTTTTGCTGTTTGCACATTCTCAGTAAGGGGTTTTTGAGGGAGCTGCTGTTTATCTTGACTGTTGTAGGGAGGCACCCACAGCTACAGTCGGATCAGCTAGAATAGAATCCCGGTCTTTTCTAGCCCAAGCTTTATTGCATTGTTTCCCACAGACTTCCTGCTACAACCTGACACTTCTCCAGCCCTCCTTCACCATTCTCCCAGTGCCAATGCTGCTAAAAAAAATTCAGCTATACAGAGGATGAGAAGGAAAGGGGGCTGGTTGCATGTAAAAAGACTTTGTAAAAAAGAGCTTCTTTGTCGGGGGCTTTGTGAACTGAGCTATGCCTGTATTGCATTTTAACTGCCATGGTTCCATCCTATGGAATCCTAGGACTGGTAGTTTAGGGAGGGGCATTTAGTATTCTCAGCCAGAGCACTCCAATGCCTCACCAAACTACAAACCCATAGGATGGAACCACAGCAGTTAAAGAGGACTAATAGTGATATAATTGTGTGGTCTGAATGGACCCCAGGACTCAAGTTGGCTAGTCTACTCTTGTGCACTATCTACTTTTATAAAGCCTGGGTGGTTTATACTCTGGTAGACTGCAGGTGAGGAATCACATTTTTAATGATCCCTATGTGTTAAAAGCCACAAAACAAGTGTAGTACAGTGGTTACAGTATTAGTGGAGATTTCAGAAGATACAGATTCTAGTCCCCCGGAGACATGAACCTCACTTTCTCAGTACAGTGGGCAACCTTGAACCAGACACTTTCTCTTAGTTTGACCTAACTTAAAGGGTATTGTTGTGATAGAAGGTGGGGAGAAAGAGAACTGCTTTGAGCTCATTGAAAGAAAGACAGTACAGAAATTTAATAAATGAACAACCATGCAAGCCGTAACTAACACAGCAAGAAGTGACAATCTTTCTCTCAAATGCACTAGTTTACTTGAAGGAAGATTTCCACCCTTTCCACTAATTATATATGGTTCGCCTCACCATATTCACAGATGATACATTCCCAGATATGTGAAACTGTGTATAATAGGGAACCACCATGAATACCCTAAAATTGCATTGGAGGACCTAGAAAATGCCTAGAGAGGACACCTCTCTAGGCATCTGCTGTGATTCCATGGTGAGCTTCCAGTGGAAGTTGACCACAGAGGTCGCGCTGGAGGACTTCTAGAGAGACCATCTCCAGCACAACCAATGCCTAGAGAGACCATCTCCAGCGCAACTTCATGGTCCTCCAGAGGCCATTTTCCCTTGACACCAGGTAAGTGAAACCATGAGTACTGATCCCGTGTAAATGGGGGGTGACTTCTAGTGGGGCATTCAAAAACGTGATACTTCTATAGTCTGAAGTAGAACTTGCGGACGCTGGAAGATGGTACCACTTCATTTTTCCTACATGTGCAGGCCAGGCTTCAGGGTGACCTTATGCCTTAAAAGAATTGCATGGAAAAGGAGTGGCTGTCACTAAGTGCACCAAATTTCTCACCAGTGTCAGAAAACGTAGCAACCATTTAAATTCTGCCTCTTACGTATATGCCTCACATGTATTATGCTCTTGTAATATGGTGGCTAAGAAACTGATTTCAGAACAATGCATAATGCTCCGAGCTTGGGACTTTTTAAAAAAAAAGACATCTGCTCACCTTACTTATTTCAGTCTTAGAAAAGTGTTCCTGTTAATTACTTCAATGTTGACAGGAACAAAATTGTTATGGATACCCTCCAACTGTCCCAATTTGGCGGAGACAGTCCCAGTTAAATCTCTGCCATCTCACTTTTTCAGCTGCTTTTAAAATGTCCAGTTTCTCTCCCCTGCTCCCACTTCCCCCCATTGTCCACAGTTTACCTCAACTGCTGCAAAATGAATTCAAACTGCTCAATCAACTGGAGAGGAGGTGAGAAAGTGGAATCTTGTCCTTCCCAGTAGGCTCAGTCAAAAGCAAACTGCTGCACCCTTTCCTAGCTTCTGTGTTCTTTCTTGTTAATAATTTTTGCCATCTTGATCACACTCTGATGTTACTTTGGCTACATGTGTCTCAGTTTTTATTTGTGAAATGTTGGAGGGGATGTATTATGATACTTGTTCTGTTGCTTGTTTATTACTTTCCATTAGGGTTTCTTTGATGGGGGGAAAATCCCTTTTTTTAAGAAAAAAATGGGCATTTCTTTTTCTGATGCAACTATATGCTTCAAAATGGCTGCTTAGCATGCCTGCTTTTTTTTCCCCAAGAAAACACAGCATGTTCCTTTTTTTCTCTACATACTTTTAGCAAATCTATTAATTGTACCAGAGAATTCCTTTGCCACTTAAATTCTCTTTTTGGCATTCTGAGGGTTTTTTGAGGGGGGGCATTGGGGTTATGCCCTTTCAGGTTTCACTTTAGTTTTTGTTCCTTGTTTAATAGGATAACAGGAATGAGAGAGCTTTGAGTTCCACCAAATTCCTTTTTTTAAAAAATACTCCATTTATTTATGTTTATCCAACAGGGAAAAAAAAGTTTATTCTGCCCTATTTTCACAGGCAGGACCCCAGGATCTTGTAGCACTACATATATTTTGACTGTTTATATACACTATGAGCTGAGAACAGATTCCAGCTCTCCAGAGGATTTTATAGCTTGATGACATCTTCATTGTTATTATTACTCATTACAAACAGATTTCTGGGAGTGAGGTCATTCAATGGCAAACCCATCACCAACAGTTAACTGCAAGCATTACTTGCATTAATCTAGAGACACTGCATATGGTCCCAGGCCCACTACAACATAAGTTTAGTCCAGAGGTTGGGAAAGTTCCTTTTTGGAACTACAACATCCACAGTCCCTCAGCTCATATGGTCACTGGCTGGATTCTGGGTTGGATGTAGTCCAGAAAGGAACTTTCCCAAGCTCTGGGGACTCATAATTAAAGATTGCTGAAATGAATTGGGCTTATATTGGCCATACCCAATATTTCATGCTTTTGTTTTCAATATGATGCAGTCAACATGCTGGACTTTGCTCAGTGGGTCCACTTTCTGAGATGGACATGGAGTCCAATGGCCAATTAAAGGAAATTAAGTGATATGAGCTCAATGGCCAGTTAAAGCAAAACAAAATATCCTGGCCATTTGACTTTCTCAGAGCTTGCTGTGCCAACTACAGTCAGTCCTCCGTATCCACAGATTCTGTATCTATGGATTCCACCATCCATGGCTTGAAAATATTGAAAAAAAATAATAATCCCAAAAACCAAATCTTGCTGTTTGCTATTTTATATAAGGGGCACCATTTTACTATGCCATTGTATATAATGGGACTTGAGCATCCACAGATTTTGGTATCCATGAAGGGTTCTGGAACGAACCCAAACAGATACCAAGGCCCCATGCCCTGCCCAGCGCAGCTGTGTTCTCAATATCATGGTCTCAATGCTGGTGATCCCTGCTTGCTCAAGGACAGCAACATTCGTCACATAGTCAGTCCAGTGTATATTTAGGATTGTGCGTAAACAGCGTTGATGGAAGTGTTCGAGGTGTCGTAAGTGGTGGCGATAGGTAACCCATGATTCAGACCCATAAAGGAGAATAGACAGTACAATGGCTCTATACACACTGATTTTTGTGTTTCGCCTCAGGTGTTTATTACTCCAGACTCTTTTGTAAAGTCTTCCAAATGTGCTATATGCCTTTGCTAATCTGTGATCGATCTCTTTGTCAATCTTGGCATCTGAGGAGATGATGCTTCCCAGGTAGGTGAACTGCTAAATGGACTTGAGGACAGATTTACCAATGGCAATCTGGGGGTGATGGTGTTTGTCCTGTGGTGCAGGCTGGTAAAGAACTTCTGTTTTCTTCAGGTTGACTTCTAGCCCAAACAGCTCTGCAGCTGTTGCGAAGCAGGATGTTAGGTGCTGCAGAGCTGCTTCTGTGTGGGCAACAAGGGCAGCATCATCAGCGAAGAGCAGCTCACGGACTAGATAGTTTAGAGTCTTAGGAGATTTTCACACGGGCTATATATCCCGTGGCAGGAACAGAACAGGGTTGGGAAAGGTTTTCCCTTTCGGACGACGTTGACCCCGTTCTGTCCTGCATCCATCCTACTCCCGTGACTGTTCCAGAACAATGTAATCACCATTTTTCATCGTGAATAGACCTCCCATTCCATCACTATCACGCAATCACGGGTGTGTGAACAGGAGCCCCGTTCCTGTTCCAAAATCACAGCCGTGGAGGGAAGGTCCGTTCCGAGCACTTCCTGGTACGATCTGGACAACCAGGTAAGTGGCACCCTTTATTACCCTCCCTGTTTTGATTATATGATTTAAAGAGGGTTTTTGTGCTTGGTGAACAGATTTTCTGTTTGGGGGAGTTTTGTTTTTTAAATTTACTGTCCGGCGTTATCACGTGATAACGTTTCAGACGGCTGGTCATAAAAGCAGCCTTACGATGGCTGCATTTATGGCCAGCCAGCAAGGGAGGGGGAGCCCGTTCCTGCCACGGAATTAAGGTAAGTGTGTGAAAGATTTATGTTATTCCGTGGCAGGAACGGGAGAGGAGGTAGCGGGACAGTAACGGGGCATTTTGGCCCCATGTGAAAATCTCCTATGTTTCTGCTTTCCTCAGTTGTGGAATTACAGTGTTTTTAGATGCTACTCTGATAAAGTCCATAGCTATTTCTCTGGCTGAAGATGAAAATGTAGACTCATCAAGAAGCATTTTAGTGAATGGCCCAGAAACTCATGTTACTTCATAGTCCACCTGATGGTGTTTGACAGCAACAGAACTGGTTAATTTTCCAGTACCACATTAGGTTGGTGGTAATACTATTCTCTCTTTCTTCCAGCAGCAACTCTAGGTAGTTACAAGACCTGAGCCTGGAAAACATACTTTTTGAACTTGAGTCATGCTGGCTGAAACATTCTGTGAGTTGTAGTACAAAAACATTTCCAAGCTTTGTTTGAGACTGAGGGTTCCTATTGCTCCTCAGTTAGTACTCACCCTGTGTAAGCTACAAGGGGCATTGCAACTGACTCAAAGTCTCCCCCCTGACATATGCATGGGGGATATGTTCCCTGGCTTGCTGCAAATACTTGAAACGGTGGGTAATAGCAAACCCCATCGAATCACACTGGTGAAGTTAGGAATTGTCTAGAGAGACCAAATTTGTCAGACAGATAATTGAAACCAAAGGTCCTGGTCCTGTGTGTATGTGGGGTAACATATGTAGGCTTACTAAATATGTTGTCTTTTTGAGTGATATTCCACTGGGCTCTGTTCACACTAGTGCCATGGGATAGCTCCATAGATAGGAAGGGAAATGGAGGACCTAGGAAATGGCTAGACAGGATCCATTTTCTAGAAAGAATCTATGGTAGGTGTGCTGTTTTGTGTCCCATGGATAATTGAATCAGTGGATGTGGGGGTCCTACTGTATTTACTATTGCACTTCTTATTGCATAGCCATATAATATTATAAATTATAGTATACAATATAATATGACATGAATACCTGAATTCCTTCCTTCCCTAGATGAAAGCATATATATATGTGTGTGTGTGTGTGTGTGTGTGATATGACTTCCTACCCTACAAATCAAAGACAATATTTAAATTACGGTATACTTCCCTAATATAACTTAACCAGTATTTTGACTTCTGACTAAATATCTATGAAAAGAAGACTAAATATCTATGAAAATAGATTAGACTTCTGACTAAATATCTATGAAAATCCGCCACCGTTTTCTTTCTTTTTTACCCCTTTATGTAGATCAGTGGCTCTTAATCTTTTCTTTACCAGGGGCCTCCTTTGAATATCTTTTGTTGCCATGGACCCCCAAGACTTAACTCTAGATTTAAAAGCCTAATAGATATCTATATCTATATCTATATCTTGGATATTGCCATTTTCAGTGTGCTGATTGGCTGCCTAGGTGTCAAGATCTGCCTCTCCTCACAGGACTAGGCCTCTGGCTGCAGCAGCTGGCACATCTTCTTTGCAGACTCAGGCCCTGGCTGTGAGAGTCTTGGAAGAACCCGGGCCAAGCTGTCAGATGCAGCTGGATGCGATCACATAGCACACCTAAAACAGCCAGGTGAACTGCTGTTTAAGAGCGTCATTTGGCCCTCAGGAGATTTTCAGATGCTATAAAAGACCTCCAAGGAAGTCAGGAGAATTATGTGGCTATCTCACTGCAGGGGTCAGTTTTGGATGATGCCGTCCCCCATCGTTTTGCTTCTGTGCTCGATTGATGGAAAAGGTGCCGCTTTTTACTCATGGAAGTTTTTGAAGCTGCTCCTTGGGCTTTCTGTGCTGTCTGTGGCTGGGCCTTGGGCCGTCTGTGGCTGGGCCTTGGACCTCAGGGCCTTGGGCCTTCTGTGCTGTCTGTGGCTGCTCCTGGCTCTTGGGCCAGAAACATGTGGAAAGCTTCAAGTCCTTTCTAAACATGGTGGAGGAGGGGGTCTTGCGTCCTGGCACATGGTGTGTGTAGCATGGTGTGTGTGTGTGGAGTGTGTGGGGTGTACGTGTGGTATGGGTGTGTGTGTGTGTAATGTGGGGATCTGTATGTGTGTAGCATGATGTCAGTGGAGGGGTCTCACATCCTGGTGTGCGTGGTGCATGTGTATTTTTTTTAAAAAAATATTTATTTATTCATTATTTCTTACATATAATACATAAAATACATGGTATTCAAGCAGATAATCAAACAATCCACCCACAAACACTTTAGTAACAAAATAATAATAACAATCAAAAACGAACAAAAAAGACACAAAATCAACATAACCTAACATAACATAAAATATAACACAATACATCATATAATCTTCACATTTCACATTAGTTTCCTTTTTCTATTTAAGGTTCCACTAGATTTACTACATGTTTACAGATCTCGACTTTTTCCAAACTTTTCCCTCTGTTTCCTTACTGATTCTTAACATTATCTTATTGCTTTCTCTCTTTTCCCCCTTATTGTAAATCTATTTCAGCTTCCTCCCCCCACTTAGCTTTCCACAGTGGGTTTAATATTTTCCACTCCTGTAGGTCTCCTATAGTTTTCCTTTCATCCATCAGTATTGTTAATTTGTCCATTTCAAACATCTCGTATAATCGCATTTTCCATTCCTCCATCGTGGGTACTTCTTGACCTTTCCATATTTTTGCTAGCGTTAACCTTGCGGCTGTGAGCATATATAATAATGATATAATAATCATGGTGTATGTGTATTGTGGGGTGTTTGTGTCTTTGCATGGCAGCAGCATCCTGGCACATGTGGTGTGTGTGTGTGTAGCATTCTCTCTGTGTGTAGCGTGGTGTGTGTGTATGCACAGTTGCATGGCAGTGGCAGAGGGGTCCTTGTGTCCTGGTGCGCATGGTGTGTGTGTAGCATGGTGTGTGTGTTTACATGGTTGCATGCTGGCAATGGAGGGGCCCTCGCATCCTGTCATGTGTATAGCATGGTGTGTGTGTGTGTAGCTTGATGAGTGTGTATGTGCAGTTGCATTGGCAGCAGAGGAGGGGCGCTCATGTCCTGGCACACATGGTGTGTGTGTACGCATGGTTGCATGGTGGCAGCAGAGGGACTTTCATGTCCTGGAGAGTGCTGTGTGTGTATTGTGGTGTGTGTGTCTCTCTGTGTGTAGCATGGTATGTGTGTGTATGTGCAGTTGCATGGCGGCAGCAGAGGGGCGCTCATATCCTGGCATGTGTGGTGTGTGTGTGTATGCATGGTTCCATGGGGGCTCTCACATCCTGGCGCAGATGGTGTGTGTGTGTGTGTATCTATGTGTCTGTATGCGCAGTTGCATGGCAGTGGCAGAAGGGCTCTCTGCATGAAACTAGCCATTATAGTTGATTTGAAAAGTTACATATTAATGTGTCAAATGATCGTACTCTTGACATGTTTCCTAAGTGGCCAATCAGCAGAGTGGGAATGGAAACATACTGAAGTGTTTTATATATGTAGATACTGGTGTATGTTACGCTGAGTATAGCTAGTAATAATACAATTACACCATCCATGAAATCTTCCCTCAGAGGCACTGGAGGAAAGACTTTTCTCCGGCTTCTTCCTGCAAGTTGGTGGCTGGAGTGGCTGGACTTTTTCGGACGGAAGAAAAGTAACGCAAGCAGCGTTGCCAGGTTGCGACACTGCTGCGCAAGAGGGCGCCAGTTTCGAACGATGCATCGTTCGAAACTGGCGCCCTCTTGCGCAGCAGCGTCGCAACCTGGCAATGCTGCTTGCGTTACTTTTCTTCCGTCCGAAAAAGTCCGATGAGTGGCAATGTGCAGGCCAAGAAAGCTAGTCAGCCAGCCTTTGCCTTGGCTCCTGTCATGTGGCCACTTCACAGCAGGCAGGAGGTGGGCTGAGCAGACTTCAAGCCTTTGCAGACCCCCTGTGAGGATGTTGTGGTCCCCTGGGTGTCTCTGGATCACAGGTTGAGAACCATTGATGTAGACTATAAAAGATTCCCCTAGTCTTTAAAAAAAATTCTGCTGACTTCTCTTTGATCAGCATAGAGAGCTTATCCATTTTGGCCATTTGAAAGACTTTTAACATCCATTAACACTGACTTCTGACTTTTGATATCTTGACCACACTCTGATGTTCCTTGGCAACACATGTCCCAGTTTTCACTTATGAAATGTTGGGAGGGGATGGTATCTGCTGGAAAGAACTCACTGATGCAGATTTCAGAGAGGGTTGGGCAACTGCATGGGGAAAGGGACAACTCCCCAAGGACTGCCCCCATTACACCAAGCCCAAATACTTCAGTTTTTTTCTCCAGCCACCAGAATTTAGCAGATGAAGACTACCTTGATCCCTCCTAGTTGGCCTAATGTTGCCTCTCTTGGCTCTCCAGACAAAGAGAAAGGCTGTATCTTTTTACGGAGATTTTCAGACGGGGACAAAAATAGCGTCCCCGTCTTGCTATCTCCTCTCCCACCCCTCTCCTGCCCCTTTCCCAGAACAATAATGAATGGTTTTACACTTACCTTGATCGTGCAACACTCCCTCCCCCTCAGCATCCCAGGAGTGGGTGCAGCTCTCCAGAACTGCCTTCACTTCCTGGTTTCAAATTCTGGGCCTTTCTCGCAAGAGGACGAGCGCATGGGAAATTCAAAAATAAAAGTCAAATACAAGTTAAAAAATGACAGCAAGCACAAAAACACACTTTAAAAATACCAAGTAACCTGGGGAGGGTACAAAAAAGGGTGTCACTTACCTGGATCTCCCGATTGCACCCAGAAATGTTCTGGAATTGACCTCCCACTAATGCTGGTATCACACCGGCATAACGGGAAACCTATTTAGTTGCCCATCATTCTGTGACAGAAACAGAATGGGTGATCTATTCATGGCTTAGCCCGTGAATTATAACAAGTGCCGGGGGAATGAAATCACCATGGGAACATAATGACATGAGGGTGATGTTGTGTGAAAAACAAGCCCTTTTGTGATCTCCTGGCGTCGTTATCACACCATATTTATGGCATCTGATAATCTACATCTGAAGCATACGTGGGTCTGTGCAGTGCCCGAAGGGGAAAATTCATACTGACCAACCAATAGCCTTGGTTATCCTGGTCATTCAAGTGATTCCTGTGAGGCTGAGTCAGCATGGCATACCCACTGAAACTTAAATTGGGGTCTACAGTTACCCTTCTTTGTTTGGATATATTTCCAAAAAGGAAGAACAGTAAATGCTATAGCATGTATTCTCAGATCACCTGTGACTTCATACACATATTTGGAAATCATGCCCAGAAATAGGCTTGCATACCCTCCAGCTGTCCTGATTTGGCAGGGATAGTCTGGATTAATCCTCGCCATCTCACTTTTCAGCTGCTTTAAAAAGGTCCCTCTTTCTCTCCCACACTTCCTGCCTCTGTTGTCAGCTTACTTCAGTTGCTTAGAATTGAGTTCAAAGTGCAAAAGAAGTTTGCACCCAGTTAACTCAGCGGAGGGGGGGGAGACTAGAGGAGGGGGAAGATTTTTGTCCTTCCCTCTAAACTCAGTAAAGGCAAACTGCTGCAGCCTCTCCTGGTTTGTGTGTTCTTCCTCGCTAATAATCTTTGCCATCTTGATCATAATCTTGATGCTGCTTGGCCACAAATGCCCCAGGTTTTTTTAATGTTTATTAAATTTTCCCTTTTCCATTACAGAACTCTTAAGTGTTGGACAGTATGGCCTTGGAACCCTGGCTGTTGTTCCTGTCACCTCAATGCTCGGGTGTCGTGAAGATCCTATAAATATCGACATTAATTTGGAGAATTAATGTAATCGACTTGGCAATGCAAGGGGGGGGGTAATGGCAGGCTCTTGTGACTAACTATACCAGTGCTAAGGAGGAGACATAATCTAGATAGAATAACAGTAATCTTTATTTGGAAAAGTAATAATAGCTACATTCATGCACACATTCAGGCATCAAGCATTCATGAAAGACTAGCGAATAAAGTGGGAGAGATAGAGATAGAGGGATAAAGAAGGGAGGTGTTTGTGGGCGATGCAACACCTTTTCCTGAAGAGATGAGGTCATGGAAGAAACCAGCAGGGTGGGGGTCCCAAGCTGGAATGGCTGTATAGTCTGACATGGAGTGGGTAGGAAGATGAACTATGAGCGCTAAGTGGAGTTTAGGAAGGGTTTTTATAGTCAATATTTGCCTTCTGGGGATGGGATTTAGAGTAGAAAAATGCTCCTTGGAGTTGCTCAATGTGAGACAAAGGCACTCCAGATATATAAATGCCATTGTAATGGTTGAATACTTTATGAAAGGAAGGGAGGGAGCAACTTGCTTTCTTTAGGTACGGGTAAACTAATGAGGATCATTTACGGGTTTCGAGTTTGTCAGCCTTGGAAAATGGGATTGTGTATGTGCTTTCAGTTGCCTTACGAATTAAAATTCTTTAGAATTTTAGGCGGCCTCTCCTTAAGTGTATTCCTGACTGAGCAATATGTGCCTTTGGGTTTCTCAGGAGATTATCAGACAGGAACGAAAAAAGTGTTCCTGTCCCACAATCTCCTCTCCTGTCCCTGTCATGCCACAATAACAAAACTTTTCAGACCTACCTTTAGTAGCGTCAAGAGGGCAGCCCAGGAGTGAATGGAGCTCTAACAGTTGGTGAGGCCTTGGGAGAGAGCCTTCTCCAGGGCTGCTCCCAGACTGTGGAACTACCTTCCACAGGACGTCTGGTTGGCTCCCTCCCTATTCTTTTTCAGCCAGGAAGCAAAGACATTTTTATTTAGGCTGGATTTTGAATTTTAATTATGGAGCTGAAGTGTGTGTGTGTATGTGTGTGTGTGTAAGTGGTGCTCTGTTTTAATCTTTTTACCTTTTATTAAAACTATTTTAAATATGTTTGTTTTTAACTATTTTTAAGCATGTTTTCAATAATGATATTGAATTTATCTTTAACTTTTGTAAGTTAATGTTTTAGCTGTATCTTTTTAAATTATTGTAAGATGCCTTGAATCCCATTTTTGGAAGAAAGACAGGATATAAATTCAATAAATAAATGCAATAAATAATAAATACCCCTTAATCATGGGCAACTTACGGATCTCATTTCAGGAGAGAGACAGGGTATACATAAAATAAAAGTATGCTGTGCTAACATCATCTCAAATGAAATATAAGACACCAGAGTTTGAAACCTTATGGGATTGAGTAGTTTAATTAATGTTCAAAAAATGCACAAGGAATATCTAAAATTCCCATGTGCATATCTTGTTTTCACCAGCACAGATTGGGCTGTAGAGAGCATAAAGTCATAAGTTTCACAGTGTTCTGGAGCACTGTAGCATACGCTGGTTCTTCAGTTGTTTGGATGCCATTGTCAGCATGGTTCCTGATGAGAATTGTGTTGTTTAGCAAGAAGCTAGCTATGCAAGATTCCAGTACACAACCCTAGAAATTTTAAAACTGCCGTTTCCTCCTTCTTCTTTTTTTTTCATTACTGCCTCAGGTTTGTGTAGTAGAAATAAACAAATCCATCTCAGTATAAAACTTAAACAAACACACTACGACACAAAATAGAAGAGGCCTTCTCACAGCCCAGAACACAGGTGCTTTGAAGTTCTAGCTTGGATTTATCCATGCAAATCTCCTGCTTTCCAAATCCAATTATACTTCTCTAGTGTTGGTAAAAAAGGAAGCAAATAAAATATTCCCTTATGGCCAATTTGCACTTTTGACAGCACATACAGGTCAGAGACCCCTGTCAGCTGTTTCTCTGCTGCAAAGCAGTGAGGTGAGGGTGCAATTTGCACTGTAGAAACAGTGGACAGTGTGTTTGTGTGAACGTACTTAACCCTTCTGTCTCCCACCATTTCCCCCTACAACTTTTTCTAGATTCTCTTTCCTGCTTGGTGCAGCAGACATAAACCTGGAACTCTAACTGAAGGAAACATAACACATAGGGGATTACTGGGAAAGACCGGACACACCACAGTGCTTGTCCCCCTGCAGGTTGGCAACACAACACCCACCACTTTGCTACATAGGAGTGTTACGTAGCCTGACACACCCAGCCCCATATCTATGTTTATAATTGGCAATATTTAATAATTTGCTCAACACATGGTCTTCCACATAGTGCAGCCATTAATACAAACCTGGGAAATTCCCTAACTGAAGAGATTACCAGATGCATTAAAAGTGGTGTTACACAAATGCCAGGAGATTGCTAAAGGGCTCCCTTTTCAGAAGACATCATTCCCCCCTCGTTATGCACTTGTTCCACCAGCGCTGCTTTTTATTGACGGGAGAAGCCAACAATAGATCCCCCATTCCGTTTCTGTCATGGATTTGACAGCAACTGAAAAGGTGCCCCATTTTGCTGGTGAGATCCCAGCGTCAATGGGAGGTCCATGCCAGAACACTTCCGGGTGAGATCGGGCCATCCAGGTAAGTGACGCACGTTTTAAAAAACTTCCCTGGTTTACTTGGAAGTTGTAAAGTGTGTTTTTGCATTTGCTGTCACTTTTTTTTTTTTTGCTGTATTTTGCTTTTTTTCCCCTTTTTCTCTCTTTGTCAATCTTGGCATCTGAGGAGATGATGCTTCCCAGGAAGGTGAACTGCTGAACGGACTTAAGCACAGATTTGCCTACGGTAATGTGGGGATGGTGATGTTCATCCTGCAGTGCAGGCTGGTAGAGAACTTCCATTTTCTTCAGGTTGACTCCCAGCCCAAACAGCTCTGCAGCTGTTGTGAAGCCCCCACGACAAGGGGGCATCAATGGAGAGGTCTTGTGAATGTAATGTTTGCTGAAGAGACGTCCCTTGGCAGCTATAGAAAGAAAGCACAAAACTTGCTTTCTGATGCAGATGGTGACATAGGAGACAGCAAGGCATGGGAAGCTTTGGATTTCTTGTTGTCATAGTTGTTGTGTGCCTTCAAGTAATTCTGACTTACTACAGCTCCTTAAATCCCTCATCCACCGTGGCCAAGCTGGCTTAGGGATTTGGAGTTATATCCCACAGTAACTTTTCCAAGCTCTGGGGTAGGTTGGAGAGAAGAGGAAGGTTCACTTTTCAGACCTGGGTGATAGAAATTTGGGCTAAATTCAATAACCTGGACTGAAAACAAAAGTAGAAAAGAGGTTAGCAAAATGGAGAAAGCAATCCTAGGGGTACTTACTGGCGACTAAGCCCGACTGAATTTATAGGATTTGGCTGTATGCTTCGTTAGACCACTGCTTTGTAAAGTAAGTATGAGTTAGGGAACTAGCTGTCTTCTAATCCCCATCTCTCAAGCAGTGTAATATCCCAACAATTCCCTATGTATTTCAGGAAAACCTCCATTCTCTTTCTCTCTCAATCTTGTATTCTCTTGCTGCTCAAAGGCACATCACTCTCTTCCTTCCTGAACCGTTGTAGAGTCTGTTGTCATAGACGAGAAGATATGCAGTTGCTCTCGTGATCTGGCCTGTTCTGAAAAAGGAGCCTGGTTAATTAACATTGATTACAATCCACCAGACGCAAGTAAAAATTGATCGCAAAGGGTTCCTAATTTACATGCTTCTCTGTCCCAATCTGTCTCTCGGTTTGCCTGTGCCGTCCACAGATAGAGAGATACTGACTGAATCTTGAATCCTTAGATGTAATAATAAAAGAAAAACCCTCCTGCCCAGGTTCCTGAAATATGACAAGTGTGATCCTTGTCATCCTGCTTTATCCCCTGGGTGAGAGCTGCTTGTTAGCACTGTATCTAATTGCTGCAAATTGCCTACGTTCACATTTGGGCCCTGTTCTACTTTTCTTTTCTTTTCTTTTTTAATCAAGAGAGGAGCAATGGTATTGATTTCAGATAGGGCAGGGAGAATGGCAGGGATATTAGTAAGGAGCCGGAGAACACAGCACATAAACTTTTATGACACGATGTCAAAAGCAGATTGCACCGACATAAATGAGAAGGACAACATGTTACTGTAATTAAGGCAAACGCACACCATTCATCTATTAGTAAAAAGGGGACTTCAGTTAGGATGAAAGGGAGCACAGGAAAACGGGTGCCTGACTAGGCAGAAAGTCCAGCAGTGCAAAATACAGCCCAAGGGACAGCATGCATGATGAATATTTTTAAAAAGTTGTAGATTTTCAAATTAAAAGGCAGGATAGGGAAATAGCTTATTATGACCTACATGCTTCTACAAAAACACTTCCCATTTATCATGCTAGGATTTGATAAAAGAACTGCTTTGTGGTGAACCGAAATAATGGTGATACCCCAAAGACAGATCTCCTAAGGGAAGGAGGCAATGCCATTGTGAAGTAATGTCTACCACACTTGTGCAAGAAACTATTATCACATTCTTTCACTTAACAGAGACATATAATCAATATTGTCACTTAATGCTTTAAGAAACAGAATGTCATCATGTGACTCATGAGTAGAAATGCAATTCTAGGTTGTGTGATATTTTTCTTAGGATCATTAAAATCTCACAAATGGGGTGAGGTTTTGAAATTTTACTCCATTTCTGTGATCCTCATAATGATATCACACAACCCTGAATTTGTTGTAACCTTTTAAGAGTTAAATTTAATACCAAACCTGAGAATCCATGCTAAGAAATTTCTTTCACTTTTTTCTCTATAGAAACAACCTGTTCAGCACATTGATCTCATCTCTTCTGACCTATGTGCTCTGTTAAGAATATTCAGTTCAGTGTTCCATTTCTCTTTTTTACTTTAAACTGTTCTAATATTCACCAGTTCTGATCTTTATTTTGGAATGGCCATACCCATGGACATCAGGGTGTACAGGCATTTCGTAGTAATAGAAATCTTTGCTTGTTTGTTTTTATATGTGAGAATTTTAAAAAATTAAAATCCTTTTCCCCATTGGGCATTTTGGGCTGTGCAAAATTCTACATTTTTGTGCAGAAAACATGTATTTTTCATGAAATGTTGTCTTTGCAAAAAAAAAAAAAATCACCAAAACAAACGAAAAATAAATTAGAAATGTTGACCTTTTCACTCTTGATCAGTTTTGTGTCACCTGACAATTTGTGGATTCACAGCCCGTGAGGCTTTGCTGACCAAAACCACACCGACAACACACATTGGGATAAAACAAGCCACAATGTTATTGGTTACAGTTGTCAAAAAGCTTGGCTATGGCATGGATTCAGATCCAGTCATTGGTCAGCCCATCTGTGACTGATGGACACCAACTGCTGAGTGATGGACACCAACTCACCTAGTCCATCTCCTGGGTACAGATATCTGGAATAACAGTTGTGGGATTCCACACAGTCAAAAGCCACTGCGTGGTTCCTCTGCTCCCTGGGAATGGAGCAGAGCCATCTGTTTTTGAACTGGGTGTGACCTTGGTTGCCAACACCCCCATGGTCCTGTAGGTCCTGAAGGTCACACTGAACCTGTCTTCTCCAAATAGGATCCAGGTCTCATGCTGAAGCCACTCAAAAGCTGTGATAACAATTCAGAAATTTTAAGGCTATGACACAAAACAAACACCAATCCTGCTTCACCTCCTGCGACTTGCAGGACCCCTCCCTGAGTTATGTCTACATTTTAAAGTGTGTTTTTGTTCTTGTCATTTTTTAATATTCTTTTTTATTTTTGAGTTTCCTGAGCTCACGTCTTCTTGAGAGAATCCACAGGATTTCACTCCAGGAAGTGAACGGAGCTCCATTATTGGGCCAGATTTGGGGGGGGGGTCTAGGGTTTTCACTAGTGTAGATGTGCCCCCAATCAAATAGGCTTAATAGTGCGAAACTATTTTTAAATTCTTTGAGGATGTTTTTCAGGTTATATTTCAGCGTGATGCTTGGTTTAGTGTTCTTTTACTTTACTCTAATTTTTGCAATTAGTAGCTCTTGGTCTGTGTCACAGCCAGCTCCTTGTCTTGTTTTTGAAGACAGAATGGAGCTTCTCTATCTTCTACTTCCAATTATGTAGTCTATCTGATTTCTATGTTTGCCACCAGGTGATGTCTATGTATACAGTTGCTTCTTGGGTTGTTTGAAGAATGTGTTTGCAATTAACAAATTGTTCACCTCACAAATTTCAGTCAGTCAGTATCCTGCCTCATTTCTTGATCCTAGGCCAATTTTTCCTACAATCTTAGATTCTGCTCCCTTTCCTATTTTTGCATTCAAATCACCAGTGAATAACAAGAAGTCCTATTTTGGTGTGTGATCAAGTTCCTCTTGAACTTCCACATAGAATCTTTTACTTTCTTGTTCTTTTGCCTCTGTGGTTGGAACATAAGCTTGGATTGTGGTTATATTAATGGGTTTTCCTTGAAGCCTTATTGATGTGATTCAATCTTAGCTTTACAGGGTTCCCCCCTTATCCAAGGGAAACCTGGTGGCTCAGTGGTTAAATTCCAGTACTGCAAGCCACAATGTTGCAATTTCAAAGAAGAAATTGAAGAAGATGAAGAAGAAATTCCAAGGGCTTCAAGGTTCACTCAGCCTTCCATCCTTTAATAGGTTTGTAAAATGAGTACCCAGCTTGTGGGGGCAATTAGCAAACACACATTGGAAAATGCTTGGAGAGTGCCTAGCATTCTATAAAAGCAGTGTAGATGTGTAGGTGCTATTGCTTAATAATTTGTAAGCCTCTCTGAGAGCCTTCATGGTTGAAGACGGGGTATAAATACCAATGATGATGATAATAATAATAATAATATCTGCGGAACCAATATCTGTGGCTTCAGTTTTCCGAGGCTGAAAAAATAGGGACACATACTATAGAGTCATGCTGGAAAATGCCTAGAGAGGTGTCCCCTCTAGGAATCACTAGGTCCTCCAATGCAACCATATGGTATGTCTGTATAGGAAGTCCTTTATTTTAATAGGGTTTGCCATTATCTGCAGTTTTACTTACAAACAGTAAGTCTGGGAAAGTATCCCTCATGGATATGGGGTATGTGTACCTGTATATATTTTGACTGCTATCTCCTCAGTATAACATCATCCAATTTCTTCTTATCTTTTCATTTCCCGAGTAATTATCTGACTCAAAATGTCCCATCCCTGTCCACTTTAGCTCACCGACCCCAAGTATTGCAATGTTTACACATTTCATTTCTTGTTTTACAATGTCTAGCCTCCCTTGATTCATGCTTCTCACATTCCATGTTCCTATATGAGTTTGTGCAGCTTTGAATTTTCCTTTTGCTTTTGAGCACATCAAGAGCTGAACTTCCTATTGGCTTGAGTCCAGTTGTGTCATTAGCCCCAGCTCTACTCATGGTTGTCATCTGCTCTACCCCAGTATTATCTCTTGACATTATCTATTGTTTCACTTTGGATTGTCTCATCATAGAATCATAGAATGATAGAATTGCAGAGTTGGAAGAGACCACGAGGGCCATCCAGTCCAAACCCCCGCCACGCAGGAAATCACGATCAAAGCATGCCTGACAGATGGCCATCCAGCCTCTCTTTGAAGACCTCCAAGGAAGGAGACCCCACCACGCTCCGAGGGAGTGTGTTCCACTGCCGAACAGCTCTGACTGTCAAAAAGTTCTTCCTAATGTTGAGGTGGAATCTCTGTTCCTGGAGCTTGCATCCATTGCTCCGTGTTCCAGTCTCTGGAGCAGCAGAAAACAAGCCTGCTCCATCCTCAAAGTGACACCCCTTCAAATACTTAAACAGGGCTATCATATCACCTCTTAACCGTCTTTTTTCCAGGCTAAACATACCCAGCTCCCTAAGTCTCTCCTCATAAGGCATCGTTTCCAGACCTTTCACCATTTTAGTCGCCCTTCTTTGGACACGCTCCAATTTGTCCATAACCTTTTTGAATTGTGTTGCCCAGAACTGGACACAGTATTCTAGGTGAGGTCTGACCAAGGCAGAATAGAGCAGCACTATTACTTCCCTTGATCTGGACACTATACTTCTATTGATGCAGCCCAAAATCGCATTGGCCTTTTTAGCTGCCGCATCACACTGTTGACTCATGTTCAACTTGTGGTCTACTAGGACTCCTAGATCCCTTTCGCATGTAGTCTCATTCAGCCAGGTCTCCCCCATCCTATATCTATGCATTTCATTTTTTCGCCCTAAGTGCAGTACCTTACATTTCTCCATATTGAATTTCATTTTGCTCTATCCAGGTCATTTTGAATTTTGATCCTGTCCTCTAGGGTATTAGCTACTCCTCCCAATTTGGTATCATCTGCAAATTTGATAAGTATGCCCCTAATTCCCTCATCCAAGTCATTGATAAAGATGTTGAATAGTACTGGGCCCAGGACCGAACCTTGTGGCACCCCACTGGTCACATCTTTCCAAATCAAAGAGGAGCCACTGCTGAGCACCCTTTGGGTTCGGCCGGTCAACCAGTTACAAATCCATTGAACAGTTAACTTGTCTAGCCCATATTTTACAAGCTTGTTTGCAAGAATGTCATTGTGGGAACCTTGTCAAAGGCCTTACTGAAATCAAGGTATACGATATCCACAGTGTTCCCTTCATCTACCAAGCTGGTAATTTTATCAAAAAAAAAAAAAAAAAGAGAGAGAGAGAGAGAGAGAGAGAGAGAGATCAGATTAGTCTGGCGTGACTTGTTTCTCTGAAACCCATGTTGACTTTGTGTGATTATGGTATTGCCTTCTAAATGTTCACAGACTCTCTGTTTAATGATCTGCTCTAGAATCTTCCCTGGTATTGATGTCAGACTAACTGGATGATAATTGTTGGGATCCTCTTTTTTCCCCTTTTTGAAGATGGGGACAACGTTTGCCCTCTTCCAGTCTGCTGGGACTTCTCCCGTTCTCCAGGAGTTCTCAAAGATTATTGCCAATGGCTCTGAGATTATATTTGCCAGCTCTTTTAATACTCTTGCATGTAGTTCATCTGGTCCTGGAGATTTAAATTCATGTAGTTTAAGAAGGTATTCCTGTACTACCTCTTTGCTTATTCTGTGCTGGATTTCCCCTATTGTGTCCTCTGTTCCTTTATCCTCAGGTTGGTCACCCTTTTCCTTTTCTGAAAACACTGAGGCAAAGAAGGTGTTGAGTAATTCTGCCTTTTCTCTGTCCCCTGTTAGCAAATCATAGGGTTTCTGTGGTTAAAAAAAGTTTCAAAGGGGGTTTACCATGCCTCCCTCTGCTATTTTTATTTCGAACAATACAGATTTTGACAAATGATGCTCCTTTTAAGCAATGGCAAAAATATAATTCAATATTTGTTTGGCTAGGCAAGAAACCAAGAGTTAAAGTTTTACAACATGCAAAAGAAAGAGGAAGTTTAGGTCTGGCAAACCTGAAAGTATATTTCCATGCTTCCTATTTAGTTTGGGTGAAAGCATAGATAATGTTGAAAAACAGAAGACTGCTGCAGTTAAAGCGTTTTGACTTGAGATTTGGATGACATGGTTTTCTTTGTTATGATAAAGTCAACGTAAACAAAGATTTTAGTGGTCATTATTGTAAGAAGATCTTTGCTGAGGATCTGGATATGATATAAATCTAGATTTTATTCTAGTTTATCTTTATGCAACTCACCGTATGAGGCTTTCTATAAAAGAGACACAATATTAAAAGACAGATGGGTAACTTATAGAGATTTGTTAATATTACAAAATGGTTGATATAGAATGAAAACATTGGAAGAATTAGAATCTGAAGGATATAATGGTCAATGGTGCTTATATAGACAGCTTACTGAGAGATTCAAGATGGATAAGAGATTATAAGGGATTGAATCAATTAAAGCAGACTTTGAAGTATTATACAACTGTGTTCAGATGATGATCATTTAATTTCTAAGATGTATAGAATGGTGTTGAAAATAGAAATGGAAGAAGAACAAGTAAAATAATGCATGATTAAATGGGCTCAAAATATTGGTCATGTTATACAGTTAGAGTAATGGAGAAAATGTGGATTTCTGCCCTTAAATATTTTTTACAAGATGATGTATAGATGGTACTTAACACCTGAGAAATTGTAAAAAATGCATAAGGGGTCTAGTAATAAATGTTGGAAATGCGCAGATAAGATAGGAACCTTTTATCATATGTGGTGGTCTCATGAAAAGGCAAAAAAGTATTGGGTTCAGATTCATAAGATGTTGGAAGATATTTTAATAGTTAGAATTCAATTGAAACCTGAACTTTTTTTGCTGGGCATGTTGGAAGAGCATGTAGAAAATAAACATGGAAGAATTATACAGTATATAGTGACAGCCACCAGACTCCTATATGCACAGAAATGGAAGGACACGATAGTTTCAACATAAGAAGCTTGGTCGATGAAGTTATATGACCTTGCAGAAATGGATAAGTTAATAACATGGATTAAAGAGAGATTGTTGCTGAACTTCAAGAAAGATCGCAATGGTGTGATAATATATTTGAGATAGCAGTGAGGGAACTTATCAGTGTTAGGTTTGAAGATTACTAGGATTTCATATATAGTAAAAGAACATAGAAGATACCATGAAAGAAGTTCTATTGAATAACAATTGCAACCAGTAACTGGAGGTAGGAAATCAACTCTACATTGTGTGTAGTTTTAGTTATAGTTTAGTCTAGTTAGGTTTTTAGTCTGTGCATTTTATTGTGTTATGATTTGTTGTGTCTAATTTTTTTGTGTTCTTTGTAAACTGTTTTAACTTTTGATTGTGTTAATAAAAATATGTTTAAGAAAATATAAAATCTTTATGCTGTTCTTGACTTCCCTGCATGGCTAACACAGAGATCTCATAAGGGTCTAAGTCTGTCCTAGATGGTTGACTGAAGAATTTCTAGGCTGCTGTAGGGGATGGCTCTCTGCATTTCTCCATTCACTGCTGTGCTGTTTCTATAGCCATTCTTTGGTTTTCTGGTGTGTTGGTGGGAATGCCTAGGGCTGCAATTACATCTCACTGGCATTGAAGCCGGGCACAGCAGCTGCTTGGCATACAGGAAACAGAATCTGTCTGCTTGACTTGAGCTTAAAATACAGTTACTAATACAACCTACTCTTCTTTTTTCATTGGGAATCACGAGCACTTTCCAAAGGTACAGGGGGAAAAAAGATACATGCGTTCCCAGAAAAATCCCCCAAGCTATTGACCAGACCTTCCCCAGATGCTGAAATGCAGCTTGTGCACAGACTTACAGCCTCAACAGCAGTACGATGAATGGTGAATACTAAAATGATGTCAACAGTTTGTGCAGAAGCCAAAGAAAATACTAAGGGGCCCTTCATGGCTTCATCCCTAAGTTTGCTGAAGTACATCTGTGAGTAATAAGTTTTCTTTCCCTCCCAGACGCAGCACAGCACAGTACATCTGAAATAGGTTTCCTGGCCATTTATTTTGTTTCCTCAAGGGTCAAGGGCATTTTGAGCTGACTGTACGGACTAGCGAGGACAATGTGTGGGGGTCTGACGCTCCAGCTCCATAGGCTCAGGGAACTACGCTCTCTGGCTCAGAATAACTGCAGCCACATCATAAAATTCCAGCCACACCTGGGAGAAGATAGACATAATATAAAGAGAGAACCTACAATGAATTCTTCAACCATGGTGTGCCTGGCTTCCCCCCAGTTTCACAGTTTGCTGGATAGGCATGCCTGCTGGTGAATTTGGCACTTGCTGACCTGGCACACTGGGTTGTTCCTCATGCCTTACTTAAGCACCGTCCATTTAATTTTTTTTAAAGAACTCCATTAATTCATATGACACAGGGATGGCCACATCAATCTGCTGCAGCAAACACTACAAAGGGTGTTCTGTGATACCTGAAAGATTAACAAATGGTATATGTTTTTCTGGACTACAGTCCAATAGATCAGCAGCATAAAATTAAATTTTGTGCCATAAAAATGTGGTAGTCTTTTGAATTCCTGTACCTGTATGGCTGGAGGGTGCTGTGGGGGAGGGGGCTATTTGATGGCCTCCTCAGAGAGATCAGGGACATTATCAGATGTGGCAAAAATCGCAGGATTACGACCCCACAGTAGAGCAAACAGGTCCTGCTATCACACGTCATCGTCTTCGTGTTGTTACAGCATGCTCCAGTTGCGAAAAAGGCATTTCTTTTAATTCACAAGACAAACTGTGAATACATCTTCAATATCACTTTTTTTGCGGTATTGACAGCCTGTGAAACCACATTCCATTGTAATAGTGAGATTACAGTGTGAATGGGCAGCCCTCAGCAAGAAAACTTCCAGGAGAGAACATGAAATAGAAGCACAGGACACTCTTTGTATGAACTGTCCCGTTTAATTTGCATGTTTTTAGGTTTGTTTCAGTGCTCGTGCATTCATTTACTTTCTTAATTAAGATGTTTTTGGAGTTTTAAGCATGCTTGCATCTTCTTATGAAAACTGCTGAAATCTCGCCCATGCTAAATCATGGAAGTAAACTCCCATTCTTAAAGCACTAGTGGTGGTTGTGCAATTATTCCGTGGTGGTTCTTTCGCACAATTACAGCAACATGGGATAATAAGTGTGTTAATCCCATGAGGTTTCCGCTATCCTCATTTGTGGAATTACAGCATTTTTAGATGGTAGTCTGATAATGTCCCAGGATGCATTGCGCCTAGTGCTTTTTTGCACCAAGCAAATCACGTGAGGGGGCTCAATCAGAGACTTCTGAAGCCTCAGCCGCACCCATGTGTGCCCCTTTCCTCTGACTCTTGCAAGGGAAAAAAACATGACTAGCATGATGTTAGGTCTCATTTTTCAGACCAATCACACAGAGTTATCAAGATGACTCTTAGTTTTATCAGATTTTAAATTTTTTTCTAAGAAGTATCTTACTTGTTTTGAAGAAATAAGTACTGACTTGATGTGCATAAATGTAGTTTAAAGCAAAACCACATTGCTACCTGATTCTATTTCTTTCTTGTTTAATCTATAGTAATTTTATTTACTCACATCTTCATTTTAAAAAGCTTTTGGTGAAAGATCTAAGATTACTCAAATCTTTGCTTGAATAATATTCATTGCCAGTTCAGAGTGTGGTAGAGACTCCTTTTTTAAACAGAGACCATCTATTGGGAGTGCTTTGATTGTGTATTGCTGCATGGCAGGGGGTTGGACTGGATGGCCCTCATGGTCTCTTCCAACTCTACGATTCTATAACAGTCTTGTGGGAAGGGTGTACTACAAAATACATTTATTTCAACCATTGCCATACGAGTTAATTAATGTGTTTCACAATCTTTTATTTTGCTTACATATCTTCATAGTATCTAGCCATATTAATTATTGTCTATTCTTTCTCTGAGTTTAATAATTAATCTATCAATTTTTCAAGGAAATTATGAACTGTATGTCACTTGCTTCTTCAAGAATACCCTTTAATATTACATTATGGTTACATTATTATCCAACACAATTCTATCAAGCCTTTTGGCACAATCCTTTCATGCTTAACAAACCCTGTTCCATTTCCACAGCTAATTTTGAGTGAACTACTTACCTTGTTTTCTATGGATTCCAATATTTAATCCAATTTTAAATCTCTCTCTCTCTCTCTCTCTCTCTCATATTTATCTGTCTAAATTATTATCAGATCTATCTGCCTGTCTATCTATTAGAAGATTTACTATATCTAAAGTTTATTTCATCAAGTTTTCACTTTTGATATATTGGCATATCTATCATCACATTTATGAACTACAACAACAGAGTTTTCTAGCAGAGAATTTTGAGCACCTTTTGTTGTTGTGCCTTCAAGTTGTTTCTGACTTATGGCGACCCTATCACGGGGTTTTCTTGGAACAATTTTCTCAGAGGGGGTCTGAGGCAGAGAAAGTGTGACTGGACTCCATAAGATGGAGCCATGGCAGTTGAAGTGCTATAATTTTGCAGTGTAGATACATCCCTAGAGAGAGTGAGTAAACAGGTAGATGAATAAAGTTAAGTGAATTAATGATTATGATTGGAATTCTATATCAGCTTATACTTAACTAAGTACCTAACTAACCTCTCCTGGCCTGACCCCTCCAAACCTGAAAGAAACAGCATTCAGCCATGCTCTGATTGTTAGCAGAATGGATCTCTTTGTCCCCATGCAGCTGATGCCCAGTAAAGGAAGTTGAGCAGCAAGTTACAACTGTTGCAATGATGTCAAAATTGTGACTAAGTAGTTATCATGAATATGAAACAGTTACATAACCACAACTATGGTGAGTTAAGTAAATTACTAGCTCTTAATAAGGGATCATTAAGCCTTTCCTGAACTGTGAGCACAGCTTTTTTATTTTCTGCATTTATGAAGAAACCTTACAGATTCTGAAGATGGCACTAACTTGTCTACTCAGTATAGGCCCACTGAGAGGCACCTGGCACAGTCTGGGGACAAACTAACCGAGGAGTAGGCAAATAGCAGAACTGCTCAGCAGAAAGGGCACAAAAACAAAGGCTTCAACTAGCAGTCATTTCACTGCTCTGACCCACTTTCACACACAAAAAGACTTATAGGCAGCAAGGTTTATCCAAAGATATCTGGAGGTCTTTATCTTCAGTTTCAGTATAAACAAACACAGTATATACACAGCAAACCTTGTTAACAAACACAACAGCAATTTCGCCAACATCCACCAACACTCCTCTTTCTCCATGACACCAACCCACACACAATGCGTCTTGTGCTTCAACTATATGGGAGTGTTTGATTGTCAGCCTTCTGCTTAGCCACAGCTGTGAACAAATCCACTTCAGCTGTGCTAGCCTGTGGTCTGTTGCTCCAACATTTTTCCTTTTGCACTTAAAGCAATATTACCCTGACATAACTTTCCAGGATCTCTAGTCTTTTTAGTATTTTCTCGAAGTACAGGTCACCCTGCCATATCTGTGGAACCAATATCCACGGTTTCAGTTATCTGAGGGACACAAAATAGGGAACATATACCATAGAGTTGTGCTGGAAAATGCCTAGGGAGACATCCTCTCTAGGCATCTTCTTGGTCATCCAACACAACCCTATGGTATGTTTATACAGGAAGTTCTTTATTTTAATATGGTTTGCTATTATCCATGGTTTCACTTATATACGGTAAGTCCAGGAATGTATCCTTGATGGATGGGGGGCATCCTGCACTTGCTATTAGTCATGATAACTAAATGACTAGAAGAAGCATGCCTCTATAGGCAGTCATGAGGGACAACAGTAGGAGAGAGCTATTTCCCTTGTGGCTTTCCATTCAATTCGAATACATTTGATTAGCCAAATGGAATATAGGTTGCTGGAGTAGATAGTTAGATCCTGTCTACACGAGGGGGAAATAATCCGTACAGGGGGTAAAAAATCCAAGAAGGCAGCTGTTTGAATGCGTATGATCTGTCTAGATGGATAAAACTCCCCCCTAAACTCCGTATGACCCCCCTTACCCAGCTGGCCGCAGCGAGCGATCTAACTGGAAGTTTTAAATCTCCCACCACCTTTTTTTTTATTTAAAAAGTTCCCTGTGATGCGAACAGCCATGATAATATTCCTACATTAATAAGTAAACAGTGAAAATAGCCATATCATGGACTTACCGTACCCTCACCTAGCCGGGAATCCAACATGGCGGCCGCTGTTGATTCCCCTCTTTTGTAGCCCTGCCCCCTCTGTTCAGATAATCTCTGATCAGATTGCACTGGCTGTTCGTATGTGTATGAATGGAATTGTACAGATGTTTGATCGTTTGGAAGTTGTATGGATTTTTTATAACGAATAGGGATGAAGCCCGGATCTGCTGCTCACAGAGTTTAGGATGAATTTTGCCACACCCCCTCTGAATGACATGTGTGTGTTCGAACGGCTGTCTGTACAAATGCCCAATCTCTTGGAAGATGCACAGATTTTTTTCGTCGTGTAAACAGGACCTTAGCCTAATCCACCTGGGGTCTTCTTAACTTATGGGCAGAAAACAACAATATCATTGAAGTTAACATGCAGATCATGCTGAAACCACTAGCTCTGCTTCTACTATTTGTCATAGTCCCTAACTCAAATGTCTTATATACAAAATCTCTCTCATAGTATCAGTACACATACTACTAGTAGCTCTGGCACCCAACAAACTACCACCATGTAAAGCCATTTCTCTAGGGAAGGAACTGATCCATCAGTTTTAGTTTCTCATGTTTCCAAATTTCCTGCATTCAGAAAACAATTTCCCAGCATGTAACATTTCTCTGTAGGTTTCCCCCCCACTAATAATTTACAGTACACACATTTCCATAAGCAAAGGGATCTGTAGCACCTTTGAGACTGAGAGAAAGAAGTTTGGTAGCAGAAGCTTCCATAGGAGATTATCAGACAGGAACACACAAAAGTTCCTGTCCCACTGGGAAAAAACCCATCCCTGTCCCAAAATTATCAGACCTACTTTGAGACAGACAGCATAGACATGAATGGAGCTCTAACAGAGTTCCGTTTACTTTCTGCTTTGAAATCTTGCTGATTCTCACAAGAAGATACTAGCACACCAAATTAAAAAAACAAACCAACCCACCCCTCAAAGTACACATAAGCACAGAAACACACTTTACACAGTACAAGTAACCTGGGGAGGTTCATAAAATGAGCATAGGCTAGCTGGCGTTCGCGATTTCACCTAGAAGTGTTCTGTCAGGACCACCAATTTATGCTGTGCTTTAGGCTATATTTCAGAGGAAAGCAATGGCAATCTACCTCTGAGTATTCCTTGCCTAGGAAAACACTGAAATTCATGAGGTCACCATAAAGCTACAGGCAAGTTGAAGACACAAGCGCACAAAAAGTTAAATAGCTGTCAAGGTAAGGATGTGTCTTTTAAGTACCTTTCTTTCTTTCTTAGGTACTTTTCTTTTTCTTTTTTTTAATAAATATTTTTATTATGTAAAATACTAAATCAACAACAGAAGAAAACAAGAGAAAAATCAAAATGACGAGCAAGATCATACAATCCATAATGTAGTACTTATTCTATAAACATCCCCTCTCCATAAATCATAATTTTACTTCTATTCTTTAGAATCTTGAGCTTTATGACCAGTAAAAGTTATTAGTGTAAATGTGTGTGTGTATATATATATATATATATATATTTGTATATATTAATATAATATGTATGTTATTGTCTATATAAATTCTCCCCCTTGTCTGATAAACCAATCCCCCTAAACTCCAAAAAAAAAAGACCACCACCAATCTTTTATTATCTTCTAATCTTCTAAAATAACCTTTCCCTAAATAAACTTCCTGTCTGAAACTAACTCTGCTTTACTGTCCTTTTTCTGTTTCATCCTATCACATGTTTCTATCTGTTTACTTTTGCAGAATCCATAAGTTTCCCTCTGTATTGCCCCTATCTATGAACTCTTTAAAGCTCTTGATTGAGATAATTATCTGTCCCAAGCTTACTATATCTCCGTTATCTCATAATCCACTAGAGTTGATGTTGTTGCTCATATGGTTATGTTAAGCTGAATTGCCATTGCCTGCTTATTGATATCTTATTATTGTTGTTTATTTAGTTATTGTTTAATTAATTATTTATATGCTTGTTTGTTCAACCTTTATACTCTTTTGCTCTCTCCGTTTCTGTCTCTCTTTACCATCCCTATTTCCTCCTGTTAGTGGGGAGAATTGCATTTTAAAAGTATTTATTTATTTATACATTGATTGCTGCCATTTCTCCCCATTCATCCTTTAAAAATTTCGAAAAAGCTTTCCAGTCTTCATAATGTCTCCCCAATGGTTTACCCTTCAATAAAGTTGTCAATCTATCCATTTCGACCATTTCCTGAGTTTTTATGATCCAATTTTCCACCATGGGTGTTATTTTCGCCTTCCATCTTTTTGCATATTCAATTCGCGCAGCCGTTAGCATGTAGAACAACATTTTGCCATGTTCCTTTTCCGTCTCATCATCCATCATCCCCAAAAGATAAAATTTTGGTTTGAGTGGAATATTAGTGTTTAAGATTTCATTTATAATTTTTTGTATTGTTTTCCAGTACTTTCCAGCTTCTTTACAAGTCCACCATAAATGGAAGAAGGTGCCCATTTCATGACCACATTTCCAGCAGTTGCTTTTAGTATTTTTGTACATTCTTGATATTTTATATGGTGAATAATGCCATTTCAAATACATCTTGTAGTTGTTCTCTCTGACATTTTGGCTTAGGGTATACTTCATCCGCTTGTTCCACATTTTCTCCCACTGCTTTAATTCAATTTGGTGACCTATATTCTGAGCCCATTTTATCATTGCTTCTTTGATAACGTTGTCTTCTGTTTCCGATTCCAACAATACTTTATAAAATCTCACAATCATATTTTTATTCCCTGCTTGAACAATTTTATCCCATACCGATTTGTTTGTTTCAACACCCTCTAATTTCTTATCCATGTTGTACCTTTCTCTTATCTATCTATACAAATATCAGTGACACTCAATCCCCTCTGCTCCGAGTTCTTCTTGTGTTTTTATGCGTTGTTGACTGTCTTTCCCCACAACCATATCTTTATATGTAATCCACTTTTTCGAAGGCTTCATGAGGAGATGTCCATGCTGGGATGTTTGGGCATAATCTTTCTTTATACTTTTTCCAAATTCTTAATAATGGGCCTCTAATAACATGATTATTGAAGTCTTTGTTAATTCTGTCTTTGCCATACATAAGATAGGCGTGGAAGCCAAATCTGTTGCCTTCTCCCTCTATCCTCAAAAGCCTTTCATCTTCCAATGTAGTCCATTCTCTTATCCATGTCAAACAACTCGCCTCATAATATAGTCTCAAATTAGGTACGCCAAAACCTCCACGTTCTCTAGCATCTTGCATTATTTTCATTCTAACTCTTGGCTTCCTACCCGACCAGATGAACTTAGAGATGTCAGCTTGCCATTTTTAAAAATCTATCTCATTACGGATAATCAGGAGAATTTGAAATAAAAATAAGAATTTTGGCAATACATTCATTTTTATTACCGATATATGTCCTAGAAAGGAGAGTCTTAAATTTTGCCAATTCTTTAACTCCTTCTTCATTTCCGCCGTTTTCTTCTTGTACTTTTCTTAGGTACTTTTCAACTGATTTGCAGTAGATCAGGAAAGATTTCTGACTCCAAATTGCAATAAAATGACTTCCCCCACCTATCCTAAATTCTACGGCTGAAATGGAAAAAAAAAAAGAGTTTAGGATAACGAGGAATGTATTTTTGTATTGAAGAACTGCAAGTTCTGTTTACTTCCAGTACTTTCCTGAGTTTATCTATTGGGCATTTTTATTAACCTATGGAACTGTAAGATGCTTTGTCAAATAAAAGACCCATTAGGATGCTTGATGCTTGTTCCAGTAGAAGGGTTGAAGGAGCTACTGCTGAGGTTTATGCTTAGTTGCTTCAGCGATGCCTGGAATAGAGGCTTGTGTTGAGCTTCTACCAGTTTCTTTCATTCATAATCATTTTGGAGAAACTTCTCTGAATTTCTCAGGTTCTTTTTAAAATGGACACAGCCTCTTGTAGAAAATAACAACCCTTCAGCATAGCAGGAAGAACAAGGGAGGCCTACAGCCTCTAACTCAAGGGTAGGTGAGATGTTTCTGAACCTTAGCTCCCTTGATCCCTCACCATTGGCTAGGCTGGCTAAAGTGAAGGGGCTTGCAGCCCAGTAAGAGTCTGAAGAGCCTGAAATTATCCACCCTGCAGTAACCACAAACAACATCTTAAAAGAGTCACAACACCACTGACAAAAGCATCATCTTCCCATGCTGCCTCTGGAAGGCAGAAAGCTCCCACTACTACCTTAAATATCTCCAGTCAGTATTGCAGACACGTTACCACAGGTACAGGATGAACCTGGATGAGGTGAGAGTACCTGTCTGTAACTCAGTCAAATAGGTTTATTTAAATAATAGACCACTCCATAGTAATAATTATTCAGGCACCAGTTTCCAGATTTTAGATAATTAAGTTAGAAAGGCAGGGTGTGTGATCTGCCCAATTTGCCTGTCATTTCTGTGTCTCTCTTAAATCTGTGCTTAAATCCCTGGCTTGCAATATGCATGACAGGTATGGATGACTTGCAAGGCCGGCTTCTCATACTCTTATCAGTACTGCAACAAACCCAAAGTGGCCTCTAATAAACAAGGTTGGCATATAGCTATGGTTCTGAGATGTACTCATCTCCTACACAGAAAAATAACAGAACTTCAGCTAGCTTAGTTTGGCAGGGCTGCCATCAGCAGATGATTCCAACTAAGAAAACAACAAGTGGCAGCCTGCAAATGCCTCAGATGCCAACAGCTGTATGGTTGGCTGTTGGGTTTTATCTTGCTTTGAGCATAGGAGATAGGCCCAGTTAAGGGGAGCTGTGAGTCTGTGTCACCAGACTTGTGATTAAGAGAGGGAAAGAAATGGATTTCCCCACCCTCACGTTGTGATTACCTTTGAGTACCCTGAGAATGTTGGTATCAAGCTCCACATCAAATCAGTATTAAAAGAGCTTGATTGACCACCAGTTCAAGTGGACCTTAGTCATAAACCCTACAGTTCTAAACAGCATGGGACTTGGGTATCTGAGGAACCACCTCCTACATCAAAGATGGGGTGCCTCTTTTAGTGCAAGGGCCAAAATCAACTTCAATGACATTTTGGCAGGGTTACCTTCCAGTAGTGGGTGGGGCCAAAGGCAAAAAGAGTAGAAAGAAATTGTGTGTGTATGTGCGTCTTCGAGTAGCCTGTTGACTTATGGCAACCCCGTGAGTTTCATAGGTTTTTTTTAAGGCAAGGGATATGCAGAAGTTGTTTTGCCAGTTCCTTCCTCTGAAGTAAATTACCAGCCTATTTTAGCTTAAGGCTCTTACTGCAAATAATTAAACCTCAGGAGTGGCATGTCAATGTACCTCTTTTTTTTTAAGCTGGAATCTCTTTTCCTGTAATTTGAGTCTATTGCTCCATGTCCTAGTCTCTGCAGGAGCAGAAAACAAGCTTGCTCCCTCTTTAATACAACAAATTAAATATTAAATTTGACACATGTGCAGTGTCTCAAAGGTTCTATACATCAATGAAGTGCCAGTGCAGGACTTGACTGCAAGACTCTTCTACCTGTCCTGCTCAGTAGTATTGCAACATTTGAATGCAAATCTTAATCCCTAAAAAAAAAAAACAAACAAAAAAAACTCCAAGTAAAATATAAGAAAATGAAATATAGAATTTACACTACCAAAAAATTACCCTTTTGTTCCCTCTTAATTATACAGCTAAAAATGACACCACCTTATGCAAACTCAAAAGGGCCATCTCCTTAGCCATGGCAATCGCAACTCCTCTCCAGCTCTGCCTCTTTATAAACTCAGCCACCAAGTATAGCCCCTTAGGGTTTCCCCACTCATGGGACCAAACCATTAACTCATAGGGGATACAGCAAAGTTTTAGAAGGTTCAACCTTCTAATGATGCGGGGCTGGGCTGGGCTGGGCAGGGAAACTGCCAAAAAGAGGTTGAGTCTCCCTTATCTGGTATTCTGAAATCTGAAATATTTCAAAATCCAAAATAGTCCACATGAGTTACTGAGATAGTGACACCTGTGATTCCTGATAGCTCAAAGTACACAAACTGTGTTTCATGCACAAAATTATTAAAAAAATATTGTGTATAAAATTTCCTTCAGGCTATGTGTACAAGGTGTATATGAAATATAAATAAATTTAATTTTGAGACTCAGGTCCCATTTTCAAGATATCTCATTATGTATATGCAAGTATTTTGAAATCCGCAATATTCCAAAACCAAAATATCTATAGAATCAGAGTTGGAAGAGACCTCAAGGGCCATCCAATCCAACCTCCTGCCATGCAGGAATGCCCAATCAAATCATTCCTGACAGATGACCATCCAGCTTCTGTTTAAAAACCTCCAAAGAAAGAGACTCCACCACACTCCGAGGCAGCACATTCCACTGCCAAACAGCTCTTACTGTCAGGAAGTTCTTCCTAATGTTTATGTGGAATCTCTTTTCCTGTAGTTTGAGTCCACTACTTCATGTCCTAGTCTCTGGAGCAGCAGAAAACAAACTTGACCTCTGGTCCCAAGCATTTCAGGTAAGGCAGACTCAAACTGAAGGATCATGGAGAAAGGGATGTGGCCATCTGGGACGTGTCAGAAGGCAGCACTGCAACCCCAGGAAGGCCAAATGCAGTTCCAGGGCTTGAAGTTTCCCACATCTGTCCTACAGAAACCTACACAATAACTGAGATTTCTATTCCTTAGGAGAAGCAGGTCACAGGTGTCTATTGGAGAGAGGGCCTTTCCAGTGGTGGCACCAAAACTGTGGAATTACTTTCCTAGATCTGCCAGGATGGAACTTTGCTTACAGGTATTTAAGTATTAGGTGCAGTCCCTGTCCAGCTACACATTTGGCAGGTTTTATTGGCTATTTTAATTGCATTTGTTCCTTGTTGGTATTTCATTATGTATCAGAAGAAGTAGGTTTTAGTCCATGAAAGTTTATGCTGAAGCACATTGGTTAGTCTTAAAGATGGCACAAGACTGCAGCTGACATCCTATTTGTGATTGTTTGACTGCAACCCTCCCATGAACCCAGTCTGTATCACCCATGATGAAGGCTATATACTCCCCATCCCAAGTGAACCCATTTCTTCAATTGTGGTATTCTTGGCAGCCCAGAAGTAGAAGCTGTTGAAAGACTCTCAAACGTTTCATGTGACTGCAGATGGAAGCCTGAGCAGCAGAAATTGTCTTCCAATATCAGGTAAGTCCTTTCAGAGTGTGGAAAGGAATAGGTTGGTGATTCCATTCCAACTCTGTGGGAATAGCTCCTACTTCAAACAAAAGTGTCCCATCCTAAATTAGGCTGGGTGGGTCAAGCTGGAGATGTGAGGCAACTCTACTGCCCCATGGACAGTTGGCTTACCTCTGCTTTAAACATATTTAAAAGGCAGGCATCTTCCACATGCCCACATCCATGGTATTGCCACTCATAAATAGCCACAGACCTATATATTTTGTTGTTGTTCTGTGCTGTCAAGTTGTTTCTGACTTATGGTGACCCTAAGGCAAACCTATCATGGGGTTTTGTTGGCAAGATTTGCTCAGAGGGGGTTTACCATTGCCTTCCTCTTAGACCATATATGTATTACCTGTGATTCTGGTAGCTTTAAACTATGGAGCATTGGCACTTTCCTTAGGAATTAAGCCCTGGCCTTTGCACCCACGAAAAACTCCCTTCACAGATCACAATGTATGGGGAAAGAGGTTTTATGTTTGTGGGGTGGTGGTTTTTTGGAAAGATATTGGTTTTTAAACAACAATATGATTATTGAGTAATAGGCCTTTGTGTTGTACTGTCTATATTCAGTTTCACTGAAATTTCATTTTTCAAATCTTCTAATCTGAAAGAGTGTTCTTGGTTCACTGTTTAATTTCTCTGTGTCCATTTGACTCCTCTGGGTGACCAAAAGTCAGGATTGGGTTTCCATACCATACCCTCCAACATTTCACAGATGAAAACCTGGACATGTGTGGCCAAGCAACATCAGAGAGCAGTCAAGATGTCAATTGTTATTAATTTTATTGGATTTAAATTCCTCCTCCCCCTTCTCAGCATTCCATACTTTCCCCGGAATTACTGAGGGTGATTCGCTCTGTTACCCTGCTGTGGCTGCCGCCAGTTGACTGCCTGGGTCCCATTGCAGTAGGAGCAGTGGTGTCGCATCACTGCTGTCACCAGTTGACTGCCTGGGTCCCATCACAACCCGTGACTGGTGAGTGGCTGAGGGAGGGAGAGGAGGGGGGGTCCTTCTGAGTCAGTGATGCAGATTGAGTGGATTGTGGGGTGGAGAGGGAATTTGCATGTGGGTAGTGATGGGTTGGGTGTGTTTCCTAAGCAGCCAGTCAGTACACTGGGAAAGGCAACATACCCAAGAGAATTATATATATAGATTCAAATCCAGTACCTGTTGAAGGGGCACACAGTTGATTTTAATGTTGTGTAACTCTCCAAGTTTGGCAAAGGGATCAAGGTGTCAATGATTATAGCAGCTAAAAATTATATAATTATCCTTAAATAGATGGAAGATGTAAACAAAACATTTGCCATATCTATGTTGGTGCTATATCTATATCTATATCTAGATATATATAGCACTAACATAGAGCTATAGAAAATTTGACCCTATCATGAGGTTTCTTGGCAAGATTTGTTCAGAGAGGCTTTGCCTTTGCCTCCCTTTGAAGCTCAGAGAATGTGACTTGCCCATAGTCAACCAGTGGCTTCCGTGGCTGAGTGGGATTCAAACTACTATACCATGCTGACTCTCAGCATCCAACTAGATCATAGGAAACTTCTGTTCAGACCAGTCATGGATATGTCCTTTCTTGGTAGGTACTTAAAGTCAACTAATTCCTTGATGTATGAAAGTCTTGCAAAACCAGTCCATTAATCATGAATGTGAAACATTCCCCTGCAGAATGGTGGGCTGGGACCGAAAAATACATGATGGCTTTTTTAAAAAAATCACATCTGGCAGATATCGATGAAAAGTATAGAATTTTGCATATATCTCCCAGCTTAAATAGGAAAGGACTTCAAAAGGATGATATTGTCTGATAGGTATTAGGTGAACTTTTTCATTCTTCTTTGAAGTTTTGTCCAGAATATAGCATGGGGATGTGCTGAATTACTTTTCTTGGATAACTGCCATTTTTGGTTCAACAGATAGTACCTTTTTAGCTTAGAACATAAGAAGATCTTGACTCTGTTATAAATCAATCTCCATCAAGATGGTCTTGTGCTGGAAATCTAGTGGAAAAACTTCTGATATTGGTTTGTATTTCAGTCTTGGATTCTAAGGGTGGGTTCAGAAATTACCCTAAGCACCTTAACAAACACAAGCCTGTAAGCAGATGTAATGGCAAATAAAAATAAAAATACAGACTAGATACAGAGTAACTATAGCAGCTTCTGGGTCTGAGAGAAGAGGAAATGCTTCCAAGATCGTGGAAGATACTGCAGCCAATATTCATGATCTCCATTTGGATGCTTTATTTTTGCTTACATAAATGCAAGTTCCAGCACTGTATTGCAGAGCAAACTGGCATGTGCAAAAAAAGAAATACAAATAGACCAGTATCTGTGAATTCACTTATCCATGTTCAAAAAAACATGGCCCCTCTAGGCATATTCTAGGTCCTCCAGTAAAACTCTATGGTATACTTCCACCAGAAGCTGACCATAAAGCTGTACTGGAGGACCTAGAAGATGCCTAGAAAGGTGATCTCTCTAGGCATCTTCTAGGTCCTCCAGCATGGCTCTATGGCAGACCTGCACAACTTGGTAGTAGGTAGGGGCTAAAATTAAAATAGGCTAAACTTCTAAGGGCCGCACATAGATTTTTAGTGGCTCACTTTCCAAGTAAAGGTAAGAATAAGATAGTGCTGTTAATGCTTCATTAGAGGCATGGTTGCCAGCTTTTCAATAGTCTATAATTGTCTATAATGCTGGCCAGCTTTTATGTACAGAAGAGCAGCAAGAGAAAGTGTTTCCCCACTGACTACTGGGAAAAGCTGTACCTCATGTGTCAGCCATCCCATGGCAAACATGAGGGTAGTCCAGCAGTTATTTTTCCCCTGGGTCAGTTGGCAACCCCATAAAGTGGCAACCCAAGAGTCTGTGTGGACAAGCCGCCATGGCAACATCTTATTCTGTTTCAAAGCTATACTTGAAACTAGAGTGGGAGCAGCATGAGCCAGAAATATAAGCAAGAGCAAATGCCAGGGAAGGTTGAGCAAATGAGACCCATTCCACATAGGAGCCTGAGATAATAGCCTCAGCACTCAGGACATGCCCAGAGAATCATTCGCCACAGATGCTCCCCTCTTCCTTGGCCTTTGGTTCCCAACCTTGACGCCACAGCCTTCAGTAGCAAAGCAACTTGCCCCTTGGATAGAAAGTAGGGGAAAGCAGATAAATTTCTTTTCCCCACCCTCCAGGCAAAGCAAATCTTTCCGGAAAAAAACCCTCCCCGGTACCAGACTACCTTGACACCGACCACCTGCCACAAATTGATCAAGCTGCTGCAGGAGGGAGGCAGTGCACATGCGGCAGTGGGTGGAGGGGTGTGCAGAGGAAACCTGTGCTTTCCCACTGGGTCCTTTTACTTGCCGTCGGGTGACAAATTGATCGGGCTGCTGCAGGAGGGAAGAGGAGTTGGCCAAGCAGCTTCCTACCACCTCGAGGGAAGAAGTTCTTTCCAAGTAGACTCGTATGTAGAGAAAATGGTACGAAGACCCGAATCCAGCACCTCAACATCTCAACTCAGCCACACTTTCTCACCTACCAGTGTGGGGCATGATCAGGCGTATCCAGGTGAGCTTCTCTGAGTTTGCGCTGGTGCTGCTTTCTTTTTTTTTAATTGGTTGTTTTGGTGTTGTTGTTTTTTTCAATAGTAAAATTGGTGGCCATCATCGACCAATCAGAACCTAACTGGTGGCACCAGAAAAAGCAGGAAGGTTCTTCCTCCCCATCCAGCCCTCACCTTGTGAGCCAGGGGAAGGGTGGAGAAGAGTGATTAGTTGTGGGGGAGAAAATCAAAATGTGCCTATTTATATCCTCTGTTCACAGGCCACACGAAATCCTTTGGCGGCCCATGGGCCATATGCTGTGCATGCCTGCTCTATCATGTGTTTGGGCCAGAAGTCATTCATTTTAATAGGGTTACCATGGTTTATGGTATACACTAAGCCCAGGAATGAACCCCTCACACAGAGATATCGGGGTCTATCTATAGTAACTACACTGTCTCTACCTCACAGCATATTCATCATGAAGAAGACATTTACCCATGTTGAAGTATTTAGCTTGGGTTTGTAGGTTGTACATTCATTTTGCTCACCTTTTCTTGAAGTTTGTCTTAGTTTCCTAAGGCATCTGGTTTCCTGAGCCATCTGGATTCAAACTAAGCTTTTTTCAAACATGCAGTCCCCTGCATGCCATACCCTTCAACATTTCACAGACAAAAACCAGGGCACATGTGGCCAAGGAACATCAGAATGTGGTCAAGATAAGAAAATGTACTAATGAGGAAGAAGGCACAATCTTAGAGAAGCAGCTGCAGCAGTTTGCTATTGCCTGAGCCTGTTGGGAAAGGCAATATTCTATTCCCCTCCCCTTTGCTCAGTTGATTGCATTCAAATTACCTTTGCACTTTAAACTCACTTTGCAGCAATTCAAGATAGGCAAAATGGGAGGAGAAAAGACAAACTGGGATGCAATAAAACAGCAGCTGAGAAGGTGGGATGATAAGAGGATTTATCAGGACTGTCTCTTCCAAATTGGGACAGATGGTGTGTATGGCATGTTATTGTTTTTCTATGGCAAACTAATTTGAATTACAGGCTCTATCAAGGGGTGTTCATTGTGGAAATATGTTTGATAAATTCCTGTCATTAGGCAGGGGTTAGACTAGATAAATTTCAAATATGCTTTATAAAAAACTGCATAAGTCCTTTATATTTAAACTGCCATAAACAGAAACAAAAAGTAAGAGCAGGTATAAAGTCATCACTCGTAGTTTATATGTGTTATATGGCACAAATATATCTTGCATTTACTGTTGAACTTGTTAAGAAGCAGAGAACAATATATCAATAAAATGGCTTCTTTTCTATTCATGATGAAACTGTTATTCTAATCAGTATATATTTCTGTTTTCCTCTCAAAAAGTCTAGTTTTCGTCTGACTTGAGCCAGTGGAAATTATAACCAATCCTTTCAAGGTGAATAGAATTTCATGGGCAGACATGAAAGAAAGAGGAGATTTTCAGACGGGCTAAATATGGTGTGATACCAACTCCAAGAGTTTGCTAAAGGGCTTCTCTTTCAGATGACGTTGTCCCCATGTCGTCATGTTCCCATTCAGCTGTCATTATGCTGGTACTTCTTTTTATTTACAGGCTAAACTGTGAATTGATCCCCCATTCCGTTTCTGTAATGAAATGATGTGCGATTGAACTGGTGCCCCGTTATGCTGGCGTGATGCCAACGTCAATGGGAGGTCCGTGCCAGAACACTTCTGGGTGAGATCGGCACATCAAGGTAAGTGACACACTTTTTTGTATCCTCCCCGGATTACTTGTAAAGTTTAAAGTGTGTTTAGGTCCTTACTGTAACTTTTTGATGTATATTTTCCTTTTACAGTTTAATTTTCCCGTACCCTCATCTTCTCGTGAGAGCAACCAGGATTTCAATCCAGGAAGTGAAAGGGGCTCTGTTTGAGCTCCTTTCACTCCTGGGCTGCCCTACCAAGGGAAAGACATGGGAATAAGGTAGGTCTGATTTTTTAAAAAATTTTCTAGAGTTACAGGGACGGGAGAGGAGATTGCAAGAGGGGAATGCTTTTTTTTTTCCCTCTGAAAATCTCCAGAGTCACCCAAGTCTGGTTGCCAATTAACTTTACAGCATTTGGATCAGTTAAAGGGCTTATCAAATTTGCCCCAGACACATTGGCTGACAAAGAACTTTATATTTCACCCCTTATTAGTGAGAACATTTTCTCCTAACCTATTCCTTGTTGTCACAAAACAGCATGCGTGTCAACTGCTTGTGCCAGCTTATGTTACAAATTCATCAGGGAGGGTTAAGGTTATAAAACAAGCACACTAAGTGGATGCATTAAAAAAAAGCACAAGGCAACCGTTTACAACAGCTACATAAATACAGCCTGTATGCTTCCTTGATTTTTCTCCATCAGGAAGTTGTAGAAGGCAAAGGTCAAGCACCCACCAATTGCCAACCAAGCTGACTGTAAAAGAAAAGCACTCAGCTCCCCTTACCAGTCCTCTCTCTCTCTCTCATTTTCTCTTTCTGTGTATGTGTGTTTGTGGAAGAACAGCAGGAAGAGAAATGTGTGAGAAAGAGAATTATGTGCACAAGGAGCAAAAGTGAATAAATAATTTGCATTGGATATTGTCCTGAAGATATTGATGAAAGTAAGAATGAATTCACTGAGTTGTTTTAGGCTGCATCTGTACTCTAGAAATAATCCAGTTTGACAGCACTTTAACTGCCATGGCTCCATCCTATGGAATCCTGGGATTTGTCATTTATTGTGGCACCAGAGGTCTCTGACAGAGAAGGCTAAATATCTCACAAAACTCACATCCCAGAATTCCATTGCACTGAGCCATGGCAGTTAAAGCAGTATTAAACTGTATTGTTTTGGCAGTGTAGCTGCACCTTTAGTCTTGTTACGTTAATTCTGCTGTCCTATTTTTCTTCAATATATTGTCTAAGGCCAAACCGATGTGGCTGGGCCATGAACCAGAATCCTGCTCTTTGTCACATCCTCCAACTTCAGCTGTGTGTCTACCTTTCCGCTAGAAAAAAACTGCCACTGCCATGGTGAGAGTAAGGAAGAGCTAGGCCATGGTCAAGAACAATATGGTGTCTGCTTCAATCCCATGTACAGAAGCTGCTAAGATTGGTAAGTGAACCTTATTTCCACAATGGCCATGAGATTTGCTCCTCCACTATACCCGAAGGCAGCAGACAGAGGCCCAAAGTGGCCTTTTTGGACTACAACCCAGAATACTGGCTACTGGCTTTGCTGGCCAGGGGGTTTCTGGGAGCTGTAGTCCCCCAAAGTACACTTTCCAAGCTCTGGTAGCAGACTAGTTTAAACGTACAGGACAAACTATTTGGAAAACAGCTTTGTTCAGCAAGAGATGGGGAAAAAACCAGGAGAAACACATAACAAGGGTAGGGGGCTGCCACTGCTGTCTCTTAGCATCTGTTACATAAGGTGGTTATCTCACTCTGCCTAGATGTAGGGCTGGTTGTAAAGCCATCTCCACTGTCCACTTTTCTATTTTGCAGTTTTACTGTTAAGTTTCTCCCTTACTCTTTCCTGTGACTAGTTCAAATCAATTGTGTGAGTTCTTTTCTCTCTGTCTAAATTCTCAGCAATAAAGTGTAGTCAGCATTCCATTGCTAATAACTTTCCTTAGCAGACAGAACATACTGTGAACATCCCATGACATCAAACCAACCATCATCAGAGAATTCTTGGGTGCATTGCAACATTGAGTTTAGAAATGTATTCTCATGTTTTGCATTAAATCTGAGGTAACTTTGAAAAAAGTCAGTCTGCATGTAAAACAAATTTGATATCTCAGTGAAGACAATGGTCTTACATCTATACCGACTATGGCATAATTTTCCTTATTTACCTTATATATTCAAACTATTTCTAGAATGTCTTTCATCCAATGGACTTTAGGGTTGTGAAGAATAAACGTAGCCTAAGATCCAATGGTTACTCTCAACTAGAGTAGATCTGTTTAATCAAAGAAACTTGCCTATTGATTGAATGGGCCTACTCTAGTTGAAATAAATAATTTGATTTAGATCATAAAAGCAAGCACCATTTTAAGCGGGAGATTTCAATTTTGAATTGGAAACACTTTAGTCCAAAGGTGTGTGTGTTCATGCTTACACAGGAGGCATTACTAGTGCAAGCTTGCGGAGCAAACAGGGACATCTCATCCTGAAATGGTGCTCAGTACTGAAGAAACCCATGGTTATGATCAAACAACACATTTTCCATAATGTGCTCTAAGAGATCTCTGAGCTCATGAATGGAATCCATCTGTCTAGGATGTTCTACCTAAACTATTGCTGTCTAGGATGCTCTACCTAAACTATTGCAGTGACCAAGACAGAGACAAAAAAAGAAAGGTGAGGTTTGTGTTGAATAAGAAATTACCCATTTAGAACTCTCAAATTAAGCAGAGCACTTTTCATTCTTATGTTTCTTCACTGGAGTATATATTTAAATTTTGCCCCTGATTAAAGAGTTGACATGCACCGAATGAAGTACCAAAAGAGGTGCTCTGTGTGTGTGTGCATGTGCACACACACGCCTTCAAGTCACCTGTTGACTTATGGCGACTCCATAAATTTCATACGGTTTTCTTAGTCAAGGAATACCCAGAGGTGGTTTTGGCAGTTCCTTCCTCTGAAATATAGTCTACATCACCTCATAGAATCATAGACTTGGAACGATCACAAGGTCCACCCACTCCAACCCCTTGCTATGCAGGAACACACAATCAAAGCATTCCTGACAGATAACCATCCAGCATCTGCTTAAAAAGAAGGAGACCCCACCACACTACGAGGCAGTGCATTCCACTGCCTAACAGCTCTATCAAGAATTTCTTCCTAATGTTTAGGTAGAATCTCTTTTCCTGTAGTTTGAATCCATTGCTCCATGTCCTAGTCTCTGGGGGAGCAGAAAACAAGCTTGCCCCATCCTCAGTATGACATTCCTTCAGATATTTAAACATGGCTATGATGTCCCCTCTTAACCTTCTCTTTTCCAAGCTAAACATGCCCAGCTCTCTAAGCCGTTCCTCACAGGGCATGGCTTCCAGACCTCCCACCATCCTGGTCGCCCTCCTCTAGACATGTTCCAGCTTCTCAACATCCTTCCTGAATTGTGGTGCCCAGAACTGTGCCCAGTAGTCCAGGTGAGAGCTAACCAAAGCAGAATAGAATGATACTATTATTTCCCATGATCTAGACACTATATTCCTATGAATGCAGCCTAGAATCACATTGGCTTTTTTGGCTGCCGTATCATACTGCTGACTCATGTTCAGTCTGTGGTCTACTAAGACTCCTAGATCCCTTTCGCATGCACTGCTATCAAGCCAGGTGTCACCCGTCCTATATCTGTGTATTTCATTTTTACCACACAAGTGTAGTATCCTACATTTCTCCCTGTTGAAACTCATTTGTTAGTTTTGGCCCAGCTTTCTAATCAGTTAAGGTAATTTTGAATTCTGTACCTGTCTTCTGGGGTATTAGCTACCCCTCCTAATTTTGTGTCATCTGCAAATTTGAAAAGCACACCATCTATTCCCTCTCCAAGTCATTGATCGGTATTCATAGGCAGTTTTCCACCCAAGTACTAACCAGGTCTGTCCCTGCTTAGCTTCCAAGATCAGACAAGATGTAATGGATCTTCAGGGTGTTTAGACTGGTCAAAACAGGTGTTGTGGTTATTGTTGTTGTTCTGTGCCTTCAAGTAATTTCTGATTTACGGCAACCCCAAGGTGATCTTAAAACATGGTTTTCTTGACAAGATTTGCTCAGAGGGGGGTTGCCTTTGCCTTCTTCTGAGGCTGACACAGTGTGACTTAGCTAAAGTCACCCAGTGGGTTTCCATGGCTCAGTGGGGATTTGAACCCGGGTCTCTGGAGTCATAGTCCAATGCTCAAACCATTCCACCACACTGGATCTCTAAATCAATAAGGCTGCATGCTATGCGACCATTGTTTTCCGGTCAACATTTTCATTTGGCCAGCTGGATGTGATTTTTAAATGACCAATTGTCTCAAGACAGATGCTTTTACATTGACATTATTTAATAGGGAAGAAAGGACTCATAAGTAATCTGAAATACATTCTTTGTAAGTAAGGACTCTTAAGTAATTTGAAATACGTGCCTTGAACTGGTGTCAGTTTTAAGTAAGAAACAACATACCCTTCAACATTCCTCAGAGGAAAACTGGAACATATGAAGCCAAGCAACATCCAAGTGTAGTCAAGATGGCAAAATATTAATGAGGAAGAATACAAAAGCTAGGAGAGGTTGCAGCAATTTGTTTTCCCTTGAGTACAGGGAAGGGCAGGATTCTGCCGGCTCCTCTCCCCTCTGCTGAGTTAACTGAGTGCAAATCACTTTTGCACTTTGAACTGCCTTTGCAGCAACTGAAGTAGGTTGAGGCCAAAAAGGGAAAGTGTCAGGAGCAGAGGGAAACTGGGACATTTTAAAAACACTGGAAAAGTGGGAAGACAGAAGGTTAATTGGGACTTTCCTTGCCAAATCAGAACAGTTGGAGGGCATGCACGCATCTTTTTGTAGGAATGGGAAATACATTACTTGGATTTCACACTTTCAGCTAAATAAGTCCTCCTCCTCCTCCACCTCCTTGGTTTCACAGGATACCAGGTGTTAATGATTTGGCATCTGTCCAAGAATCAAGGATTTGGATCATGAGGCATGTTCGAAGCAGTGTTACTTTTTGTAACTGTGCTGTTGTGCTCCTATCCATGGTGATTTCATTCACTGTTTCATCAAGTCATTTGGAATTGCTCCCAGAGCACCTATTACTACTGGGATCACTGTTGTTTTCTTTTCACAGAGGCACCGAATCTCAATTTGTCAGTCTTAATATTTTTATAAACTTTCCCCTCTCTTTGGGCTCATCTACACAGACCAGGATACTCCGGCTCCCTGCTAGTGTAGCCTTCCTGTGGATCAGGCCCATTCCTCCCCCGTTACCATCACCCAAGACCCAATGCAAGAAGAATCCAACCATGTCTCAAGAACATGCACATTTGTAAGTCTTATAGGGTTTTTCAGAGAAATAAAATCCATACAAAACAACACGAGCAGTTTAAAACACAAATTAAACAATTCAAATTACAAGGATAGAGATTCTGCCTAAACAGTAGGAAGAACTTCTTTATTGTAAGTGCTGTTTGACAGTGGGATAGATTGGAGGGTGAGGGACTCTCCATCTTTGGAGGAATTTAAACAGAGGTTGGATGGGCAACTTTCTGGAGTGTTTTGGTTGTGTATTCCTGCATGGTAGGGGTTGGACTGGATGACCCTTGTGATCCCTTCCAAGTCTAAGATTCTATGATTCTATAGAAATCTAAATAGCTAAGGTGCACAAAATTGAAAAATCTCCACAAACACACCTTAGCTGGGAAGGAAATTAGTAAATTAGTTATAATATACACTTAAGGTGAAATGTGCATTAATTTCCCAGTGAAAATTCCCCTCAAAGGCCTGCAACCTAGTACAAAACAAGGATGTGAAGAAAATGCAGGTGGGCTTCAGAGAAATGCAGCAAAATTAAAACAGATATATTTTTATACCCCAAGTGCTAAGCAATTGTTTGGTGCATAGAATATATAAGATATATGTGAAACACGTACCCACCAACAAGAGGCAGAAAACATTATAACTCAGAAATGTTGTCATTGTTCATTTTTTACAGGCAGAGTTAGAATTCTGCTAGTGGTAGCTAAAATTCCTCTCCTTCAAAAACCAACCAACCAACCAATCACAACAAAACCCATTAGAAAGATATATATATTCACATACCTGGATCAATTTTTCTGGTGGTGAGTAGCCTTCATTAATTATATGCACAATTTTACCCATTTGATTTTATAAAACATAGTGTTTAAATTAGCACTTCTAGTAAATTGTGTGAGAGAAATATGCAATATTCTTAATAAAATTAGTGTGAAGTCAAACAATTTTACAGTTAATATACTAATACATAGAAGCAAGATAAAATGAACTAAATATTGGTTATCTTTGGATTCTCCAAACCTTGCTCCTAAGCACACCTGGAAGACAGTATAAACATAGCTAAAATTCACAGCATACAACAACTGAAAATGTAGCTAAACTGTCAACAAACTTAAAACCTCTTAAAAATATAAACCATTAAAAGGAAAACAACCAATAGAAAATCCACCACCTTATGTGAAGTATTTTCCCCTTGAGCAATCAGTCTTCAGAGTCTTGCTGAAACAAATCTGCACCTTTTCGCAGGCTAACAGTCTAAGCTCTCTTGGAAGGGCACCCCAGAGCCTGGGACCAAGAGGGACCAAGAAGTTGTGGGATGGACAGAAAGGCAGGTTCCTATGGGGGAATACAAATAACCTGGATCTGAGCCATATAGGGTTTTGTGCGTCAAAACCAGCACTTTGAAATGAGCTGTTACCTAACCTGATAGTCCCTATCACCAAATAATTGACTATATTTAATAATTTGGCTTAAGGTGGCCACCCATGTTGTTAACAGGTAAAGCAGGAACCCCCTAATACCAAGGCTGGAGTCATGTGTAACCAAGGGAGGGACCTTTGGAAATTTCCCCAAACCCAGATACTCAAGTCAGAACTTAACACCTGAAGGTGAGTCATTTACTAATTCACTCAACAATAGCAGAATCTTTGATGCCTGTAAACCAGGTCCTTCCTTCCTTTGTTCCCTCCCAACAAAAGACCTTGCCTGCTCTTATTCCATTCCAAATACAGCACCCGTTCATGACCGTTAACTCTTCTGGAGCACCCTTTGTCTAACCCTGGGAAGATCCAAGAAACATTGTATTCCACTCAAAATCCCATCCCTTCAGGGGAGTTATTCCATATAAATATCACTTGAAAACACCACCCAAGCGTGCACGGTTCATTCTTCTCTTGAATGTCTCCCGGACCTCCTTGCTGTGGGTGTACTTCATGATTTCGGCTCTGCAGGATCGGTATAGTATAATCTGCCATCCCCTTACTCTGTTCCTCTATCCAAATACTTCCAAATATCTGTGATAGCCTTATGTGAATGTCTGAAGCCTGAGTTTTTGCATGGATGATGTTGATATTGATTTCCAATAAAGATCATTTAATTGTACCTTTTGGCTTAGAGTCTCTTCCGTTACTACTGGTATATATATGTTAAAAGATCCTTCCATTGCCTGGCCTCTTGCATGCCAAGTTGAGTTAATACAATTCCCCAAATTAATATTAGGACATTAGAGGGTTCCCATGGACCCCCACACAATTTGAGTAACAGAGCTCAGAAATGAACCAGGCTGCGTGGTTCCTTTAGCCAGCCCCAGTTAACAATCTGGCTGCAGCTCTTTGCACCAGCTGAAGTTTCCAAGCACTCTTCAAAGGCAGCCCCATGTAAAGCATGTTACAGTAATCCCAGTGGGATGTAATTAAGGTATGTGTCACCATGGCCAGATCTAAAGTCTAAAGGAGCAGGTGCAGCTGACACCAATATATTCCTGTCCACCACTGAATCCTGAGCTTCCATGCTCAGGATTTAATCCAGGAGAACACCCAAGCTGTGGACCTGTGTCTTCCAGGGGGGAGTTCAACCCCATTCAGCACAGGCCGAATCCCTGCGCCCTGATCTATTTTTTGACTAACAAGGAGCACCCCTGTCTTGTCTGGATTAAGTTTTAATACGTTCACCCTCATCTAGTCCAACACCATTACTGATAACACACATTACTGATGTTAAATTCCATTAATCTCAGTGGATTTCCATCTAAGTAAATGAGTTTAGGATTCATATGAGAGTCAAGTAACTACTATTACTATACTGATAGGAATCCCCCACCCTAAATACTGGAAGAATATATTACAAGACCAAGGTTAGTCAATGAATCTGGGACTGCAAAATCCATTACTCAAATCTTTATGAACTGTTGGATTTCACCAAGAGATAGGTGTGTGTGTGTGTGGGGGGGCAATGAATGAAGAGAAATTACCTCAGTAATAGCTATCCATAGAAAAAGATGTACAGTTGGCACCTGTTATTTTAATGGAGACAAATTATGTGATAATGTAACATAGTACTTAGAAGCACTGGTGATTCAAAGAGTAAATAACACACAATTGCTACCCATTACTCTAATAGCATCAGGACTAAAAGAAAAAGGAAAACATGATTAAGAGCTAATGATAAAGAGCTTTCTCCTCACAGAGAAAGCTGTGTTGGACAGCAAAGTTGATTCATACTTGTGTTCACCATTGTCCCAATGCCTGGTTCTTCATCATTAGAAACAAATACCAAGAAATAGCTCCAAAGACAAGAGTCTTCTAAGGATTCATATTTTCTATTCACAATTAAAAGTGTTAGTCAATTATTATATGTAGCCTTCTATTCATATTCTCTCACTGAATGATTTTCACTACTTGTTCATAATGTATGAGGTGAAATCACAGTTGCAGGCACACTTCATGTTGTAACAATGATGATTTTTCACTTGCTGACATATTTTTCTGTAACGTCTGAAGAGATTTGTTGTTGCTATTGGCTTCAACTTATGGCAACTCTATGAATGAGGGACATCCAAGAAACCTGGTCATCAAAAGCCTTGCTCAGGTTTGAAGGCATTAGTATGTTACAAAGCTGCATGCAACTCAGGGGCAGTCCTGTATTCTAGAATTATATTTACCATTTACCAGAAAAAAATTACATGTGCTTAAACCCATTGAAAATAGGATTGTGACACCCAATTCAGCCTCATCCTGAACCTAGAGAGACCTGTTTAGATGGATGTGTCTAAAGCAGAGAGACTAGGACTTCCGGTTCCGGAACGGAGCGAGCGAGGGGCGCAAGAACGGAGCTCCGGCTCCAAAATAATCTCAAACGGTGTCCGTGGGGCGAATCTATCTAAAACCCCGCTGGGAAAGTCTCCGAAGGTGAGGGGACCCCAGGTATCGCTGTGACTGCTGCAAAACCGGGAGTGAAAGCTTCGCCGGAGTGGAAAGGAGAAGGAGAAGGGCGAAGTCACACCGGGCAGCGTAATGGCTGAAACGGCCGTTTGAAAGAACAAAGAGGAGGGGAGAGAAAGTCCCCCTCGTGCCCTGCTAACAAGCCGCCGAGCCTCTCAGAGAAGAGAAGAAACGTCCAGAGGTGATAGTAAGACAGTGAGAAGCTTGTTCTCGGTCTGTTTGATAATTTTCCTCAGAACTTAAAGACCTCTCTCTTATAGAGATTGGTTTTTTTTTCTTTTTCTTTTTCTTTTTTTCTTCTTCTTTTTTTTTTTCTCTTGGGGGCTTCTCTCTATAAAAATAAAAATAAAAAATAAAAATAAAAAAAAATCCTTTTCTCCCTCTCTCTGTTTATGTTTATATGGAGAGAGAGTAAGGTGGGCTGAAAAGTGATAACGGATGTGTTTTCCTTTTTTTTTTTCCTCATTATTTTTCATTTTTATTTTATTTTTTTATCTTTTTTGGTGTTGCTGGCTTTCCTTCTGTATTAAGTCCCTGGGTAAATATCTCCCTCCTTTTTTTTTTTTTTTGCTGTTGCTATTGCTGGTCTCCCTTTGCCTCCTTTTTGTATAGAGAATCCATACTGTTTCAAAGTGGAGTGACCTTGAAAACGCTAACTAGCAGAAAGGGAAGTGTGACAGGATAAAGAGAGGAGTATACTGACTATACCCACACTGATATAATTTTTGGAACCATTTTTTTTCTTTTCTTTCTTTTCTTTCTTTTTCTTTTCTTTTTTTTCCCTATTTTTGGTAACTCTGGAGTAATATTTATAATATTTATATGCCCTCTTCTTTTTTCTTTTTCTTTTTCTTTTTTTTTCTCCTCCTTTTTTTTCCTACTTCCCTTTTGTTTTGTTAAATATTTTTTTTTGATAAATCTTTCTCCCCCTTACAAATTTTTCCTTTTTAAATTTTCTTTATTCAAATAGTTTTTTTTCTTGTTCCTTTTTGCTTTTTGCTGAAATTTTTTTCTTTTCTTTTTCCTTTTCCCCTCTTCCCCCCCTACTCATTTTTTTTTGGGGGGGGGCCTTTGCGGTTTTTTTTTTTTTTTGGCAAATATTTTGGATATTTTGAACCTTTTTGAGTTTTGATTTTTTTTCCCTTTTTGAGTTTTTTTTTTTCCATCGGAAGGAAAGAAATAAGGAAGGACAAAGTAAAGCAGAAAGTGTGAAGGTCTGAGAAGGAGAAGAGAAGAGGAAGAGGAAGAAAGGAGCATATGAAAGAGGATGGTAGTGTAAAGTTGTAAGGAAAGAAGAAGGAAGTGAGAAATAAGAAGGAAATAGGAAGAAAGTGAAGTGAAAAGGGTGGAAAAGGTATAGGTGAAAGGAAATTGAAAGTAGAGGAACAGAAGTGGAAAAAGAATAACAACAGTTGGAGGGTTAATGTAAGTGGAAGGGAAAAGAAGAAGTAAGTTTAAGGGAGAAATAAGAAGAAGAAAAAAAGAGAGAGAGATGGCATCAAACCTAAGAAATAGGAACAAAGGACATGAAGCATTAAACAGAAGAGGTTCAATGGAGGAAAATGCTCCACAATATATGACAAGGTTCATGGAAGAAATTCGTCAGTTTAGAAAAGAAACTGGGGGGTATCTGGATGACTTGAACACGAAATTTAATGCAATGCACACTTTGTTCTCACAAGTTAAAAAAGAAGTACAGGAACAAAAAGAAGATATCCAACTACTGAGAAAAGAAAACGAAGAATTAAATTTGGAACTTGAGAAACAAAGAGACCAAATGGCATTAATGGAATTAAGAGAAAAGGAGGCATGGATTCGAATGAGAGGTTTGAAGGAGCAGGCAAATGAAAATATAAGGACCAAGATTATAGACTTACTGGCCAGAAACTTAGAATGGCCAGAAGCTCAAGTAGATCAAGAAGTAGATCGAGTATATCGCTTGAATTCATTTTTTGCAAAAAAAAGGAATCTCCCCAGAGATATAATTATTCAGTGCACAAGGAAAATTACAAGAGACTATATATTAGAAGTACATTATAATAAAGGAATCACAAGTGAAGGAAAACCCCTGATAATCATGAAAGAGATACCAACTAGGATATTAAGAAGAAGGAAAGAATATAATTTTTTGGTTGAAATCCTTAAAAGAGAGAAAATCATATTCAGTTGGGACAAATTGGAAGGGGTAAACTTCACATACAAAAAAGAAAGGTATAAAATTGATTCAGTAGAAAAAGCTAAAGATTTTATTAAAAATCATAAAAAAGAATTTGGAATGGCACGAGAGAAGAAAGAGGAGAAAGACTGCCAGGCAGCTTCCTCACAAGTGGTAGAGGACAGCGAGGAAGAAGAAAATATATTGAAACAGAGAAGAGAAGAAAGAAAGAGATCAAAAAGCAAAAATAGAGGAGAACAAAGCCTGTTGGACTTGAGTATTTCAGAGTAAAAAAGAAGAAGTAACAAAACCTCAAGAAGGAGAGGGGAGGGAGGGAAGGGAGGGAGGAGGGAGGAGGAGAGGAAAGTAGAAGAGAGGGAACTAAGAGAATAGTGATGTTTGAGAAAAGAATCCTCACTTGGAACGTAAAAGGATTAAACTCTGAGAAGAAAAGGAAATTGGTTTTCCACTTTCTTAAAAAAGAAAACTTGGATGTTATATGTCTACAGGAAATACGTATAAAAAATAACCAAGCAAAATTAATTAAACAACAAAAACTGGGGAAAGAATTCATGGCCCTAAATAAAAAAAAGAAAAATGGGGTGGTGTTGTATATTAAAGAGAATTTAAAACCTAATTTGATCTTGACAGATGATAAGGGACGATTTATATTAGTGGAGGTGGAGTTAAATGGTAGGAAAATGATAATAATAGGTATTTGTGCACCGGTTAATGAGAAACATACTTTTTATAGAGAAATAAGAAACACTATAACAGAATTGAACTATGACAATTGGTGTATACTGGGAGATTTTAATGGAGTTGTAGAACCACATATTGACAGATGTGCGGGTACAAAAAAAATTAAGAAGAACCAGGGTAAACTAACCAAAGAATTCTTTGATATTGTAGAAGAATTACAATTAATTGATACCTGGAGATATAAAGAAGCAAATAGAAAAGAATATACATTTTATTCGGACTCACATAAATCAATGTCCAGGATCGACATGATTTGGGTATCAAAAAATAGTGCAAAAAATGTTAAAAAGGTAGAAATATTAGCAAAGCCTATATCTGACCACAACCCGGTATTATTAATTATGAAAGATACAAAATACGAAAGAAATTGGAGACTGAATGAATTGCTATTGGATCGAGAGGAAGTAATAATAGAAGGGAAAAAGGTATTACAAGAATACTTTGAAATAAACTGTAATGGTGTCGTTTCAAATCACATGGTGTGGGATGCCAGTAAGGCAGTGGTAAGGGGGATGTTCATTAAAATAAATAAACTATGGAGAAAAAAAAGAACAGAAACAATAAAGAAACTTATGGAGGAAATTAAGCAAAAAGAAATAAAATTAATAGACTCCCCCAGATGTAAAAAAACTAGGAATCAAATTATATTATTACAAAAACAACTAGAAATGGTAATGACAGATGAAATTAAAAGAAAATTGGAGTATATGAAACAAAAAAATTTTGAATATGCAAATAAACCGGGAAGATGGTTAGCTTATAGGTTAAGAAAAGAAAGATTAAAAAAGATGATATTAAAATTAAAGGTGGGAAATAGAGAAATAACTGAGGAAAAAGAAATTAAAAAAATATTTAAGAATTATTTTGAGTCAATTTATCAAAAGCAAAATGTACCTCAAGAATCAATGAAAGATTATATTAAAAAATGTAAAATAAAGAAACTAACGGAAATTCAAAGAGAAAATTTAAATAAAGATATTTCAGAAGAGGAAATAATAGAGGCAATAAAAAAATTGAAAAGAGGCAAAAGCCCGGGGCCTGATGGCCTAACAGCCATATACTATAAAAAATTCATGGAAGAATTATTAAAACCATTACAAAAAACGATGAATGATATCCTACAAAAGAAACAGATTCCCAACAGTTGGAAAGAAGCAAGAATAGTGCTATTACCTAAAGAAAATAAGGACCCAAATTTAATGGAAAATTATAGGCCGATTTCATTATTAAATGAAGATTACAAAATATTTGCATTGATAATATCAAATAGACTAAAAGTGGTATTGCAAGATTATATACATAAAGATCAAAATGGTTTTTTACCTAAAAGACAAATTAAGGATAATGTTAGAACAGTTATAAATGCCATAGAGTATTTAAATTACCATAATGAAATAAAAGGTGCACTAATTTTTTTAGATGCCGAAAAGGCATTTGATAAATTAAATTGGCAATTTTTATTGGAAATATTAAAAGAAATGGAAATAGGAACCAAATTTAATGGATGGATACAAGCAATATATTTAAATCAAACAGCAAAATTAATAATTAATGGCCGTACAACTGAGACAATAAAAATTGAAAAAGGTACTAGACAGGGATGTCCGCTATCCCCCCTACTATTTATACTGACCCTAGAGATTTTGAACTCAGAAATAAGGAAAGAGGAAAAAATTAGAGGCATTAAAATTAAAAAAGAAGAATATAAATTAAAGGCCTTTGCCGATGATTTAGTTATTTTAATAGAAAATCCCATTAAAAGCATAGATCCACTGCTAAAAAAAATAGAGGAATTTGGTAGATATGCGGGTTTTAAAATTAATAAAAATAAGACAAAAATTGTGGTAAAGAATATGAAGGGAAGAGAAAAAGAAGTATTAAAAGAAAAAACAGGATTTGAAATTGTAAAAATGGTTAAATATCTGGGAGTGAATATAACGGAAAAATCACAAGATTTATTTAAATGTAATTATGAAAAGATTTGGAAAGAAATTAGTAAAGATTTAGTTAAATGGAAAAACATAAATTTATCACTGATGGGGAAAATCTCAGTGATTAAAATGAATATTTTACCGAGGATACTCTACCTATTCCAAACCATGCCAATTAATATTTCTAATGAAACATTTGTTAAATGGCAAAAGGAAATAACTAAATTCATATGGAATGGGAAAAAACCAAGGATTAGAATGAAATTACTGACAGACATAAGAGCAAGGGGTGGGCTAAGTTTACCAGATTTAAAAATATACTACGAGGCGGCAGGTTTGACATGGGTGAAACAGTGGATAGAATTAAAAGATAAAAGAAATTTAGATTTGGAAGGCCACGAATTAAAAATGGGATGGCATGGGTATCTTTGGTACGGAAAGATTAAAATAAATGCAGAATTTAAAAACCATGCCATTAGAAAATCGCTAATAAAAATATGGAGTAAGTATAAAAAGAGACTGAGTCCCAAAGTACCTGGATGGCTATCCCCACAAGAAGCCTTTTGTAAACGTGAATTAAGGATAGAAAATTGGATAAGATATAGAGATATTTTAGAATTAAGAGAGGGAGTGTGGAAAATTAAAGAAAGAGAGAAACTAGAGGAAGAGGGATTTAAAATGCATTGGCTGAGTTACTATCAATTAAAGGCTAGAACAAAAGAAGACTTAAATTCGCTTCAATATGAAGGTGAAAAATCTGAGTTTGAAAATATATTATGTTCAGGTGAACCCCATGAGATTAGTAGAATATATAGACTATTGCTAAAATATAACTTGGAAGAAGAACAAATAAAACAATGTATGGTAGGGTGGGCACAAAATTTAGGACATCAAATATATATGGAACAATGGGAAGCGGTTTGGAATCAAGGGCTGAAATTTACGTGTTCATATAATTTGAAAGAAAATTTCTACAAAATGATGTTCAAATGGTATCTATCCCCATCGAAATTGGCTAAAATATATAAAGGGGTATCAAATTTATGTTGGAAATGCCAAAACCAAATAGGTACTTTTTTCCACATGTGGTGGAAGTGTAAAAGGGCTAAGAGATTCTGGTTTAAAATTAACAGGTGGATAGAAAAAATATTGGGGGCTAAACTACAAAGAAGACCGGAATTATATTTATTAAATATGGTGAATTTAAATGACAAAATAGAAAAAAAACATAGAAATTTAATCTGTTACTTAGTTACTGCAGCAAGGATAGTGTACGCAAGGAAGTGGAAAACCAAAGAAATACCTTCTCTTCAGGACTGGATACAGAAAGTTATTGAATTTGCATCTTTAGATAAACTCTCGAATTTAGTGAGGAATAAAACAACTGACATGTATAGGAAAACATGGGAGCCGGTTATAGAATATGTTAAAAAAGAAAATGGAGAGATAGCCATTATAGGATTTAATAGTTAATTATTTAAATATTTAGACATTTGATCTTTGGATTACTGTCTTCTAATTAATGTTATTAATGTTATTAAAGGAAATTATTGTATTACAGTATACTATATTTCACTAGATAAAAACTATGTGATTGAAGAGAGAGGTTTGAAAAAAGTTGACGACATAAATGTGAAAATGAGAAGCATATTGAAAACTTAAATGAAAATAAATGGAAAAGAATGTCGTAAATAGTGAGAGATATGGATAGGGAGGAGATATATAAGTATGAATTGGGAAAATACACTGAGAACAGCGGGAAGTCAATTTTAGGGGGGTGGGGGGGTAGGAGAGGGAGATATTTGATGTCTTTACGTTAGTCTTTTTCTTTCTTTTGTACTTTTTTTTCTACTTTGTCCTTTAGTCTGTTTTTATGTTAGTCAAGAGATGTCTATATATGTTATTATATGTTCTTAGTTTTGTTTGTTTTTTTTGTTTGTTTTTTATATTTGTAAAACTAATAAAGATTATTATATAGCAATAAAGCAGAGAGACTAGGGACTTTTTCGGACAATGTAAAAATAACGCTAGCAGCGTCGCCAGGTTGCAACGCTGCAGCGCAAGAGGGCGTCAGTTTTGTACGACACTCCTTCCCAGCGGTACTGTTGCAGTACCGCTGGGACATTTGACTGTTATATTTTTGCTTTTACAGTCATATTTTACTCGCGAAGGAGTAAAGTACTGGGAAGGAGCGTCGTACGAAACTGACGCCCTCTAGCGCTGCAGCGTCGCAACCTGGCGACGCTGCTAGCGTTATTTTTACATTGTCCGAAAAAGTCCTAGGACAGATCAGGACCAAAGCAGATTGGATCAGTCTTTTCAAAGATTTGGATCAGTTCAGCACTCTGGGCCTGAATGAGACTTACATTTATTACAGCTAATATTTCAGAGGCGGGAACTGGCAAAACCACCTCTGAGTATTCCTTGCCTAAGAAAACCGGACGAAATTCATGGGGTTACCATAAATTGACAAGCAACTTGAAGGCACACACATACACACCCACAATATCCTCTAGATAGGCAACCATTAGCTAACTGATACAGAAGTACCTTTTTTTAAAAGTGTGTGTTTTTTTTAAACTTATTCATGAAAGGCAATGCCTAAATAAATAGGTACCTGTAAAATGCAAATACAGGTAAATAAGAGAAAAATACTTCTACGTACTCTTCCATAGTTTATAATTTGAAACTGTGTGGGTTAGATACATCACAGGGTAATATGAATTTAGGGATGGACATAATCATATACAATTAGTTCAGCAAAATGAAATTAAGAGATCTTGTGTTCTGGTTGAAACAGGCTTAATTGCTGATTAGATGAGTAGAAGAGGCTAATGTATTGTTACCATTTGAGTGGAAGAAACTGTCAAGATGCTGATATTTTCCAGGGATCGTGGCTCCAAGATATAAAATAATTGTATTTGTGAGAAAAGCTGGTGAGTCATACATTTATTCCAGGGTCATCAGAGAATTGCTTGTCACTCCAGAGCTGTCCTTAAAAAATAAATAAATAAAAAATAAGACGATAAAATCTGTCAACCGTGGCACTACACAGTCAAGTCCCATGAAAGTTACTAGGACTTGGAGAAGGCATTGGTAATGGACCTCAATTCCCTATTGCCCCCATATGTCTTCTTGAAGACTCCCTCCCCTATTCAATCCCTCACAAAGTCCTCTTGTCATAGAAATGAAAGTGGCACCAGCCTTTCTATTCTTCTACCTGGAGACTGTTTGTGTCACACACCTGCCATACTGCTACCTGATGCAATCTGTACTCAACAAAAGAGGAATCAGAGTAAGCATAGTATCAATGCTGTGCAACAAATGACTTTGGATAGGAGCTATCCACCCATGAGCTTGCAATTGTTCACAAAAGGAGGCCCACACCTGCTTGGCAGGGCCCAGCTATGAAGCAGAAGGAATTGACGAGGGCCCTGCTGAGACCATCACCAGTTCCTCTCCAAGTACAAACTTTGCCCATGGGAGTGGGAATGGATTGCTCCCTTTGTTTCTTCTTTTGTGAAAGGAAGATACCATATCATCACTCCTACGGTCCCTGTTTATTTGATAATGAGCCCCCAAATGCAATTGCAATCATGAACGGATGCAATCCTTTCGTTTTTTTTTTTTTTAAACCAACAAGTTGTAAATGCTGTACTGGTGCATAAATATATATGCCAGAAGATTAGATTTTTTATATACATCCCAAATGTTACCACATCCCCTCATCTACCCATGCATGGCATTCCACATTTACTGTCAAACATATGTTGAGGTCCTTAGCTCAAAGTCACAGCATGCCACGGAAGGACTTGAGCCATGCAAGTGTGTGTTTGTGTGTGTGTGATTGTGTGAGTGTGTGTGAAGGAGCAAAGAGACAATGTGCCAGAGATTAGGAGCTTGAAATTGGGAGAAGGTAGGGTTAAAAAAATGAGCATCCTTTGCACAGACCAGACAATGGCTGGGTTAATTCTAAAGGAGAGGCAGGAAGTGAGGGAAGGCAGTTCCCCCACTGAGAGGCAGGCAAGACAGGGCAATGCATGTGAGTGATACCGAAAGGCAAAAGGACATTGGATAAGGGAATAGGAGGGCAAAAAGAGTCAGAGAGACATGGAAGAAGCCTAATCAGATTGGGGAAAGGGATTGAAAATGTAAACAATGCCTTGACCCAAGGCAGCGCAGGTAGCAGTTTGTAAAGTCAGAGAGGCAGGAGTGGGAAAAGAATTAGAAAGGGAGATGAGGTTAGGATACAGACATTATCCATCCCAAGGTGAAGGGGTAGAGAGAGTTCTCCCTCCAGGGGTCTGCTGTAAATTGGAAGTTTGTCTTTTGGGACCAGAGCTGGTTCCTAACCTTAATGTGGGCTGATGTGTTTGATGTATTATTCTTATGGCAGGTTTCCCCAGTATCTCCTCTGTGGCACTCTTAACTTCGGAGGTCTCCTAAAGCCAGCCCAATAGACATACTTGTGAATCATGATTTGGACTGAAACCCTCTGTTGTAGAGGTCCCATTCCTGCATAATGGAGTTTGGGAGCCACTCTTTTGACCAGACCAATAGAGGAAAGCTAGGATATACTCAAATTCTACCCTAGTGTATTTGGCCAGTCCAATATTACATTACATTTATGGTAAAACGGAGAATTTTGGAGTCAAGGAGCTAGGATACTGGCTAATTTTGAACTTCAGGTGCTCATAGTGTCAGTCCCTATAGCCGTACCCCCTAGGGAAGGCTCAAAATATAGGCTGCTGTGTTGATCCCTACTAACAAACATGATTTGGCAATTTTCATCTTGGGGAGCAGGTTGTTTAAGTCTCCATTGCTTGTTCAAGAACAAGCCACTGCAAATAATAATAATTTGCATTTCAACACTAATTCACAACTCTGTGTTTTTACTGGGAAAATGTGTTTTTTCCACTGCTTCCTTGAGGACCCCAGCTAGGTTCAGAGGAATCAGGGGAGCCTGGTGTGGGAGAGTGGCATATGATGTAATCATCCCTGCTTTTAAGAAGGTTGTTGTGTTGTGATCCCAGCAGCCCTGGCAAACACCTGTATGCCAAGGAAACACAATGTTGATAAGATTTTTGCCCACACAAATTACAGCAGAGCATCCTCAGTCTAGCACAGGCAGGCTAAGGCGTATCAGCTGACACGTTCAGACAGCCATGTTTCATCATATTATTTGTGATCTTGGAAAAGTTTGGGTCATGGTCTGCATGAAATCTGCATATATGTTTATTTGGGGGGGGGCGTTCTCAGTCTCTCCTAGACCTCATTTATTTTACTTTTTTTTCAGTTGAAAAATCACACCAAAAATAATCAACCGATTGCAAAACCCCATTTGGGTTGATTTGGCATTCCTATCTTCCCTAACTGCCAACTCCTTCCAAACAGCCAATTTTCAATCAAAACTGGAAGTGATGTTAACATGCCCTACTACCCTCTCCCTATGATATCTCATAATTGGAAATATCGGACACTTCTAGGGGTCAAGGTGATCGGGGTGATCCAAAAAGAGGTCAGGTGGAGGTCACAAGGTCTTAGAATTATTTTGGCAAAGCAAGCCCATATTTAGGATTGTACGCAAGCCCCTTGGTAAACAAAACCAGAAAGAGGTATGTGCTAATTCCTTCCTGGGCACCTCAGCATTAGTCATCCAACCAAACAATTGAGACTGACCTTTCCCAACTGCAGTCTTGAGGAAATATCCCCTGGGAACCCTTTCTTGTCCTGCATTGTGAGGTTGTCATAAACCCATCAATTTCTGTCTCCCAGCCATTAACACAGTAAGTTGAGTTTCCGTTTCCTTTGTTTACCTGGTAAGAAAACCATTTAGGCTTTGTGCTAGCCAGCATATCACTTCAGGATATGAAGCAGGGTATAAATATCAGTCCCCCAACAATAGAAAGGTGTGCCACTGTGGACAACCCCGGCCACTCTTTTTCTCAGCACACCTCCAGATCAGAACCTCCAGTGCCACCCTCAGACTTTTATCTGAGCACTTCACTCTTCAAGACTGGTAACTATCACCATATTTCCCCTGAATCTCTCGATCTCACCTGGAAGTGTTTGTGCCGGAGAAGCTATTGTCGGGGTAGGTATGTGATTTAAATGGCCCAAGGTATCATATGCTGGCAATCCTGGCAAAAAAGCATCATGGGGATCTATTGATGGCTTAAGCCATCAATTAAAAATAATGTGATTTTGTCTCTTTATAACTGCGAAAGGGCAACGTCATCTGATCCGCACACCCTTTCATGGTTATGTTGCATCCTTATAACGCCGTATTTTTCTCATCTGATAAAGTCCATGAACTGAGGCTGCAGCTGTTTATTTCTGCCTGAGCTATTTGGGAAGAGCTACATTTCATCCCATCCCTTTCTTTCCCCTCCTGCTGAATTAACTGAGTGCAAACTACTTTTGCATTTTGAATTCAGTTTACACCAACTGAAGTAAGCTGGAAGTAACAGCGGAATGAAGGAAAGAGAAAAGTTGGAGAAAAAGAGGGAAATTGGGACATTTTAAAAGCAGCTGAAAACATGGGATGATAGAGGAATAACTGAGATTGTCCCTGCTAAATTGGGACAGTTAGAGGGTATGAACTAGAAAAACAGGAGCTAAGGAGATTTTCAGACGGGGGAAAACTCCCTGCAGAGGTTGGGAGAGAAATGGGGCTGTTCTGCTTCCAGTACTCCATTTCACATGCCCCTGTCCTTCTCCCGACCTCCATTTGTTCTCCCTCCGTCCTGCTTTCATTTTCCTTCCACTAGTTTTTACTAATGGAAGTTTCTGTTAGTAAAAAATGGTGGAAGGAAAACGAAAGCAGGATGGAGGAAGAACAAATGGAGGTCGGGAGAAGGATGGGGGCATGTGAAATGGAGTGCTGGAAGCGAAACAGCCCCATTTCTCTCCTGACTCTCGTGGGGGTTATTTCCCCCTTCTGAAAATCTCCGAAGTAAAGTTTCCTGGATTTGCAAGCAGTCAAAGATCAAAGCTTTCTAAGGACTTTATCAGACCCATAAAATACAGTGTCATAATGATGCCACACAACTGTGAAAGGGTGTGCAGATCAGACATCACCCTTTTGTGGTTATATTCTGCACAAAACCCATAATTTTTAATTGACAGCTTAAGCTATCAATTGATCCCCCATGGCACTTTTGTGCCGGCATTGCCGGCGTGTGGAACCTCAGGTCATTTAACTCACATGAATGCATTTAACTCACATGAATCCGGCACAAACACTTCTGGTTGAGATCATGACAGCCAAATAAATGACACACTTTTTATGACACCCTCCCGGGTCACTTGGGACTTTTAAAAAATATATTTATTAGTATCAAACAAAATTTTATTTTGAAGCCTCTTGTATTGTTGACCTAAGAGATTGGATATTATTAAAAGATAAAAGATTAGTAGAATTGGAAGGCCACAAATTAAAATTTGGATGGCATGCCTATTTATGGTATGGGAAAGTGAAAATGAATAAAGAATTTTAAAACCATATTATGAGAAGGACGTTATTAAAAATTAGGAACAAATATAAATATAGATTTGGCTATAAAATTCCTGGTTGGCTTTCTCCCCGGGAGACCTTTTATAGAAGAGAAATGAGATGTAATGATAGTTGGGTTACATAGACAGATTTATTGGAAAGACAACAAGATGGATGGAAAATGCAAGAACAAGATCAACTAAAAGAGGAAGGGTTTTATTTTTATTGGCTGGTATATACCCAATTAAAAGAGAAATTTAAGGAAGATTTTAAAAATTATAACTTTGAAGAAGGGAAAATAAAATTAGAGAAAATAATATGTACAGATAATAAGCATTTAATATCAAGAATATATACATTGATGTTGAAGTTTAACATGGAACATGAACAGATTAAAGAATGTATGGTTAATTGGGCAAAAAATATTGAGCATAATATTCAATTAGAAGATTGGGAACTAATGTGGAAAAAGGGGATAAAATTTACTCATTTGTATGATCTCCAAGGAAACCTATACAAAATGATATATAGGTGGTACGTAGTGCCAAGTAAATTAGCCAAAATAAATAATAAATTAATGACGTGTTGGAAATGTAAGAAATATATTGGCTCATTTTACCATATGTGGTGGAGGTGTAGGAAAGCTAGAAGATATTGGTTGAAAATTAGAGAATCAATTTAACAATTTTTGAAAATAAAAATAACACTTAGACCAGAACTGTTCCTATTAAATATGATCAATCAAGAAAATAAGGAAGAAAGAAGATCTAGAATTCTGTTGAGTTACTTAACTACAGCTGCAAGACTGGTTTATGTGAAAATGTGGAAGTATAAAGACATTCCCAAAACTTCAGAATGGATAATGAAAGTTTTTGATATGGCAGAACTGGACAAACTTTCAAATTTAGTGAAAGGAAACTCTATAGAAAAATGTTTGTTGGTATGGAAACCTTTTATGGACTATGTAACATTTCAAGATGGAGATTGGGTAACCATGAGATTTTATTTGTAATGGGAGAACTGTTAAGAATAGAGACAATACATAAATGGTATGTCAAGTCTCTGGCTTTTCTTCGCAAACAAAGATTCAGGAAGGACTCATCCTGCGCTTTCTGCAAGCGCGCTGATGACTAAAAAGGCCAATCCGAGATAAACAAGTCCAGTTGCATAAAGCACAGCAGAAGGTCTCCTTGGGTGATGTTTTGGGGTTGTGATTCTTTCTGCGTTGTCGTTTCTCTTCAAGACTTGTTCGTCGTGAGTTCTCAAATAAGGCTGCAGCATTGTGGATAGTGCGTCTCCATGCATCCCGATCTGAGGCCAGGGCGGACCACTGTTGGTGATCAATTTGACCGAGCCTGAGATGTTGTTTCAGGGAGTCTTTGTATCGCTTTTTTGGAGCGCCCCTCTTACGCTGACCCATGGCGAGTTCACCGTAGAGTAGTATTTTTGGGAGGCGATGGTCCTCCATCCTAGAAACGTGCCCTGCCCAGCGCAGCTGTGTTCTCAATATCATGGCCTCAGTGCTGGTGATCCCTGCTTGCTCAAGGACAGCAACATTCGTCACATAGTCAGTCCAGTGTATATTTAGGATTGCGCGTAGACAGCGCTGATGAAAGCGCTCGAGGAGTCGTAGGTGGTGGCGATAGGTGACCCATGTTTCAGATCCATAAAGGAGGATAGACAGTACGATGGCTCTATACACACTGATTTTTGTGCTTTGCCTCAGGTGTTTATTACTCCAGACTCTTTTGCGAAGTCTTCCAAATGCGCTATATGCCTTTGCTAATCTGTGATCCATCTCTTTGTCAATCTTGGCATCTGAGGAGATGATGCTTCCCAGGTAGGTGAACTGCTGAACGGACTTGAGCACAGATTTGCCAACGGCAATGTGTGGATGGTGGTGTTCGTCCTGTGGTGCAGGCTGGTAAAGAACTTCTGTTTTCTTCAGGTTGACTTCTAGCCCAAACAGCTCTGCAGCTGTTGCAAAGCAGGACGTTAGGCGCTGCAGAGCTGCTTCTGTGTGAGCAACAAGGGCAGCATCATTGGCGAAGAGCAGCTCACGGACTAGATAGTTTAGAGTCTTAGTGTGAGCCCTCAGACGGCTTAAGTTAAACAAGCTACCATCAGTACGGTAACGTATATAGATGCCGTTGTCTTCTTCAAGCTCTGCCATAGCCCTTTGGAGCATCGTGCTAAAGAAGATTGTAAATAAAGTTGGTGCAAGAACACAACCTTGCTTCACTCCATTAGTTATTAGAAAGGGCTCTGAAAGAGCATCGCCATATATGACTTGACCACGCTGGCCCTCGTGTAGCAAGATAATCATTTTAAGGAATTTGGGGGGACATCCTAGTCTTTCCAGGATCTGCCACAGACCTTTTCTACTTACAGTGTCGAAGGCTTTGGTGAGGTCAACAAATGTTACATAGAGACCCTTGTTCTGCTCCCTGCATTTTTCTTGCAGTTGCCTAAGGACAAATACCATGTCTGTAGTACTCCTATTGGCTCTGAAGCCACATTGGCTTTCAGGGAGAAGTTCTTCTGCAATAGCAGGAACTAATCTGTTCAGGAGTATCCTTGCAAGGATTTTTCCAGCAATAGAGAGCAGTGTTATGCCTCGATAGTTTGAGCAGTCGGATTTTGTTCCTTTTTTCTTGTACAGGGTGATGATGACTGCATCTCGGAGGTCTGATGGCAGTTCCCCTTTTTCCCAGCAATTCACAAGGAATTTGTGGAATTTTTCATGGAGTGCATGACCTCCGTGTTTCCAAACTTCAGGTGGGATTCCATCAATCCCAGCTGCCTTGCCGTTTTTCATCTGCTGTATGGCCTTAAGGGTCTCTTCCAAAGTGGGAGCTATGTCCAATTCATTTTTCATTGGTTTTTGTATCATATGTTGGATAGCTGAGCCTTGGACTACTCAGTTGGCACTAAAGAGACTTTGAAAATGTTCAGCCCAACGATTCAGGATGGAGGCTTTATCAGTAATTAATGTTTGACCATCTGTACTGTATAAGGAACTTTGGACCTGATAAGTAGGTCCAAACACTGCTTTAAGAGCTTCATAAAATCCTCTATGATCACCCAGATCTGCACAGCGTTGTGTCTTTTCTGCTACATTGATCCACCACTTGTTCTGCATGTCTCGGAGTTTTTGTTGTAGTTTGCTACATGTGAGGCGGAAAGCTGCTTTTCTTACATGACAGGTTGGCTGGGCGAGGTATGCCTGGTGAGCAGCTCTCTTCTTTGCCAACAGCTCCTGGATCTCTTGGTTGTTTTCATCAAACCAGTCTTGATTTTTCTTGTGGGAGAACCCGAGGGATTCTTCTGCAGACTGGAGGATACTGTTTTTGATATGTTGCCAAAGCACTGTAGGAGAAGGATATGTAGGATGGTCTTCAAGTTTTGTTTGCAGGTTTGCCTGGAAGTTGTCTCTCATGGTAGCTTGTTGAAGATTGTTGACTTGGAGTCTCTTCTTTAAGATGCCACCCCTCTTAGGTTTGAACTTAAGATGAAGATTTAGTTTACATCTGACGAGGCGATGATCTGTTTGGCATTCTGCACTGGGCATCACTCGGGTATGACGGACATCATGAATGTCTCTCTGACGGACTAGAACATAGTCAATGAGGTGCCAATTTTTGGATTGGGGATGCATCCAGGTTGTCTTCAAGCTATCTTTCTGCTGAAAGATTGTGTTTGTAATAGTCAGCTGTTGTTGTTCTGCACAGAACTCTAGCAGGAGGCGTCCGTTATCATTGCAATTTCCAACACCATGCTTGCCTAAGACACCTTTCCAGGCTTCGGAGTTCTTTCCTACTCTGGCATTGAAGTCACCAAGGATAATAATTTTATCTTCTACAGGGACTTTTTGTATGAGGTGGCGTAGGTCTGTGTAGAATTTGTCTTTCTCTACAGGGTCGGCTTGCATAGTTGGGGCATATATACTAAAGAGAACAACATGTGGGAGGCGTAAGGAAATAATGTGATCAGAGTGTCCTGTTGGCAAGGTTTCGAGTTTGGAGGCAATGGAATTTTTAATCATAAAGCCTACTCCTGAAAGATGTTTTTTGGTTTTGGGTTTGCCAGACCAGTAAAGTGTGTAGCCAGCGCCATGTTCTTTAAGGCTGCCTTCCTCATGGAAACGAACTTCACTAAGAGCAGCGATATCAATATTAAGCTGTGATAGTTCATGGGCTATTAGGGCAGAACAACACTCAGGCCATCCACTATCTTCAGAGTCTTGCATGGTTCTGATGTTCCAGCATGCAAGCGTCAGTTTATTTACACCTTTGGAGGCTTGTGTGCCTTTGTTTCTTTGCCTTGGTTTGACCGCATCAGAAGATTCCCGTTGGCCGTGGCTAGCCAACCAGTTAGTTGGGGATGAGCTTTCGTTAGGTCACCTTTTCTAGGCCCCTCTCCATATGGAGCAAGCAGTGCTCTCCTTAAAAAAGGCTGCTTGGTCGTTCAGGATGCTGCCGAACAAGACTGTCGTCTCCCGGGTCAGCCTCGAGCGACCAATATCCTGAACCGCCTGCATGCAGGGTTGGGGCTGCGGCTTCCAGTGCATCTTTACACCTGCCGGTTTCGTTTCTCGCCTGTCGCTACAGGGCTTTTTTTGGAACTAGATTTGTCCTTCGAGCCTGTGCAATGTATTTTTCTGGTGGAGTGCAACGTGCACAGAACTGGCCTCACCCTTTAAACCAGAGATTCATCTGCCATGGCCTTGCAAGGATGGACGTGGCAGCGAGGTCCTCGGGCCGTAGGTTTGATTAGAGTTTCCTTCTCTTAGATGGTTGACCTTACGACGAGCACCATCTGCCCAGGTTTGGGATTAGAGTTTTCCTTCTCCTAGGACGGTTGCCACAAGGCTAGAGAGCCCATCCTGCCCTTTGACGCTCTTTGTCAGACCCTTCAGTTTTGACCTGTCTGGCATGGGAGACCCTACCAGTGGCTATTATGCCACCACCAGCATAGCTCAAAACATCATTAGGGTACGCAAGCCTCTCTCCCACGACAAGGGGGCATCAATGGAGAGGGTATGTCAAGTAAAGAGGAGATAAATAATAGAATTACTGTAATTATGAATGTATAATCAGGGATGCTGGGAAGTTATTTTAAAGTGCCAAAATGGTAATGATGGGTATGTATGTATGTATTTATTTTGATTGTGGGTATATGTTTTCTTTCTTTCTTTTCTTTTTTGTTTTATATTGAGTTTTTGGGGGATGGGGCATTGCTATGTATTTTGGATGGTATGTCTTATGTCTAGTAGATAAGTAATTTTGGAGTTTTTGATTTGATGTTGTTTTTTATTATTTTGTTTGATACTAATAAATATAGTTACTTGGGACTTTTAAAGTCTGTTTAGGCGCTCGGTGTAACTTTTTATGCTTTATTTTTTGTTTTACTTTAAAATTTTCTGCACAATGAAGTCTCGCAGGATTTTGCATGCGGAATTGAACCGGGCTTCATTCACTTTCTCTTCATTGCTGGGGAAGCCTTCTGCTGGGAGAGAAGGTAAGTGCAGCGGTGGGTGTTCTTTTGTCAGCATAAAAACTGATTTTTTTTAATGCCGGCAAAAGAATGTTTAAAGGGGCTAGTCTGATAAAGTCCTAAGAGTTGTAGGCAAACATATCTGGCAAGGATGGGTGATCTGAGGCTCACAGCCTAATCTTAGAGGGCTAAATTCAACAACTGCTAGTCTGAGCTAAAGTAGACACATTTAATCAACCACTGAATCAATACTTACATAAATTCCCTTGATTGAATGGGTCTACTCTAGATGGGACTAGCAATTGGACTTAGGCTAGGCAGAGGAAGTGTGTGGCCTTCTAGATGTTGCTGCCCATCAGCATTTAGCATTCCTCACCATTGGCTTTACTGGCTAAGGTTGCTGGGAGCTGTAGTCCAACAACATCTGGAGTGCTGCAGGATTCCCACTCCTGATTTATCCCAGTGCTTCAGGCAAGCAATCATTTCAGACCTCTGGCAAGTACACTTTGCTATACTTCTAAATCTGTGGTCATGATCCTACCTCAGGAGATGTATCTCTGGCATGTAACTATAATAGTAGCATCACCTCCACAAACCCACATTTTTACTATGGCAGCCCCCCCCCCCATGTTAGCTATTTTCCATTTGTTGGATACACTCGAATTCTTTGTGGGTCCATCTGCAAAAAATAGCTGGATGCATCTCTGCGGCTCCCCCCACTGACACAGTGGGTGAAGGGGTGTCTGCCACACTGAAAAGATGGCATTTGGGTTGTTTGGGGGGGGGATTGGTCATTGGATGGTCGGAACAGGATTCTGACCCTCTGCAATGACAGAATAGTGAACAATGGAGTAACTTGGACTTAACGGCATTGTAACCCACTACCAGCATGCTGGTCTATATCCATAGCTAAATCTAGATATAGCAAGGGATGAGGGAAGAGAGGATTGTGTTTTAGGTAGCAGGTGCCAGTCTTGTTTCTCTGCCCCAGGTCTGGGCATCTTCATGAGGAAGCTGCTGCCCAGAATAGTAAGGGGAGAGAAACGGTGTAGTTAAGATTACTCCTTGGCTGTTTCCACCTGCCTTGCACCCTCCCCATTGTCTGAGGAGCAGTGCCCTTCTTCAAGGAGCTATGGACTGGAGGAAAGGTGAGCAGGGAGATACCCTGTGTTTGCTCTAGGACTTGACTGTTGCAATCAGCCTTATTATCCGGCACCACCACATCAGCCTATGTGTTCACTTGTATAACTCAACTGACATTCGTACATAGACTTGGATGTTAAACAAGAACTTCTTAGATTGAATAATGGCTTCAAGGTTGGCCAGTCCACTTGTCAGAGTGTGGCAATGCTGAAAGGGTAACTTGATTGACATTTATGTAAATGCTCTTGATTTTATTGTTTTACTCTAGTTGGAACTCACAATTGTCAAAGTTCAGGGTGAACCAAATATAAAACTGGAAAAAATTCTTAGGATGTTCAGATTTCTCTCTCTCTCTCTCTCTCTCTCTTTGTGTGTGTGTGTGTGCCTTCAAGTCATCTGCTTATGGTGACATCATGCATTTCATAGGTTTTTCTTAGCCAAGGAATACAAAACAGATGATCAGACATGGCAAAAACTGCATCAAAAGATTGCTAGGAGCACAGGAAGAGGTGAGATTATCAGATGACTTCGTCCTTCAGCGTTCCGGGGATATAGTGCGGCCGTAAGGCATCCCTTTTTATTGGCCTCTTGTCCCTGTCCATGAAAAAGGGAAGTCTCATCCGTGGCAACGCTATGCCCCGGGAATGGTTGAAGGACACAGTGTCTGGCAATGCCTCCCTTTCTGTTCTTTTAGCAATCCTCTGGTGTGATTCAGAATGTGGTTTTTTGTGGCGTGTTCCCCTGCATCTGATAATCTCCTCAGAGGTGGTTTGGCCAGTTCCTTCCTCTGAAATAGACTATACTTAAGCCTGGGGAAAAATGAGAAATGGAGAGAAACCTAAAGTGACACTTTGGTCCACACCAGTGAAATGAGGAGCCCCATTTGTGCCCACAGATACCCATATGAATTAGAACCCTTTGCGATCGGAGTCTTAAATTGTCTGGCTGGCCTGCACCCATTGAGCAGACATCCAGCTTCAGGTATCCTCCCCTCCAATAAATACATGCAAGTCAGTCACAAGGACAAGACAGAGGAGGTGGGGTCAGCAAGCATGCCCCCTACCTTTTCATTCAGCTCTCATTGTGTGAGTGATAACAGCCAAATAGGGCTAATTAACATGGTTCAGAGACCGCTCAGTATAACATTCTGGACTCCGGACTGTCACATTACAGTTCTATTGGAGAAGCCACTTAAAGGGTGCATTTACGCTGTAGAAATAATGCAGCTTGACACCACTTTAAGTGCTATAGCTCCATCCTATGGAATCCAGGGACTTGTAGTTTTACAAGGTCTTTAGCCTTCTCTGCCAAAGAGTGCTGGTGCCTCACAAAACTACAAACTCCAGGATTCTGTAGGAAGGAGCCATGGTAGTTAAAGTGGTGTGAAATTGCATTATTTCTACAGTGTAGATGCAACCTTAGTTTTGCCTTAGAACCACATGCAGATTTCAGGTTCAGTGCCCTGAGCAATTTGGCATGAGATAAGGGCAGGGAAGGTATGATGAAACTTATTATTAAGAAAAATTAAGTAACTGCTGAGGAACTATTGGCAGATGCAGCCAGTCATTTAGGATGAAGAAAAACCACAGTGGCTGAGATTGCTTTTCTATGCTACTGTTAAAAGAATAAGAGCCCTCCTCTCTCTTCTCTCTCTCTCAATCCCCACCCTCCCCTAATAATCTGGTCCCCTATGAGTGAATTATACAGGCACTCACAGACTATCCTTGGTGTATTTGTCTTCCTCTTCATTGTAAAACCATGTGGGTTAACAAAGCCACAAAGTTGTACACAAGAATGCTTAGGCTTGTCATTATTTGGAAAGGTAGATCTGATAATGAGATGAACCAATATTTCCCTCCTTTTCTTTAATGCACAAAGCATACACTTTGGTTCAGAACATGGGGAGAGCATGAAAGAGAGCATTATTTCCTCACAATGTCAAGCCCAGAGGCCTTGAAAGGCTTTGGAATTCACAGTGAATGGCTTATAATTTGTGCATTTATGTTACACTGAGTTGGGACAATGACACATGAACATTGTCTGTGCCGTTACAAATGATGTTGGGCCACGTGGTTAGAAATTGCTGTTTTCATTTCTGACTCTCTCTCTCTCCCTTTTTGAGATAGCAAATTCTTTTTAATGTTTTTTAAAAGCATGATTCAAGTGCATGCCAAGATTAAATCATGCTATACTTACATAATTTTCCATGGGATTGTTGCAGGTCATAAAGAAATCCAATTAAATTTCCATTACAAGCACCATGCCCCATTCAGGGAGGCTTTATATAAAAGTATGTTTGTGCTGTATGGCGTGTCGGAGAAGTGAGTTGTACAGGGCGACTGTCCGGTTGCATGTTCACTGTGGCAAGACAGAGAAAAAGAAACACGGCATCAACCATATTTTAAGAACTGTGTTATCAGATGTTTGACGCCACGCCACTTATCTGCTGCTGCAGAATGCAGGTGTCTGTAGTATATCCACTGGACAATTTGGAGCACCATATGCTCAATGTGTTATCTGCTGAAGCTCTGACTTTTAAAAATGTTATTATCTTGGGAGCTCAGATGGTGACATCTGATTCCATGTCTTATGTCATTTTAGCGGTTTGAGCAGATTCTGCTTGCAGATGCTTTGCACATTTTTTTGTACGGCAAACTGGCACAAGAAAGGCAGAAAATAATGGTCTAGTGTCTGATTTGTTCCCCTCAGCCCTATAATTATTTGAGTGACATTTTGTTAGAAATAACATTAATCTGTCCTTGTGAGAAACAAGGGAGACTTAACATATGTCCCCCTTTCCATTTTGTACTCTGTAGGTAGGCAGATTGAGCATGCAGTATGAGACTGAAACAACTGAAAAAATGGAGAGTTCACACAGACCTCCAGATGTTGCTAAAACAGCCAGATCTTTTCATAACTGGGGAAACCTTTAGCCAACATGGCTATTACTGAAGTCTGGGGTGTGTGAAAAATGGGCTAAATGTTACACTATTACAAGAGGTACCAGTTCAAATACTGCCACTTCCAAGGCTGGTATACCTTTGGATTCTTGTTCAGCATCAGAATAACATACTGAGATTGCCAGAGTTGGAGTGAAGGAGAGTGGTGTTAACAGTGTCCCATGCTCCACACTTTGTGCTGTGATAGATGATCACATAAACATGAACCTGCTTATTAATTTATTTCCTGTCATGTGAATAGCAAGTTGCTGTTTCAAATTCTGTCATTTAATTTTGCAAATGTATCTCTTGTGAATCTTTCATTGGCTTCCCAATAGAGAAGAATAAATGAGCCGGTGTTTCATCAGGGAAAAACCAACAATAACAGTCTGCATACTGTTTTTTTAAAACTAATATTCCTACTTATCCCCTTTAGAGGAAAGGTGGTTCTTTGCCACCTCACCGTTTACATTTGGGTTGTAACCCCCTGTATCAGTTATGTATCAGTTATAACTGTATCAGTTATGCCTGTTAACGATAGTCACTCAAAGGATGGGAAATATCTATTGCCAAAACTGTCAGAGCTGGCTGTGTGGAGGCTATTCTAGTCACAGAAAGAGATATAGAAAACGTGATATGCTCTAGAACCTCCCTGTGATGTCAATACCTTTTAAAATCCTAGTATACATAAACAAAAGAGCTGTGGCAGAATATGAATTGATGGCTGGAATTTTACCTAGGAACACTTTAAAGTACAAAAAGACCCCCATATTTGTGAGAGATATGTTCCTGGACCTACCGTTGCCACCGGAGACCACAGATAATATATTAAATGAATGACTTTTGACCCAAGCATACCATAATAATAATAATAATAATAATAATAATAATATTTATTTATACCCCGCCCCTCTGCTAAAAACAATCGGGGCGGCTTCCAACAATTAAAAGAGTCATGCTGGACGATCTAGAAGATGCCTAGAGATAACACCTCTCTAGGCATCTTCTAGGTCCTCCAGCACAACTCTATGGTCAGCTTCTGGTGGACGTATACCATAGAGTCACACTGGAGGACCTAGAAGATGCCTAGAGGGCTTTTGTTTTTTGGCTGTGGGCAAGTGAATCTGTGGCTACAGGTCCCACGGATACAGGGGTCTATCTGTAGTCAATATTAGATTCAGCAGACAGATATCAGGTCTGGACATCAGACTCCAGACAAAGGTGAAATGGGGTGGTGGGAGCAGGGAGATGACTAGATTGTTCCCCCCAATAAGAATTCTGAAATTTTCCTTCACTCCCCAAATTTCTAGCATTGCAGTAACTGTAAACTTCAGTTGAGCATTTAGAAACAGAGTTTAGGCATTCAAAGAAAAGAGGTAGGCAAAGTGACTCAGGGAACACATGAACGATTTTCTAGGTGTGAACGATTTTTAATGGCTCCTTCTCTACAATGTTAGAAATTTGGGGAATGAAGGAAAAATTAATGGTGGGGGGAGAGATTTTTATTTATTTTTTATTTTATTTATTTATTTGTTTATACCCTGCTCTTCAGCCACAAGGCTATCAGAGCGGCTTACAAATTGTTTTAAGCAATAGCTATTTACACATCTACACTGCATTAAACAGTTTCCAATGTGTGTTAGCTAATTTTTATTTGGAGGGCAATGTCCTTATTTTGCCTCCCCTGTAGCTACGCTCCTGCTTCTGACTAGAAAGATATCTCTAGGTGGTTATTCAGAGTTCAGAAACTGGGCTCAGTTAATCTGGTGTGTGCTTACACAGACAGACAGACAGCTCAGTCCCTTCATTAGAAAGAGTGAGGTGGCCACCTCAGGTGGGAGATTTGGGATGAGGGGGAGACTTAATTCAATCACACTTGAAAAGGAGTTACTATTAAATTGGTGGCTAAAAAGGAAAAGGAAAAATCCCATCCATGGTTTTACTCCCCCCCCTTGCTATTTTCAATTGTTAAAACACTTGATGGTAAAATTAATAATTTGTTAACTTGAGTTATTGTTTTTTTAAAATCCACATTTCGACAGAGTGGGCTATATTTGCAATGATTTCTGCAGGGAAGTCTTCCTGAAATTTCCTCAAATTGCTTCGTGGGAGAAAAATGCTTATTTATTATTTACCTTTCTATCCTACCTTTCTTCCAATGAGCTAAAGAAGGCATGCATGGCTCTCTTCTTCCCCACTTTATCCTCAGAACAAATCTATGAGATAGATGAAACTGAAATGGATAGTGATTGGCCCAAAGTCACACAGAGAGTTTCATGTCTCAGGGCTTGTCTAGACTGGCCAGGATATGCTGCCTTCCGGCCGGCATGTTCTAACCCTGCCCCCAGCCGGCATCTGTTCTCCCCCTGTTACCAGGACAAACTGGATGGAGGTCTGCATGCACACACCAGCTGGTATCAGTTGGCACTGCCCCTGATTTGACACATCACACTCTCTGAAGCCAGGAAGGAGGACATCAGCAAGTGATCAGGGGGCCCTGATCATGTGCTGGGGGGGGGGTCTGCTTCCTATCTGCAGAGTGACTCCAGCAGCAGTGGTGGTCAGCTATACAGGCCAGCATGCAGGTATAGACCCAGTGTTCCTCTGCCGGACCCATCTGGGTTTTCCTGCATAACATGGGCTTTCCTATGGTTTTTTTTAAAAGATTGTAAATGGATTTACTTTGGCTTCCCCCTAGCTTTGCCTTGGGCATCATCAGGATTGCTTGGAGATGAAATGGGGCAAGAAACCCATGTCATTTGGACTGCAGGGCTCCAAGACGGGGAAAGCCGTGGTAAATTGCTCATCTAGACAAACCCTCAGTGGGGACTGGAATCTCAATCTCCTGAGTATTTAACATCAGGCGAACAGATTTCAAAATCAAATTTGTAGCACAGTTCACTTTTTCATTTTGTAGCCATCTGTCTTGTGATTTAATAAATCAGGTTTGTGGTGATTCATTAATCAGTCTAATTTTTTAGAGTAACTAAAAATAACTATACCGTAACAGTTAATGGACCTATATCTCAATGAATATTTATCCTAAGGTTTTATAAAAGCTAAAATATTCTTGTATTGTAGAATTAATTTTTGTGATTCAGAATGTTTGGATGGATGTTCTTTTAGACAAAAAACTGTTTTATAAACCAGAGCAAAAAGTCTCAACATTATGTTTTAAGGTATTCATTTTCTCTTTTTGATCTTCATATGTATTTGAAGTGAACATTTTTTCTATGATATGATTTTCTAAAATCCTTTAAATATTATTGATCTAAAAAAATATATCTGATTCCAGTCATGTGGAGTCTTTATTTTTAGAGACAGGATAGGAATAATCAGTTACTGGAACTGCTAACCTCAAAAGTTTCTTGATGCAGTTTATTCTCCTGGAACTACTTTTGAGTAACAAGTTTGAGTTGCATGGCTTACAGGATGTTGGAAATGAAGAAGAGTTTTTAACAATATGGAAACAGAAAGCAACAGAGGGAGGGGGGATGGGACAGTGCTGACAGCATAAGGATGTTATAAGTAGATGCATATCCAAGTTTCCCTCGTTTTATGCATAAATTTTGGGAGGATATGGAAGAAGTGTGTTGCTCAGATCAATGCAAAGGCCAGCAAATAATAAAAGATGTGCTAATAGATGCATAAGGACTGCAAAAATGCTACACATATAAAAGATAATTTAAATTGTAGTATAATCTGAAAGAAAGGGGTATGTTCAGTTTCAGTAGAAAATATTTCACATTAGTCACTAGCCTCTGGGGAAATGACAAATGTGCCATCAGAGTTAAACAGCTTGTGGAGCAAGAACAAGCAGATATAAAATATAAATGTATTTGATTCTCCAGATGACTCTGAAAATATGTTATTTTCAATACATTTATTCTGTTTAGGTCAGATTTTTTAATAGGCAAGGTAAGTGAAATTTCCCAGGAAAGACCACAGCCCAGGACAAACATGGCAGATTCCCAGTTTTAATAAGCTTGGAGAGAATGTGTTTTCTCGATAGACAAGATGTAGATATTAAATACAGTCCCATAGCCTTCTATGACCTTTAGCACAAATTTTGGCATACAAAAAAATCATATTAAAGCCATGGTGCTGAGAAGATATACTAGACTTGTGGAAATCTTGACTTTTCCTTCTGTCCCTTCTACTCTTTGACCTTGGATTGTATTATCCAGAAGGCCAAAGTAATTTCTTTTTTTTTTTTTTAACAAATAACAAGTTACTTGGAGTTAATTCATTAATTTACTTTTGCAATAATGAAGCCATAGTGAAGTTGTTCAGTAATTGTCCTCCTTTTATGGTATAACTGTAACTGTTTTATATTGGGCCTCACTCCATTGGTGTATTCTATAGAACATGCTGTCAGCTTTGTGGCATTCTGATATGTGTGTGTGTGTTTTAAAAATGTAATCACTAGAAATAACAATTCTAGTTATCTTTGAATGATGAGAAAAGAAATCTTGAAGGGTATATAAGCATGAACTATCTATAGCATTCTCACTTTACATATGTGCTGTGGGAATATCTCTGTGCCTATGGCAAACACTGCTGCATGTAGAGTTGCCAAATTTCATATACTGTATATTCTCAGACCTGGTCAAGCGCCTTTTTTTTTTTTAGGAATCTGAAGTTTATAGATTTAAATATCCAGAGGAGAGTGACCGAAATGATAACAGCTCTAGAGACCATGCCCTATGCAGAGTGGCTTATGGAGCTGGGTGTGTTTAGCCCTGAGAAGAGAATGTTAAGAGATGACATGATAGCCATGTTTAAATATTTGAAAGGCTGTCATATTGAAGATGGAGCAAGCTTGTTTTCAGGTGCTCCAGAGACTAGGAGCAGTAGATTCAAATTACAGGAAAAGTGATTCCACCTAAACATTAGGAAGAACTTGCTAATAGTAAGAGCTGTTTGACAGTGGAATATGCTGCCTCGGAGTGTGGTGGAGTCTCCTTCTTTGGAGGTTTTTAAGCAGAGGCTGGATGACCATCTGTCAGGAATGATTTGATTGTGTATTCCTGCATGGCAGGCGGCTGGACTGGATGGCCCTTGCGGTCTCTTCTAACTCTATGTTGTATTCTTTTGTAGGGTGGTACAAGTCTCTATTCTGAGTGATTTCTTTCTACGTCATATCACTTTTGCATTTTGAGTTATTTTAGCTATAAACAACTTGTTTTGTTAGCTGCAGATCAAATGGGTAAGAGTTTTATTTACATATATATTTACATATAGAAGTTTTATTTCTTTACATATATAGTTTTTTTACATATAGGAGCCCTGGTGGTGCAGTGGTTAAATGCCAGTACTGCAAGCCACCACATTGCATGTTCGATTCCAGTGGGCTCCAAGGTTCACTCAGCCTTCCATCCTTTCATAGGTCGGTAAATTGAGTACCCAGCTTGTGGGGGCAATTAGCTAACACACATTGGAAACTGTTTAATGCAGTTAGATGTGTAAATAGCTATTGCTTAAAACAATTTGTAAGCCTCTCTGATAGCCTTGTGGCTGAAGAGTGGGGTATAACTAACTAACTAAATAAAATTTTAAAAAATATAGAAGACGTTTGTGTACAAAACTCTTGATATCTAGCAATCTCACTGTAGCATTTTGCTGCAACCACCAGCTTAGATTTATATTGCCTAGTTATGTGGGCATCTACTCAGGGCTTGTCTACACTAGTGAATAACCCCAATTAATGGATCTGGCCCATTAATGCCACATGATATGCAGCCTTTCCCCCAAATCTGGTGTGATAATGCCACATGATGTATGGCCCCATCTGCACCAGACTGATTTTAGTCCGTGTTTTAGAAAAGTAACAGTTTTCTCTGGAGTTTTCTTGAAACTCTGGAGGAAACTATAGTGTGAACAATCCATCCATATTGGATTCATGAGGTGGGAAAGAGAGGAAGGAGAGACGCTGCCTAATGTGCCACCATTTCCCCTCTCCTCTGCACCACTTCCTCAGTCCAAAGGCAGAGCCTTAGCACTAGTCACTCTCTCTGAGGTCAAAATGACTGGCCCGCCCCGCCATCACCAGGGAGGCCAGTCACCCGTTCTGACTTCAGAGAGAGCAACTAGCACTGGGGCTTTGCTTTCACAGAGCTCAGAGTGGGTGATTATGTGCCTGAAAAGCAACGCCCTGGCACTAGTCACTCTCTCTGAAGTCAGAACAGGTGGCCACCCTGGCGATGCAGGGCCAGGCTGGATGTTTTGATTTCAGAGAGGGTGACTAGTGCTGGGCTTTGCTTTCACAGAGCTCAGAATGGGTGATTGAGCACTGGTAAATTAAAACCCCTGTGCTAGTCGCTCTCTCTGAAGTCAGAACAACCAGCCTGCCCCACCATTGCCAGGCTGGCTGCCCATTCTGACTTCAGAGAGAGTGACTAGTGCTGTGACTTTGCTTTCACGGAGCTTAGAGTCAAGGCCTAAGTGTGAGTAACAGGTTTGAATAGAAGCCAAGTGCTTTAAAATACACTTTAAAAACAAATATTTCTGTTTCATTGGGAGTAAAAATCCAAATGCAGATTTTGGGCTTTGGCCGGTAAGGTGACACTTCAATCTGGGCCAGGGTAGTCCAGATTTCATGCACAGCAGCTCTGGACCAAAGTAGTCTGAATTTCATCTGGGTTTTTACCTCCCCATGTAGTCAAGCCCTCAGTCACGTCTTTGGGGTTGTCTAGATGGTGAAAATACACCTCATAGAATTCAAGGAGAATACCTTTTGTTCCAATGGGATCCCACAGCAACGTATTTGGAAGGAGGGGGGGAAACACCAAATACTCCATGGGAAAAGCCTTTGCCTCTTCTCCCAAACTTCTTAAAAATCTCTGAAGGAAATGGATATTCCTGCTTGTTGGGACAACCAATGTGATTTGTTGCACAGTCCGGAGAGGGCAGAAGTGAACATTTCATTGGTTTGACATGTGCAGGGGTGGGCTTGCCATCAAGTGCCTGGAAGCACTAGTGATTGTGCACTTCTAAAACTTTTTTTAAAACTGTCAATTTGGCAAAGAAGGGAACCCGGCAGTGCCCAGAGACAGCAGGGAGGGTGGCCACTGAGGAACAGGAGGAGAGAGCTGCCTGCCCTACACCCATCCTGGCAGTGGCAGCCTCCAATTCTGGCTGCAATTTAAAGGGAGGGGAGGAGCCGCCTTGCCAGCTGCTGGTTGTGGAAAAGGAAGAGGAGGGCAGCTCTTCGATGCTCTGGCTTCACCTCGCCTTCTCATGCCTGTCTGCCAAGTTTGATGTCAGTGGGCTTTGGAGAGTGTGGGACAGGCATGAGAGAAGGAGCAACCTAGCCTGGGAAGGGAAGATGAAGTTGGAGTGGAAAACAGCTGCCCTCCTCTTCCTTCTCCACAGCCAGATGCTGGCCAGGTGTTTTCTCCTGTCCCTTTAATTGCAGTCAGAATTGGAGGCCACTGCTGCCAGGATGGGTGAAGGATGGGCGGCTCAGTCTCTCCTCCTCTTCCTCTCAGTGGCTGCCCTCATCATTGTTTCCAGGTGCTGCTGGTTATCACCTACCTCCAAGTGTCTCTCCCAATTGTCTCCCACCATGCAATAAATAAATAAATAAAAAAAAATAAAAAAATGACACGGCCACCATCTTGATTCATGGCCATGTGAACGTTGGAGCGGAGAGCTTCGCAGCCTACCATTTCTGAAGAAAACACTGTGGGGAAAATGATGCTCCTGTGAATTGTCTATTATGTGCAGGTATGAGCATTATTTCTTCTTGTCTAGACAAGCCCTTTGATGGTGCTTCCCTGTGGTGCATCAAGTAAAACATCTATATATTCCTGTATTCTCTTTCTACCCATGGTCAGCCAGATATTTCTGGAAAGTGGAGAAGCTACTGTCCTTCCAGGTTGCTTGGCTCCAGCACCTAGTATGAAGAAGCACACTAATACTGGGAATTCCTTTTGTAGATCATAGTTAGATCTGACCCCACCGCTGGACAAAGTGAGGCCAGTAGTATAACAGATCCATGTCTCTCTGGTTGAAACTCCAAGACTTTGTCATTAACAGAGACTCTGACATCATCTGCCATGACCAATTCCTTTGTTTCTTTTGAGTTTAGCTGCAATTCCCACAGTAGCTGGAGAAGAACTGGATTTTTGCAACAACAACAACTGCTATGAGAGCTGTTGTAATTTAAATGGTTTTGGCTTAGGAGATTTTCACACTACACTGTTATAGTGTTACTATTCCACTTTAACTGCTCTGGCTTCCTCCTGTGGAATTCTGGGGTTTGTAGTTTAGGGAGGCCTAAGATCTCTCTGGCTGAGAGTTGTAAATGCCCCTCCCTAAACTTCAAATCCCAGGATTCAACAGGAGGCAGTCATAGCAAATAAAGTAGAATAGTAACACTATAACAGTGTAGTGTGAACATCTCCTTAGGAGATTTTCACATGGGGCCAAAATGCCCCGTTACTGCCCCGCCACCTCCTCTCCTGTTCCTGCCACGGAATAACATAAATCTTTCACACACTCACCTTAATTCCGCAGCAGGAATGGGCTCCCCCTCCCCTTGCTGGCTGGCCGTAAATGCAGCCGTCGTAAGGCTGCTTTTACGACCGGCCATCTGAAATGTTATCGCATTATCACGTGATAACGCTGGACAATAAATTTAAAAAATAAAACTCCCCCAAACATAAAATCAGTTCACCAAGCACAAAAACACTCTTTAAATCACATAATCAAAATAGGGAGGGTAAAATAAAGAGGGGCACTTACCTGGATGTCCAGATCGTACCAGGAAGTGCTCGGAATGGATCTTCCCTCCACGGCTGTCATTTCAGAACAGGAACGGGGCTCCTGTTCGCACACCCATGATTGCATGATAGTGACGGAATGGGAGGTCTATTCACGATGAAAGATCGTGATTACATTGTTCTGGAACAGTCACAGGAGTAGGATGGATGCAGGACAGAACGGGGTCAACGTCGTCCGAAAGGGAAAACCTTTCCCGACCCTTTTCTGTTCCTGCCATGGGATATATAGCCCATGTGAAAATCTCCTTACTCTTGAGTTAACAAGTCCTTTCAGCTTTACAAAAGACCTGTCCCTAGTGGAGATGAAAACTCCTAGAAAATGTTCTAGATCAACACAGCATTTTGGGGCACTCTATGGTGGTAGTGTTACAGAAACTGTCCTACTGTGCTGTGATCAGCTTGGGGGGTTCTTCCAACCTGAGAACCCCTAAACTGTATCTTCCGAGATGCAATCTTGGGAATTTCTCTGCCTGGAAATTCCCTGAATTGTACAACCTAGAGGTATGCTGCCACCACCCTTTGATTTTCTTATCCCTTCAATACAGCCCAAAGGGAGGCTGTGGGATTTCTAGTTCTTTGTTACTCCCTGCCCTTGCAGAGATGTACCTTCCCTCCCTCTTCTCCCAAGAAGGATACAATGACCAAGCAAAACAGGCACATGATGCATCAGCTGATAAAAGATGAAGAAAAGCTATTTATTTCAAGCAAAGCTCAAGCATGCAAATACTCTCATGGAAAAAGCTCCTCTTCTCCAGGCACATCCTTAGAAGTTACAGATCGCATAAATCATTCAGCCAAGGAAAACAAAACATAATTCCCCAAACGCAAGCTAGCTGACACAGTCTCCTGATCTGCTCACTCCTGTGAAGTCCAGTCTGTGTTCACCTTTACCTGAGATGCAGTGGGTCCACATCTCAGGATGCCATTGTTATTTCTCTATCAGAGATGCAATGTTGCTTCCATCTCCTGGTTCCTTTGTCTGCTGCCTCGGTGCTTCTGAGGCAGTCTTTATTACCTTTTCAAATTGCCACTCTCAGAGTCCTGACTGGTCTTCCTATCTCTCTTGATATGACATCATTGATGACACTGTCCCTGTAGGTATAACCTTTTGCAGCTCCTAGTTAACCCAAAAGTTAACCCTTTGTTTACCTGATTGCTGAGCTTCAGATAATGGGAGATGTAGTCCACCCATCCCATTATCACATTTGCACTTCAAAATTTATCAGCTTGTTAAATTGTTTGCCTCGGTTGCCAACAGAACTTGGCAGGCCTTTGGTACTATGCACCTTAACATGGCAGTGAGAAGGGGGCTCCTGCTATTTCATGTTCCATCTTAGGCAGTACAATGTCTTTGGCCTGATCATTGTTAACTTAATTATAAATCTATCTTTCATTAATACATCTTTTAAAAACAGGGTGGGGGAGAATATAACCTAGCAATCACCACCATGTCTTTAATCCTATAGCACACTAGGCACTCTCCAAGCAATTTCCTATGTGTGTTAGCTAACTGCCCCCAACAAGCTGGGTACCCATTTTACTGACCTACAAATGGATGCAAGGGTGAATGAACCTTGGAGCCCTTGGGATCGAACTTGCAATGTGGTAGCTTGCAGAACTGGCATTTAAACACTGCGCCACCAGGGCTCCCTGGTGAATGGGGGGGGGTCTTATTCTCCCCCTTCCCTTTCCCAATGAGAACACATAATTAACCTTCAGGGGAGAATGTGAAGAGGACCTACAGAACACTCTTTTAATCAAATGTCCCCTTTTCTTGCTACCTTTTATGTTTGTTTAAGTGTTTATTCCTGAGGTTCTTCATTTATTTATTTATTTATTTATTTATAGTGTTTTAGAGCGAAGTCGCATCTTATTGCAAGAACAGCCAAAATCTCGCCTGTGCAAGAGAATCGTGGAAGCAAGAGAAAAGTTATCTTAAATGTGCATGCGCCAGCCAGCAGGCGGCGTTACTACTCTGTCATTAGAAGGCAATGTGATGACAAGTGTTACTATAGCACGAGCTTCAATCCCATTCTTAAATTGCTAGTGGTGGTTGTGCAATAATTCCGTGGCAGTAGGATCACACGATTACGGTGACGTGTGATAATTACTGTAATCATGCCACTATGTTTCTGCTTTCCTCAACTGCAGGATTACGGCGGGAATGTCCAGCCTTCTCTATGTCATTAAACTGCAACTCCCCGCATTTTCACTACTGACTATACTGGCTACGGTTGCTAAGAGTTACAGTACAATGCAGCAACTCTGGCTGATAGGAGTTGCAGCCAACCCCCACTTTATCAACCCCTGGTTCAAGATCTTTGACCTGTAGTAATTCAGATATGGTTCTGTATTTCCTTTACCTATTTCCCAGCCAGTATCTTGTACTTGGCTTAAGTCAGTAGATTTCAGGGTTCCAGTAAACACACACACCCCACAAAGTCAATCCCATGAGTGCCTATGTTATCAATATGTAATGGGGGGAAAGTCCTCTCTTACTTTTCATGAATTTTCTACAACTTGAGTCTCCATTATCTAAAATGCTTGGGACCAGATGTATTTTGGATTTTGGAATATTTTGGATTTCTGAATTCTGGATAAGGGAGACTCAACCTCTATACTTCTCTACCAGTATACTTCCTTCTGATTCAGAGCAACTAAGCAACTATTAACTTTTCTGTTAACAGTGAATAGTATTCATTGATCAAAACCTTTCTGTTTTTGATGTCCTCATCAGCCTTCTGTGATCTTGAACCGCAGACATCAAGTCCATCAGTTGTATTTTTGCTGCTTATTGTGGCTGGAACAGCTTCTGACCACAAACATCTAGCTACTGAGGCTTTGCATTCCTATTATATACTTGCCATAACATTTAAAAAGAAAGAAAGAAGAAGAGGTGTGCCAATTTTGTATTGGAACATTCTTAGTTGTAAACCATCAGTTTCCATTTTCAAAGAGGTGGTATCTAAAAATGAGATACATCCCTGTGACTTAAGTAGGCGAAATCTGAAAAGGCAATCTGTGAATCATACAGTTAAAAACACACACCATGGGCTGCTAAATGTGTATCAGTGGGATGTTGCACTGGGCACTTCCCTTCTCTAGATCTCATAGCTATGATAGTATAGATCAGTTAGAGATTTGTAATGCTGAATTATTTCCACAGTGTGAATATTTTCAGGACACTCATAGCCATGCCTCCTTTTCTCCAATTCTCATCTATTCTGCAACTTTGGATGAGGCATCTGCCTTGTGAGAGTGAGTGCATCTGGCGTAGCAGCATCTAAACAACACCTCCTTACTTGCTGCTGGCACAAATATATTGTTTTTTCACAAGATGCCAGAACACTGCTACAGGTCACAGTGACACACTGGCATGACTCTTCTGTTCTTACTAAATGCTTTCTGGATGGTACATGAACTGATAGCCACAGGCAGTGAAACTATTGAAATGTGCCAATAGTTACATTTCTCAGCTAATGAAACACACATACACATCAGCATTCAATCTGGCAGTCACAAAGCTACAATTAAACATCTGCAGGACATATTCAGGGGCTGTCAAACATCCCTTGTGCAAATGACCATTTGGATTTACAATGGGATTTTTTTTTTCGCAAGCAGGAGGCATGTCCTTGTATTTTGAGGCTGTGGCTTCCTCCATTGGCTTCATATTTCAAGCATTGGAGAGGGGATGCCACAAATGGATTCTTTGCACACCTTACTGCCGACCCGTTGTAGAATGGTCATATGTCTTCCATATGTACATTTTAATGGATTTAATACAAGGTTTCATACCTTCAGCAATTTGGAAGAGATCTTATTTCTTTGTTGAACCATAAATGTACATTTCTTCTCCAAGCATTCTTAAATATAATCCTCCAGAAAGAGTTATAGCCGAAATTCCTCTCTTATCTCTTGTTCATTCTTAATGTATCTTGGCTGCATTTCATTAGGGATGTTGCATTGCGAGACATAGATATAATATTATCATTCTGAATCTTTAACACCAGTTTTTTAGACAAAAATAATCCTCTCCAAACAGTTTCAGAAAAATGCAATTGAAATCCTAACCCCCAAATGGTGCCAAGTAAAGGCACTGAATGGTATCATTGGGAGGTATATGGAAGTAAAAGCAGAAAACAGATGCCATATTAATTTTTTAACTGGTACAAGAATGTTGGAAATGTCCAGAGGTTACCATTTCTTTCCCTTTCCTTCCTTTCCTTTCTTATTACAGTGGGGTATCGCATTGGTGTGAAACAACTGCAGAACTGAAACACACTTGATATACTTGTAAGCCGTGCTCTAAACAGGAATTCACATAATTATTTAGTTATTAATTATAATATAGACCAAATAATTATTACAGCAATTTATCAGTTTATTTATTTGCTGCATTTATATCCCACTTTACTGCCTTGAGCACATTGGAAGAAAGGTGGGATATAAATGAGCCCAAGACGGCATACATGGCTCTTCGCATAAAGCCATAAAGTTGGAAGGGGCCTCACAGGCCATCGAGTCCAACCTACTGCTCAATGCAGGATCTCCAGATAGAGCCTCCCCAGTAGGTAGCTCTCCAGCCTCCCTTTTTAAACATTTATTTATTAATTTTCACTAACACTAATTCACAAATGGAATAATATAAAGAAAGTAAAGAAACAGAAAAAAGAAAAGGATAGAGGGAGAAAAAAAGAGAGACGTATAACTAAAACACAATAGGGCTCTAATTCCCCCTGCATCTGTAATGAAAAGAAAGAGAAAGATATATATTCTACCATTACAGATCCAATTAAATAGTCTTACTAATAACCATAGCCATACTATAGGATTTCCGTGGGTATTTTCTGGGTTGTGAGGCTGTGTTCTGGGGTGGCCTCACAGCCCAGAAAACACCCACGGAAAACCTATGGATGCCAGCTGTGAAAGCTTTCGACTTTACATAGCCATACTATTGCATTGTTAGATTTCTTATTGCTCAGGAAGTCCATAAATAGTTTCAGATCTTCCAAAGTTTTCAATTGGCTTATCCCATAGACTCCACATTAATTTAGCAATTTGGGCTAATTCAGGGTTCGTCTACACTGGCCAAGATAATCTGGGTGCAGCCCGGGGTATTCTGGCCCCGGAGCTGTCCTGGATTCCCTCTGTTACTGGTGTACTCCATGGTAACACTGGGCAAATGTCTTCACATGCATCCCTGATGTGTTTCCTGGTGCAAGTCGCATTCTCTGAGGACAGAAATTAGGTTCCCAGTATTGATCATATGGCTGGGGGGTCTTGTTGTGACCTCAGAGGATGTGACGTGCACCGGTGGTACCGGCACTGGGCAACTGCGGGCACATGTGAAGACATCCACCCGGTGTCACCATGAGGTATAATGGGTTTTCATGTAGAGCAAAAACTCCCATTTACTTTTTAAAAAACAAATCAAAATGGGACATTCTGGGTCTCTTGTTTACAATTATGACAAGGACTAATGATGGCATTGCACTAGCATAAGGTCCATGGCTATCACAGAAATTGGTTTCCAGACTTAACACAAGAGAGGAATCCAGCAGATTTTGTCTGTGTCCCTTGTCCCTTGAACTATTATTTGCATAGCAGTGCAACTGCACCAGCTGGGTTTTTCATTGCATTAGCACTACAGTGGCTGGAGGCAGAGAGGATGCTGGCAGAAATACCTTTATGCTTGTAGAAAGCCACTGCATTATCCAATGTTGTGTTCTTTGCACTTTGACCCTTTTATTTAACAGAGTACAGTATAAGCATTGCTTCAATATTTTCTCTGCAGCTATGATTTGACACAAATCTTGCAAACAGGAAAAAAATGCAAACATGCTAACTTCTAACTCCATCTCACCTGCCAAATGTGCAATGATGATATAACTGTGTGCCCATTTCAGACCAAGAGGGTGCAACTCATCAAGATTATCTATGGAATATGTATACATTTTTTTTTCATATAAAGCTATGCCTTTTAAAAGTAAACACTGAAATCAGTAATAGGAGTATATTGCATTGGCAAGTCAGAAAATATTTTATAGCAGGCTCTTCCGTGATTGTTCATTGACTTTTCTAAACAAGCAGAAAGATGTGCTGTGGTTACAGCAGTCTAGGTACATAATGGATACAACTCAGGAAGTGTTACCCTTTGGGCTATGACTCCCAGAATCCCAGTCAGCATGGTGGTACATTGGTAGGGGGTTCTGAAACTTGCAGTGCTCAAAAGTAACTTTTCCACCCTCTGTCTTTCCCCCTCTCTCTTGTGTGACTTGGTTGTGTTTCTACTTTCTGCCACACTGCTGGAAAACATATTTTATTTTCGATTAATACATGCAGCAAGGAATAAAAAGTGTAGATATTAAAAAAATAATGCAAATAACCAGGCAACATTCAACTCAACAAATTATATGTTTCTGTTTCTTGTAGAATATTGCTTGCTTGTGTGCATGCTCTGTTTGTCTTTGGCTGCATCTGCACTGCAGAAACAATCCAGTTTGACACCGCTTTAACTGCCATGGCTCCATGCTATGGAATCCTGGGATCTGTAGTTTGTTGTGGCACCAGGGCTCTCTGACAGAGAAGGCTAAATCTCTCACAAAACTACAAATCCCAGAATTCCATAGCATTGAGCCATGGCAGTTAAAGCAGTGTCGAACTGGATTATTTTTGCAATGCAGATGCAGCCTTTGGCTTGATATTTTTTAATACAGTATAATGAATGTATTTCTTTTTCTGTAACAATTAATTTTAGGACAATATATGTATTTATTTTTTAAAATAAGAAATGCATGGTACCATTCAGTATTCTCTCTCTATAAATAATTAATTTTCCTGGATACATCAGCCTCTCAGGTGTTACACAGCTGAAAACCACTCAGTGCCACTCAGCAAAGTCTGTGTTCAGATCTGGGAAATTCTTTGTGACTTCTTGATTTGTTTGATTAGATGTAGAGTAGACTAACTTCTGTAGTTGGGGTGGCCAGTCAAAGATTCTCCATCAAATTATCCATCAATGCAAGGCATTATTGGCTCCTTCAACCTCCCCTTCCTTGGGGCTTTCACTTCCTTGAGTAGAAAGTGCTCTTAAATCCATGCAGCCCTGCTGTCTGAAATAGTGGAACCCAACTGTGCTGGGAATCAAACAGCCATCTTTCATGTGCAACAGGCTGTATGGAGCAGCACGTTAGAATAATGAGAGTAACAGATTCTATGGAGTGATTTTCAGATCTTTTAAAGAGCAAATGGGAGTTCAAAACTTTTGCTTCTGTTTTCCAAGTAAATCATTCCTCCTCCCCCACGCCATTCCCTCCGCAAACTGATAGAAGTAGAATATTGATTGGATAATGGTTATGTATATAACTTCATATTTCAGCCAACACATAGAAGTTAATCTTTTGCCAGATTTTTTAAAAAACAAGAAATGCTGTTTCTAAATCTCACATGTTAAATATTGACTTCCTTGCTTTGGGGGGCAGACATAAAATGTCAATAATAAAACAACTCTCTTAACAATCATCCTATTAAATGATATAGCTTCACAAAATGTGCATCAGAGATTTCTTTAATCAAATGGATTTCTGCCTCCTCTCCATTTTGTACTAAGAAGACTAGCAATAAGGCTGAGATGAAGACCTGGGTCAAAGTTAAACAGATTCAAAGTCAGCATGTCACCTTTTTCAGTGTTTCTTGTGATTCAAAGTTTGTACATAGGGCAGCATTAAGTAAAATGCAATTATTTGTTCTAGATATTATCTGGACCACGTTCCATCCATAAAACTGCTGCTCTGTGATGTGCGACTGGACTTCATTTAGATGTTTTTGATTTATAGTTTGGGTTTGTTTTAGTTTTGAGGGGGTGGAAACAGAGGATCAGCAAGAGGGGTCTATTAAAGCTGCCAGCCAGAGCAAATGTTCAAAGGTTATTAATTCTTACAGATTCTTAAGCCAATGATCTGAGAAATGTTGGATGCAAGAAAAGTATTCTCAAATAAAGGCAGTTTTAAAAAAAAATATCAATGGGTATATTTAAACAGAGAAAGAAAACAATATACTGTATTGATAATTATTGGATGATGATAATTTAATCAATGTCTGCACTGATTACCATATTTAACAACATCCCTAAGCAGGGAACTTACACTAATTATACTGAGTCCTAAAAAAAAAGCTTGCCATATCTTTACAGAAGCAAATTATAGCCAGCAAGAGCTCATAGGAAATGGAACATGATATGTGCTAAGATTTAAAACAAACAAACAAACTCATATATGTGATGATGATTATAAATCATGTTTGTATTCTGACCCTCTTCCAAAGAGACCAAGACAGTATATATGAGGTGGGCATAGTGTACCATTTTATGCTCGTATAACCTCTGTGAGGTAAAGAAAAACAATGCAAAGAATGATTCCTCCCTGCTCTCCATCACACCTTGCCGAGGGAGCTCCTTTGTGGTTGGTTAGTTCATCTAGCACCAGGCCTGGCTGAGCTGCATGCTGGGACAGGAAATTTTGTGATGGTTGCAGCTACAGCCATTGCAAGCTCGGCTAAGATGTGGGAGACCTCACAAGAGGCTTGGCCTTGTGAGATTTGCAGGCCATATATTGCCTGTGCTTGAACCGTGGTCTCTTCTCTTGGCTAGATGCCGTGTACCCTCCCACCCTCAGTAGCTTGGGTATGCCTAGGCTTTGGCTGGTTGGCTTAGGGGACCTGGAAGGATTTTTTAAAATGTCATTGTGGCTTGTATCCATGGGGTAGGATTGTGGCTTGTATTGAGGTAGGATTGTTGGGGTTGTAATCTGTATTTTCTTCTAGGATGACTTGGCACCAGAATATACTATTTATAGCTGGAAAGTAGTAAGGTGAGAAAGGGAAAACCAGTGGAATAAATTGAGGTGTACTAAAGGTTTTGAAGTGGGAGGGGGAGGTTGCTGAGGAACACTTGCCATTTTGGGGGAACTAGAAGATGGATCCTTGGTGGATGGCCCCCTCCTACATTCTCACAAACTGGCAGCACATGGCTCTCAGTTGAGCCATGGAAAGGCTAATCCAAGTGGCAGTGGAAGAACACATGGGAAAAGTATCCGCAATCCAGCCTGGTTCCCCCTCTTTTCCTTAGATCAGTAGTTCTTAAACTGTGGCCTGTGGACCCCCAGGAGGCCACAATGTTCTCACAAGGGGTCCGCAAAGGCTTGATGGCTGCTCGGCCCACCTCCTCCCTACAGTGGAGCAGTCACTTGACAGGAGCCAAGGCAAAGGATGGATTGGCCTGCACATTGTCATTGAATCCACTCCAGCCACAAACTTGCAAAAAGAAAGAGGAGAAAAGTCTTTCCTCCCTCTTCAGTGCCTCTGAGGGAAGGTTTAACGGATGGTATAATTCTATTGTTGTTGTTGTTGTTTTAAATCTTGAGTTAAGTCTTGGGGATCCACGCCAACAAAAGATATTTAAAGGGGGTCTCTGGTAAAGAAAATGTTAAGAACCACTGCCTTAGATTATTGGACTATATTGTTAATAAATGCTGTGGCCTGTTTTACTCCAACTATGGGTGTGCAGTTGTTACTCTTGGTGCAAAAGATTATGTTTACCCAGTAAACTAATGGTAAAGGTTAGTGGAGATCTGCATATAAAAGCAACCATGCTGGAATAGGCCAATGGCCTTTTCCTTATCCAGCATTCTATTTTCTACAGTGGCGAAACAGATGTCTAATGAAAGTGGAAACAGAAGAGAAGGCTACTAGCTTTGTCCCACTGTTGTTTCCCATTGAATTATGTTCAGAGCCCTGCTGTCCTTTATCGTGGAGGTTGTATATAACCATAATGACTAGCAGCCACTAACAGACTTGTCTTCTCTGAACCTGTCTTTTAAAGTAACCTCAGTTTGTGGCTGTCACCAGATCTTGGAGATTATCAGACACCCTTAATATGGTGTTCCAGGAATGCCAGGAGATCGCCAGGAGATCGCCAAAGGGCTAACTTTTCAGACGATGTTGTCCTTATCCCGTGCCTCTTCCATTTCGCCCTCATTCTATTTTATTCATGACTTAAGCCGTGAATAGATCACCTGTTCCGTTCCTGTCACAGAACAACGGGCAAGCAAAAAGGAGTCCCATTATGCTGGTGCAATGCCAGCTGCAGTGGGAGGTCTGTGATGAACACTTCTGGGTGCGCTTGGGACATCCAAGTAAGTGACATCCTCCCCCTGTGCCCTGGATTACTTGTATTTTTCTAAACTTTTTTTTGTGCTTGCTGTCACTTTCTAATCTTTATTTTCCTTTTTATTTTTGAATTTCCCGTGTGCTCGTTCTCTCGTGAGAACTGCCAGGAACTCAAACCAGGAAGTGAATGGGGCTCTGCTCGAGCTCCATTCACTTCTGGGCTGCCGAGAAGAGAAGGTGGTCACGTGAACAAGGTAAGTGCGAAACGGGGGGTTATCATGCCGGGACAGCAGGTGGTGGTGGAATATAGTATAGCGAGACAGGGATACTTTTTGGGTCCCCGTCTGATAATTTCCTATGTGTCTGGAATGTCCAACTGACTATGCAAAGTACTGTATACTACTTGTTCATTGCCTGTCCTACATAAAGACTGATGAGGAAAGAGACCCTACAATTAAAGACAGCAGTGTTGTGGCACCGGATTTTATTTATTTAGTCATTGATTTGGTTTATATTTTGCCTTTCTCCCAAAAGTGCCAGTAAAAATACAATAAATTATACTTGCCAAAATAAAAACTTAAATTAATTATACTATTGAAACATCAACTTAAAAAAACTTTTAAAACACCACCACTAATAATAAATAAGCAATAACATATTTAAAAGTCCATTGTATAATCTCTGGCCATAAAGGGCAGTCAGCTGCTAAAGGCCTTCCTAAGCAGAAAAGTCTTTGTCTGTCAAGAGACCCTAATCACATCTTGGAAAGAAGTTTTATAATTCATACCATGCAACATTTCGCAGATGAAAACCAGGGTCCTGACTAGAAGGGAGGAAAAAAGTACACAGGGATGCACATTAAGTCACCTTTGCAGCAGCTCCCTTTAGTCCAGACGATTTTTTTCTTCAAAAAATTCTCCGTGCAGCTATGCACATTGAACTTTGTATGTAGCCCCTGCCCACAAATCAATATGGCAGCTGCGAGAATGGGGCACTTTATTATTCCCCCCCAATTTTATCGTCGTTATAGATTTTTTAAACTTTTGGCTTAAAAGGATGGAAGAGAGACTTTCTGCTTGTTTAAAAAAAAAAAAAAACTGCCCCAGCACAGCAAAATAGCACACCTTCTCTGGTTCAGAAAGCCAAAATGGCACTTCTGGACTCACCTGCAGGAAAGCCCACCCCTGCTTGCACGATGGACCACTCAGCTGTCAACTTCCTCCTGGCCTAGAATGTGCAGCACTGCAAATCGGTCATCCAAATGACTGGCGATGTTCATCTCCCTGCAGTTTTTTTAAAACTTTGCAGAAAACCACAAAGTCTCTTAGGGCACAGTTTATGTGATATTTTTGCTCCCTACCTTCCGATTATGGTGAATTTGCTGTGCAGCTCGTTGGGACAACAGGTATTCTGCATGAATTCTATGAGGGGCAATTTCACCGTTTAGACAACACCCAGGAGACATGTTGCTAAACAGTTTCAGAACGTGGTCAAAACCAGTGGCTCTTAACCTTTTCTTTACCAGGGACCTCCTTTACATATCTTTTGTTGCTGTGGGCCCCCAAGACTTAAGTCAAGATTTAAAACCCTAACAATAATAACAATAATACCTGATAATAATAACACAATTACACCATCCATTAAATCTTCCCCCAGAGGCATTGGAGTGGAAGGGAAGACTTTTCTCTTGCTTCTTCCTGTAAGTTTGTGGCTGGAAAAGATTGATGGATGCCCTGGCTCCTATCACTTGGGCTGAGCAGCCTTTGATCCTTCACAGACCCGCCTGTGAGGACATCATGGACCCCTGGGGGGTCTGTGGACCACAGGTTAAAAACCACTGGTCAAGATGACTCACGTTATCAAAGCACAGAGACTAGGAGAGGCTGCAGCTGTTTGTTTTTTCCTGAGCCTACTGGGAAGGACAAGATTCTGCCCTCTCCACTCCTCTCTCCCCGGCTGAGTTAAATGAGGGCAAACTTTTGCTCCTTGAACTCAGTTTGCAGCAGTTGAAGTAAGTCAGGTGAGAACAAAGGGGGAGAGTGTTAGGAGGAGAGAGAACAGCAGCTGAAAAAGTGGGACAACAGAGGCTAAACTTGAGAAGTCATGGTCTCTGGCTCTCATGGAAAAATTCAAGCAACAGGTTTGGAACTCAAGCAATGAACACTACAATGACTCCTAACCTCTGACAGGTCAATACAATTGGATTGTATGAAACCTCCCTTCCAGTTGGTTGTTTTCCTCCCCAACCCCAAGTGCAGGGGCTAAAAGAAAAAGACTCCACTGGTGCTAATGCCGGCTTTTTCTACTTTTCTCCAAAACTAATGTTGGGGGCAGGGAAGTTGTAAATTTGACTACCCTAATGTCCTAGTCCCAATCCAATTTGAGCACTGCATGTTTACTGTTAAACAAAAAAAGAGAGACTCAGTGGTACACTTTCTAGTTAATGTACTGTATGGAGTAATTCAGGCCCTATGAATGTGGGACTCAGCCCCTTTGAACTCCATGAAATTTGCTTCTGAGTAGGCCATTAATTTGCTGTTTTGTGCCTTTAAGTTATTTCCAATTTATGGTGACCCTATCATGGGATTTTCTTAGCAAGATTTGTTCAGAGCAGGTTTGCCTTTGCCTTCCTCTGAGGCTGAGAGAGTGTGATTTGCTCAAAGCCACCTAGTGATTTTCCAGCTCTGAGCAGGGATTTGAGCCCTGTTCTCCAGAGTTGTTGTCTAACGCTCAAATCACTATACCACGCTGGCTCTTGCACTATTATCCACATATCACTTTGGGTCACTATCAGATTGTTGTGTACTTTGCTCTGTGTGTGGGCTTACTGCTGTTATTTACGTTATTTAATCCCTGGTTAAAACAAAGATGAGAAAAGACCCCCTGATTATTTGGTGGCTGTCTTTAAAAAAAAACTGTATGATCATGTTTGCTTCATGGCTATGCAAACTAATTAAAATTTAAGGCACATAAAAGTAATATTAAAGAGCAAGGTGCGGCTTATAAGTAATAGCTTCATAAAAATTCCCAGATAGCTTTCAGTTGTCTTGAAAAATCTTTGCACTCATTCAGAATCTAGGGGCTGATCTAGACGAGGCAATATAATGTGGGTTGCTGCACATTACCGCAAAATCACAGCAGCATTCATAGAATCATAGAATCATAGAATTGTAGAGTTGGAAGAGACCACAAGGGCCATCCAGTCCAACCCTCTGCCACACAGGAAATCACGATCAAAGCATCCCTGACAGATGGCCATCCAGCCTCTGTTTAAAGACCTCCAAGGAAGGAGATCCCACCATGCTCCGAGGGAATGTGTTCCATTGCCGAACAGCTCTTACTGTCAAAAAGTTCCTCCTAATGTTGAGGTGGAATCTCTGTTCCTGGAGCTTGCATCCATTGCTCCGTGTTCTAGTCTCTGGAGCAGCAGAAAACAAGCTTGCTCCATCCTCAGCGTGACACCCGTTCAAATACTTAAACAGGGCTACCATATGACCCCTTAACCGTCTTTTTTCCAGGCTAAACATACCCAGCTCCCTAAATCTTTCCTCATAAGGCATGGTTTCCAGACCTTTCACCATTTCAGTCGCCCTTCTCTGGACACGCTCCAATTTGTCCATATACTTTTTGAATTCATTTGTCTCCACCATTTTTTGGCAAGATCGCTAGTATGTGAAGTTATCCATGTTTGAAGTTCACACAGAGGCATGATTGCAACTCAAGATGGTGGACAAGAGTTAATTACTTGCATTATTATTCTCCACAAGTTGCCAACACTGCACAGGTATTTTTAAAAACTAAATCTATGGTGCAGAAGTGCAACCTTCCACTTAAAAAACTGTTTGGTTACCTTACCACTGCAAAAATGTGCATGATCACTGCTGCAAAACTAAAAAATGGCAGTTCTGGCCACTTTGTTCTTGGCAAGTCCTCCCTTGCACACGTCCGACCAATCAGCTGTCAACTTCTGGAATGTTCTGTGCTGTGAATTGGTTGTCCAAATGGGCATTAATGGGCATTTATGCACATTGTAAAAAAAAAAAAAAAACACCTTCAGGAAAAGCTGCAAAGGCTTTTCTCACGCAGTTTTTGGCCCCACGTCTTCAAAAAATGGTGAATCACCATGGGATCTCATTGGGCTAAAATGTGTTTTCCTCAAATTCTATGTAGAGATTTTTCTCTGTCTAGGCAACCCCTAGGTGATTATTCATATCTATTCTGGCAAGGAACATGACTGAGATGCCATGGAATGTGGAGCTTCCACAGCAGGGGTGGAGAAAGTATGTCCCATGAGTTGCATGTAGCCTACAGGTCCCTCTTTGTGATCTCTGAAGTCCCTCATTCCCCCCCCCCCATTTTTTTTTAAAAAAACACCAACAGGTGGCTTTTTTGCCCATTCCCCCCCAATTGTTTGAAACCCTTCACAAAACACAGCACTTTCTCTACCCCAGACCCCTCTAACTTTCCACTTAAAACCATGGTGAAATCATTTTAAAAGGCTGGGAAAAGTCCCAGTGATGATACCAGAAGTGACATGATGGAGATTTTCACATGGGGAAATTATTCTCTGGGGAGATCGGGAGAGAAATGGGGCTGTTCTGGTAGCAGAACCCCATTTCACACGCCCCCTTCCTTCTTGCGATCTCCTGTCATCTTCCCTCCGTCCTGCTTCCATTTCTCTCCCGGTATGTTCCGTGATTTTTTACTAATGAACAATGTACGAGTAAAAAATCACGGAACATACTGGGAGAGAAATGGAAGCAGGACAGAAGGAAGATGACAGGAGATCGTGAGAAGGAAGGGGGTGTGCAAAATGGGGCGCTGCTACCGGAACAGCCCCGTTTCTCTCCCAATCTTCCCGGGGAATAATTTCCTTGTGTGAAAATCTCCTAAATCACTTCTAGTCATGTTCTCTAAGGACTTTATCAGACGAGCGTCCAAAAATGCTGTAATTCCATGGATGTGGATAGCGGAAACGTTGTGGCATTATAACACCACTTACCATCGCATGTTGCTGTAATCACATGAAAGAACCACCACAGAATCATCGCATGATGACCACTAGCAGTTTAAGACTGGGAGTGTACTTCCACGATTTGGCATGGGTGAGATTTGGCAGTTCTTGCGAGAAGATGCAAGCGTGCTTAAAAGTAAAAAACAAACCCACACATCTCAATTTAAGAAGTAAATGAACACACAAGCACTGAAATAAACCTAAGAACTTGCCAGCAAGACAGAGCCGTGCATAAAAAGAGTGTCCTGTGCTTTGTTTTCATGTTCTCACCCAGAAGTTTTTACACTGTAACCTCGCGATTACAATAGGATGGGGTTTCACACGCTTTCAATTCCGCAAAAACAGTGCTATTAAAGATCTATTGATGGGTTAACCCATCCGTTAAAAGCAACGGGTTTTTTGTGGCTGGGGAATGGGATAACCATGATGTCATGCAGTAGAGGGGTCCATTCGCGCTACCCTGATGTCATTATCCAGCAATTTTTGCCACGTCTGATAAAGTCTTAAGATGTGCCCAGCTCAATTCCTGTTGTATGACTGGAACACACTGCTTTCTATGGAAAGGCAGCAGTACTACAATGGCACGTATTTCTCTCATTGGCAGCCGTGCTCTTCTAGAGTCAGTTTTCAAGTGGGATGGGGGCTGTAGATGAGTCAAAGAGCAGAAAGATGGGAATAAATGACTTATCAAAAACCTGCAGGATCTTTGGATCAATGTCACAAGAAGGTCAAGTATCCACAGAGTATTTTGACTGCATTAATTATCTTCCCTGGACCCAGTGGGATTTTACATTAAAAAAAGATAGTAAGACTAGAAGACCAGAATCAAATTCTACCTCATAGGGTTTTTGAAGCTTACAGTTTGTAGAAAAAAGTGATTTCCCACATTGTACAGGGAATTGCATTAAGAAACACGAAGCTCTTGTTTTGACACAGTTCAGACAGGAACAAAAAAAATGTTCCTGTCCCAGAATCTCCACTCCTGCCCCTGTCCTGTCCCTGTCCCAGCACAATAACAAAAATTTTCAGACCTACCTTGAGTAGCGTCGACAGGGCAGCCCAGGAATGAATGGAGCTCTAACAGAGCTCTGTTCACTTCCTGGAGTGAAATCCCACAGATTTCTTGTAACAAGATGCAAGTGTTGGAAATTCAAAAATAAAAAGAAATCTACACAAGAAAAAGTGACAGCAAGCACAAAAACACACTTTAAAACTTCCAAGTCAATCAGGGAAGTTTTTAAAAAGTGTGTCACTTACCTTGATGTCCCAATCTCACCAGGAAGTGTTCTGGCAGGGACCTCCCATTGACGCTGGGATCTCACCAGCATAAGGGGGCACCTTTTCACTTTGCAGGAACATCCGTGACAGAAATGGAACAGGGGACCTATTGACAGCTTAGCCCGACAATAAAAAGCAGCGCTGGCAGAACAGCAGCAAAACGGGGTGCGTTACGAGGGGGAGAATGACGTCACCTGCAAAGGGAGCCCTTTAGCAATCTCCTGGCATTCATGTAACAACACTTTTAATACAACTGATAAATCTCCTAAATCAAAGGGTATGCTCATCAGATGGTGTGTAAATTCTGTATAGGGATTTTCTCTATTCAAAGACAAATGTGTGTGAGGAAGGAGGGGGGGAGGAATGATCCAGACAGCATAATGCAAGGAGGAGAGGTTTACTTCTTCACTCCCGTGCCATCTCCTCACCCCCAGGTAACCCCCTAAACAGCCAACAGCAAGGGATGTTTTAATAACCCATTGGGCCCAGTTGTGCGGTTTTAGTAAAACAGATACTAGATACTAACATTACTTTGTGTGTTTCCCTATATTGGAATTTTTCCTCTTTTGATAGGAAAAAAAGAAAGTATAGAGGCCCTAATATGAGGTCAGATCTAGTGAAATAGTCATAATACAACTCCTCCTCCTCCTTCTCCTCCTCTTCCTCCATTTCATAACATATCAGATGTTACTGACTGGAGATCTGAACCACCAGTGAGTATTTTATCCAAGAATCTGGGAATCAGTGAGTACCATCAGAGAATGTGGCATCTTCTAAGAGGCTTATCACACACTGAATTAAAGTGGCAGGACAGCCAGAAGGTTCTGCTTTCCATGCTGCCTTACCGCATTATGTTGTCATTCTTCCAGTGTTCTGCCATTTGGGTCCCATAGAAGACCAAAGTAAAATGTGTCTTTTTGCTAACTGATGTTTCCAGTTAGCAAAAAGATGCAGATTTACTTTGGTCTACCATGGAACAGAAGAACGACAATGTCATACAGCAAGGCAACACAGAAGACAGAGCCTTCTGGATGCCCTGCCACTTTAATTTATTGTGTGATAAGCCTTGAAGTAGTGTCACTTTTTGTAATTGTGCAATTGTCATTACTATACTTTAGATGTTTTAGATTACTTTAGATGTTTTGTCAGGTTTTACTTTAGATGTTTTGTCAGTTTTTTTTTTAAAAAAATCATCACCATCACCATCACCATCACTAGTACTTTCTTTATTCATATCCCATCTTTTCCCCAGAACTGTGTCTCAAGGCAGGTTACAAAAATTAAACGAGATGAAAATAAAAATGTATCAGTGAAAACATGCAAAATAATTGTTAATAAAGTATAGTAAAACTATCTATCATATGAAAACTATTTAAAATATATTAATTAAAAATAATAACATGAGTATTTCATTATTAAATCTCCTTCTCACAATTCTTAATTTCTTTGATTTCACCACCACCCCAACTGGAATTTAAAGTTAGGACATCCATCCCTTTTTGCCATGTCTCTTTCTTTTTCTTTTCTTTTTAGTTTATTTACCTATGTAATTGTACATATGTAAAATAATTTTTTTTTTTAAATAGCTATCAAGAAAAAATATTCCAATATTTCTGATGGACAGATGGGAGTCTATAATGGGAGAAATCTGTGCAGGTACTAAAGAAAACATACCATGTATTTGGTAAACTTATTTGTTGTTATTAATTCTTTGGAGGCTTGAATTTGACAGGTTAATTTTTCCATGAGTGCAGTTGTTCATACTTTATCAAGCCATTTTGAGAGAGAAATTCCATATCATGTTTAGCAATTTCAAGCCATGTTGATAGCAGCAAAAATGATATCAAGGGGCTTACCACATTCTGAAGAAAAGCAGTAAAGCAGTAGGAAAGTTCCATCTTTCCTCCTGCCTTACTGCATGCGTTGGCGTTCTTCCGATGATCTTTTGTTCTGATCCTGTAGGGGACCAAAGTAAAACTGTGTCTTTTTATAAATGGATTTTTCTGGTTAGCAAAAAGGCGCAGTTTTACCTCGGTTCCCCATGGGACTGGAACGAAAGAATGCTGACATCATGTGGTAAGACAGCAGGAAAGACAGAAGAAGCAGATTCCTGCTGCTTTGCCACTTTTCTTCAGAGTGCGGTAAGGCCCTAAGTCTTTATGCTGCAACTTTTTGTTCCTTTCCATAAAAATGGAAAGTACAAGGAGTGCCCCACAAAAATCTATTTGTTGATTTGTCATTCTGGATATCTTGGATACTTGCTTTCACATTTTTTCAACAGGAGGACAATAGACCCACCTAAGATATAGGAGCCAGGTTTGCTACAGCCACTCCAACAACCTGAAGATAGAGCAATAGTAATTTTGGAAGGTTTTGAAGCAAGATACCAATGGTGCTTCAGTTTAAGGCCCTGTTCTCTGTGAGGTGCTGAAAGGGATTTCAAGGACACCCAAATTCTCATCCATTCAGCATCAATGAACACTCAATTTAACTTTGATTCCCACCATATTCTAAGACTCTTTTGCACATTGTAAGAAGCATCCAATATGTGTGTGTGTGTGTTTGTAGACACAAGTCCCTTAGTTATAATGTTTGAGGATGTACAAAACTCTTCAAAATCAGTAACTGCTCTTGGGGCTTCATATATGCAGAAGGAGTATTTTGCAAAGCTATGAATTTGAAAGCACTGCAACCATGAAATTTGGAGACTTGCCAATGTGTTATATGCATAATCTATAAATACAGGCACTCCTTCATGGGAAAGATTCTTGATCCAATAAACTCCATTTCTCTATTAGTTTGCTAGGGTATGTATGCACCAAGTATTGTGTGGTCAGTGATGCAAATTGGAGACACTCCTGGAGCTAATTGATTAACCCATTTACTCCAGACACATAGAATTGTTTTAAGTAATGGATTTAACATTTTAGTTTTGGCTATTGTCCGAGGCACACAAAAATGTAGTGATTTTTTATATTGTGAGTCACTGGAGAGTTCTATATGTATCCGGGTGTCAGAGTCATCCTGGCGGATGATTTTGATCATTTGATGTCACTCAGATGCTTCAAAATACCATTTTAGATTTGGAATAGTCAAACCTCCTGCTATGCTAAGACTAAAATGGGCTACTTCAGAAAATCAGGTTCCCCCTCTCCAGTAAAAATAAAAATTTAAATCATAAAGTGTCATTTTGCGAGTTTAATCAAATCTATATCTTTAGGAAGGGTTTGAAACAAAAATGTAACGTGTTTTTCTTTTAGTAGAGATGATAGAGGAGACATAGAGACGTTCAATGTGAAATTGAAGGCTTTCATGGCCAGCCGGCAGCCATAGGTTTTCTGTGGTTTTTTTCGGGCTGTGGGGCCGTGTTCTGGAACAGTTTATTCCTGATATTTTGCCTGCATGAAAATCTCTATGGGGAGAAACTGTTCCAAGACACTCGGAGACTGGAAAAACTCCAGACCAGGAGAACACATCTACTCTGTTCATTAACCTTCTTGTTATGATGCAGAGACACAGACACCATACCACACTTTCTCACAGTAAAAAGGACACTAAAATCCCCACGGGCCAACCAGATCTACAACAGAATGGAAGAAGCACTGTTACGAGAGAGAATACACACCACCCACGAAGACCTGGCCAACACAGACAAGGAGCTATTATCACTTCACCTTAACATCAGTCAAAAGACGAACACCCACGACTGGGACAAAATTGGCAACCTCACCTACAGGAAAATGGAAAAAGATATGGCAGTTCATACTGAAAGGCAGAAACAAAAACTCAACAGATGCCACAAACACCAACAGAATCTCCAGCTGGACACATCATGGACTATTATCAACCTAACAGAACGGCAACTTTCAAAAGAAGAAACATTCATCATGTCCAAAGGAGGCAATTTTGCAGTTACCACCACTAGAATCCCAGTTGAAGACATCATCGCTCATGTTGAATCTGCCCTCTACCGTCTCCTGGAGGAAGAGGCAGAAGAGATAAGAAGAGAAACAGCTAGGATCCTGAGGAGGGCAAAACCACCACCCAGCAACATAACCATAAAAGAAAGAAAAGCCATCAAGGATCTCAATGCAGACCCAGAAATCATTATTCTCCCAGCAGACAAAGGCAATGCCATGGTAATCATGGAAACAGAAAAATACAAACAAAAAATAACGGAACTCTTGGATCCTGCAATATACATAAAACTCAAGCAAGACCTGACCAACAAAAATCACCAGAAAAACAAATACCTTGATCAAGAACTCATCAATTCAGCCAATCATACGCAAGAATCTATGCAGATCTGAGGCTCTCCCACCAAGACTGTATGGACTTCCCAAGATCCACAAGGATTCCATTCCACTCTGACCCATAGTGAGCGCCATTGGATCCCCCATGTATGACTTGGCCAAGTTTTGGATTGCACAATTACAAACTCACATAGGGCAAACCCTCCACTACATTAAGGACTCAGCTCACTTCATAGAAAAAAAAATCAACAACATTGAACTGAAACTTGGAGACATACTGATCAGATTTGATGTGGTCTCCTTGTTCACCAAGTCCCCATAATGGACACTATGGCACTCATCCAACATATATTTCCAGAAGGCATCACAGCCTTGTTCAAACATTGCCTCACCACAAGCTACTTCCAGTGAGATAACGAATTCTGCAAACAGATAGATGGAGTAGCCATGGGCAGCCCTCTGAGCCCACGATAGCAAACTTTTACATGGAACATTTTGAAAAGCAAGCCCTGGAAACAGCACCAAAAAAAGCCCACAACATGGTTCCAATATGTGGATGGCACTTTCACCATTTGGAGCCACGAAAAAGAAGATTTGGTCACATTTCTGAACCACCTGAACAGCACCCATCCAAATATCCAATTCACGATGGAAAAAGAAAAGGAAGGACCCTGCCATTCTTGGATGTCCTAGTCATCCGCAAACCAAACCAATGGTTGGGCCACAAGGTATACAGAAAAACCCCACACACGGATAGATACCTACACAAGAACTCCAATCATCACTCAGGGGAAAAAAATAAAAAAAACAATAAAAACATTCGTAGACTGCGCAAAAACAATCTGTGAACCCCACTACCTGGAGGATGAACTGAAACACCTAAACTGGGTCCTACAGGCTAATAACTACTCCAGATCAGACATCACAAGAGCAGCCAGATCCAGAAAAAACCACAGGAATGAAGAAGCAAAACAGCCACTCAAAGGGAAGGTATTTTTACCATACATCAAAGGAGTCACAGACAGAATAGGGAAACTGATGAGGAAACACAACCTCCAAACAATCTACAGACCAATCAAGAAAGTCTAAGAAATGCTACGCTCAGTGAAGAACAAAAGAGACCCTCTCACAGCCACAGGAGTTTGCCGCTGTGGACAAGTTTACATAGGGACCACTAAATGCAGTGTGCAAACATGAATCAAGGAACATGACAGACACTGCAGACTGGGCCAGCCAGAAAAATCAGCAGTACCAGAACATGTTATAAACCAACCTGGACACCAAATGTTATTTGAAAACACTGTAATTCTGGACCAGGCCAACAACTACCATGTCAGAATGCACAGAGAAGCTATTGAAATCCACAAATGAAATACCTGGACAACTTCAACAGGAAAGAAGAAACCCTTAAAGTAAACAAAGTTTGGCTACCAGTCCTAAAAAACACCCAAAATCAAAACTGACATTTGATTTATGTTTGGAACATTTGGTTTGTAATATTAGATAAATGCCGTGGCTTTGTGCCTGATTCTTTAGAAACTAAAATTATTTGTTATAATATTTTTTTATTGTTTATATCAGAGACCTAGGAGATTTTCAGATGCTTCTTTCAGCGTCTTGCTGCGCAAGCAGCCTCCGGAGCAGTAACTAGGATGCTGTGTGGCAAGGGGTCCATTTTGGATGACGCCGTTTCTCTCTCGGCGTCGTCCGTGAGTGTTGCGGCTAGCATTGGAGGCGGCTGCGCTGTTTTTTACTCACAGACAACTTCCCTTAGTTATCTATTCCAATATTAATGAGGGTGATCGATGCATTTCGTGAACTATCCTCTATTCAAAAAGTGGTCAAAATCTGGATTAATACAGGTGGAAACAATACATCACAGACCATATTTGTTAATGAGCAATTTTGGCGGTGCTCAGATATTATTACTGATTTAGAAACAGTAATTCTTATTACTGTTTGTAATAAGAATTAGTGGTGCTCAGATATTATTACTGATTTAGAAACACATAATCATATGAGAAAGATATTTCTCATACGATAGAGAATAAATTGATTACTAGATATCATTGGATCCAGATATGTAAATTTGAGTCTTTGGGGAAAAAATAAACACAGGCTGCAGCCACACTACAGAAATAATGCAGTTTGACATCACTATAATTGCCATGGCTCAATGCTATGGAATTCTGGGTTTTGTAGTTTTGTGAGATGTTTAGCCTTCTCTGCCAGAGAGCTCTGGTGCCAGAACAAACTACAAATCCCAGGATTCCATATGATCGAGCCATGATAGTTAAAGTGGTGTCAAACTGCATTATTTATGCAGTGTGGCAGCAGCCACAGTCAGCCATAATATTATTTGTCTGATAATATATGTTTTATGAGAGACTCCTGCCAGCATTTTTAAAAGAAATTAATAGCACATTACTGAAATGTAGAAGTTGGTCTTCACAACCATGGGGATATTGCAGTTTAGTGTATTATTGGGCCTATTTATGGTCATGTACTACTCCTTGGAATGCTTATCCATATTGAATCCTCCACCATGGAGTGTGTTGGAATCTTCTAATCTAGGTCATCAGCTTTCGGGTCTACATCAGAACAGGCTTTATCCTAAACACACACACCCATAACTCTGTAACTGCAGTCATAGCAGTTATGGGATTTTGGCTTTCAAAGTCACAACAGCTGTGCTTCAATTTGTTTGCTAATGCTAAATTGTCCATATGGGGTAATCCAGACTTGCAAATTGGGCAGAAGGCTTTTAGGCTGATGGAACAATTCTTACTTTGAATCAATTGATTTGTTCTTTCTTAAGGTACCTGATTGAGGGTGAGGTATGATTTTCTAGCTTCTGCAGAATGGCAGTGTCTTCGATTACACTATATATTGGTGTCTAGGTGTACAACTGCAGCTTTGAGTCCTTCAGAATCTGCTCCACTTTTGGAAGCCGGCCTTCAGAACTTACCTGGCTGGCCGCGTTTGCGGCCGGTGTCTCCCCGGCCCCGAGCTCCACATGGCGGCATGGGCGCCGCCATGTTGGCCCTCCTCTTCCCAGCCTGCTTTGGCAGGCAGGGAAGAGGATAGTAGACTAGCCAATCAGGTGGGGGTCGCCCCCACCTGATTGGCTGGAATTGCCTCTCCAGGGCCAATCAGGGACTGCGCTCAGCGCGGCCACTGATTGGTCGGGAGGCGGGGCTAGTCCTCTCTCGGGTCCGCCGGCCGGGTATTTATTCCCGGCCAGCTCCCGGCTCCGTCAGTTGGCTCTTGCGAGCCGAAGAGGAAGGAGCTCTCCGGGGAGCTCCAGAAGACAGAAGAGCCGAAGCCGCGAAGAGGAGCCAGGAGCCGAGGCCACTGGGTAGAGCTGACCGGCTGGCCTCGGCGAGAAGAAGGGGAGCGCGGCGGCCGAAGAAGCAGCGGCGGCGGGCGGCGGCAGGTGGCAAGAAGTGGCGGCGGCAGGCGGCGAGAAGCAGAGGAGCGGCGGCCGAGCGAAGGAGGCGGTGGCGGCGGCCACCAGCGGCCGGAGCGGCCGGGCCGGGAAGGCCCAGTGTTGGGGCGACTGCCGCCAGATAGGGGCAGCAGGCCCGAGGGGGGCGGCACCGGGGCCGTCCGGTAGGCCCAGTGGGCGGCACCGGGGCCTTTTTGGCAGCCCAGCAGGGGCTGGCCGGCGGGAGCGACCGGGGTGCCCGTGGAGGCGGAGCCTGGCAGCCAACGGGAGGGACCCCGACGCCGTGGGTGCCCGCGGGGGGCGGACCCAACTGGCGGGAGGTCGGGCCTCGGGCGTTCGCCCGGCGGGACCCAGGGCGCGGTTACCACTGGGGGGAAGGACTCGGAGTCCGTGGCAGGGGAGCTATAGGGGCCGGCAGGGGGCAGCCCCTATAGCGAGCCCAGGGGGAGGCTCGTGGGCTCTCAGGACCGAGCCTTTTTGGGTGAGGGTCGCGGGACCCTACCCAGGGCAGGCCAGTGGGTGGCCTGCAGGGGGCGGACAAGCCAGGAATAAGGCTACCCCCCACTTCCCTAGACAGAGCGGACAAGCCAGAGAGATCAGCAGGTGCACATAAGGGGCGGACAAGCCAGGAACAAACCTGCCCACCGGGGGCATTAAGGGGGAGCACCCCTAAGCAGGGCGGACAAGCCAGAAACCAAGTGGGAAGGACAAGCCAGGAAGGAGGCTACAAGCCCGGGCAGGGCGGTAGCATATAGCAGGGTGGACAAGCCGAGAGAGATTCCTATACCTAAATACTCAGAGCTGAAATCACTCACCACACATTCCTTGAGAATGCCTTCAAAAAAGTAGCCTGCACCCAGTAGGCCCACAACTCGGGCGCAGTCCGGCCATACGCCCAAATCCTGGGCATCCCTGGCACCTCGTGCTCGGAAGGCCAACCCCCCTAGGGGGGCAACTGCTGGCTCTGAGGCCGTGGAGCACCTCCTCAGAGGTACTGCGACTCCCAACCTCCAGGAGCTGACACGTGCGGTCACGCTCCTTGCGGAGCAGGTGGGGGAGTTGAGGTCCGGCAGGGGATCGGAGGTGGGTGCAGTGGCGCCAACCCCGGAGCCTGCTGGAAACCTCGACACCACGGCTTCCTCTTCCGCCACGGATCAGGCCACACAACAGTCGGCAAGAACGGCGGGACGGTGGGGAAAATGCAGGACGCCTTCGCCCGATGAGATCAGCGTGGTATCCTCTGCCGACTCTTCCCCAGCACAGGGGAGTTGAGCTCCAGGAGGAAAGGACCGAGGGAAGGAGAAGGAAGGCGGGAAAAAGCGGGCAAAACGTAAGAGGAGGGACTCAGACAGCGAGGGATCATCAGGTAAGTCCTCTGATGAGGATTGGGACCGGGCAGGGTATTGGTCTACGGCAGCGCTGGTCCCGGGGTTGCCTTCTTCGGCCATTAAGGCCAGGGCTGCCACGGGGACGGGCTCTGCCAGACCATCCAGGGCATGGCGGGGTGGGGCGGCCTCTGCTGGGCCCCCCATGCCCAGCCTTTTTCTGGACCACAAGGATCCCCCTGGGATCCACCTGGACAGAAAAACCCGCAACAATATCCTGAGGGGATATTACGTGGATGTTTTTTCACTCCTAAAACCAGAGGGAGAGGTGGGCTGCACCCCCAAATCAGAGAAATCCTCCAACAAGGAGAAACCAGAACCGGTGGAACGCTCTTTCCCCAACTGGTTGGCAGGGTTCACAGTTTACATGGGGATGGTGGGCATGGCCTACCCTGACAGAGGGTGGCACTTGGCCAACCACTTGAGCAACGTGCTCAAGGCCAAGTCACTGGCGGGGGAGTCGGCAGCCATCCAGTATGACTCCGCCTTCCGCAAGAGGGCTTCCCGGAACCCCAGGGCCAGGTAGGATCTCATCAATGACAAGCTTTGGCTTGTCATTGTGTATTCTCACATTAAAGGGAAACCCGAAGCAGGTAAGCCTCGCAAGAGGGATGCCCGCCGGTTGGTTTGCTCGGAGTTTAACACGGGAAAATGCCAGCGATCTCGTTGCAAGTTCGAGCATCACTGCGAGAACTGCTATGGGTCGCATCCCAGGACCAACTGTCCTCGACCCGGTGCTTCTGCTCAGCCCTTTCGCTCAGGACGCCCTGGTTCCTCCGGCGCCAAGAGGGATCCAGGGTCGGGCAGCAGCGCCGGGCAAGGAAGCGGAAAGCAATAGCAGCAAGCCAGGTAAGGGCTGTATGGCCTTCACTCCTGTCAAGCTCCAGGCGCTCCTTCCACTTTTGGCTTTATATCCCGACAGGCAAGCAGCCTCGTACCTCAGGGACGGGTTCGCTGAGGGGTTCAGAATCCCGGCCTCAGGCCCCAGGGTAGCATCGGATTCGGGCAACCTCAAGTCTGCATCCGAACTCCCTGAGGTTGTGGCGGCCAAGATCGCCAAGGAGTGTGCTGCAGGGAGGGTGGCTGGCCCCTTCCCTGCACCACCTTTCAGGAACCTCAGGGTGTCCCCCTTGGGTGTTGTTCCCAAAAAAACCCCAGGGGAATTTCGACTTATTCACCATCTATCCTACCCCAAGGGGGCATCCGTAAATGACGCCATGCCGCCTGAACTCTGCTCAGTACGATATGCGTCATTTGATCATGCTGTGAAGCTAGTCAGGTCCTGCGGCCCGGGCGCCCTTATGGCAAAATGCGACATCCAGTCTGCATTCCGGCTGCTTCCAGTACACCCCGAGGACCACTGCTTGCTGGGGTTTAAGTTCCAGGGCCAATGGTACTATGATATGGCTCTGCCTATGGGGTGCTCCATTAGCTGCTTTGCCTTCGAAGCATTCAGCACCTTCCTTGAGTGGGCCCTCAAGCGCAGGACCGGCTCGGCCCTGGTCACGCACTACCTCGATGATTTCCTCATGATTGGGGCGGCCGGGGGGCCGGAATGCGGGTTTTTGCTTGAGTCTTTTCAGGAGTTGGCACTGGAGCTTGGCGTCCCCTTGGCCCTGGAAAAGACCGTTGGCCCAGCCAGCAGCATCACCTACTTGGGGATTTCTTTAGACTTGGTTGCGGAGGTTTCGCGACTACCCGAAGATAAGCTGGAGGGGTTAAAACGGCTTCTGCTTTCCCTTCTGGATCAGAAGAAAGCATCATTGAAGGAAGTTCAATCCTTGTTAGGCCACCTCAACTTTGCCTGTAGGGTGGTGGCCCCGGGCAGGGCTTTCTGTAACAGATTGGCTCGCATCACCGCTGGCGTGAAGTCCCCTCACCATCACATCCGGCTCACAAAGGGGGTTAAGGAGGATCTCAGGGTGTGGCTTAGATTCCTGGAATCCTATAACGGGGTGATGTTTTGGCAGGGGGAGGCGGCCCTTGGGGAGGGGTTTCAGGTTCACTCTGATGCGGCGGGGGGCGCCGGGTTTGGGATTTTCTTTAATGGTCACTGGTGTGCCCAGCCTTGGCCCTCCGCCTGGAGGGAGTCCGGGGTCATTCGGGATTTAACATTTCTCGAGTTTTTTCCCATTCTAGTGGCTGTCCATCTGTGGAGGGACGAGTTCCGCAACAAACGAGTTTGTTTCTGGTGTGACAACCAGGCGGTGGTCCGCATTATTAACTCCCAATCTTCCAAGTCTGACCGGGTCATGCGACTCATCAGAGAGTTCGTCCTGGTCTGCCTCTCAGCCAATATTTCCTTCTCTGCGCGCCACGTCCCGGGGGTAAATAACGAAATAGCGGATGCTTTATCTCAATTCCAGGATGGCAGATTTCGGGAGCTGGCCCCGGACACAGATCATTCTCCAGTCACCTTCCCGGTCGAACTCTGGCACCTTGGGAAGGAACGGTGCTCCGGGGAGTCCTCAACTCTCTGGCACCTTCCACCCGGGCCAGTTATTCCCGGGCGGCCCGGCAGTTTGACAACTTCAGGAGACGTCATGGATACGGGTGCTCCTGGCCTCCCACGGAACGAGAAGTTCTCCACTTCATCGGGACCCTTAGGGACGATGGCCTCGCCTCCAGGACCATTTCCCTCCATTTAGCAGCCATCTCCTTCTTCAGCAAGGCCGCTGGGCAGGCTGATCCATGTGGCTCTTTCCTGATTCGCAAAGCCATGGAGGGATGGCGTCGCTTGGAAGGAAGTAAACAGGACACACGCAGACCAGTCTCATTTGAACTCTTATGCAACCTCATTGCAGCTCTTTCGACCATCTGCCGATCCAGGTATGAAACTCTTCTGTTTCGTTCTGCCTTCTCGGTCACTTTCTTCGCAGCCCTGCGCATCGGGGAGGTGGTCTGCGGAGCCAAGGCGTCTGGGACTGGGCACGCTATCCTGCGTTCAGACGTCTACCTGGGAGACGGGACCCTCCACCTGCGGCTCCGGAAGGCCAAGAACGACCAGCGCGGCCGAGGGACCATCATACGTCTTCAAGCCCTCAAAGGTTCACCGGCTTGCCCTGTTCATCTGGTTCGGCGTTACCTCGAGCAGCGTGCAGACGTCCCCAGCCCTCTCTTCATCCATAAGGACCTATTCTACTTAACGCGCTTCCAGTTTGTAAGCGTTCTTCGGGCCACCTTGAAGCACCTCGGACTTCCTCCTGGCGACTTCAGCGGTCATTCCTTTCGGATTGGCGCTGCCACCACTGCAGCAGCAGAAGGCATGCCATCGGCGGACATCCAGCACCTGGGAAGATGGAGGTCCAAGGTCTTCTCCGCTTACATCCGCCCGGAACTCGTCCTCCACAGTTAGGGCCGGTGGCAGATCCCTCCAGGCGGTGGGTCTTTTCTCTTTGGTGATAGCTGTCAGGGTTGGCGGAAGCCAAGTGGGCCCCGCTTGGATTTGTTGGCGGTGGGCATGAGTTTGTTCACCCATCTGGGGGGTGTGGGAGTTGCAGGCTGGTGGGCCAGGTCATGGGCCTGGTCCTCCATTGGGCAACCACCTCCCCCAGGGGGGTTAGGTATGGGCACGTGGGCTTGTCACGTGATCCCTCATGTGGTTATACCTCTTCCGGACACGTGACCAACACGTGGCATGGTCTTGCGGCCAGGCACGTGTTTGATCACGTGATCCCCCACGTGAGTCCGAAGTCCTCCTCGCTGGGCGGACTGGGGTTCCCAGGCAGGTTGAGGGCTCTCTTCCTGCCCAGGTTGACTCATGCCCAGTCCAACCGCTAACATCTATCACCAAGCTGAAAGTTGTGGCCTTTCCGCCAGTTATCCTTTTCTTCTGTACAATAAACCTTTTGTGCATGTTACTCGGGTGTGTGTATCCTTGTGGGCAAGCGAAGGGGCGGGGGGCTCCTTGACACTCAGTCGCAAGCCGGCCGCCAGAACTTACCTGGCTGGCAGCGTTTGCGGCCGGTGTCTCCCCGGCCCCGAGCTCCGCATGGCGGCATGGGCGCCTCCATGTTGGCCCTCCTCTTCCCAGCCTGCTTCGGCAGGCAGGGAAGAGGATAGTAGACTAGCCAATCAGGTGGGGGTCGCCCCCACCTGATTGGCTGGAATTGCCTCTCCAGGGCCAATCAGGGACTGCGCTCAGCGCGGCCGCTGATTGGCCGGGAGGCGGAGCTAGTCCTCTCTCGGGTCTGCCGGCTGGGTATTTATTCCCAGCTGGCTCCCAGCTCCGTCAGTTGGCTCTTGCGAGCCGAAGACCCACCCTCCCCCCCTCTAGTTAGATTGTTTTTGTTAGTTAGCCTCATGGTTATGCTTTGTACACCTCTTGTCACAACTTTCTAGTTGAGCAGTGGGCATGAGTTTGTTCACCCATCTGGGGGGGTGTGGGAGTTGCAGGCTGGTGGGCCAGGTCATGGACCTGGTCCTCCATTGGGCAACCACCTCCCCCAGGGGGGTTAGGTATGGGCACGTGGGCTTGTCACGTGATCCCTCATGTGGTTATACCTCTTCCGGACACGTGACCAACACGTGGCATGGTCTTGCGGCCAGGCACGTGTTTGATCACGTGATCCCCCACGTGAGTCCGAAGTCCGCCTCGCTGGGCGGACTGGGGTTCCCAGGCAGGTTGAGGGCTCTCTTCCTGCCCAGGTTGACTCATGCCCAGTCCAACCGCTAACATCTATCACCAAGCTGAAAGTTGTGGCCTTTCCGCCAATTATCCTTTTCTTCTGTACAATAAACCTTTTGTGCATGTTACTCGGGTGTGTGTATCCTTGTGGGCAAGCGAAGGGGCGGGGGGCTCCTTGACACTCAGTCGCAAACAAATATTGAGTGCATGCAAAAGAAGAAACCTGCACTGCTGATAAATATTCATTGGTGGTAAATAACTATGACATTCAGAGCTTTGGAAACAACTGGAATGAGGAGTCCAGTTTTGGTCAACCAATAGGTTGCATCTTTGGCCTCCATAGCTACTATATCTATGTATTTCAAAGTCCAACTTATACAGCAACAACTTATACAGCAACTTTAACAGAAAAAAAGGTGGAGGTGGCGGTGGTGGTGGTGGTGTGTGTGTGTGGTAGGGATTCAATAATTAGAAAAAAGATGTGCACAAAGTTAAGTTAAAAAATTATAGGCAAGTTCAACAAGGCTTTATTTAAACAAAAATGTACTGTTCATTACATTTAGCAAGATTGCATTTTAGAAAAACTATTTTTTCCACAAGATTGGCTCCCAGCCTGCTGTTTGCTGTTCCCCTCAGAGAAAGACTTCTGGAGGCAAGTCTTGCATGCCGCTGCTCTTATGAAATGCTTTAGAAAGCTCCTCTTGATGTGCAGTTGCCATTGGGTTGGAGGCGGGGGTTTAAGGTCTACTCAGAAGCCAGCCCATCTCTGCTGCACATCGGAAGAGCCTTCTAAGCATTTTCTAAGAGCAGGAGCATGCAAGACTTGCACCCAGAGCACAGAAAGCATTAGTAAAATGACTGAACTTCCTGGCTGATTTTTTTTGGGGGGGGGAGCTTGGAAATCCAGGGAGGAATCTGGCGAAGCATCAACAAGACTGAGGCAAAGGAAAGGGTGAGGAAGAATCAGCGAGGTTGCAGGCTGGCTGTGGAGACACTAACTTCATTTGGGTTGAGGAAGAAGCAGGAGGGATATTCAAGCAAACAGGAAGGCTAAATTAGAAGTTGAGCTTTAGGTGGGGTTGGTGTCAGCCTGTGAGAAATGCTTCCTATGAGGCTGCCAAGAAGACCTTTCCTGTTGATTAGGCAAAGATAAGGTTAGAGGAAGCTTCTGCCTCAAGCCTGTTGCTGAATTCATTTGCTATGCTCCCCTTGAAGAAACACTTCCCAAGCTCTCGGGGATGAGCGTTGCCAGCTGCTAGGAAATGTTTTAGAAGGCCCCTCCTCTCCCAAGGCCAGCAACTCAGTAGCTAAATATACAGAAGTCTCAAGTTGAGTTTATGGCAGAGTTGAGTCCAAGGAGATTATCAAACATGGCAAATACCATGTCAGAACAATGCTAGAAGAACAGGAAGGGGTGACCTTACCAGACAACATCATCCTCCAGTGTTCTGGAGTGTAGCACTGGCATCAGTAAGGCATCCCTTTGTATTGGCAGCTTGTCTCTGTCAATACAAAGGGGAAGCCCTGTTTGTGGAAGCACAATATCCCAGGAACAGCTGAAGGACATGGTGTCTGGTAAGGTCACCCTTTTTGTTCTTCTAGCAATCTTCTGACATGGTTCGGAATGCGATTTTTGGATCTCCCAAGTCTAGTCACTGAAGCAATTGAATCTGACTGAAGTCCGAATCAATTGACTCGAGTCTACGGACTTTATCAGACAAGCCCCTTAAAGTGTTCTTTTGCTGGCATAAAAAATCCATTTTTATTCCAGCAAAAGAATGCCCCCCACCGCACTTACCTTGCTTTCCTGGCAAAGGCTTCTACAGCAATGAAAGACGAAGTGAATCAATCACTTCCTCCTTTGAAATCCTGTGGATTATCATGAGACTTCATTGCGTGGGAAATTCAAAAAACAAAACAAAAATAACACTAAAAAAGTTAAACAAAGCACAAGAACACACTTCAAAAGTCCCAAGTAACCTGGGGAGGTTCATAAAAAGTACATCACTTACCTGGATGTCACAATCTCACCCAGAAGTGTTCGCGCCAGAGTGGCCATTGATGGGGTAAGCATGAGGGAACCCGCCCCCCCCGCAGGGTTTCACACACCGGCAATGCCAGCACAAAAGCACCACAGGGGATCTATTGACGGCTTCATCTGTCAATTAAAAAGTACAGGTTTTGGTGGGGACATAAACATGAAAGGGCGATGTCATCTGGTCCACGTGCCCTATCGTGTTTATGTGGCATCGTCATGACACTGTATTTTGTGCATGGGACACAGTCCTAAATAATTGATGGATACTAACTTTGCTTTGACACATACAGCTTTACCTCAATTAAAGAAGTAGATGTGTTCATGGCATGACTTCTTGGCATGGAAAGAATAGCATGAAAAGAATTGGGATGGGTTCAAATACCTCAAAAAAAGAAAAAAGAAAGAAAGAATAAGAGCAGTTCAACAGGTTTCAGCAGACTTTTCTTGCAAAAAAGTTAGTAACCTGTAGGCTAGACAATGCAAATGTTAGGTGGATTTGTAATTGGTTTACTGACAGAACCCAAAGGGTAGTCACCAATGGTTCCTCTTCATCCTGGAGAGAAGTGACTAGTGGGATGCCACAGGGTTCTGTCCTGGGCCCAGTGCTGTTCAACATCTTTATCAATGACTTGGGTTCCAGTTACACAACAAAAATTGTTGCGGGGCTTACCGTGACTTCCTGATCCCGTATCCATCCCTTGCTGTTTATACGATTTTTGTCACTCTTTAGGAAATCCTGGAAGATCCTGTGATTGATATTTACACAACAAAAGTTTTTATTGGTCTCGCACTCTTATATCCCATGCTTTTGCTGTTTACACATGTTTAGCTTACCGGGATTTTTTTTGGCTGTCAATCAAGGATGCAATTAGTCGTGTTTTCACAACCTCAGTGACGTACTTCCTTTAGAGTTCTGCTCCATGAGCGATGCTATTGGCTGGCTGGGGGGGGGGGGAGAGGGGGCAGACGCTTGTGTTTGTCCTGTCTCTTAAAAATGTTAACCCTTTAAGCAGAGGCAGAAGGCATTTTGAAAGACCAAGAATGTGATCTTTCGCTCAGACGCAGGAAGTGCTTTCCTTTTGAAATCAAGCCGAGTGAGGTGGGGGGGGGAGGCTTGGGTTTCCCCTTGCCTCTTTAAAATGTTAAGCCTTACAGCAGAGTTTTAGCTGCAGAGTGAAGATTTCAAGCCAGCGACAGACAGGCATTTTGAAAGACACAGACACAGAGGGGGGGGGAATAAAAGTATGTTCTTTCGCTCAGAGGCTGGAATATTTTACTGTGCCCATTCAGACCCAGGGAGGTGATCAAGGCAGGGGATGAATGGGCGACCCTCTGCCCACCACGATCTCTTTGTAACATGCAGTTGAGGAAGAGGTTAAAGCTGAAGGGTTTGCAGTGTAGAAATCCATTTAAAAAGGTGATTGAGTACACGCACACACACACAAACCTACGTGCAGCTGGAAGGGATGCCTTTGTTTTCAGCTGGTGAAGCTGAATCTGTTGAACGGGTGACTGACCCCTCCTTTTCTGGTCGCTGATCTCTAAGCCTGCCCCCAGTCACCATTTTCAGTCATCCCCTAGTACCGAGATATTTTGTCCCAGGCTGTTTACATTTCCGATTTTCCGAATCCTCCCGTGACTTTTTTAAAAACCGGCACAACCCGCGGGACTGGAAGTCCCGCAGGCTGAGGGATAAAAGGTGGCCCTCCTTCCGAAAATCATGTACCTGACCCGATGTATGTGTAAACTGCCAGGGATCGACACCAATTCTTCCCGGGACATTTTCATCATGTAAACGGCACCTTGGATGAGAGAATAGAGGGTACACTTATCAAGTTTGCAGATGACACCAAATTAGGAGGGGTAGCAAATACCCCAGAGGACAGGATCAGAATCCAAAATGACCTCAACAGATTAGAAAGCTGGGCCAAAACTAACAAAATTACAGTTGTCCCTTCATATTTGCTGGGATGTGGTTCCAGCCCCACCCCCATGGATACCAAAATCTGTGAATACTCAAATCCCATTATATGCAATGGTATAGCAAAATGGTGTCCCTTATATAAGACAGCAAATCAAGGTTTGCTTTTTGGATTATTATTTTTTAAAGAATATTTTCAAGCCATGAATACTTAAATCCATGGATACCAAATCTGTAGATACGGAGGGCCAAGTGTAATTCCAGCAGAGAGAAATGTAGTATACTACACTTGGGCAGTAAAAATTAAATGCACAGATACAGGATGGGTGATACCTGGCTTGATAGCAATGCATATGAAGGGGAATTAGGAGTCTTAGTGGACCACAAGCTGAACATGAGTGGCTAAAAAAAGCCAATGCGATTCTAGGCTGCATTAATAGGAGTATAGTGTCTAGATCAAGGGAGGTAATGGTGCCACTCTATTCTGCTTTGGTCAGACCTCACTTTGAATACTGTGTCCAGTTCTGGGCACCACAATTCAGGAAGGACATTGAGAAGCTGGAAGTGTCCAGAGGAGGGTGACCAAAATGGTGGGAGGTCTGAAAGCCATGCCCTATGAGGAGTGGCTTAGGGAGCTGGGCATGTTTAGTCTGGAGAAGAGAAGGTTGAGAGGGGACATGATAGCCATGTTTAAATATTTGAAGCGATGTCATACTGAGGATGGGGCAAGCTTGTTTTCTGCTGCTCCAGAGACTAGGACATGGAGCAGTGGGTTCAAACTACAAGAAAAGAGATTCCACCTAAGCATTAGGAAGAACTTCCTGACAGTAAGAGCTGTTTGGCAGTGGAATGTGTTATCTCAGAGTGTGGTGGAGTCTCCTTCTTTGGAGGTTTTTAAACATAGGGTGGATGGCTATCTGTTGGGAGTGCATTGATTGTGTGTTCCTGCAGGGCAGGGGTTTGGACTGGATGGCCCTTGTGGTCTCTTCCAGCTCTATGATTCTATGATTCTTATTCAAAACTAACAATATGCACATATTAAATAAACCAAAAAGGTCGGGCAAAATTTGCATAAGTAAACTAAAACCCTTTTAACCTTCTGGAGACCACTTAAAAGCTTCTTCCGAAATGCTCCCTCTCCTTTTGATTTCCATTTTGGCTGCCAATATGATAAATCTATGTCCTTTTTACATATTGGGGGTAACTGGTGAGGAAGGCTTATCTGCTTTCCCCCCATCTCTGTTTTGCTGTTCACACATGTTCAGTCAGGAATTCTGGAGGCAGCTGCTGCATACTTTGCCTGTTGTAGGCAAAGCACACATGGCTAGGGTAGGATCCGCTAAAGCAGACTCCTATGCACTCCCAGCTTTGTTTGCTGTAGACACGCTGCTGCAAATTGATACTGAAAGTCTGTGTTTCTACAGCCCTCCGTCAACATCCTCCCAATGCCAATGCTGCTAAAAAAGCTTGTAGCTGGACAGAAGACAAGGAGGAAAAGAGATGTGGGTGGCCATAAAAAGACTTATAAGAAGCTTCTGTTTCAGAGGCTTTGTTAACTGAGGTATGGCTGTATTTGGATATTTTATCATATTTTTGAAAAAGTTTGCAAATGAATGATTTCTTGCAACTGGATTTTCAGTGTATGACCTGCTGATTTTTTATATTAATTTGATTTCACTTTTTAATTTTGTTCTTTTGTTCTTTCCCCTCAACATGATGTTTACAGAACAGAAATAAATGCAATGGGGAGAACTCTTCTATGATTCATCAGCCAGGGTGGCTGGGAGAAGTAACTAAAAAAAATGTAGATTAAAAGAATCACCCAATGGCATCCTGTTGTTTATGTTTTCAGAAATGGAATCTGACCATTGTTTCTTTGTCCTAGCATGAATTCCTAGTGATCTGATACCTCCACCCCTACCAATGATTCCTTAGGACTGCAGTCTCCAATCTGAGTCTTATTTAACTGTGAACTTCATAGCCTCAGCATCTGGCCTAATCTGGAGACTTTTCTATCTATTCCCCATCCTCTTTCCCCACCCCCCGCCACCTAACCTGGCAAAGAGTTCTGGACCATTTAAAAGCTTGCACACTTTTTGTGGCATTTTTGGTTGGTACTAACAGAGGCATTGCCCAGTTGTGGATTTTGGTTCCTCTCCTCTTAGACCAGCAGGGCTATCTTAGTTCCCCACCACCTTCTTTATTATCTCTCTTACAGTAGTTCTTGAATACATTACAATTATGAGGAGCCCCACAGACACCCTTTCTGCCCGCAAAAGTGTTCTGTATAAGCTCAAAACCAAGATATTAAAAATCAATCTATTCCTTCCGCTGAGTAGGCCAAAAGGAATTAAATGAGGAACATAAGGCAAGTGAAATAAACTCGTTCACAATCAGCCCTTTCTCCATCATGAAGTCATATCCACACAGGAGAGGCCTCCGGATGAAGGGATCATATTTTCCTTTTTGGTGTGTACACCGAAGGGAGAAAGAGCGAGCAAGCAAGAGAGAGGGAGAATCCACCTCATGAATGTACAGACTTTCCCTGTGTGAGGTTAACAAGTTAGCCCATGCTGATCACTTCTGGCCAGGTATTAATCACGTACTGAGGAAACAGAAGCATAAGTATGACTGTGTGTGGTTTTTCAAGAGACGGGTGGACGGGAGGGAAAGAGGATTTCTTAGGGTTCCCCCCCCTTTTTTTTGGTGTGTGTGTAAAGTATCCCAAATGCTTTCTGTCTCACCCCTTTTCACTAACAACAGCAACAGAGAGAAGGCGAGAGCTCTTGTCTGGTTAGCTGGCAATGTTTGTGAGGGATAGCTCATCAAAAGAGTAAACTGTTCCCTTTCACTTTGTTATGACAAGCTGGAAGCATGTATGCCTTTGCAGGTCCGGGTGTCTATGGATGTGTGATTTTGTGCCTTTGTTGTGGTGCAGCGGCTGGAATAGAATTACACAAAGAAAAAAAGTGTCTGTGTGTGAGAGAGAGAAACCATGTTTAAAGTGCTGGAGTGTTTATGTGTGGGGGAGTGTGTGGGTGTGTGGTGGGGAGAAAACAGAGAAGAGGAAGAGACTGATTGCTTTATGGCTCACTCAAGAAAACTGAAAGAGCTGTGGGTCCAGAAGAGGGTGCCACAGCTCACAGTCTAACAAGCACCACCACCACAATACGGTTACTATAAAGTCAGATTGCCCTATATGGAAACTGTTTGATAGACTCCACCATGCTCACTCTCTTCCCCTCAAAACAGCACACTCCAGAGGGAAGCTGAAGTCTAGTAACTGAGTGTTAATTATGTCTGAGTGGATTCTAGAGAGAAGGAAAACCATACACTGTATCAGCACAGAAATGGTTTCGCTGTGAGGAAACTAATGATGCTTTTATCAGGAACAATATAAAGATTGCTTTTTTACTAGTGTCTATCCCACAGGGTTTGGACTATGAGATATTTCTGTATCTGGCTTGAGGTTCCTCTGAGCTTTTACATAATCAAATCAATATAGCTATGATTCACCCTCTGGCAAGAACGGCTTCTTGCAAGTTGCTGCTGCTTCTTTAGTGACTGAGGAGGAAATAAATAAATAAGGAGGAAAGAAACTTATTACAAATCCGTAAACATTGATTTGTTTGGGCTTAGGTTTGTACTTTCTTTAATTGCTAGGGAGTGAAAAAAGAAGAAAAGAAAGAGAAGAGGGTGAGGAGGAGGAGGAGATATACAAGGCCGTGGTCACTGGCCCAGGGACGTGACTGGATATCAAGTGGAGTGGTGGGGGGGAAGGAGAGATTAGGAGTTGATGGAGTGGCATGAAGCAACCTGATGTATTGTCCAGACATGTCAAAGTCAAAGACAAGGACAAGAGCACTGAAGTCATGGAATAAGACTATTCCCTTACCACGCATAAATATCCGATATCCTTTCCGTCCGCAATCAAAGCTTGTCAAAGAGTGGTGGGTGGAAGGAGAATACCTTGAGCCCATGCCTGACTTACACAGGTCTAGATTGCTTACCAATCCTGAATACTTGCGGCTGGATTCTGCATTTGTGCCAATATTCCTGTCCTGTTCTTCTTGCCTCCCATTTTCCCCCTCTGTGTTGTCTCCCCCTCTCTGTTGAAATTTACAATGCAGTCTCCTTGAGGAAGGGATGTCTCTTTTTTGATTAAATCACTCCATCCGACACTACGTGTGCTGGCAGCGCTATATTAATAAATAAAGAATAAAAATAATAATCCGGTGTGGGCACCTGCACCTTTAAGAGAGCAGAAATTCTTCATTATCAGCATGGTGGAGAGGAGCAGGAGAAGGCAGTATACATATTTTCTCTCCTCTGTAAACCTGGGCCCAGAGCTTAGAAATAATTCATTCCTCACAAGGTAAATATTTGTTGTTACTTATTACACTGTTTGAAAAGCAAATTGTTGCCTTTTCTATTCTATTCTTCAGTACTTTTTTGGTTTCTTTGTTACTTTCTGTTACTAACATGCTCACACAGAGGATTGGTTAAAAATGGCCTAGAACCTGGAAAAAGTCATGTTAGTGTGGTGGAGTCTCCTTCTTGGGAGGTTTTTAAACAGAGGCTGGATGGCCTTCTGTCGGGGATGATTTGATTGGGTATTCCTGCATTGCAGAGGGTTAAACTAGATAGCCTTTGTGGCCTCTTCCAACTCTATGAGTCTATTATTCTATGAGTCTATGAAAGAGCCCTACTGGTGCAGTGATTAAATGTCAGTACTGCAGCCACAATGTTTGAGTTCAATCCCAAGGGCTCCAAGGTTGACTCAGCCTTCCTTCTTTCTGTAGGTTGGTAAAATGAGTACCCAGCTTGTTGGGGGCAATTAACTAAAATAAATTGTAAACCACTTAGGGAGTGCTTAGCACTATAAAGCCTATAAAGCAGTATAGACATGTAAATGCTAAGTGCTATGATTCAGGAAAATGCATCTACAAATGTTTAATATGTCCCTGAAAACTAGCTTTAAAAATAACTAGAAAACATTGCTCATTACTCCAATGAAATAATGCCCACTAGTGAAGTTATTTTGGAAATATAGCTTAATTATGCCCTTGTTACAAAAAGGGGGAAAGAGCAGTGCATTACAGGTGGGCTTCCAGCCTCTCCCTAGGCCCAGCCTCCTTGGGTGGCTTCCTTTCCAGACAGGATTCACAGTGGAGTTGCCTCTGTTGTTGCTGCCCTGTAAAGCTTCAGTGCTGGAAGGGTGAGCAATGAATGGCCTGAGGATGGGGAGAGAAGCTGAGAGCACAGAAACTTTATTCAACAATGATGTCCCTTAGGGACAACTTTCTTGGAGGACTTGACTGTTTTGCCTGGCCCCTCCCATGATGTTCAGAGGGAAGGCAAAGTACTCAGCTGCCAGCAAGATGAAAAACAGCCTGCACTGTGAAAAAACTTTGCAAAGCATCTTGAGTCTTACCTCTTAGGTCTTTTCCATTGTTTTATCTGTGTGTCTTCATTTTTTCTTCATCATTCCAGCCACTCAACCAGTTTGTTACCTTTAAGGATGAATTTTCTTCAGTTCTCCTTCATTCCCTCCCTCTCTCAGATCATCTCTCTTCAACCCCCACCCGCCCCACCAGCCTCCAACCTCTTTACTCCAACCGCATTTTTGTTGCTGCTGGTACAGGAATTGAAATTGTACAGCCAAGCTCTGTCTAAACGACATCTCTAAGGATGTTGTTGTCTTATTTTCCCCTGGGGTGACACCTCTGTCAAGCTTGAAAAGAGAAAGGGAGACAGCAAAACAATCACAGCTTTTAATTTGAAAGAAAGTTCCATTCCTTCCACCCCAAGATTTTTTCCCCCTTTTGCAAGATTTGCACTTTCCTGTCTACAGACTAGCTGTAATAGCTGGGGTGGGGGTGGTGTACTACGCAGTGCTTTATGTGCAAACATAATATACCTGTTAATGTCCAGTGGTTCAGTTTACCCAGATGAAAACTAGGATTAATAATCCTTACCTCCTGTGAGTGAATACAGGGAGGTTTAATTACTGTTTGCAAAGCATGTGGAGATCCTTTGATGGAAGGTGCTTTAAAACTGCTAAGTAAGTACAGCAGTCCCTGAGGCTTTACAGTTGTAAAAGAGAGAAAGGGAGCATCTTGATATGATTTTCTGCCTTCTCTCCTTTATCCCCCTGTACTGTATTGGTAATATTGTCTGTTTTATTTTTCTCCATAGTGAACTTTTAAAAACAAACAAACAAACATAGCCATGTGGTTGATTATTTTTTTTTAAAAAAAATCATAGCTGTGTAATATTTTTATTAGGATCACCAAAATATCACAAAACTGTGAGCTTTTGTGTTCTCGGGAAGTCTTCCTCAGGATAAGTGATATCAAGAAGGAGGAGGAGGAGTGGGGGAGGGAGGGGGAGGGAGGGAGGAAAGAAATAAAAAGGCCTAAAATCTATCTGAATATTATGACCATTTGGTCTTCAGTTAGACCTGGGATGAGGGCAAGTGTGGCCTATGGACAGCATGTGTCACCCAGGGCCTCTCACGGCCTTCAATATTTTGAGGACTCCCCCCATAACTCCAAGAGCCACCAAGACTGTGGGAGATGCAATCTTGTACATTTTGGCACCCCAGGCAGTGCTTGGTCCAAGAAGAGCCTCTTTCTTTCTCAGAATTTGTAATTAGTTGACTGCCTGAACTGAAAGGGTGCTCACCAATGGCTCCTCTTCATCCTGGAGAGAAGTGACTCGCGGGGGTGCCACAGGGTTTTGTCCTGGGCCCAGTGCATCTTTATCAATGACTTGGGGAGGGAATAGATGACATGCTTATTAAGTTTGCAGATGACACCAAATTAGGAGGGGTAGCAAATACCCCAGAGGACAGATACAGAATTCAAAATGAGTTTAAGAGATTAGAAAGGTGTGTCAAAACTAACAAAATGAATTTCAACAGGGAGAAATGTAGGACACTACATTTGGGCAGAAAAAATGAAATGCACAGATATAAGATGGGTGACACCTGGCTTGATAGCAATGCATGTGAAGGGGATCTAGGAGTCTTAGGAAACCACAAGCTGAACAAGAGTCAGCAGTGTGATGGGGCAGCCATAAAAGCCAATGTGGTTCTAGGCTGCATCAATAGAAGTATAGTGTCTAGATCAAGGGAAATAATAGTGCCACTCTATTCTGCTTTTGTCAGACCTCACCTGGAATACCGTATCCAGTTCTGGGCACCACAATTCAAGAAAGATGTTGGCAAGCTGGACTGTGTCCAGAGGAGGGTGACCAAAATGGTGGGAGATTTGGAAGCCATGCCCTATGAGGAGTGGCTTAGGGGGATGGGTATGTTTAGCCTGGAAAAGAGAAAGTTAAGAGGGGACATGATAGCCATGTTTAAACATCTGAAGGGATGTCATATTGAAGATGATGGAACAAAGTTGTTTTCTGCTGCTCCAAAGACTAGGACAGAGAACAATGAGTTCAAACTACAGGAAAAGAGATTCCACCACAACATTAGGAAGAACTTCCTGGGAGTAAGAGCTGTTAGGCAGAGGAATGTACTGCCTGGGAATGTGGTGGGGTCTCCTTTGGAGGTTTTTAAGCAGAGGCTGGATGGCCCTCTGTTGGGGATGCTTTGATTGTGTGTTCTTGCAGGGCAGGGGGTTGGATTGGATGGCCCTTGTGGTTTCTTCTAACTCCATTATTCTATGAACAGGAAGTGATCCATAAGTTGCTTTTTTGGTCATTTCCCTGTTACTCAGAAGGCCTCAAGTCGCCCAGTTGTTGTTGTGTGACTTCAAGTCATTTCTGACTTGCGGCAACCCTAAGGTGAACAGGGTTTTCTGAGGCTGAGAGTGTGCAACTTGCTCAAGGTCACCCAGTGAGTTTTCATGTCCAAGCAGGGATTCCAAACCCTGGTCTCCAGAGTTATAGTCCAATGCTCTAACCACTACATCACGCTGGCTCTCCAGTGTGGCATAAAGAGTGCCAAAAATGTTGTGAAGATTCCCACACACCACCAAAGGGTGTTAAGGGGCAAACAGTTTTTCAACTTTTGGCAGGGTGTGGCCATCCATCGTCTCCTGGAAAACCAATATAGTAGCCCCTCAACAACCAACAATTGCTGACCCTTGAGTTCTACTAACTTCAAAAATGAAAATCTGCATACTGGGCAAAAAATATTTTAAGTAGAAAGGTATCCATTTATTCCTACTTGTGTTTGATCAGATGCATAGTACATGGTGTTCTCTGTGCCCAAGGGATTGAGAGCAATAGAGCTGGTGGGACAGCACTATCGGTATACACACAATAGCACATACAAATCAAGATGGGGAGAGCAAACTGGCAAAAAACCCCAGGCATTAGCAGCCACAATAATTCCAGATGACAAATGAGATTTAATAAAGAGATGGGATTTGTTTTCATGTGGGTCAAAATATAGAACTTAATATAAATCCAAACACTATGGGTTTCATTTTGCCTTGGGGAGCAGTCTCTGAGAACGCTCCTGGGCTGTATGCATACTTTATAAGTAATTTATTAATTATTATAATTGTATTTTTTGATACCACTGCAATTTTCATGGTTCCATGCTATGGAATCCTGGGAACTGTAGCTAGGTAAGCTACTTACTTACCTAGTTCAAGGAGAGTGGACTACAGCTCTGTCTAACAGAGGATTCTAAGTACAATACCAAACTATGAGTCCCAAGGTTCCATAGGAAGATACAATGGCAGTTAAAGATGCATCAAACTGTTATAACTGGTGGGAGTTTTAAGTGGAGTAGTGAGGAGAAAGTTTCTACTTTCTTTAGCAACCCCAAGTAACACCTCCTCTGCTCTTTGGGAGTATCTCCTCCCTCCATCTTCTAGAGCTCACAGGCAAGTAGGGAACAGGTGATGCCAGTGGCAGGGAAGAACCAGTGAGATTTCCCAGCTAGCATCTTTTCTGCACTGGCTGCTTAAACCAGGCCAGTCCAGAGCAGATGGATCATGATGGTGTCCACACACAGGGCCCAATCCAGTGCTGTGTCTTGTTGTCTGCACAGGCAAGATAGGCCAACACTGCATCTGCCCCACTGGCCTGTTGCCTTTGGTGCCATTGCTGCTGCTGCTTCACCTACTGGCCCAGCAGCTGTCCGAGAGCCTGGCATCTCCTGCTGCTGCTAGCGAGGTAATCAGAGGGTGCCTGTGTGATCAATGGGGAGGGTGGGAGTGACCCCTCCTTGTCAAGAACGTGACATGACTTCCTTTGCTTACCTCACCAGCAGTGTCTAGCCAATGTGGGGTCAGCAGCAGCAGCAGCAGCAGCAGCAGCAGCAGCGAGAATGGTGTTGGCACTGAGGGTGATGGGCCAGTGGAGCCAAAGAGCTGATTGTGTGGCCATGAGGAGAACTGAGCCACTATGGCTCTGGCCTAGTCCAGCTGTCCATATGCCAACAGACCCCAGAGCCACTCAGGGGCTTCTGGCAAACTTCAGACTTTCCCCAATTTCACCTAGTACAGAGCAAAGTTGTGTTAAGGGCCAGAAAGTGCAGATCCTCCCTTGGAAGCCACCGTATGTTGTCTGAAGTGCCAGCACCAGATTTGGGTTTAGAATGGCATTTTTGGTCAGTGCAGACAAGGTCTCAAGCTGCCTGCTGAGAGAAGTCTTTCTAGATCAAAGCTTCTTAAACTGTGGGACCCATATAGGGTCACATAACTTAATGTGGGGGTCACAAAAAAATTGGCAACAGTAAATTTAATTTGTATACCTATTTTATATACCTATATACCTGGGGTCACATAAAAATTTCTCGGGCAAAAATGGGTCGTGAGTGGAAAAATTTTAAGAAGCCCTGTTCTAGATTGAACTCAATTGTTTAAGATGCTATAATAAAAAGGGCACTGGAGAATTAAATCCAAAACAAAAACAAAACCCCCAAGTTAAGGCTTAATACGGTCCCAGGCATATAGAAGCATCCATCTAGAATAAGTAAATACCAAAAAAGTCACTAATTCACAGCTTTGATTTCTCTGTCTCTCAAATAATAAAAAAGTGGGAAATGTTTTGTTTTAGGATGAGCAATATCATGGTTGTAAAGTGCTTTATATTCAAAAGGCCTATATATTTCTTTATAGAAGTCTACCCTTTCTATACCCTCTCTCCTACACACACCAGCAGGGTCCTGATTCTGATCAGAGTTTGTGAAAGGGCAAAGAACATGACTTACATAATATGTATACTGGGCCTGATGTATGCCCTTGCTGTTTTATAGTGGAATCCTATCTCAAAGAAGCACTAGCTGTAGAGCACCAAGATTAGGCACATGCCTCTTTTGCTAGCAGAGATCCCTCTATGCAAGCAGAATTGTACTTCTACCAACAAAACCCTCTTTTGCCAACTGATCTCAGAAATATGGCAACAGTGTAAGCTTTCGGCAAAACAGCTCTGTTGTCAAAAAAGTCCCACAAAGAGTGGATAATGGGTGGGGTGAGAGAGGGCCAAGTTATGTCAGGTTCAAACCTCCACCAGCCCAAGGATGCAGCCACAATGCTGGGACAAAATTAGGTTCAGTGCTAGCATGATGTTAGGCTAAGCTACGCTAGTCCTAGACTTTCCACATGCTTAGGCTAGAAGGGGTTTGGATTTACCACAGCTTCCACAAGCATAGTGTTAGTATAGCTGGCTCTTGGCCAGCCAGGAGTGTGCTCTTAATTTGGTTGCAGAAATTAAACTTGCAAGAGTGTACAGAGATGATGGTTAGGCATTTCCTTGTTAATCATGTGGGTATGCGCCCCCTCCCCAAAAGCACTTCTTTTAAAGAGATACTGCATTTTCAGAGCAGTAAAAGTTCTGTAGTTTAGAATTTAGACTGTGCAGTCATTGCTACTGTGACTGCTGTGTGGAATGTGAAGGTGGAAAAAGCCCTCCTATTTTTTCAGCCATTTATCCCATCATTATTTTGGCTATTCTCTTCCACCACACCAGGATGGTCCCCACCCCCCTGCCCAAAAAAATGAGATTATACCATGCGTAGGCCTCTGAGTTTAGTAAAAGTAATTAGTCACAGTGATGCCTGTGAAATTTCTTTAGCTTTTCACTGAGTAAAAGGCTAAAATATATAACAACCAGTAAGGCAGAACTGATGAAGAATGAAAACACACACTTCATATGAAGTTAATACAGTGCACAGCCTGACCACATCTCACCATAAGCCAAAGGATCATGTGAACCAGTGAGCATTTCAAAACAAATCAAGTTTTCTCCCCAGCGGTATTTTTCCTTTGTTTTTGAGATTAAAAGGGAAATCTATAATGTGTATGCTTGAAAAACAAACATAGAAAACTACATCCTTCAAAAAGCTTCCAATCCATAACTCACAAGGCTAGATGAACCATTATGCTGGCTGTGCTATAGTGTAGGGACAAATTGGATGTCCTTGCAATTACGTTATTGAAAGTTTTAGAATCAGGAAGGTGTTCTTACGAAGGGGCATATTTAAAAATTCTCTACGCATGGGAACATTGTGTAAAGAGGTACCCGGTATCTCCTTTCACAACAGTTTTCTCAGGTTGCACAGTAGCTTCCAGAAGGTGCTTAACTGCAGCTTTGTCACCAAACATATAGTCACTGATTTAGACCCAAGTGTTACCCTAATCAGACTGGGATCATGAAGAGCCTCAAAATATAGACATTAATTTGGGGAATTAATGTACAGTTGTCCCTCCGTATCCACGGATTTAAGTATTCATGGCTTGAAAATATTCTTTAAAAAATAGTAATCCAAAAAGCAAACCTTGATTTTGCCATCTTATATAAGGGACACCATTTTGCTATGCCATTGCAGATAATGGGACTTGAGTATTCCATGGGAGGTCCTGGAACCAAACCCCAGCAGATATGAAGGGACAACTGTACTCGCTTTGACAATGTAAGAGGTGGGTAACGGCAGGACCTTGTGACCAGCTATACCAGTACTGTGGAGGAGACAAAGGCTAGATAGAATAACAATAATCTTTATTTGGAAAAGCAATAATAACCACATTCACGCACACATTCAGGCATCAAGCTTTAACACAAGACTAACAAATAAAGTGGGGAGTATTGGATAGGGGAATAGCGAGTGGCATTTCTAATGGGCGGTATGACACCTTTTCCTGAAGAGAAGAGGTCATGGAGAAAGCCAGCAGGGTGGGGGGTCTCAGTCAGCAAACCGGCAGCGTGGATGTAGGAGGAGGAGCTGAAGGACACTGAGGACAGTTTTCAAGGGGGTTTTATAGTAAATATTTGTATTCTGAAGATATGTTTTTGAGTAGAAGACAATGCTTTAAGCGTTGCTTTAAGAGCAAGAAAGGTATTCTGGATATGTTAATAGCATTTTGATTGGTTGATACTTTGCAAACCAAAGGGAGGAAGCAACATCCTTTGTGTTGGTGAACTGAAGGATTGGAGGGTCGTTTGCAGGTTTTGGTTGTGCCAGCCTTAGAAAATAGATTAGCCTGGGGCTTTGGCAAGATGTTGCCTTCAGTTGATTTTCAAATTAACACTTCTTTGGAATTTGGCCTTGGACCCTCCTGAAGTGCATTCCTGACTTAAGCAATGCTCATCTTTGGGTTTTTCCTAGTTTTCCAGTTTATGTTAATGGTTGCACTGCATGGAAGACAGCATATTTGACCAAATTATTAAATATATCCAATTATTAATATTGATATGGGGTTGGGGGTGTTAGGATAGGAACACAAGGGTATGCTGGAACAGCTCCTGTACTCCATCACTCAGCTGGCCTCTCTTTGCCCTTCTGGACCTCCATATAAGCATGCTGGTGGAACATTATGCTTTGCTAGCCTCAAATAGAGTCTCAGCCATGGTCATAACTCTGCTTACAGTGTTCCTTGATGTAAGGAACAGGTAGAATGAAGGTATAAAAGGCAGAATGAGAAGTTTTTTTGGCAGGCCATATGCAGAGGTAACAGTCCCAACTAAAATATTGAATCTCCCTATCCTTTTCTTATTCATCTTTTCAGCTCTGCCCACTCAAAATTCTCCTAGCTCAGGGTTAATTTTTCAAGATAGCTATCACTCTTGTGAAGTGTAAATGATCCAAAGGGAGGGATAGAATTGCCTTTATCTGCCATGAGTATATGTGTGACAGGGCACTTAAGATGGTAAATGCATGGAGCTGGGAAGCTTGGCCTCTCACCTGTTTGGACCCCAACTCCCATCATCCCTAATGACTGGCCAAGTTAGCAGGTTGATGGGGGTTGGAGTCCAGAAATATCTAGGGGGGGGATCATGTGTTCCCCATACCTGGGATAACAGAAGAAGCTTATTACTTATTTCTTATTAGTCAGTAAATGGTTTCTGAACTTAACAAATAACTGAGCTTGTTCAAATTGTTCATTAATAATTCACAGTTTGGAATGGGCAGTAGTTCAAAACCTTATGGGATTTCATGGCCCCCACATCCTGAAGCGGACCCCCAGGCTAGGATCTTTGGTGGGCCCCCTACCTACTGCTAAGGTTAAGGGCAGCGAAATGCTCTACAGAATTTAGGATAAAAATTAATATAACCCAGTTTAAATGATGACACCAAAGTAATTTTTATATTTATTTTAAAAAACTAAATGGATTTACATAATAAAAATACATAATCAAAACTTTACATAATAAAAACTTACAATAATATCACACCAGGCCCTCTTCCTAATCTTGGCCCCCTGGCCCCCCAGGCTTGAGCCCTGTCAGCCCCCTTCCCCTTGTGGGGGTCATGTGGGATTTTGAACTACAACTCTCAGAATCCCCTCTGGCTACTTCCCATTGAAATGCTTTATATGTTCAGTTTCTAAGATCACCAGGTTTGCTAAGTAAAAAAGTAGCTGAAATTTAATTCAAAGATAACTTCACTAATATACCTGGAAGAACCTTCACATTTCTGAAGGCAGCGATCCAATTAGATTACATTTTATCACGTTGAGATCTTTGGAAAGAACACCTGCACTAATTGACAGTGTATGCAATGCCAGAAAGAAGACTAGTGCTAATTCTGGTTGGGCCTACTCCATCAGGCACAGCTGCAAATATTCCATTTATCTGGTTGGGAATTTCTGGGGTCTGCGGTCCAAAAAAGTAACTTTTTCCAAACTGTGCACCAAGAACCAAATGATATATTTGTGCCCAGATGTCCTGCTATTTTTATTTATACTTAAAAGAACTTTGAGATGCTCCAGATTCTGCAGATTCAGGGGAGAGGCAACATATTCCGCCCTATTCTGTCAGTCCAAATACTGCTCTCAATGCTACTTGCCATAAGATGTTATGGAAACTTCTGTATTTATAAGTAACCCTACATCATATTAACAAAACAAAACAAAACAAAACAAAAAAAACAAAAAAACAAAACAAAAAACAAACAAAACAAAACAAAACAAAAACAAAAAAAAACAAGGAAGACTAAGCCTGCTTTATTTCTATGCAGGAGCCTGTGTTTGGGTGGTGCTGGTGTGGGACTAGTCATTGCTCACCTTCTGCTTGTGAATGCTAACTACTTTGTTTCTGTGATGCACTACATTTTCTCATATCTCTCAACAACATTGCTAAAGTATGCATGATAATTCAATAAAAGCCTTCTTTGTGTGTTTAATTTGGTCCCTTTCCTTTCCGTCACCAACGGAAAGGATGTCCCAACTAAACCAACATCCCAACTAAGCCAATGTACTTTGTTGAAGCCAGGGTAATACCAGGTTATAGTTGCTTACATGGTGATGGTGATGATTTTCCTTAGAACATTTCTCTGCACCATGGGGGGGGGGGGAAATTGTGAAGACCTCCATGTATTGGTGGTCTAGAAGTCCCATCACTCTTAGACAGAATAGCTAATGGTGAGGAATTATGGGACTTCCAGTTCACCAAAATTTGGAGGGCTACATAATTTTCACCCTGGCACTACACATTTGATCTGGTTTGCTGCAAAATTGTCAGCACAACTTGGCAGGATAATACTGATGTTTGACTTTGGCAATTGCTGCTGCTGACTGTTTGCTAAATAACAGTCTACATATCCTATATAGCCTATCTTATGTCTCTGTGCAAAAAAAAAAAAAAAAAGCACACGAAAGAATGATGTGAGTGTACAAGGAGACATTTATTATCACACTGTATCCTCACACATTCAAACAAATCAGAGAATAAACTTTAAAAAAAATCACAACCAACTAATAAAATGGCTTTACACTCCTTGGGGTAGACAGATACAGGGCAGTAAACCAAAAGAAAGAAAGCAACCCATTAAAAAAAAAACCAAATAAAAAAGTCCCATAGGAAGGAAATGAAAACCACCCTTCCAATTTCTGAAATAAAGGAATGAATGAATGGACAAATGAAAGGAAGAAAGTTGTGCTTTCCTGGAAATGACTCTAGAAGCTAAAGGCATATGGGACTGATGCTTGAGCTGTTTTCTAAACATGTGTGTGTATTTCACCACCCTTTCCCAAAGCAGTAAAAAAAAAAGAGAGAGAGAGAGAAAGAGAGAGAGAGAGAAAGCCCAAACTCCTACACTATAAAATTCAAATCCAAGGCCTGTCTTTCACGAAACCTTTAATTTGGAAGTTTTAGCTGGAATTGCCAGATGTCTCTAATTTTAAGTTATTTCTCTGAACTTCAACAGTTGTTTTGTATTTCTCGACTTTGTAACCTTGAAAATTGCAATGTGTGGCCATTATTAAGAACCTGTGTAATCCCAAAACAAGCCACACAAGATATGCAAGAGTTCCACAAATGCCTTTAATTTTGAGGGGATGGGTTGTCCCATACAATTCACAATTCAGATAGTGAACAATGGACTTTATCAGACATCCCCTTTTAAATGTTCTTTTGCCGGCATAAAAAAAATCAATTTTTATGTCAGCAAAAGAATGTCCCCCCACCCCACACTTACCTTCTAATCCCAGCAAAGGCAGCTCCAGGCAGCTGTGTGAATAAAGAGGAAGTGAGCAGAGCTCCATTCACTTCCAGTTTTGAAAACCCACGTGATGAAATTTCATAGGAAATTTGAAAATAAAAATAAAACTACGGTACACATCAAAAAGTCACACCAAGCACACACACACACACACATACTAAAAAACCTCCAAGCAATCCAGGGAGGGTAAAAAAAGTTCATCACTTACTTGGATGTCTTGGTCTGACCCAGAAGTGTTTGTGCCCATCCAGCCACTGCCGGGGTAAGTCCGAGATTTAAAGGGACACTGGTATCACATGCCTGCAATGCTGGCAAAAAAGCGGCAGGGAGATCTATTGACGGTTTAAGCCGTCAATTAAAAGCTACGGGTTTTGGGCTCTTTTTAACTGCAAAAGGGAAATGTTGTCTGATCCATGTGCCCTTTTGGAGTTATGTGGTGTTGTGATGATGCCATATTTCCCATGTCTGATAAAGTCCAATGATACAAGAGCGTGTGGGAGAAGGGCCCTGCACATTTCTGCCCTGCACTGAAAATTCTGTCATATAATACAATATTGTGATAGCAGCTGAGCATCAGTGCAACACTGACCCACTTTCGGACTCAAATTCAGAGCTGAATTGAGCTTCATCCTCTTTCCCCCTTCCCTCAGAAGAAACCATTGAAAGAAGAAAAACACAAACTATGACTTTCAAAAATAGATACATTTATTGGCTGGAGTCCTATTAGACCCATTGTATCACTTCTTGAATGGTGATCCAACACATAAGTAAATCCAATTGATTCAATGGCTCTGCTCAAGTCAGGATGAACAATAGGATATGGGTCAGGGTGGCAGGGGTATGAAAATTGTTAGGGTATTTCACAATGAGCTTTTTTGGTTAAAAGGCAGCCCATGACAACCTGAATACAAGTCAAATTCAAAACCAGGACAGTTCGACTGCTCTTCCAAAATGGCAAATCAAAATGTACTTCCAAAATTCTAGGGTACAGTGGGCCCTCAATATTCATGGGTTTGATATCTGTGGATTTGAGCAATCATGGATTGAAATGAATTATTTAAAAAATAGATTTTTTTTCCTTGCAATCGACTGCAGCCAGGGCAAGACGTGGTCCCAGGTCAGTAGCAGCAGCTGGCATGCAGGAAGGAGGAAGAATATGAGCCTGGCCCTCAGAGATAGCCACAGCTACTGCCTCCCCCACCACCGGGAGATGGAAGTCAGTCCCAGCAAGGAGGGAAAGGCGCTGGCAGAAAAAAAGAACTTTCAGAGAGTACAAATGCTCATCCATTGCTGCATCATGTAAATTGGGGAGGGGGCTAATATCCCTTAAAACAAGACATATCAGGTTCCAATTTGAGCAAGTTGCAGTTTGTTAGGGGCCATGGAAAACTCATTTTAGCTTGGGAAAACCCTTTGAAAAAAAAATCAAAATTGAATGATTTCCTTTCTTTACATCCGGGAGACTCGGGGTGCAGCTAGATGGGAGAATTTGTAGCAAAAGATATCACCTTACCTCCCTATCTCTACAGTGCCCATTTGTGCCCATGGCTAATTTGCAAGCTTGCTGGAAGGGAATACAGTAGTTTGCAGTTTGCAGTTTACATGCCAGAAAAGAAACGGCTGTGAGCAAGTTGCATCTGGAAAATCTCCTCCCATTCTTTTTAAAAAATGACAGATGCGGGAGACCATTTTCCACTTGAAAAAAATCTTTGTACTTTTGCTCTGTCGCTCTGCCACTTGAATGATCAGCCAGCAAAAAACAACAACAATGGCAGCTCCAGCATTACAAGCCCTCCCTTACAAGCCCACCTCCTCTGAGGTCCGACCAATCAGCTTTCAGCTCTGTTGTGTCCTCTTTTTGAATTAGTTGTATAGATGACCTATTATGTGCATTTTTGCACACTTTTTTAAAAAGATAGCAAGAAACAGCAAAAGTTGTTATTGTGGTCTGTGTGGAATTTTCAGTCCCCCCTTCTGAATATGGCGAATCCTGATAGGGGCTCATCTAAAGTAAAGGTATTCTGCCTGCGTTCTTGCTGGATTTTTTGTTGTTGTGTAGATACACCCTGGGTATCATTGTCTCTCTGTAGGGAATGGGTGTCCTTAATATCTTCCTATTTGTCTGCCATACGCGACAGATGCCTCTACTGGGTGTAGCCTCCTTTGCCTCGCCATGCAGTCTGTCACCAGCTACAGGCGAAAGAGGTGTAGGCTTCCCTTTCTCTCCCTTGCTTTCCTGGGGGTGAACTCATCCCAGGAATCGGAAATTGGCAGGCAGCTTTGAAAGGTGCTATGTGTGCCAGGGCACAGCCAGAGGCCCCTGCCATTCCTCAAAAGGCTGAACGCGAGGGGCTGGTTGCTCCAAGGACAGCAACTTCTGTCGCAAGGTGACCACAGAGGCATGCTGGGGGATCTAGACATGCCGAGAGAACTTAAGGTGCATAAAGGGCAGCAGTGGACAAGAAATGATGATGATGATGATTACAGTAATCTTCGGCTCATCAAATTTGCGAATGCTTAACCCACAAATGTGCAAGAATGACTACTTTTAAAATGTCCCAGTTTCTCTATCCTCCTTCCCCCTTTGTCCTCAGCTTACTTCAATCACTGGAAACTGAGTTCAAAGTGTAAAAGTAGTTTGTATTCTATTAACTCTGCAGGGAAGAGAGGAAAAGAAGGGGGGAACCTTGGCCTTCCCAGAAGGCTCAGGCAAACAGAAACTGCTACAGCCTCCCCCTACATTTTGTGTGCTTCCTCATATATAGCTTTTATCATCTTGGCCACACTCTGATGTTGCTTGGCCATAAGTTTCCCAGTTTTCATCTGTGAGATGTTGGAAAGTATGAGAGCTCCATCACACTTTTAGGACTCCATATTCCAGAACTCCACAGCCGTTTGAGAATTCTGGAAGTTGTGATCCAACAAAGGAACTTTTCAGTGCTCTTTTTGGAAATACTAATGCTTCTGAGCAGAACTACAAAATCCCTTTTAGGAATATGGATGCAATTGGATGGTTCTTTTTGTATAGGCCCATGTGTTTGAGAAAGGCAAGGCAAAGTTCCCACAATGCCTCAGTGAGAGCCATCTTTTCTTCTGTTAAGGGATGTCCCAGCTGGCTGGCTGGAAGCATTGTTACTGACGTCTCTATGCAGCCTGCAATGAAGCCTTTTTTGTTCCTGACCTTTTTTAAAAATATGTCAAAATGAGCCTCAGTCTCAGAAATCATACTGCATATAAAATGAATGACAGCTCCTAGAGTCACCAAGAGAATCAAACCCTTGTTTGTTTGAGGGTTACAAAACAACAACACCAAACGGTGGGAGTAAAAGACGAAGGGTATAGATGAGCTCCTTGACCACCACCAAAAAAATAACAAATATAATGAAAACAACTGTACCATATTCCCTGATAAACCAGTGCCAGAAAAGCTCTTGGGGATAAAGCTTTTTTTTTTTTTTGTCAGTCCCCAGCTTTTACCAATTTAAATTCTTGGCAGCATATTAAAAAAGAAATGCAGAAGGTATTTGAGACTGCAATCCCTCAGGTACTAAATCTAGTGTTTCCTGGCAATAGATGAATGTTGTTGGAGTTAAAACCTAGCAGCACCGCAGCACCAGATCTCCATAGCTGTTCGTATTTATACTCAACAGACAAATATGTCATTCTTTCACTATCCTGTTACAGGCCATTTTTTCACACTCTCCCCACACACCCCTCCCACAGCCCTCCATGTCTTTGATAATAATAAAGGTTAGAGAGACTTGTGGCCATGGCTGGGGCCAATTTGTTCTCTCAGCTCAGCAGAATGCGTTCTCTCCCACCACCCCAACACAGCTTTCTCAACTAGAGGCATCCAATTCACAGTCCCATGCTCATGCCTAACGTTTAAAGATATGGCTTGCTGACCCTTTGCGTAGAACAGTGTTCTGCTACTCAGATGTTTTCCATTCAGTTAGTGTACCTTCAAATAAATACAACCCAAAGAGGCCCAGATTTGGTTCTTCTATCTGAATCCATCAAGGTGGTTTTGACCTAGTATAGCACATCCAAACACTGTCACACTCCCACTGGGTTGGCAGAACATTTGGACAAGCACAAGATAGCTATCCCTTAATGGGACATCACCACTTAATCTTTTTAAAATATATTTCTTCTACATGTTACCTACTTTGATACCCCCTGCCCCATATCTGTAATAATTGGCAATATTTAATAATTTGGCCGAGCGTCATCAGTAAACTGGGGACTCCTATGAACCAGGAATCCCAAAAGACTAGCACTGAGACTCACTAAGGAGGGGCCAGCCCCAATTCCAAAGAAAGGTAAGGCAAGGCAGCTTCTTGACTGAACATCTGGCCGAAACTGAGATACTCAAGTTTGTAAAGAGCCCTCATACCTCTACATTCCCCCAAACAAAGAAGGTTGCTTCTTCTATTCAATTACTAACTATCCACAAAGTAAGGGTCACTAGCACATTTCTATTGTCTTACCTTGAGAACCTCTGAGAGGTATAAAAAACCCTTCAAAACCCCATTCACAAATGCTCACAGACCCCCTTCCTGTGGACTTACTACGTCTGTCTGTGTGGCCAAGTGCACAGTTTCCCTGTTTCTGGACTCCACATTAGACTATGTCACCATTCTGGCTTCGGGACCCCCACTCTACTGGTTTCTTCCATGATATCCTCTCCTCAGATCAGTATAGTATCACCCCAAAACAACCTCCCTTCTCTAGTCCTCTGACCAAATACTTCCTACTTTATTCACTAGCCTTGTGTGAATGCTTGAAGCCTGAGTGTGTGCGTGAATGTTATCATTGCTTTCTCAAATAAAGACCAACAATTGTACTATCTAGCTTAACGTCTCCTCCTGACTACTAGTATACATAGGTCAAAAGTTCCTGCTATCTGTTGTCCCCTCTCGCATAGCCAAGCTGGGTATATTAATTCCCCAAATTAATATTGATATTTGGAGGGTCCTTAAGACCCCCGTGCTTTTAGGGTAACATACATATAATACTTTTTTTTTTTTTGAGAAAGAGGTGGTGCAAGGAACAAGTGGCAGCAAAGCAAATAACACAATGTCCTGTGAAGTAGCAACAATAGGTCAAATTAATTATTTTATAGTAGCACAGCTGCCAACTATCAAATCCAATCTGTATTTGGTAAGTCTGCATTCGGTAAGCTTAGAGACATGTTCCTGGTTACTGCTGGAACCTTATAGATTCTTGGTTCCTTCAGTTCAGTACCAATGAGTGCTGTGGTGGTAAACACTGAATTGTAGGCACTCATCTTTACATCCCTAAGGAGACCCCACACACACCAAAAAAGCAGACAGTTGTGTCAGTCCATATCGACAGACCGCTTTTTAGCAGTTTTCACTTTCACCAGGAACAGGGGTAATCCAGGAACAGGGGTAATCCACACTGCACAATTATAGCAGTAAGACAAAGCTTTTAACAGCTATGGTTGCATGCTATGGAATCCTGAGAGGTCCGGAGAGGCACTAGAGCTCTCTGGCAGAGAATTCTAAATGCCTCATGAAACTACAAATCTCGGGATTCCATAAGATGTTGCCTTGGCAGTTAAAGTGGTATCAAACAGCTATAATTGTGTAGTGCAGAGAAACTAACTGCCCATCCAAGATTAAGCCCCCCTAATATATTTTTAATTACAACAAGGATATTTCACAATATGGGCTATATATCCTGTGGCAGGAATAGAACAGGGTCGGGAAAGGTTTCCCCTTTCGGACAACGTTGATCCCGTTCTGTCCTGCATCCATCCTGCTCCCGTGACTGTTCCAGAACAATGTAATCACGATTTTTCATCGTGAATAGACCTGCCATTCCGTCGCTACCATGCAATTATGGGTGTGTGAACAGGCACCCTGTTCCTGTTCTGAAATGACAGCTGTGGAGGGGAGATCCGTTCCAAGCACTTCCTGGTACAATCTCGACATCCAGGTAAGTGGCAGCCTTTATTTTACCCTCCCTGTTTGGGGGAGTTTTATTTTTTAAATTTACCGTCCGGCCATTATCACGCGATAACATGATAACATTTCAGACAGCCGGTCGTAAAAGCAGCCTTATGACAGCTGCATTTACGGTTGGCCAGTGAGGGGAGGAGGAGCCTGTTCCTGCTGCGGAAATAAGGTAAGTGTGTGAAAGATTTACATTATTCCATGGCAGGAATGGGAGAGGAGGTGGCGGGGCAGTAACGGGGCATTTTGGCCCTGTGTGAAAATCTCCTATGATGTTACTAGGAAAAATTATACCCACACCCCTGCTAAGCCATTGTTAGGATTCCCAGGTCTCAGGTCTCTATATAAACACATACTCACACACACACACACACACACACACACATGTATACACATTTTGACTTGAATCCTGTTGTTAGTTCCAACTAGAGGAGTCCCACTGAAAGCTGAATTTATCTATGTGTTGACTCATCATTCAAAAATTGACTCAATGGATCTGTTCTAGGTGGGACTAACAGATAGGATTCCGGTTATTTTCCACTTATTATACATATTTCCCACAGGTACTATAGGAAATCAGGTATTGTTTTCTATTCAAAGTATACCTTGAGAAATGTTCCATGAGTCCTTAGAAGCAATGTTTACAAAGGTGCTAAAAACAGAGCTGGGGAAAGCGTGCATGTGATTTTGTTGTTTAATGGAGAGTCTGTAAAACTGAATTTCCAGCCCGAGAAATCTTTTCTAATTTGGACTACAGTTGGTATTTCTATTTAAATAACATTCTGTGAGCAATTGTGGCTGACGCTTCTTGTAACCTATTTAATAACATCACCATGGCCCGTCCCTTTGGACATCACCAGGGGCTGACTACAAGGGCCAGGTTTTGGCCCTGAAATCTTAGGGTTTGGGATACTCCTCACCTGGCAGCCCTAATAGTAACTGGCCTCAGAATGAAAAGTGAAACCAGTGGGAGGAGGAGTGACAAATGACGAGGGGCCTGTCTAAATGGTGAAAATAATCCTCTTAGAATTTGCTTAGAATCCTACCTATCCTAATGGGATCTTGCATAATTCTGTCATATTCAGAAGGAGGGGGTCCATTTTTCCGTATATCCCAGAAAGACAGAAGTAGAAAGCTGATTGGCCAGACGGGAGCAGGGGGTGGGGCTTGCTAAGAAGGCAAGCGTCCCAGAACCACCATCTTAGATTTTCACTTTAATGAGTGAGCGATCACGCAATGAAAAGCCTTTTTTCTTTTCTTTTCTTTTCTTTATTTAGGTGGAATATCACACTATCACACTTTCGCAACTTCAATATGACTTTAAAAAATACTGTTACGCCATGGCGACTGGCAAAAATAAAAATGCAAGTCATCTTGAATCGCAGGCATGCCTGTTGGGACAGCAAAAGCAGGTAGCCTCACATGTCTGTGATTTTGCCAAACGCTGTTAGGACAATGTGACCCTGCTTCAAATTTGTGTGAGTACGCATCAGTTCAGACACACACCCTGTACAGATGGGTCCAACTTGTCTTTGCTAATCAAAATGTCCCAGTACTTCTACCATGGAACCCTGGTTCCACTATACCACTGGTATCGACTACAGTAACAGGAAGCAACCTTGTGGGATTTCAGACAGAAGTTTTCCTCAGCCCTTCCTGGAAATGTGGGTGCTTGAAAACATGATTTTTGCCTGATTCATGCATGTGAAGGGGCAAGGGAATGCCAAGGTTTCGCCACCTCAAGTGTGATTTATTTGCTCTGCTCTGGCCTGTTGCCCTGGCATCATCCCAGAAATGTCATGTCCTGAGCACTGAGTGCTCTGGAAATTTTCAAAGTCTAGGCTTTCCTATCCTCAGGTTATCTAGGACCATGTGTATCATAATTTAGTGTCCTGGTGGGCAAATGTGGAAGGAGCATATAATGCTCAGGGGGATGAGATGAGCAGGATGTGGCCACTAAGTATATCCTCTCTGCCAGAGCTTGGTAAAGTTACTCTTTTGGACTATACCTCATGGAATTTGGGAGATATAGTCCAAAAAAGGAACTTCCCAAGCTCTTTAGTCTCTGCCTCATATATCTAGGTCCTCATCGATTAAACCCATTTGGCTGCTTGAATGTGAGCCTAATAATCAGATCCTGCTTAAGCCTGTGCTTCCTCCATAATTGACTCTTGCATATTGATTAAGATGTTGATGTGTCCAAGCATTGCTCAGTGGTAATGCAGTTGAGAATAGGCCTCCTTTTCGTGCAGCTCTCTCAGCACTCGCTGTACTGCTGTCACCACACTCGCTTTAATGGATAAAGCTGTCATCCCTAAAGCTAGAATGTCTTGGAGGCACAAAGACGAAATTAACTGTTCAATAATTTATGGGACATGGAAAAAAAAACTTTACCCAACAATTTCAATTGATTGCAGTAAGTGTTTTGACTGCAGTGCCCTGTTTTGCATAAAGTCAGCTCCTTTTGAGAGCCTGGGTTGTCCCCCCACCCTTTCCTACTTTAGTGGAAGCTAAAAGCGAGCCTCTTGCTCTAAGGGATTTTTCTAGGACAGGAGGGAAGCTTCCCCCCCCCCATGAGCCCAGATAGGTTTGCTCAGAAAAGCAGACCCTGCCAATGAAATCAGTTTAGGTCATAGTGAAGCATGCCACCTACTGTAAAGACCACTAAGTCATCATCCAAGAGAGATCAAAAACATGAGGGACAAGAGGTTTGGGGGAGAAAACAAGCCCAGCCCTATTGTTAGGCAGAATGAAGCAGTTGCCACAGGCAGCAGATGCTTGGAAGTGCAGCAAGGTGTTGGTGGAGATTGCTGCACGCCATATGGTTTGCTCTGCACCCCTAAATTGGCCTGTGGCTCTGAGGCAAACTGGAGAACAGTGTCCCATTGCCAGTGTTGGGGAGAGCTCCATCTTCTAGTCCAGTGCTACTCAAAGTGGTGGTTCATGGCCCACTGCTGGTCCACAAACTAAACAGAGGCTGGATGGCCATCTGTCGGGAATGCTTTGATCGTGATTTCTTGCGTGGCAGGGGGTTGGACTGGATGGCCCTTGTGGTCTCTTCCAACTCTACAGTTCTATGATTCTATGATTCTATGACTTTCCAGGAAACTAATAAACCACTGTAGACAGTGGACATAAATATGGCCGCAGACCCAAGCACATTGGGAGAAAACATTTGCTGCTCCTCCCTATCAGATAGCTTGAGATGCACTGGTCTACCCCAGTCAGTCCAGCATGGGTGCTAAAATGAGACTGGAAACTTTTGCTTCTGTTTTCAGCTAACCATAGTTTAGTATTATGTTCAAGCCCAAAGAACCTGTGGTTAATCTTAATAATGGATTCTTGAAATAAGCCAACTCCAAACAAGGATCATTAAGATTAACTACAATTTAGGGTTTTAGGAGTTTATCAGACTAGTGGCTAAAATGCTACAATTCCACTACTGAGGAAAACGGAATCATAGAGGCATTATTACGCTTATTATTGCATATAACTGTAATCACATGATACAACTGCCATGGAATTATTGTGTGACCACCACTAATACTTTAAGAACGGGATTTTGCTTCCATGATTTAGCAAGGGTGAGATTTTGGTGGTTCTCATGAGAAGATGCGAGTGCACTTAAAAACTCCCAAAACTCCTGAATTCACAAAGTAAATGAACACACAAACACTTAAACAAACCTAAAAATGTGCAAGCAAAATGGGACAGTTCATACAAAGATCGTCCTGTGTATAGCTTTCATGTTCTCACACAGAAGTTTTTTCACTGGGAACGGGGGGGGGGGGGGGAGGGACGTGGTTTTGCACTCTCTTCAATACCACAAAAAAGTGATATTGAGAGCTATTGACAGCTTGCCCTGTCAATGAAAAGTGACGCCTTATTTATGGCTAGAGCACAGATTGACCACATGAGGATGACAATGTCATGCAATAGTGGGAGCCGTTTGCACTATTATGACATCGTAATTGTGTGGTTTTTTTCCGTGTCTGATAAAGTCCTTAGAGCTGATGTTTAAGTACAGCTAATTGCAAAAGAAAAACAACCCAAACTGTTCCAATCTGTTCCCTGGGGCCATGTGGAAGTTGGAGAGGGGAGGTGACATGAATCATTCACAATTGTTTAGCATTGTGCCTGAATGAGGCCTAGACATGTTAACTTTTTGCCTGGCTGGGACAGGGATTTGTCAGATTTGATTCATCTCAGCCCATCTTCCATTAATTCAACTGGGTGGCCCTGCCAGTGCCTGGCTGTAATCTCTCACTGTCACATCTCTCTCCCCCAATATGTGAAGCCTTAAATCTGGGACCAAGTTAGAAACCAATATGTCAATGCTGAAAAAAAGGGGGGGGGAGAAAGCCCCAAACCATCCCATCGCAATCATTTTAATTTGCTTTTGTCCCTTCTAGGTACTGCTGAAAACACTTGGTGGGTTCTTTCCAAATGGAAAACACAAGAGAAGCTGCATTTCCTGCCTTTATAAGCTATGTTTTCATTTTCCCTCTGTTGAAAAGCTTCTTCTTGCTGATGAGACAAGAATGTGGAGATGCATTGATTTCTTCTCTCTCTCCCTAACCCCTGGTTCTCTCTTTCCCTTTCCTGTAGGGTGTGGGAGCACATACCTCTCCAGAGTCTGCTGTGCCCTTCTCAGCTATTTAGTGTACGCTGTGCATCCAAAGTTCATGGCCTCTTGAAAAATCTGGGAGCACTACAGCCAGGAAAATTTAGATAACATGCTTAAAATTAAATATTTTTCTGGTGTTTGGAACTACAGTATCTCATTCAGATCTTGTAAAGGTTTTGGACTTTACCAGACAAGGCAAAAATCGTGTCATAATGAGGCGATAATAACATAACATAGCGGGCTGAAATTATCAGACAACATTGTTGTCGTTCCAAGGCCAACGTGTGCACCAGCCATGAATAAGGCATAATTTTTAATTGACAGCTTAACCCATCAATTGATCTTCAATATTGCTTTTTTGTGTGTGGTATTGAAGGCGTGCAAAAACACAACCTGCTGTAATCGCAAGAACATAGCATGAATGGACAGTCCTCTTTCCCCCTTTCCCATTGCCAGGGAGAAAACTTCTGGGTGGCAATGTGAAGATTGACAGGATGTTCTTTTTAGGAACTTCCCCATTTTGCTGGGAAGTTTTTAGGTTTGTTTCAGTCCTTGGGAGTTGATTTACTTTGTTATTTAAGGTGTTTTTGGAGTGATAACCATGCTAGTGTCTTCTCACAAGAACTGCTGAGATCACAAGCCCTGGCTAATGCAGAAGTAAACTCCCATACTTAGGACTTTATCACACTACACTGTTATAGTGCTATTATTCCACTTTAACTGCTATGGCTGCCTCCTGTGGAATTCTGGAGTTTGTAGTTTAGGGAGGCCTAAGAGCTCTCTGCTGAGAAGGTTAAATGCCCCTCCCTAAACTGCAAATCTCAGGACTCCACAGGAATCTGTCAGAGCCATTAAAGTGGAATAATAGCACTATAACAGTGTAGTGTGATAATCTTAAGGTCCGAGTGCTTGTTGTGTGATAATTTTGTGGCAATTTTTTCATGTGATTACAGTGATGTGCGAAAGTAAGTATTATAATGCCACTATGGAGATTTTCACAACAGGGCCAAATGCCCCGTTTCTGTTCCACAAGCTCAACAAGCTCCCCTCCTGTCCCTGCTATGGAATTAAGGAAAATGTTCATGCACTTACCTTAATCCCACAGCAGGCACATCTTCCCTCTCTCCTCGGCTTCACTGGTGTAAATGCAGCTGCTGTAAAGCTGCTTTTATAGTAGTGACGCCAAATCCTGCTCATTCTCAATGTCAAAACCAAAAACAAAGTACAATTTTTTTAAAAAATACAAGTAATCTGGGGAGGGGGGACAAAGGGTGCCACTTACCTGGGTGTCCCGTTCCTGCCCAGAAGTGTCCAGAACGGACTCCCCCCCTGCAGCTCTCATTGCAGGAGAGGAAGGGACACCTGTCAGACCACCTGTGTTCCTGTTACTGTAATGGAATGGGTGGTCATTAACGACTTCTCTCCGTGATTGAAATATCACAGGGAGAAAACAGAGTAGGCATGTTGAGGGCACGGAAGTGGGTGAATGTCATCTGAAAGAAAAAACTTTCAGCGACCCTGTTCCATGCCTGCAATGGAACATATAGTTTGTGTGAAAATCTCCTATGCTTCTGCTTTTCTCACTTGCGGGATTACAGCTAGCATAATAAATTCCTAAATCTCTTCTCTCTCTCTCTCTCTCTCTCTCTCTCTTTTTTTTTTTTTTTTTTTTTGCAAAGACTGAGGATTGAAGATTTCTGTTTCAAATGTGAAGGAAACCCTCAATAGCTGTAAAAATTAAAATTACTTGTGGATTTTTTTGTTTGCCTGTTTTTAGAAATCCTCCCTTCCTTCCACTGTTTTAAGTCAATCTCTTTTTCATATCACAGAGCAGATCAATCCTCTTGTTATTTACAATATAAGGAAAACCACCCTTGGGAAATCAGCATGTGAGTATGAAAGTTCCAACACCCCTCCAGCACTGAACTGCAATGCTGTTGATCAAAAATTCAGGAAATCGGGAAAGTAATGAGTAGAGTGTATCTGGCTATGTAACTGCTGCAATTAGAGTTAGCTATCACCAGGAAGCAAACACTACTTTGTGTGAGGAGGACAAACAGCACAGATGATCATTTCCCTGTCCCAACAGCTCCAAGTGGATTTTCATCAGTTTTTCTCAAATGTTGCTACAACTTGTTAGGGGAACATGTTCCTTATTATTTGCAGAATGGAATGACTTGGTCAATTCAACTTATGCTTGTCCCCTCCTCCCCAAAAATCACATTTTCTCAAGTGACCCAAGGTGTTTTATACACAATCAACCAGAGTAGAAGAAAAACTTTTACAAGTAATGATGTAATCTGTAAAGTGTTTCTTTTCTGGGTAAGGAGATGCAGTGAAGTTGTTTTTGTGAAGTAATGTAATGACTGACAATATTTCAAAGAGGAACAGCTGAATTGAATTATATTCACAAATTCCAGTCCGTCAGCATAGGTATGGACAAAGACGGTAGCTTCATGGTGCACTACTTATATTAATACAAGAGTCCTCGCAATTGCCCATGTAACAAAAGGAGTCTTCTCAGATAAGAGTTTGAGCCCAGGGAAGCTGACTTTTTATAAACAGATCTATTGCTTTCACACATCAATATCAACATGTTCTGACAGACTTGTATTACCTTATGTAGCTCTTTGATAATTTAGGGCAAGGGGCATGATTTGCATCTTTCTGAATCCTAATACATTCTATCCCACTCTCACAGTTTTATAAATATGCTTTATAACTGAGGCTTTAGCATCTGTACAGTACAGTAACTCTGTACTGCATCCGAATAAGGGGGTTTATATCAATGAAAGCTCATTGAAATGAAAACCAGTAAGTCTTAAAGGTTCTGCCTTTAAGACAGGTCCTTTTTTCCACCCCTTCCCTTCCTCCCTTTTTGACTGACACAATTGTTGGTTTTTAAGCATAACAGCAGCATATACTAATTATTTTGCTGTCACATGGATGGCTTCCATGTGTAAGGGAGGTTCACATCTTCAGACTATTGGCTCTACACATGAAGAGAACAATGATCTTTGCTTTGCAAAACTGGTTTTCCCTCACACCTCTCCTAGAACAATAGAAGGTTGCCTGACACCCATCAGTCTTAATGTTTCAGCCATTAGCGATTGTTAACATAGCCAGAGCTTCCAGTGTCTAACTATGGGAAACTCCAGTGAACATTGTGTTCCACTCATAACATGCCTTCAGGGGGAATATCAAATATAAATATCACTCCAAAACATCACCAAAGTGTGCTCAGTTTCCCAGAGGACAGCACTCCGTTGGTTTGCTAGGTCACCTAGCATGCATAGCCGTACTTCTTCTCTGCACGAATCTCTGCTCTTTGGACAGGTATAGTATAGCCCATCATCCTGAACTCTATTCCTCTATCCCAATAATTCCTCCTATTCTTTGCTAGCCTTGTGTGCTGGTATGAATGTATCTGAGATTATTTTTCAATAAAAACTATTTTCATTTTATTTTCTGGCTGTGAGTCTTGTCAGTTAGTACCGGTATACATAAATCAAAAGGTTCTGTAGTTACCTGACCTCTTTCTGTCATATTGAGCTAATTAAAATTCCCCATATTAGTATCAGATGCGAGTGGGGTTCCTATGAACTCCCAGTAATTAGGGTAACAGCATGCATAAGTGTCCTTATGCATGTGATGTCCTTTTTTGGGTGCTGCGGGGGTGGGTCTTTCCTTTCATCTCCATGCAGCACCCAGAGCTCCCTTCCTGACTTACTTTAAAGCCCCAAAGCTGCCTTGCATGGCCATTCTATGCTTCACAGTGAGCAAGAAGGACCAGAGAAGCATCTGGCAACTCCCCCCCAGCCAAACAGATAACGATTACAGAAGCACTGATACCCCTGGAGGACCCATGAGGATCTCAGCACTGATGTCATCATTGTGCACTTCTGGCTATAAGGGCTATAGCCAGATGCGTCTTCGATCCTGCATCCTTCCTGTGAAGCATGGAATGGCTGTGCAAGGTGGCTTCAGGGCTTTAAAATAAGTCAAAGGGTTGGTATGTGGGTCAGCGTAGCATAAAGTTCACATGCAGGTAATTGTGCTACGCTAGGAGATGTTGAATTGAGGCCTTGTAGTGATGATGAGCCAAACAGAACCAAAAAAAAGGAGTTAAACTAGATTAGATTCTAGTGAGAATAAAATGTTTAATCTGCATTTCTGAAGAAATTCATACCTTGCCTTTTCACTGCAACTACTGCTGCTTGCCACAGAATCATAGAATTATAGACTTGGAAGAGACTACAAGGGCCATCAAGTCCAACCCCATCCTGCCATGCTGGAATATACCATCCAAAGCACTCCCAACAGATGGCCATCCAGCCTCTGATTAAAAACCTCCAAAGAAGGAGACTCCACCACACTCTGAGATAACACATTCCACTGCCGAACAGCTCTTACTGTCAGGAAGTCCTTCCTAATGCTTAGGTGGAATCTCTTTTCCTGTAGTTTGAACCCCTTGTTCCATGTCCTAGTCTCTGGAGAAGCAGAAAACAAGCTTGCTCCATCCTCAATATGACATCCCTTCAAATATTTAAACATGGCTATCATGTCCCCTCTCAACCTTCTCTTCTCCAGACTAAACATGCCCAGCTCCCTAAGCTGCTCCTCATAGGACATGGCTTCCAGACTTCCCACCATCCTGGTCACCCTCCTCTGGACATGTTCCAGCTTCTCAATATCCTTCCTGAACTGTGGTGCCCAGAACTGGACACAGTATTCCAGGTGAGGTCTGACCAAAGCAGAATACTGTGGTACTATGACTTCCTTTGATCTAGACACTATACTCCTGTTGATGCAGCCTAGAATTGCATTGGCTTTTTTAGCTGCTGCATCACACTGCTGACTCATGTTCAGCTTGTGGTCCACTAAGACTCCTGGATCCCCTTCACATGCATTGCTATCAAGCCAGGTGTCACTCATCCTATATCTGTGCATTTCATTTTTACTGCCCAAGTGTTGTATCCTACATTTTCCCCTGTACATTTCTCTACATTTCTCCCTGCCCTTAACTTTCCTCTGCATATTCCTCTGTAAATACCCCATGAATTGGAGGCACCAGCTGCACAGAGACTCATGGATGGGATCTGATCAGTGGGCACAATCCCAACTGCTCCTCATACATGTTACAGGCTTAAATGTGTACATAATCAGTTTAACAAACACATTTGTCCTCACTTTTCATGCTTTACTATTTTTTTCAAGTGTATATCTTGAGCATCTTAAGCATACACTGAGGGTTCATCTACATGAGCCAGGGTAGGCTGGCTCCCTGCTGGTGTATCCTGGCTGTGGAGCTGGTCTGTTCTTCTCTTGTTACCTTGACGACACAGGCCAGAGTCGCTGCAGCTGCCGCCACCATCTTCTGTGCTATCCTGGAAGGCAGGAAGGGGGCCCACAACATGTGATTGAAGGCCCCCTGCATGTGACCAAGACGCCACACACTGAACCACCTCTTCCTGGCTTCTGGGAGAGTCAGGGAGATGGTGGTTGAAGCAAGGGTCAGCATGCCGGATGGGCTCCTGCAGACATGTGGGACCCAATCCAGTTTTTGCCATTGGTGGTGGATTAAACTGGGTATTATTTTGAAACAGTTTATCAGGCCCTACTCCGTCTTGACACCATCTTAGCCCCATATTTGCCCTGGGGGTTGTAAGGACTGCCTGGGGACAGAAGGGGGCAAATGCCCTGTGCCATATGGACTACAGGGCTCTGAGACAGAGGCAAGATGGTATATTTAGCCTGTGTAGATAAGCCCTGATACAGTACAATATGTGAATGAGCTCAGTGAAGGGTAACGGAAATGCTTGTGTGGAAATCAAAAGAGCCACAGCCATCAGAACATACACTGGGTTTAACAATGCCCCCCACGAGCTTTTTTCTGTTCTACATTAAAAACACTCCATAAATACACAAGTTAGAAAAGTTTCGTTTTCAGGTTACAACTCACAGAATTTTTCAGCCACTCGCTAGACAGGCTAAGAGAGTTGTAGTCCAAAAGGTAACTTCCCCCAGCTTTTCATGTATGCCATGATGTTTATTTAGTTGGTCAGTCCTTCATACCTGTTTCTACCATTCCTGTTCCCCATCACAGTGCAATTTGAGCATCTCCATAAGCCCATTGTCTCATCTCACAGTAAAATTTGCTGCACACGTTTCCTCCCTTTCAGGTAAATTTGAGACTGAAGGATCCCAGGAATCCCTCTCAGGGGTGCAGGAGGCCCACACAGTGTAATCTGCTCCTTCTTTTTTTTTTTAAAGACCCATTGAGGTGTTTAAGTACAGAGCTTCCTGCGAGGAGCAAGCAAGTGTGCTGAATTGCTCTCCCTCAAATCCTCTTCCATTTAATTGGCATAAAGGAACTCCCCTTTGGCTATGTACTCCCTTGAAGTCTCACAAGGAGCCTTGCTAAAGAGGCATGGGTAAATATTTTACACAGTGCACAGTGAATTAGGAGCACAACCACCATTAGGCAGAATTTGAACGGTGCTGTTGATTTCTCCCTCCCTCCACCTCCCACTATACTAAGCTCAAAATGGATCCCATGGTACACAGCGTCTTCAGTCCCAGGTGCCACCTTCCGAAGAAGGTGCAGTTCAATTTCATTTAATATTGCATACGTTTCCATTAGCATGAGTCAATTGCTCTCCATTCTCGGTTTAAGAGTCCCACTTTCTTCTCCGTTATAGCTTTGCTTCTAAGAGGCTGCCAATCCACACAACTCACTGCGGTGCTTTGATGATATGACGCCATGGCACCTTGGATCACATTGTTTTCAAACCTGACATGACCATACTGCAGATGTGCTGGTGCTGTGATGCCTGTTCTTATCAGATTGTTGGCACATCAGGGAGATATTTGTTTAGGAGGGCAATGGTGGGGAGGAAAGAAAATGTCTCCAGTATACAGCCAGAATAGAATTGGGGGAAACTTTTAGAGTGGACAGATGGGTGGCAGAACTTGGAAATGTTACTAGTTTGGACTACAACACCCTCATTCTGGGAGTCATAGTCACAATCATCCTAAATTTTCCACATTCTTTATGATCTCCTTGAGGAATTTAAAAAAAACCCCTGTCCTCCTTTAGGGAAAAAATGAGGGTAGCTGGAAGCATAATCTTGGGCCCATCTACATGAGGGGAAAAATCCAAAGTACCTCGTAGGATTGGCATCTCACAGCAGCAGTGACATGTCTAAATGTTTTTTCTGGTCTCAGAAGCCCCCATAAGCCTCACATTCCTGATGACAGTGTGACCTTCGCGCCCTTCAGAAAGCCAGCTTTGCTCCAGGGAAACAGGAAAAGTGACCAGCCATTTCTTGGTTCAAGGCTAAAGCCAATTTTATTGTGATTTCAGCAACAATAGTGATTTCAGAAGAGAACTGCGGCAGCAGGGTGCCGAGAGGTACGGAACAGAGAAATGGGGCTAGGGAAGGTCAGACAGTATGGACACACCCACTTGTAACTTTTTACACCAGTCGGGGATCGTTTCATCATATCACCCCATGTCACCCCATATCTAGTGAGACCAATCATCATATCGCACCATATCACGCCATGCTTAATGAGCTGGAAACAGTTGCAAACAGGCAAAGGGAGGGGCTAGGTCTCCTGTGTATGTGACCTCCCTGTAATCAGAAATGGAGGGCTCACAGCAGCCGTGAGTGATTTACTCAGATTAGTTCTTCACTGCTGCCATTTTTAAAAAAAAAGTCATCCAAGGTACACTGGTGCAATAGAGCAATTTTCCAATCTTATAGGGCAGCAAAACAGAAAATATTCATCATGTTTTATCACCTTAGTGAGCGGTCGAAAGGCAAAAATCCAACATGGTGGCAGCAGGCACTTGCCCTGCAATCAAGCCCCACCCCTGTTCTCGCCTGGCCAATCAGCTTTGTGCTTTCCTTCAGATTTCCTGTCTTTGGATAGTCCAGATGAGCAGGAATGTGCACCCCCTTGCGGTTTTTGAAAAAGTACGGGAAAATCTGCAAAGCCTTTTACCCCATTGGTTTTGCCATTTTGGGTCCCTGTCTTTCTGAATACAGTAGTCTGGATTGTCATTGAATCCTGTTTAGACAGGTAGGATTTCCAGCGAATTCCATGAGGGGTATTTTCACCATTTAGACAGGTCCCCTCTGTATCATTTGGCAGGGCTGCCAAACGAAGAAACAACTTGTGATAGGTGAGCTAGATTTAGGTCAAGTCTCCACATTCAGTAAAGTGTTAGTAAATCTATTTCTATTTAATATGTGGAAAGTGGGAAAGAATACCTTATGTAATCAAAACATACTGGCTTCTTTCTTATTGCTTCATAATATTTGGGACTGAGCCATGTAATTGCAGACAAGTTCCAAGGCTTTTAGAAAGGCTTTGTACCATACAGAGCATAATACTAATTACTGATATCAGAGGTTTTATGTGGGTGTCTCCTGCAAAGAACCAAAGTGTGAATGACAGACGTCCTGGGTCTGGATGAGGATGTTTCAGTGTGAATCCATACCCAGTCATGTAGCACTGGGAAGCTTTGGGCAGCTCAGGTCCACATAGCCACATAGGACCACATAGCGCAGGCTACTAGAAAGTTCCAATTCTAGAGTCCTCTCCCATGTGAGTTTACAATACGTTGAGCTTTGTCTGGAAGGCCTGCAGTGCCACCTGTGTGACCCTATCTTTTCCTGGGATTTATTTATTTTGAACCAAACCATATGTTATGTGGGGTCCATGGAACATTCATTTTAATTTTAATAGTACCTATTGGAAGAAGTTATCAAATAGGGGCTGTAGTTCTGGGAGGTTAGTCTTGCCCTTGGGGAAAAACATGCCCTACCCTCTAGTGCTGCTTTTTATAGTGCTAGGTAGAACATAGAGCTACTTTTCTGATATCTGTATGTTTCTCCTCACTTCTGGCAACCAGCAGCTTTTGGAGAGACAGGTTAATTAGGAAAATAGTTTGAGGGAAAACGTTAACCTCTCATCCTTCCCCTCCATTGTTCTCTATGGCTTTTCTTTGCAAATGAAGATTCAGGAAGGATTCATCCCGCGCTTTCTGCAAGCGCGCTGATGACTGAAAAGGCCAATCTGAGATAAACAGGTTGAAGGTCTCCTTGGGTGATGTTTCTGGGTTGTGATTCTTTCTGTGTTGTCGTTTCTCTTCAAGACTTGTTCGGCGTGAGTTCTCAAATAAGGCTGCAGCATTTTGGATAGTGCATCTCCATGCCTCCCAATGTGAGGCCAGGGCGGACCATTGTTGGTGATCAATTTGGCCAAGCCTGAGATGTTGTTTCAGGGAGTCCTTGTATCGCTTTTTTGGAGCACCCCTCTTACACTGACCCATGGCGAGTTCACCGTAGAGTACTATTTTTGGGAGGCGATGGTCCTCCATCCTAAAAACGTGCCCTGCCCAGCGCAGCTGTGTTCTCAATATCATGGCCTCAATACTGGTGATCCCTGCTTGCTCAAGGACAGCAACATTCGTCACATAGTCAGTCCAGTGTAATTACAATAAAAATTATTTCCCCCTTCCCCTGTGACTACTGTTACTTTAAATTTAAAGGTGAAAACTCATTTGTCTCATGTCAACACAGGGCTTGTCTATACAAGGCAATAAAATGTGGATTGGCGCACACTAACACCAATTTGTAGCAGCTTTCATTTGTCTCCATGTTTTTTTCAAGATCGCAGGCATGCAAAGCATTTGTTGTTCAAATGGGTATGCCTGTGAATCAAGATGATGGGTGTAAGTGAATTACTTGCATTTTTATTGAAACCAGTTGCTGCTGCCAAACAGTATTTTTAAAAAAAGCATATCCAAGGTGCGGAAGTCTGATCTTCCACTTAAATAAACAGAAAAAAAGAGGGGGGAAAGGCTGTTTTGTCGCCTCAGCACATGATCGCTATGGTGAAAATCCAACATGGCAGTTTTGGACACTTGCCTTGCCAGCAAGCCCTGCCCCCTGCACACAACCAACCAATCAGCTTTCCACTTCTACTCTTATTGGGAATTCACAGCAAAGTGAATCAGTTGTCCCAAAGAGCGGGAATGTGCATTCCCTTTGGAGTTTTTTTTTTTTAAGTTGGGAAAAGCCGCGAAGGCTTTTCCTGCAGAGTTTTTGTCCCGCCTCCTTCCGAGTATGACAAAATGATATGGAATCCCATTGAGACAAAAGGTATTCTCCTTGAATTCTATGAGGGGTATTTCTGCCATATAGACAAGCCCACAGTTTGGCTTCAGAGAAGCATGAACACATTTACAGCTTTACAGCTTTGCATGCCCATATTTACATAAGCATCATGAATTAAGCAGTGGAGTCCCAACTATGAAACCAAAGCTGTGCTAATGCTATTATTAGCAGTAGTCTAAAAGAAAATCGACCCTACCCACTGCTTTTGCTTATCAATTATTTCATCCCTTAAACACACACATGCATATGCACACGCACACACACACCCATTTTTAATTTTGTTCTAAATCGGGGGATATTTTCAACATAATTACAAAGTAACTGAATCCAGAGTCTGGTAGTGAAGCCAAAGGCTTTATAAGCCAGAAAAGCATTGTTTATGGGGAATTCCTCCTCTACGACCCCACCCTTTGAGGAAGTATCAAAATAATTACAGAGAGTTCCATGCCTTCTGCAGCATTGTGTTCATTTATAATTAATCATTGATACAGGACTTTCATGGCCCAGTCCTAACAGTGTACTCCAGTCTCTGTGACCAAAGCTTAGAAGCAAAATATTTCTTCATTTTTGGCAAATAGAAAGGAACAGCCAGTCCCATCCCAGCTATTGAGGGAAGGATATGAAAATCTCTTACTTCCCATTTCGATGAATTTTCTGAATCTCACCTACAGCTTCTTCCTGTCCTTGTTTTGTATTTGATTGCAAGACTGTTTTTAACTCCTGCAATGAATTCCTAATAATCTTTTTAGGCATATTTCTTTATGTGCACATTTTAAAATGTATTTTTAAATGCTTTATAAAGTGGACACATTGTTTTATGTGGGCCCCAAATGCCCTGTGAGCTGCAAAGTGGCTGTTTAGGGTGGGGAAAGTCAACATATCAATATTGATATATGTCAATAATATGTCAATAATATTATGATCTGTCCTAAGTTTCAAAATCCAATATTTTATGCTGTTTTTATAGATTCCCAATATTTAATATATAACATTTTTATGTTCATTTGTTCTCTTAAATTGTTTTTACATTTATATTTAATATTAATTTTTAATTGTTTTGTTGTAATATATATTTGTTCTGTTGCATAATGGTATGTTGACTGCAATAAAGACTTTTTTTCATTTTGGAATAAATGGGGAGGGGAATACAGGACTCATTCGCATTCCCCATTTCAGTTCTACAGTCCTCCCTCCACATTTGCGGCCTCCACACTCGCAATTCTGCATATTGGCGGTTTGCCGTGAGGGGAGGCCAGGGAAAGTGGCAATGGGGCCTCTGAGGCCCCATTGCCACTTTCGCGAGGGAGAGGTGAGGTGGGGAAGCGATGACGGGGCCTCCGGAAGCCCCGTGGTCACTTCGGGAGGGAGGGGGGAGGCGAGGGGAAGCGATAATGGGGCCTCTGTGAGCTAATTAAGAGTTGGCTCCTTTCCTAGACTAGTGCTATTTATACTTTTCTGGTACCTAGTCACTTTCCGGACAATATGTATTTATCTCATCTACATTTCATTTATCTATGCTGGACACCAAGGGCCCTGGTACTTTTTTTGAGGTTGTGGAGGAGGCTCAGCATTGGCAGGCTGGATGCTATTAATCTGGCCTACTTACAGGTACTTGCAAGGGGAGGGAAAATTACTTTTCCCATCCATCGTCATTCAAAAATTCTGAAATACGGTAGGACCCCGCATCCGCGGGGGATTGGTTCCAGGCCTCACTGCAGATAGTGAAATCTGCAGATAATAGGGAACACTGCCGGAAACCACCCGCCCCACAGAGAAAGGAGGAGGCACGCTTGCCTCCTCCCTCCCTCCCCCACCTGCTGGAACTCCCACCCCAAAGGGTGACAATACCAAAGCACGATGATACTGCTTTGGAGGTGGTGAGAGAATTCCTCCTATGGCTCTGGGCTGCACGCTTCACTTCCTTGCAGGCTGCCTCTGGGCCGCCAGGGGCTGGGACAGCGAGGCAAGCGTGCCTGTCCTGGAGTCTCTCCAGCTCCTCCTCCTCCTCCTCCTCCTCCTCCTCCACTGAATGGCTGGCTGTGGTGGGTGGGTGGGGAAGAGCGCTGCGGGGTGGAGTGGGGGCATGTGTTGCCAGCAGGAACCAGAAAGTGAGGGTATCGGAGGCCAATGGGGCTTCTTGGCTGGCATGGAGGGCATTGTCCGCCAGGTGAGCCTGAAAGAGTCGCAGCTGGGAAGACTGGGAGGGCAGGGGAATAGATGGCAAGATGCCAGGGGTGGTTGCCAAGCAAGGGACGGAGGAGAGGCCTAAAGATGTGGCCAGCTCTGCTGCTCTGCTGGAATCCTCCTGGGGAAGGGAGGGGGAGGCAAGTTTGCCTCCTCCCTCCCACCCCCCACCATCACCATCCACGGATAATTGAATCCATGGAATGGCAAATCAGCAGATGCAGGGGTGCTACTGTATGGAGATTCTCACAAGCACAACATGTACTCACAAGTGCCCACCATGTGTCCAGTATAGCTTACTGCCCAGAAAACATGCAGAGGATACATTGCAGGCAGCATTTCTTGTTCCTGGGAGGGCTCAACAACAATCACTGTACTAATAGTTCCTAGTGCTTGATCATTAAGTACAACTTCTGATTGATAATTCCTGAGGAGGCTCAACTGCAATTTTGCCAAATCATTTCAAGGGGTCTCAGCCTAATCTTAGGGGGATCTTGACCCCACCCCCTCTGTTCTGGTGTCCATGCTGGCCACCTCACTTCCAAATTTCTGGCTAAAGTCCTGCTCAAAGAACTTACAAGATGAATAACAAGGTGGCTCATAACTAACCATCTCTAAAAATTGCCCTCACTCCTCCACTGCAGCCATCACATGTTTGTGAGTGACCTAATCTAACTGTGAAGATTTGTCAGTCTTCAGAGGTTCTAATTTCTTGAGAAACTGATCTGACATGATCTTGATTTCCTCCAATAACTTTCCCCTCCCTCTTGGGAAATTTATGTCTGCTTTGGATGTTTTTTTATCTTAGATATTTTGTGAACAAGAAAGTAAAAGATGTATGTGATTCTCACACCCACCTGCCAACCCTTCCTTGGTCAATAAATTACTTTGAGCCACTTTCTCTGACCTCCTATTTCTGATATTATGGTCTGAAACACTTTAACCTAGGAGGACACATTTTTCCTATTCTTCACCTTTAATTTTCTTGTGTTCTACACACACACACACAAACACACATGCACACACTTTCCATTTAAGCATTCTCCATTCTTTTCTGCACTTTATTACAAATGTTCTATTTTTCTCATCCACTCCTCTCGTATTTCTCCCTGTGTATTCTTCTTCACTTCCTTGCTACTTCTAAGTCCTGGCAATTCAATGCTGTAGGTGGCACTATTCCCTCTAATTCAGTCCTTCTGAACCATGGCCCCAGTATGATGTTAAGAGTAACCGTGACACTTTCTCAACAAGATGTGAAATTGGGGACCAGAACCACTTGTGTTAATTTAAAAAAGGGAAGGGGGGGATGTATCTCCTGATACATTTTTCAAGATTGGGTATCTTTTACCCTTTGCCCTGGCAAAATTCCAGCATGGGGGATCACATCCTGTCTTCCCAAATCCCCTTGCATTTAGGAGACGCTAATTTTCAGAGTCTATCCAAAGGTGCACAATTCCATTGTCAAGGGCTGTTAAATATTGGTTTAATATTTAACCAAGTAAGACTAAGCATCCAAGGTATGGGTGCGTGCACCTGTGGGTATGTCACTGGCGGTTTTATTGTGATTAATTAAATGATATGTAATTTTAGGTTTTATTTTATAATGTTTAAATCTTTAATTTTAAATAGGAAGATAGATAAAATTAATGTATATTTCTCTCTTTTCATGTAAGCTTCCTCCCTATCTGTATTAGTATGACTAAAAAGGTGTGTGTGAATGCATGCAGATAAATATAGAGAGAGGATCCATCTGCACTGTAGAAATAATGCAGTTAGACACAACTTTAACTGCCATGGCTCCATTCTACAGAATCTTGGGATTTGTAGTTTGGTGAAGCACCAGAACTCTTTGGCAGAGAAGGCTAAAGACCTTGTAAAACTACAAATTCCATGATTCCATAGGATGGCGTTGCAGCACTTAAAGTGGTGTCAAACTGCATTATTTTTACAGTGTAGATGCACCCATTGAGATGCTTTGAGATGGTGCAATTGTATGTACAACCATGGCAATAGCATGACCATTTCCTCATATAGGCATATATAGTCATCTGGTTTTTTGGGTAGATCCAGGATGAGACCAAGAGCTTCAAAATGGCTAGTAAGTTCCATTTACAAGGCTTACTTATTCCACAGTAACAGATCTTTGACTCAACTCAATCTCAGTGGTTTTCACAATTAAGAGGTAAAGTGGAAGCAAGGGCATTGACAGAGAAAGTCTATTTAGGCAACCAAATGAATTTAAAAACATCTTGTTACCTCCATAGGGCAAGTAACTACGTCAACTTCACAGAGACTGCTATCTAAGGAATTTAAGAATGTAAGAAGAGATGTGTTAGCTCAGTCCAAAGACCTGTATTGTCCAGCATTCTGTTTCCCACAGTGGCCAAATCTCACCCCCCAATGCCATGGTGGAGGAGGGCATATTGCACCAAGGAAGAGGCTGGTGCTGTTGTGCCCAGGCCTGGCTGAGTGGCTACTTGGCTTTAGGCCTGGGAAGTATCACAATGACTAGGAAGCATGGTTATCATGAAATTATAGCACATGATCTTACAAGACCCAATGGGATTTCAAAAGGCCTATACTGTATATAGACCTATACATATGCCAGTTTCCTGATCTGCCATTTTCAGTCAGACCTTAGCGTATGATAATTTATTGTATAATAAAGTCGTGGCCATCCACATTCACCCCATAATTTGGGTGTCTGACCTCTCTGTATTGGTGCAACTAGATACTATGAAAATCCAGCAAAGAGGAGGTGAAGGAGAAAACCTTCTCCAGATGATGTGAAAAAACATGGCACCTCAGCCCAGATGTGTCTTTTACTCCTATCTTCCTATAATGGATAGAACCTGTGTGATCAGCATGTGACATCAGCAATGTATCAAAATGCCAACTCCTGCCTCATGCTATTCACCATGGGTAGCATAGAATTACACAGCACAATACCATTGTTCAGCCAGTATGATAAAATGGTTAGACCAAGGTTGGACAACTTTAATGGGATGGGAGGGGCAATTTTCCATGCCTGGGACCTTCTGGGAGCTGCACAGGCTGCCAAAAATAAGAAAAATTACTCGACATTACAAGAGTTTGAAGATCTAGCAGGTTTTAAGATTAACAAAGATAAAAAGTTACACTGATGAAAAATATCACAACATTGGAGCAATCCATACTTGCTGAGAAGCCTGGTTTTAAAATTGATAAAAAGGTTAAATACTTGGGAGTTACTATAACAAGCAGTAATTCTGAGTTGTTTATAAATAATTATGTCAAAATAAGTGTGAAATTAAACAGGATTTAAAGAGATTGTCTAAATTGAGATCATCACTCTTGCGCAGAATTTCAGTCATAAAAATAAATGTTTTACCCAAGATGTTGCTCTTATTTCAGACCTTACCAATTATGATCTCCTATTCAAGCAGTGGCATCTCAGCATTTATCTGGCACGGCAAGAAATCAAGTGTAATCAGATGTTTCAGTGCAGCCATTTCAGAGCGGCCTTTTCAGTGTGGTGTGTATCCACAATGCTGCAGCCTTATTTGAGAACTCACGCCGAACAAGTCTTGAAGAGAAACGGCAACGCAGAAAGAATCACAACCCGGTAACATCACCCAAGGAAACCTTCTGCTGTTCCTTCTGCAACTGGACTTGTCTATCTCGGATTGGCCTTTTTAGTCATCAGCGCGCTTGCAGAAAACGTGGCATGAGTCCTTCCTGAATTTTCGTTTGCGAAGAAAAGCCAGAGAGAGGATTCTGCCGGTATATCAATTGATAATTGATAATTTTGTTAAGAAAACACAACCAAAACCATTTCTATTTGGCTGGGATCATCTTGCAAAACCATTTGGGTAAGTGTTATGGTTAAGGTAAGAGTTAGGGTTAGGATTATTCTCAATAACAGGCCAGCTCTGGCGCAAGAATACTCCAGCCAGAAGGCAGCACATTCTGGTCACTCTAGTCACCCTAGAACAACACAACTTGCCTTCCTAAAACAGGAATCAAGAACATCTAAGTTCCATGAGCCAGATAGGGCTTCCTCATTGTCCTAAATGTATTTTTTTTAAAAAAATCACCTATCAGTGATAGAGGATGTTTAAAAGCCAGATACTTTTACACACTCTGCACAGTAGGGAGTAGGCAGGAAAGCACTTGTATGGCAGTGTGCTGTGCTTTTCAGGCAGAAAAGCAGTTGCACTGGAGCTTGCCCCTGATTTGACATGCACAGCACTCAGTTTGCTTTGTATTCTTGCTAAGAAAAATCACTAAATTGTTAAGGATTACTAGTGCCATCCACTTTGTCCTGAGCCACCTACTCTGTCCTTGGCCTTGCCTTATAACTTTAGTTCCACCCACTACTGGAATGTGGCACTCAAGACCCATTCAAGTTGATATTTTAGTTCTCAGGCCAAAAAGCTGCCTCCTTTGGTGTAAAATTAATTGGAGAAAATACTTTGCACCAGTTTCCTAGCTTCAGACTCTAATGATAGGGTTCTTTAATGCCCACAGGAACAATTAACAGATCTAATACCAACTCACTTCAATCCAGCTAAAGTGACTAATAGCCCAAACCATGCTTATTCAGAAACAAATAATAAGTTGTGCTTATGACAGCAACCTCTGTATTGCTGAAAGCAATGGGACTTCAGCAAGTAGCAATTAACCTGCTCCAATAGTTTCAGCTGAACTTTCAATGCAATTCTATGCACCTTTAATCAAAGAAAATCCCCTGTAGTTCAGGTGCGCTTACCCCAAATAGATATGCATAGGTTTGTAGTTCTTTAATCTTTTAAATGCTTAAGTTTCATTTTGTACTGTTATTTCATATTGCTACCTGCTCCTGTTATCATCTGCATGGTTAAATTCAGAGATGTTCCAATTGTTGAAAGACTTTCCCATTGTTGTTTAAATGGGAGGAGGTTTTACTTGGGTTATTACTACCTCTAGTGTTGTGCTGGAACTCCATGGATTCTCTGATAGGCACATAAGGGTACCATAAGTGTGGGTTTTCCCATTCATTTCACATGAGGAGAGGGAAATTTCATACCCGTGATATGTGTTCTTCTTATATTAGTGGGATAAATTTCTACTTGTATGACAGCACCGACTCTACACTGGTGTTCATTAACCTCTGCCATGACAGTGTAGGAAGTAATCTACTTGAAGTCATTGGGACAAATCTCCCAATAAAAAACAACCATTATTAGGAAATAACCTCTGTTCATGCTTTTAAGCAGGAAAAGGATCGTGACTTTATTTTCAGTTCTGAGATGTTTAAAGGCCAACATGCAAACATGAATATGACTGAAGTGCCAGCTTTCTAAAGTAGTACTCTATAAGTAGCTAAAGAAGGAAGATGAGTGATGAGACATTGCTGACACTGAAAACAACCGCTGAGCAAACAGCTTGTGTTTCAAGTACAACTTCTCACTTCTGCTCCAGAGTCCAGTAGCAAAAGTCTCCTTCCCAATGACTTCAATGAAGATTTAAAAATAGTGAGCCACTCTATCTTACCACGAGACCCCTGCAACCCTTAAATGCCCGTTTTTCAGCACCTAGGTGTCTGTCAAGATGTTTATACAGCGGTGGTGTGATCAGATGCAACGTCTAGACTTCTTTTACATCATAGAGCTTCATGTTACAATGTACGTATCTGGATGTGTTGTAGACAAACAGAGATTTTAGCATTTAAAATAGAACATGGGAGTTAAAATGGAAGAAAGGGCTGTGATTTAGATTAGGAGTTTTACAGTGATTTAATTAATAATACCCATGGGTGCATTTAATTTTGTGGCTCCAATATCAACCATTTGACCAGTTTTTTGCTCTTGATTATAACCATATATGCATAGTAGTGTCTGGTTCATTTGAGCCTTTCAGTTTTCTTTTGGAAATGGCAGATAAGGACAACACTTAAAATCAGATGTTTTATTTCTGAGAAAACAATATGTCAAAATTTTGAAACTTGCATGATAGGCACAGATGTTCATACTGGACATAATTATTTTGAGTTTGGTAGCCATGGACCTAGGAGAAGTGGTTGAAAAGAGAGTGAACTGATTTATCTAAACTCAGGCCACACATGCACGCAGATAGATACTGTATAACACACATACTATGCACTTAGGTTTAAGGGCAAGCTGAGGTCATACTAGACCAGGTGAAGCTGTGCAGAATTGTTACCCTCAGAGCGTCTCCTTAAAGTTTGGGGGAATTATAGCTCAAAAGGAGCCCTACGAGAGGAGAGTAACTTTGGGAATCTTTCCACCTATGTATACCAGTACTAACTGCAGAGAACACTTTAGTTCAAATTAAAGAAAGTTTATCTCTTGTTTTAATAAAATACTATCACACAAGAACATACACTCTTAAGAACCACACAAGGCTATTGAAGAGAAAAGCTGGCAGATTGGATAGAGAAAAATTGGGTGTAGAATGGTGATAGTTACCAGTCTTGGAGAAAGAGCTCTGAGTAGCGAAGAGACTCAGGACTTTATCAAACGGGGCTGGAATAGCAGAATTATGATGTGATAGTATCGCAAACATCACAAGATGTTGGCATCCTCCCGTGGTCCGTGTGTGCTCCACCAGTTAATTAGATGTAACTTTTAATTGACGGGCAAATCCATCAATCAGGCTCAATATTCTGCTTCATGGTATTGACAAGCATGCAATAATCACATCCCACTGTAATTGTGCAACTACAGTGTAAATGGGTTGTCCTCTTCTCCCCCTCCCCTTTCCCAATGAGAACACATAATTAAACTTCTGGTGGAGAACGTGAAGAGGACCTACAGGATGCTCTTTTAATCAACTGTCAACTTTTCTTGGTACCTTTTTATGTTTGTTTAAGTGTTTATTTGTGAATTTCTTTGGTTATTTGTTTTTTGTGTTTTAGAGCAAAGTTGCATCTTCTTGCAAGAACAGCCGAAATCTTGCCCATGCAAAAATTTTATTGAAGATGCATGCAGGAGGTGTTAATACTCTGTCATTATAAGGCAATATGAAAACAAGTGTTTCTATAGCACAAACTGAAATCCCATTCTTAAACCACTAGTGGTGGTTGTACAATAATTCTGTGGTGGTAGTATTGTGCGATTACAACAACATGAGGTAATTACTGTAATCATGTCACCATGTTTCCGCTTTCCTCAACTGTGGAATTACAGCATTTTTAGATGCTAGTCTGATAAAGTCCTCAGAGAGTGTCTGAAAGTGGCACAGAGGGATCCAGTCTGTTGAGGAAGACAGTGACAAGGTGATATGCAGAATGGTGGGTCTGGTCTGTGGCGCACATGGTTAGGGCCTGGGCTAGGATATTTATATTCATATCCTGGAGGGGTGCTCTGGTTATGAAAAAGCCTAAATGGCTTTCTCACAGAACAGACAAAAGGATCCAGAATGAACTGATTGTCTTACCTCTGGAGTAACAAAATGTTAATGAATCTGCAACAACCTCTTAATGTTTGGTCAGGTACAGGGTATAGGAAAGATTTCTGTAGGATATGGGTTGAGGGAAGGTAACTGATTGCATGTTTGAGAGGATTAGCATAGACCTGTTAATGACTGGGTTTTCCGCATAAGCCTATCTGGGCTTTCCCACCCAGGTCATCTGGGCACATCTCAGATCATCATGACCTTGACTGTCCTCCAGTCAGTTTGATCCCAAATGTTCCCAGTCACTGCGAACCCAAGAAGGTGCCCAATAAATGCAGCTATTAGACCCTGTGGGAGGGGTGAGAGGGCATGGTAACAAAATTCAAATGTCTCCCAGTTTAGAGCACAGTGGAAATTACTTAAAACCACCCCTTTTTGGACTCTTATATTTATGTTTCTGCAGACAGGCTTCTGTCAGTAGGGATCTGAGATCAGCGAATAGATGAGGATTCTGCAGCTGGTGGGAAGCGGGGGGTTCAGCTGGCAAAAAAGGCTTATGCCCCACCAGACTCCCTAAAGCCAGAACATCTTTAAGACTGCACACTTAGGCTGCGATCCTAAATGCATTCACTCAGGAATAACAGATTAGAACTTATTTCTATGGAATCACGTGTTTCTTTGCCCTAAATGGTACTCCAAAGCATCAAGCTGAATCAGTAAAGTCATTCTAGAAAGAATCATAAAACCAAAGTGCAGCCCTAAAAGTATAAAACCCCAATAGTCCAACCATATAACTTATGTATAAAAGGATAACTGGCTAAATAAAGTTTTAAAGGAATAAGCTTAAACAGATCAACTTATCAACAGAAGATGCCTTTAAGGATAACCATATCTTTTTGTTTTATAGGGAAACACCATCAGAGAAGAATGCAAGCAGACTTCCCAGGAAAGTCTAGAGTGTGGCTGTCATTGTGCAGCAGATCAGACTCTGCATTATTAGTGACCTCACTTGGGTAAAATAAGGGCAGTGCAGTGTTTTCTGAACAAATCTAGGTGAGAAAGTACTGTACATATAGGAGGCCATCTTTCCATTATGTCAGCTGGACTCTATTATAAGCACTTTTGGTAGCATTGTGTTTAGAAACTGTCTTTATGGATAGTACTTTTTTTCCACCCTGGCCACATGTACCATGATTTATCTTGGCTTTTCACAAAACTGGAAGTTACTGGAAATGAATAAAAGCCTCTTCCAGATATAAAACAGCTGAAATATTGGAAGGCATGAATTGCCCCCATTTTCTTTAGAAGTCACAAGAGGCCTCTCAAGTAAAAACAAAAACAAAAATCTAGCTGTGTCAAGGTGACATAGGAGTATTTCCCACCACCACACACACTCTTGCGCTGGTGTGCCATATTGCCTGATTGGATGAGTTTTACTCAAATTCTAGGCCCATTTCTCCTGGTTGTCCCTCATGTCCATTTCCACAATCAGGCAATGCAGAAGCAGTTTCAGCGTGGCTCCTAACAATTGCCTGCTGCATCTTTGTAATACCAAGGAATTGCCCCTTGATACCACAAGGGCATGCTCCTGAAATTTCATGAGGAGCTACCCTCTGGTCTGAGTTTGGGGCTTTGAAATCTCAGGGAAGGGGTTGCACCTGACCTGAAAAATTTCCTCTCTTCTAGGACTTCTGTCTCTTGAGGTTTTAGTCTAAGGCCAGATCCACACTACACAAACAATCCAGTTTGAAACTGGATTATTTGCCATGGCTCCTTCCTATTGAAGCCTAGGATGTGTAGTTTTACAAGGTCTTTAGCCTGCTCTGCCAAAGAGTGCTGGTGCCTCACCAAACTACAAGCCCCAGGATTCCATAGGATGGACCCATTGTCAAATAATCCAGTTTTAATCTGGATTATTTGTATAGTATGGATTTGGCCCTAGGTTATTGCTGCTTGCTCGACACATTACTGTTTCTGAGTACCAGCTTGACAAAAACCTTAAAAACCTCAGAGGAATAAACACATTCTCTTTCTCCATCCTTCTCCATTCTCAACAAAAAGGGTTTAGAATGATATAAAAATTATGTCTGTTCAGCCTGACCTTTTTGAGTGGGGCTCTCAAAAGAGGTGACATTTTCAATATGCAGTGACTGGAGTTGTTAATAAAGAGTTTGGTCTTAAATCCTCCCCCCCCCCAATTAATGAAACAGTGAAGGGAGACTGACTAATGAACACAATGTCATCTAGGTAAGATTTATTAACAGTGATTATGACAAATAATAACAAAAGTATTACATTAAAAAAAGTCTAAGGGGGAAGATCAAAAGAAAGTGCTTTAGTTAGGGATGTAATTCTTCATGAAGGGGTCATCTAAACAGGGCAGGATACACTGGCTCCCCGTTGGTATATCCTGGCTGTGGAGGGGGGCCATTTCCTCATAATGCAGAAAATGGGCCAGAGTCCAAACACGACGCTGACTGATCACTGAAGCCACTGCCACCATTGTGGCCACCACTTTCTCACTAATGCAGAAGCCAGGCAGGGGTCCCACAACATGTGGCTGCAGACCCCCTGCATGTGACCAGCCTTGGTCACATGCTGCAGGACCCCTGGCTGGCTTCCGGGAAATCCAGGATGCTGGTGGCACCAGTGAGGAGCCGCGTTCTGGGATAGACTCCTGCAGATAAGCAGGAACTGATTTGGCAATACTGGATTTAACTGGATATTTTCTTAAAATGCGGTAAAGGGTCTGTCCCGGTTTGCCCCTGTTCCTGCCCCATATCTGCCCCTGGGGTTGTGTGGACTGCCTGGGGGCAGATTGGGGTAAATGTCCTGCATCATTTGGAGTGCAGAGCTATTGAATGGGGTCAAGTTGGGGTATTTGGGCCATGTAGACAATCCCTAAGTTTCTTCTCAGAGGTAGCAATGAGTAATTTCATCAGTTTTTTTCTGACTGCAAGAAGGTCTTTGAATATCATTTGGTTTTTGAAGGCTATTGACAATTCAGCACTTACTCTTCAAAATTTGCACATGGTAGTTCTGTGCAGACAACAGCGTTTTTTGGGCAGGTGTCATGATGGAGTGACCACCTCCATCATGGTGAAAGAATTATCACAGCATTTGGAATTTTTAACTCCCTGCTTCTATGGCAACAGATAAGAGGGTGGAACCTCATTTCCTAAACATGACATCACATCACCTGACTGGAGAGCCAATCAGATATGGCAATGCAGAACCAATCAGATTTCACCAATGGAGTCTTTTACTTTTGAATCCCTTTGCTTGGGGCACATGGTAGAGACCAGCAAGAGAAACATACCTGCTACTGAGGTCAGAGGAGCAACCTTACACGTGGCTCTATAACATCAAAGGGCCCAAATGATACCATGAGGTCTAAGGGAGAGACTTCCAATGACTCTGAATTCCACCACAGAGACTCTTACATGGACTTCATAATTTGTAAGTTACTATTTTCTTAGCTTAGGGAATGTCTAGTTAGCATGTGTTAAATTTATGATTTATTTTACCCCATGACTGAATGTTTTTCGTGTAGTCTTAAGCTGGATTCCTGGAGGAGAGATTTCCCCACATGCTAAATACTTAAGTGCTTGAAACTAGAAATAAAGTTTTTTCTCTTTTTCCTACAAACTCGCCTCATGTGCCTTTTCGGTCAGCTATCGTGAGTCTCTTCTCTGGGGAACAGAGAAGGGGGGTTGGGGATACCAACAGAGTGAGTTATTCACTGGTTAGCCAGAGGACTGTCCCAGTTTCCCACTGAACTGGGTTTTGAGTGACAAGCAGTGGGGTGGTGGCTATCAACTCAGAAAGGGGTTTCTAGACTAGAGGAATCCTGGAGAGTGTTTTCAGATTGTACCAAAAGGCTGGGAACTCCCCTTCTCTGTGAAGTTGGATTGCACAGAGAGGAAGGAGGGGGTTTCCACCTTAACATGGATGGCAGTGGGTTTTGGAGCTAGTTTGGAGAGTACGGAAAAATGGGTGAAACAGATTCTCTGATGCCTTGCTGTTGGGGGCTCTGTGACTTTCCTAGTTCAAGTGGCTTAAAGTGCTGTTTTTCATGCTGTTGTTTCAGTAGGGCTTTTGAGCTTCGTCTGAGGCCTGTTGTTTGGTAGCAATGAGTAATTTCATCAGTTTTTTTCTGACTGCAAGAAGGTCTTTGAATATCATTTGGTTTTTGAAAGCTATTGACAATTCAGCACTTACTCTGTTCAAAATTTGCACATGGTACTTTTGTGCGGATAACAGCATTTTGTGGGCAGGAAACAGCATTTTCTGTGTGGAATATAATATTTTAATGCAGAAATATTAATTCCTGCACAGAAAATGTTGTTTTTTACACAGAAAAAAAATATCTGTAATTGGTGATTTGTTCTGTTCAAAATTTGCACATGGTTGTTTTGGGCAGAAAACAGCCTTGTCTATGTAGGAAAGAGTATTTTCTGCATGTAAAGCAATGTTTTAATGTAGAAATGTTAACTCCTGCACAGAAAATTCTGCTTTCTGTGCAGAAAATGCTATTTTCTATGCAAATCAACCATGTATGAATTTTATACAGTACACATTCCCAATTATAGCTTTTTTTTCTGTGCAGGAAACATTTTCTGCACAGGAATTAATATTTCTGCATGGAAATATTTTCCATGTAGAACATTGTGTTTCCTGTGCATAAAATGCTATTTTCTGAGCAATACAACCACATGTGAATTTTGCTCAGAATAAGCCTTGAGCTGCTAAGATTTTCGTCAGTCTAGGATTCTTCTTATCAGGGTTTTCTTGACACTTATAAAACATGTTTTTTGACCATTTAAAAAAATATTTTTGCATATTCTTCCCACCGCTAGGAAGCTGAAAAACAGCCCCCACGTACTCTTTCAGCTGATGGAGGCAACAACTATTGGGTCTCACAGTTTGGAGTAAGAGCCAATGGGGGAATCTGATTCCAAATTCTGTTACGTATAACTGTTGCCATGTGCACATCACCAAAATAGAGGAAGTGTGCAACCAAAACAGGGGGTGAAAGAAAACAGAGTTTTGCATAAAATTTGCTCATGCTGATTTCATAAGTATAGAAACATACTTGGAAATTACTAGAATAATTTAAATGGAAATACAGAACTTTTCATCAGAGTGAGGGCCAGGTGACTTGTGTAACAGTTCAGTCCCCTGGCTGGATGCTTACTGCTGATGCACAACTTCAGGACCCGGACTTCCATCTTATGGTTTTTTTAAAAAAAAAAACTCTCTTGAAACCAGACTTGAACTGGACAGCCCTTTAAATAGAAGGTGCAATTTCAAATAGAGGACTCTTACTCATAAAACAAGACACATGATCATCCTAGTTGCCAAGAAAACACACCTGCCAGCCGTGTGGGGGTTCTTTTGGTAGAACTGGAGGAATACAAGAATGCTGCTACAATGTTCAGACTGCCTTCTTCCACTCTGACTAGAGTTTATTTAGTAGTTGAATTGTACCCAGTCCTGCCACTGTCTTCTCTTTCTCTCTCTCTCTGCCTTCAAGTCAATTTATAGCAAACCCATTACTTTCCTAGGGTTTTCCTAGGCAAGGAATACTCAGAGGTATTTTTTACCAGCTCCTTCCTCTGAAATACAGCCTACAGCACCTTGTATTTGTTGATGGTCTCCCATCCAAGTACTAAACATGGCTGACCCTGCTTAGATTCCAAGATCAGATGAGATCTGGTGCCTTTAGAGTATTTAGGCCCAAAGATTCGACTGTTTCCCCCCCTTTGAGCTGCCATTGATGCTGCTATGATTAGTTGCTGTATGGTTTTTAAAAAATTATTGTATGTTTTTAATATTTTCAAGTTTAATATTATTTTAAGGGGTAAGTGGGTTAGGGTATTGAGGTAATTATGGAATTTTTATACTGTAAGCCGCCCCAATTGTGTTGCAGAGGGGCAGGATAGAAATAAATATTATTATTATTATTATTATTATCCCCACCTTTTCTTTTTTTTTTTTAAACTGGAGAAATCTTACCTGCATTACCCCCAAAAGCCCTCTCCCATTTCCCTGCCCATTTTTAACCCCTTGAACCTTAGCAGCAATGCCTCAACACTCTCCTGATTTCTTGCTTATTTTCATACCTGAAGAAATGGACCAGAATTCACTGGCCAGAATATACTGGCTCCTTGCTAGCATAATATGGCTGTGGATCTGTTCTGTTCCTCCCCCATTACCGGCACAAAACAGAATGGAGACCAGACCACCACTGCCGCCACCTGCATCCCACTCTCTGAAGCCAAGAAGGTGGCCCGCAGCGCATGATCAAGGCCCCCCTGCATGTGACCAGCCTGGTCCCATGGTGCAGGTCTGCTTCCTGGATCCAGAGAGTGTGATGCAGATGGCAGCTGCATAGATGGGCCGGCATGATGGTAGGGCCTCCTGGAGTCCCGTGGGACCCAATCCATTTCTTCCAAAGAGAAACAGTCCCCCCCCAAGTATTTTAATATAACAGTTTATCAGGTTTACCCTATCTTAGCCCCATCTTTGCCCCAGGTATTGTGAGGACGGCCCAGGGGCAAAATGGGAGAAAAGTCCTGCATCATTAGGACTACAAAGCTCAAAGACACGGCCAAGACAGAGTAAATAGCCCATCTAGGCAAGGCCTAAGAGCACATCCAGACTGATTGAAAATTCTCAGATTCCCTGTTCTTTCTGATCTTATACTGGGTTAAAATAAGCCAATCTGGGGAGCTGGTATAAAAAGTCTCTGGGTGTACTGGGAGCTAACAGAAAATTTTATGGGATAAACAAAACATGTATGGATTTCCAAAATAAAACCAAACCTGGACTTTCTGATCTTTTTAATCCATTGGGATGCACCTGTAATCTGCCTGGATATGCCCTTAGCAATAGTGCCTTAGAAAGGCCTCTTCTGTTTTCAAGTCCTCTTTTCAAATGTTCTCTCATCAAATTATGGCACCTCCTTTTACTTTAGGGAAGTCTTTGAAATCTTGACTTGAATCTTGTCATTGGCATTTCAACAACAACAAAATATGCACTGTCAAACTGTGAGGCAAGTACCATCCATGATTTGTTGATGAGTTATGGCAGGTCTCTCCTTTTTTTTTGTTTCCAGGAAGCTCCCTGACTTTTTTTCCCTTAGAATTTTGACTTTTTAAATTGAAACTGGGTACTGCAACTGGGATAACAACCAAAAGCACTCTGGCAAGTTTTGAGGCATCAGCCATGATTTCCAGATGTTATGGCTAGCCCTCCTTTCTTCCAGAGAACTCCCTGGTTGGAACATAGACTTGAAACTTGGCACTGCAACTTAAATGACAACCAAAGGTAGCCTGTCACATTTTGAGACATCTGCAGTGATGTCCTGATATGTTATAGCTGTCACAGACACAAAGGCATTATTATTATTATTATTATTATTATTATTATTATTATTATTATTATTGATATACAGCTGCTACAAAAGACATTGGGCAGAGAAAAACCAGAGATTTGTCTCCTGCTAGGTGTGGGTAACATCTCAAGGTCTAGGTGCCTCACAAGGCCCCTTGGACCTCAGAAGGATGCACACCTTCTCTTGTACCCCAATACCTCAAAATGTTTTAAAAATAATCTAACACCCCCCCCCCCTCATGGCCTTTGGGAAGTAGGAGGAAATTTTGTCATTTATATCTCCAAGCTGTGCCAGAACCAGGACCAGGAGGGACCCTTTCTTCAAAACATGAAATGGCTTGGAAAAAATGGTCCTTCCACAGCTTAAAACTGCTTGGGGGAGCTGACAAAATTGCCCACCACACTCCCAGCATGAAGGATGTTTTTTCCCCATAAAAAAATAAAATAAAAGGGGGGCAAGTGTGGGTGGCATGTTACACTGGGCTCCCTAATGCCACACTTTGTTAATCCCGTACTAAACAAATGACAGATCAAAATAGCCCAGTACTATTCAACATCTATATCAATGACTTGGATGATGGAATTAGGGGCATACTTATCAAATTTGCAGATGACACCAAATTAGGAGGAGTAGCTAATACCCTGGAGGACAGGATCAAAATTCAAGATGACCTGGATAAACTGGAGAGATGGGCCAAAGCTAACAAAATGAAATTCAATACGGAGAAATGTAAGGTACTGCACTTAGGGCAGAAAAACGAAATGCATAGATATAGGATGGGGGAGACCTATCTGAACGAGACTACGTGTGAAAGGGATCTAGGAGTCCTAGTAGACCACAAGTTGAACATGAGTCAACAGTGTGATGCGGCAGCTAAAAAGGCCAATGCGATTTTGGACTGCATCAATAGAAGTATAGTGTCTAGATCAAGGGAAGTGATAGTGCCACTCTATTCTGCCTTGGCCAGGCCTCACCTAGAATACTGTGTCCAGTTCTGGGCACCACAATTCAAAAAGGATATTGACAAATTGGAGTGTGTCCAGAGGAGGGCGACTAAAATGGTGAAAGGTCTGGAAACAATGCCTTATGAGGAGAGACTTAGGGAGCTGGGTATGTTTAGCCTGGAAAAAAGATGGTTAAGGGGTGATATGATAGCCCTGTTTAAGTATTAGAGGGGGTGTCACATTGAGGATGGAGCACACTTGTTTTCTGCTGCTCCAAAGACTAGAACACGGAGCAATGGATGCAATCTCCAGGAACAGAGATTCACCTCAACATTAGGAGGAACCTTCTGACAGTAAGAGCTGTTCGGCAGTGGAACGCACTCCCTCGGAGTGTGGTGGGGTTTCCTTCCTTGGAGTCTTTAAAGAGAAGCTGGATTGCCATCTGTCAGAGATGCTTTGGTTGTGCATTCCTGCATGGCAGGGGGTTGGACTGGATGGCCCTCGTGGTCTCTTCCAACTCTACAATTCTATGATTCTATGATTCAAAAGTGGGTGCAGTCAGCCAGCGGAAGCTAACATACTACTTGCCCACAATTCTATGGTTATTCTGTGTTTATTGTGACAACTGAAGGCATCCATAGCATTGCAGTGTGATAGATAAGGTTCCTGTAAACAGAAATGTATGGGGGGGGGGAAGGTACTGACCAGATGAGGATTAAAGTTGTTGGGTCAGCACCATCCCATTCCCTGAGATTTTGGTCACAAAATATAAGTCCAGGGGATGGGTCCTTGTGATGTCACAGGAGTGGGGCAGGCAAGATTGGTGGGAAGGCTGTAACTGCTTCTGGGTCAGCTGGTTGTGGACATGGGTGTGAGGGCAAGCTCTATAAATGAGTCAGAATATGAATAAAACAGGACTAACCAATGGGTTGTCTATAGTGGTGGGAAACCCTGCACCTACTTCATAATGGCAGTAGATTACTTTGATCCACAGCAGCCCTGTAGGTGCCACATGCACTGGGATTGTAGATTGGAGTATCCCACCTCACTGTAATCTGTGTCAGAATAAAAGGGTGGTCCTACGTTGATCACATGTTCTATACGTTGTACTATTTCTGGCCATGTGGCCAGGGTTGTTCTGCCCCTTACCCCGTTTGCTCATGCATGTGAATAAGAAAATATATGTGCTCCCAGAGTACTGTATTACTGGGTAAGCAGAAATACTCTTATCCAGATATGTACACAACCAAAGAATTTTAAAAAAAAGTTTAAAAAAGCACCAGAATTGAGTCTCATCCACCAGACGTCCTTCCCTGGCATTGCTATGAAGCCAATCCTCAGCCACTACATGGCTAAAAAATCTGGGTTTTCCCCTCAAATGTGGAGCAAACCATGAATTTTACAGATCTGAAGTTTCCTGCAGAAACGCCAGTGAAAATGTGCATCATTGAAAACGTGTCAACTGTGCCGCAAATACAGGGTGAATATAGGGTCCCCCCCATGTAGACAAGTCCCAAGGTAATAAGGGATCCCAGCGCCAGACCAGGAGGGGGACAAATAATTTTTCAGTGGATGAGCAAGTGGGGAAATACAACCAGTAGCCATCAGAGAGATTTTTCCAGGCTCCACAGTGTAGTTGCTAGGGCTTGGACAATCAGAAACCTCACAAATGGCATGATCAGCCCAAGGTCATGCACTCACTGTCTCTCATCCTAGTTATCTTCCCTTATTCCTGTCTTTTTTCTTTACCTTCCTGCTGAGCCAGAGAGCCCTGGGAACAGGTGGGAATGGGTGGAGATGGGTGCTCTAGCTTTAAAACCAGTTCAATTTTTAAAAAAGAAAAAAGCAGATGTTCTCCTTCATCAATGCTACTCACCCTGAGATTTTCCTGCCTTGCAAGAGTCCTGGAGAAATGCAGTAATTCCTTGAAACTTCATCCAGTGCCCTGAGACCTGGCAACCATAGCGAGGTTGTATTTTTCTTATTGCTGACAAATCAGACTCATAGAATTATGTTTGATTTAGGTAGTGTTTTAGCATCACCTTTGTCTGTTAAAAAGGAATGGGTTGAATGTCATATGATTGACTACCAGTGCGAATCAAAACAGTGAGGTAGGATGAAGGATGTCTAATGGTATGGTGCTGTCAACCACAAATGAGGAGAACATATTTGTTAATACTCTGACACTACAATTATTCTTAATACAGCTTGTTGGAAGTATTTTGGTTCCTTTAGTTTTATATACCCAGCAAATAATGTTGTGCCTTGATACATTTTATTGTATTCTATTTTACTTTGGATCCTTCATTATCCTTATAATGTGTTATAGTTTTGACAAGCCTGTAAGATACCAGATACACATTGCACCATAGGATATACATTGCATTAGTCTATGTTTTAACTATATTTTCAGCAGTGTTTTCATTTTAAAAAATATATTATGAATTGACTGAAAGGCCTTTGTCTAAACAATAAAGATTGATTAATAATTGAGCTCTGTGGCTGTATGGGTCTCCTCATCTGTAGTCTGATACAGTTGGACCCCTGTATCCTCAGGGGTTCAGTTCCCACCGTGGATACTGGAAGCCACAGATAATAGTGAACCCTATTAAAGTAATGGACTTCTGGTAAAAACATACTATAGAGTTTCATTGGAGGACCTAGAAGATGTCTACAGAGGAAGCCCCTCTAAGCATTTCTAGGATGACTCTATAGTATGTGTCCCTGTTTTTTGTCCTGCAAATAACTGAAACTGGTTCTGTGGATATGGGGGGTCTGACTGTATTTCTATTGTACAATACTGACTCTCACAGAGCTGCATGAAAAAATCCTTCACTATCATTAGCTGCTTATAGCATATGTCCATATAGCTGCTAGAAGTCAGTAGCTTCTTCTTTTTTTAAAAGACCATCACCCACTATGGGCTTGGGCTTTTCCCAGAATTTGGATTTTTTTAAAAAAACAAATCTTCTAGAGCCTCCCAGCCAGCATGTGTGTAGATCAATTACCATGATGGCTAGAGGATCCTGGGAGTTGTAGTCCAAAAAGTCATTTTTCCAAACTCTTGCTTAAACCCAACAAAAATCGATGTGAAATGGGGGTTTAACAGTGCTAGTAGCGCTGATTTCAATAGAACTTTGGCACACTTACCGTTTCTGAATTGTCCCAACTTGTTAACTAATTAATTTTGAAATGGAAATTCCACAATAGCAATAACAATTAGAAGACTCAGGAGAAAGATAGGTAGCATCATAGGACTTTATCAGATGAGCCTAAAATTGCATGATTATGACATCATGGTAGCACAAATGGGTTTCCACTATCATACGATGTAGTCATCATCCCAGGCACATTACGTGCTCCAGCAGTAAATCATGCATCACTTTTAATTCACAGGTTAAGCCATGGATTGCTCTCAAGATCCCTGTTTTTGCAGTATTGAAGAGCATGCAAAATCATGTCCAGCTGTAATTGTGAGATTACAGCATGAATGGGCGGTCCTCTTTCCCCTCTCCCTTTTCCCAATGAGAAAACAGCCAGGTGAGAACATGCAAAGGATATATAGGACACTGTTTTAATGAACTGTCTTCTGTTCTTACAACATTTTTATGTTTAAGTGTTAGTATGTGAATTTCTTTCATTATTTATATGTTTTCAGCGTTTTTAAGCAAAGTTGCGTCTTCTCATGAGAACCGCCGAAATTGCACCCATGATAAATCATGGAAGTAAGTGAACATTTTCCTTAAAGGAGCATGTGCAGGCCAGTACAGATCATCAATACTGTGTTATTAGAAGGTAATGCGAAGACAAGTGTTTCTGTGGCGCTACCTTTAATCCCGCAATTATAGCACCATGTGAAAATGACTGTGGTAATGCCACTATGTTTCTGCTTTCCTTACTCACAGAATTACAATGTTTTTAGATGCTCATATGATAAATTCCTTAGAATGTCAAAGATGAAAGTGGCGTTCCCATATCTACATGCCTAGCAATTCAGTGGCACTTATGTCCGAGTAGACATGAATACTGTTGCCTGGCATGATGATTCCTCACAGGAGTAGACTAGTCTAGATGGTAAGAAATATTCAAATATGATAGCCCACATATGGAAGCCCTCTTGTGTGGAAGAGTTTCTAGTAGTTTCCATGTGGCAACCCTGCAATTAAAATTGGCCCTCCATCTTTTTAAAAATGACATCTTCAATATTCTCAACAACTATCTTGTTGTGTGACAGCGGGCTTACAGCATTAACTTCACCAGGCAAGGGCCAGTGAAGTAAAATTAGTCATGTATGTAAATTATAATCACGCTGAATAGTTGTATGTGCTCATTTAGCCATTTTAACAGTGTGTGATGTTATCCTCTCGGCAGGACTAATAAGCATTAGCCATAATGAGGTCAGTGAGTCAGTCAGGCATTATCATGGGATTTAATTGGGACACTGGTCTCTGCTGAAGTGAAAATTAATAACTTTTGTCAATGTTCTGGTGAAATGTTCTGTCTTATTAAACTACGAGGGTCAATTAGAAAGCATTATGTAATAAAGTCCCCAGCAGCAGAACTCAAATTGAGTTATACCACAGTCATTATTCCAGGGCGAATGCATCTGAAAATGGAAAACCAGAATGCCATATGGAAGGATCGGGTTATATTTACAGGCCTGGCATGTTAAGGTTTCAACAAGAAGGAAACAATTAAATGTAATATGCAAATAAATCAGAGTGCCATGTTTGTGTGCCAAGAGCTTCCTACAGGCCGCACATGGTCAGATGTGACTAGGCAAAATGGCACTTGTTTAATAAGGCTTCCTTCAGTTCTTCATCCCCACGGATCACTCGAACGACTGAAAATCTGGGACACACCTGGAAGTCTGAACCCCTTGCACAAATAAATAACAGTTGATTGTAGGACTATTAAGGCACAAAATTGCTTTTTATTAAAGTGCCATTATAGTGGTACAACAAATTAACAAACTTTAAAGCACATTTTAACAGCCTCCAATATTCCCTGTTCAGTCATGTTTCCTGGTACTTCAAAATGGGCAGCATATTGTTAGGGAGTTATAAAGTCTTTCCCGGTGTTGGCATCTGAACGTAGCACAGCCAGCCAGCTAGTAAAGGTTTGATGTGGAATATAAGAGGGATATGAGTGCTTTTTCTCAGTGATTGTGACAAGCTCAGATGTCAGGCTTTCTCTCCCACTCTCTGACCCCCACCAACTTGCGCTTAGAAGGTGCGCTTGAGCACATGCAATAGTAGGCAGGCAGCATGGTGCTGAATTGCTCTTTAGTTTAAATGCTGCACAGAACGCCTCCACTATTACAGCACAAAGATTGAGGGGATGTGTTTTCATCTCCATGTGACAGGATATTGCTTGCACAGTTTCCCTACACTGACATAGAGCTCTGTACAATATTGGCAGAAAACGCCACAGGAACTTCCTTTCTACAGTGCTCACCTGCTCGGAAATGTAAGGCAGTTGAAAGTGGAGTAGAACACAAGAAAAGCAACAACTGAGGCAATAGGACATTGTTTTTGTTAAAATCAGCTCAAAACCAGTGTCTTCCCACCCCACAATGAAACTTTGAAAGCTGAAGCCAGTTTCCCCCCCTCTCTTATAGAAAGGGAATAAAATTGTGTGAAGTATTTGTGCGTGTGGTTAGTAGCTGTTTTGAGGTATTGTTTCCCTACTACCACACATACCTGTTACCCACAGTGCTGAAAAACACATATTTCAAAATTCATGTTAAATGAGATCTTTCGGTGCAGATTTTAGAAAATGCAGGTTAATGCGAAAAAGGAATGGAGCAGAATCATGGGTGAAAACATTTTTAAAAGTGACAGAGACTGGCAGGAGATTGATTTACTTATCTCTATATATCTGTGCAACTGTGCAAACTTAAATTGGGAATGGAAGAAAATCCTTCCAAACGGACATATGAAAGGCATTCTATCAAACCTAGATATACAAATACGACCTAAATGCAGAGATATTCATATCACACACACACACACACTTTATTCACATGTAAACATATTCAACATGGCCCCTTATAAGCACGCATGTTACTGTATGCATCTAGTGACCATCATTTACCATTTGAAAATAATTAATGTTGCATCATTAGGAGCATTCCCAGCCTAGGGAATATTCCTCATACCATGGCAATGTTAATTACTTTCAGATGGTAACATCAACAGCATAAATACACACACACACACACACATGTGCGCGCGCAGACACACAGTCATATGCACTGCAACTCAGTGACATACGGCCAAACTTCCCCCAGACATAACCCACACACATACTTCCTATCCGTTTTCAAGTGTGGGAGCCACCAGAGCACTCAACTCCACTTTGTGGTTTTCCCCTGGTTTTGTAATGGTGCTAGAAGAGTAATGTCAGGGAATTTGTTGCTGTTGGAAGGGGTGAGTGGTTGGGAAAGTGCTGAATCTTTTCTGTTTTTTCAGTGACAGTGTGTAGGAGGCCTCAGCCGGAGTCCAGTGCCAGGGTTACAGTGTTCGGCTTCCCACTTGAAAAGCTTTGCATAATGCTGGTATTTTTGGCGGGGATGCTTAATGTTCACAAAGAAGAGTCCGTTTAACCCATGGATGGACAAAAGGAAGGAGGAAGGGAGGGAGGGAAGGAAGGAGGGAGAGTATATTATGAGGCACAATCTTTCATTGAAAAAGAAGTCTAATCATTTTTAAAACAACTTTAAAAAGGAATAAAAATTGTGGAATCTCTTTGATGATATTCAAAGAGACCTTTTTTTAACTGTATGAGAAGGAACATTTTAAATTCTTAACTCTCCCTGCATCACGGGTGCTCCTCTCCCACCCCAGCTAAAACTATTTTAATTCCATAATTTAGAAGACCTTGGAAAGCTGAAGGATCAAACTGCAACATAATTAGATATAGGACACACATTTTCTACAGTGGTTTTGGTCCCTGGTAAGCTGGGAAGGTGTCTGTTAAAGCTCATATAGACAGGACTGCTCCAGCCCTGTTTTACAGTTCAGGGAAAATAGTTCCCATCTTATTGTGACACGCTCTCCAAGCAGGATTTATATCTAACTATCTGAAGGTATCACCTCTGGAATATTGTTTTTGTCAAACTTGCAAAACTAATGAAGCCTGTTGTTTTCAGGCTATTCTTCCTTCCTAACAACGGGGGAATGTAGCTCTGAGTTCAAGTTCTACATCAGCCATTGTGATTTAGAGCTTGGAAACATAACATTTTGGACTATGAACTTTATCAGACCAGGCAACTATGGCGTCATAACAACACCTAATTAACGCAAAAGGGCGGGCATATCAAATGACATCATCCTTTCATGATTTTGTACTGTCCAAAAACCATTCCTTTTTATTGGTGGGCCAAGCCATTAACAGATTATTAATGTTCCCAGATTATGGAACGGCCTACCGGATGAGATCCGTCACATTACCACCCTAAATAGCTTTTAAAAAGCTCTTAAGACAGATCTCTTCAGGCAGGCCTTTCCTGAATAGATACACGGCCATCAGAAAGAAAAAACTAACTTAGTCCAATCCAAATACAGCTATCTTTATTGTTTGTTTTTTAACATTTATTAAGTATGTTTTAAATTTTAATTATTTAATTGTATTTTAAAGGGTGGGTGGGATGGAGGGTCTTGTATGTATATTTTAAGCCACCCCGATTGCATTTGTAGAGGGGTGGGATACAAATAAATTTTATTATTATTATTATTAGATCTCCTGTGGCCCTTTTTTGCCAGCATTGCCAGCGTTTGAAACCTTGAGCCATTGTACTCACTTGAATACAGCATCAATGACAGAACACTTCTGGGTGAGATCATGACAGCCAGGTAGGGAACACTCTTTTAATGAACCACCCTGGTGTACTTTTAACTTTTTAAAGTGTGTTTCTGTGCTTGTGTGAACATTTTGTATCTTAATTTTGCTTTATTTTTTAAATTTGCTGTGCTTGCATTTTCTCGTGTGAATCAGTGAGATCTCAGACCAGGAAGTAAATGGAGCTCTGTTCATTTATGTTGGGGCTGCCTCATTAAGGTAGGTCTGATAAAGGTGGTTCTTTTGCTGGCATAAAAATGGTTCAAAATATGCTGGCAAAAGAGTGTTTTTGGAGGGTGGTCTGATAAAGTCCTATGACTCCCAGAGACCCACAGTCAGCATGAACATTGTCTAAACTGACTGTAGGATTCTGAGAGTTGTAGTTTCCAAGATATACTTTCTCTGAACTCTGTATGGCTGTCTGTAGGATTTTGAGAGTTGTAGTTTCCAAGAGACACTTTCTCTGAACTCTGTATGGTTGTCTGCACAGGAAAAGCAGTGGTTATCATTTGAGCAGAGTTTAAGGCAAAGTTTCATAGGGAAAAGCAGTAAGTAGGCTTGTTCACAAATCCTTTACTGATGTCTCTGGTTTTTGTTTTTAATGAATAAAGAGCACAAGAGTAAACAGCAGTGTCTGAACATCTGCTGACTGGCTTGTTCAGCTGAGTTCAGCAGCAGCACCAGCAGAAGAGCTGGCATGTGCCATGACCTTTTTGCTGGAAAATGCTGAAGATGGACTCAGGATGTAAATCAGAATCATCCAGACAGCTATGGATGCTTTGTTACCTTTTCTCTCTCCCTCCTGTCCCTTCCACTCCTGCCAATTTCCACCAAATAAAATGTTTGCACACCATTCTGTACTTTTTACTTGAAATTTTTGGAAAGCATTGCTTACTCGTCTTAAGCGTGTTTATTCAGATGTAGGACATACTGGGTTCACTGGGCGTGACTTCAGTGCAAGCGTGCATAGCTTTGCAACCTACATTCTTGAAAACCACACACACACAAAAGAATAGCAGTGCTGTGAAATGGGGTTTCATTAAGGCTCTCACCTTTGGACAGATCTCAGTTCCAGTCACAGGCTTTGCTGCCCAAGATGGCTCCCTTCCCTCCCAAGATGGTCCACTCCTTCCCATTTCAATATACAGGGCTTGACTAGACTGGCAGTTTGAACTCATTCAGCATCACCTCCCAGTGCAACTTAAGTCAGGAGGAAAGCAATATGGCACACGCAGCCCTGTCTTCTAACACCATATTTGAGAGTCTTGTCCCCTAACACCTCCTGTCTTTAGCACCCACCTAACCCTGGCTCCCATCTCGTTGAGAATACTGGAAATCTTTATTTCTTTGTGGACGTAAAGTCACACAGACCAATCTGCCTGCAGGAGAGTATTTTTATAGGTTCCTTCCCTTTCTCTTCCATGCAGTTGCATTGGAACAGACACCCCCCCGGATCTTGAAGAATGGTAAATCCGGGGGAGGTGTTTTAATGATGGGCATGGAGACGAGCGCAGGGGTTGGCCAGGGCGTGGATATGCCCTGGTCAGGAGGAGTCAGGGGCGGGGCTGAGGCAGGGACTATTTTACCCGTTGCCGCCCCTGGCTTCCTCCTCTTTTTCCACTGGATCGAAAAGAAGGAGGAACGTCGGTCTACCCTACTTGGTTCAGCCACGAGGGAGAGCTAAGTTGGCTGGGCTGTTATTGGGATTTTTGTATGATTGGCAGCAGCCCAGCTGTGTGGTTGTTTTATTTCAGTGTAGTTGTGATTGAGTGCTGATGGCTGATTGCTGAATTTGTCTTTTTAAACGGTGTTGGGTAGCCTTTTTTTTGTTCTCTTTGTTTTCGCCACGTGGTCAAAGCCCCCCCCATCTTCCCCTTCTTTTTCTCCTAATTCATTTGAACTTTTAATTGCTAATTCATTTGATTCTTAATTAATTAATTGAACTTTGGATTGATTTTAATTTAATTTTTTATTGATTATTTTGCTTGGACTGTTGGTCTGCCACGTGCCCCCCTCCCCTCTCTCCCTCCTCTCCCGACGCCCTCCACCCCCGCAAGGCCAGCGGATCGATTCCGGGGGTTCCTGGGGTGCCTCTGGGGGGTTCCTGGGGCGCACGTGTGACTTCCTTCCCATCGCCCTCCCTCCTCGCCGCTTAGCCTCTCCGCCCCGCTCCCCGCCTGGGCTAGCAGCGGCTTGCCACCGATTTCTCCAGCGGCGGCTTCCTCGCCGCACCCCTCGCCTTGCCGCCTCCTCTCCCGCCGCCCTCCCCCCCCGCAAGGCCGGCGGATCGATTCCGGGGGTTCCTGGGGCGCCTCTGGGGTTGCATTGGAAAAGGTATACACCTGCATTCATATTTTCAAATTTTTGAAGCACTGGGTATTTTGTACCTTCCATATCTTAGAAGGCCAGCCTTTCTGTGAACAAGATGCAATTGTTATAAAAATCTGCTGTCACATCCTAAGAAGCAAATCACCTTGAGAATCTCTCTCTCACACACACACTGCTTCTCTTTCTCACATAGAAAATGTTTAGTCATAAAATACGAGTAAACCATATCAAAGTTGGTTTTCTGTCTCCAGGCAAAATATAGAAGCATTAACTTTTGGGGGTGGGGGCTCGGCCCTGAGCGAGAGGACTTTGACAGGGGGATGTTAGCCATTATGGTGTGCAGCATGAATGAAGATTAAATTTCCCAAGGGTCCTTGTAATACACAGTCCATCCCACCAGGCAGAGAGCAGGTTGTAAGAATGGGCACTTTAAATTTTGCTAGTATAAAAATAAAGTAGAAGTGCTAGAACTTAGGTCCTCAGAGATGAATGAGCTATCCTCTGTGCATCTCAATGCACGTGTCTGTGGTATGTGTCTGTGTATTGTGGACACTGGCATGCTTTTGAACAATAGGAATGTTATGGACTCTTCTTATCATGGCAAATGTTCCCCCTTGCACCAACAGGCTCCTCGGCAGACATTTGTTCAAGCAATCAACAGCAGCTCCTTATTCACTCTGGGTCTTTTGACATTTGCTCAGCACTCCAGGGCTCTGTTGGCTTCACCATCTTTCCCTCTGTACCCTCTTTGAGCCGCAAATGTAGTCGGCAGGCTGCGGACAGCAGGACAGCTCGATCCAATAAATCTGAGACCTGTCTAGGTGCTTCATTTATCAAGAGGCCTAATTTACCCAGGCCCTTTAGACTAATTGCAGATTTGCAAAAAATGCTGAGAGTGTAGAACAGTGCATCGTGAATGTCCCTTGCCATATTTCTGCTAATGTGTTTCATCTGGAGTACATAAAGAGACAGGGATGCTGATTTTAGACACAGCACTTTGGGGCTAATCCAGTTAAATGATTATCCCTAAAAATGTGCAGTGATGTCATTTTCCCTATAGGACTCTGCTGGTTGCCTTGTTTGCTTTGTTGTGAGAAATATGTGATTCTCAGCTCATTTTCAGTATAGTTGATATTCATGCTGAAAATTTCCCCCCTCCTAAACTATTACACTCCGGTGTCTTCTCTGGTCTCCTTCCGTGTCAGTTCCATCTCGTTCAAATCTGCTTATTGCTTTCAGGCATTGGCATGGGCCACTATCTACTGCACACTAATGAGGAACATTAGTTGCCTACAGTTTACAGTGCTAGTCCCTTCTCTAGTTCAGGCAATCATATTCCTATGCTATACTTCTGTCCCATTCCCACTGTCACTTGTTCTGACTATCTGAATGCTCCTTGTCATTATTTCTGATAGGTGATCCTTTGCTCTTTTCATCTCAGATCAAGACCGTTTTAAAAGCCATTTAATTCTGCACGTCTGTACAGCTAAATTTTTCTCTCTGTGTTTGGCCCTTGTTGTTAATTGCCATTAAGTTGACTTCGACATATGACACCACAATGAATGAGAGACCTCCAAGTCACCCTGTTATCAACAGCCGTGCTTTGGTCTTGCAGACTGAAGGCCGTGGCTTCCTTGATTGTGTCTATCCATCTGCAATATGTTCCTCTTTTCCTACAGCCTTCAACCTTACCAAGCATCATTGTCTATTCTAATGAGTTGTGTGTTTTTATGATATGTGCAAAGTATGACAGTCTCAGTTCAGTCATCTTGGCTTCTAGGGAGAGTTCAAGTTTCATTTGCTCCAGGACACATTTACCGTATATTCTGGCGTATAAGACGACTTTTGAGCACTAAAAAATGCCCTCCAAAATTGAGGGTCGTCTTATACTCCGGATATACTTTTGCTTCACCTGCCTACCTATCTCCTGCCTCTTCGCAAATGGAGCGAAGAGGCAGGAGATGGGACAGGGGGTGAAGCAAAGTGTTTAGCAGTTCATTCGCCCCCTCCTCTGCCTTCTCCCCCTTTGGGGAGCAATGGAAGACAGAGGAGGGGGGTGAACATTGCGGTTTACCACGGCTGCCGCTCAATCACCTCTGCAGTGGCCGAGGCAAACCGCTAGATTCGCCCTTTTCCCCCCACCTTCCTTGAAGGTGGGGAGAAGGGGCGAAAATGCCCCGTTTGGTTCCGCAGCCCCGTGTCCTCCTTCTGGGCTCCCTTCCGAAGGAAGCCCAGAATGAGGGATCGGGGCTGCAGAGCCAAACCCCTAGATTCGCCCCCTCTCCCCACCTTCCTTGAAGGTGGAGAGAAGGAGCGAAGATGCCCCATTTAACTCTGCAGCCCCGATGCCTTGCGAAGGGAGCCCAGAAGGAGGGATCGGGGCTGCAGAGCCAAACCCCTAGATTCACTCCCTCTCCCCACCTTCAAGGAAGCTGGGGAGAAGGAGTGAAGATGCCCTGTTTAACTCCACAGCCCCGATGCCTCCTTCTGGGCTCCCTTGTGAAGGGAGCCCAGAAGGAGGGATTGGGCCATGGAGCCAAACCCCTAAATTCGCTCTCTCTCCCCACCTTCAAGGACGGTGGGGAAAGAGCAAAGATGCCCCGTTTAACTCCGCAGCCCTGATGCCTCCTTCTGGGCTCCCTTCAAAAGGAGGGATCGGGGCTGTGGAGCCACCTTGAAGGTGGGGAGAGGGGGCGAATCTAGGGGTTTGTCGCGGCCGCCCCCATTTCCCCCGCCTTGGTCCCCTTCAGAAGAGCCAAGATGGAGGGAAGGGGGCTGCTGAGGCCAACTGGGCATTTTTGCCCCTTTCCTCCACCTTCAAGTCAAGTTTGACTGGAAGGTTGAAGAGAGGGGCAAACGTTGTGGCTGGCTGACTGGGAGAACCCTGCCAGCCGATCCTGTTCACTTTCCCCACTCACGAGGAGATCCCTCTGAGGAGGGAAACAAAGAGGATCAGCTGGCAAGGCTCCCCCAGCCAGTCAGCCAGCCAGCCAGCCAAATTGGGGGTTTTGCTTTTAAATTTTTTTTTAATTTTTTTGGCAGCCCATGGTATCCACAGATCTCTCCTCCAGCACCACATTTCAAATGAGTTGATTCTGTTCCTATCAGGTTTCTTCACTGTTCTGCTTTTGCAACCATACATAAAAATTGGAAATAAAATAGATTGGAAATACAATCCTGATTTTGGTATTCAATGATATATCTTGATTCTTGAGGATCTTGTCTAGTTCCTTCACAGCTGCCCTTCCAAGTCCTAGTCTTCTTCTGATTTCTTGACTGCATTCACCATTCAGATTAATGACTCAGCCAAGGTATGGAAAATCTTGAACTATTTCAATGTTTTTATTGTTTGCTTTAAAGTTACATAAATGATATGTGGTCATTATTTTTGTTTTCTTAATGTTCAACTCTAAACCTTACTTGGCACTTTCTTCCCTGACTTCCTTCAATATTTGTTTCAAGTCTTTGCTATTTTCTCCCTGTTGTATGGTGTCAATATCTTAAACTGTTGATGTTCCTTCCACCAATTTCCAATCCTCCTTCCTCTGGGTCTAATCCTGCTTTATGTATGATATGTTCAGCATACAAGTTAAAAAGATAGTGTCAGGTCCTCAGTCTGGGCTGCACCTATGTTAGCCAGAGGCTTGCCATGTGTAGCCTGGCCAGAGGCCTGCCGTAAAGGCCTTGCCAGGTTCTGTCCAAAGGCCTGACAGTAGAGAAATGGGAGCCCAAGACAGGAGGGTGAAGTACAGTTGTCCCTTCATATTTGCTGGAGTTTGGTTCCAGGACCCCCGCGGATACCAAAATCCATGAATACTCAAGTCCCATTATATGCAATGGCATAGCAAAATGGTGTCCCTTATATAAGATGGCAAAATCAAGGTTTGCTTTTTAGACTATTATTTTTTAAAGAATATTTTCATGCCATGAATTCTTAAATCCATGGATCCCAAATCCGTGGGTACAGAGGGTCAACTGAAATGGAATGCATGCCTGGCCATTTCCAGTGTAAGCTATCACTACACACCAAGGTCAGCAGATGGCCTGTGCCTGGGAATAATAAGGGAGGAGGTGGAGGTGGAATGCGGGGGAACTGGGAATCAAAGTCAAGCCTGGTTTGAAATGTTTCAGGGGGATGTGGAGGAAAACAAAAGCTGTGTTTGATACTAAAGAAGCCTGCTTGGCAGGAAAGCTTCAGATCTGTCAGAGCTGCTAGTTCACTTCTATGCCTTTGCAATAAAACATTTGAAACAATGAGTATTGTCTAAGTGATTGGAAGTCTGACTGGACCTTTACAGATTGACAGATCTGCCTTTTCCCTGTCAACAATTCCTGGTGCACCATGTCCCAGGAAAAAGCTGAGCATGAGATGGATGAGTGTTCTGGGAAGGCACCCCAGGACAAGACAATGAATGTGGGAGATGGCAGTGAGGGTGATGAAGAGACCTCCCAGGGCAAGCAGCCCAAGAGGCGGAGGGCTGCCAGCATGCAGACCCGACTTGATGCAGCTAAGGGAGCGGCGGCAGCTGCCCCATTGCTCCTAGTCACCACATATGAGGAGACGGGAGCTGTACAGAAAGAGAGATGGTCCTAGTGTCCCAATTGAGACAATTGAGCACAGGAAATGGGCAGGTGCTCACAGAGATGGGACATGAGACCTAGTGGAGCCTACAGTGTGGTGGCTCAACCCAGAGGTGACTGGGAAGCAGAACTACATGATGTCTGAGGCGAAATGCACGGGATGCAATCCTGTCTGATGGAGATTCTTAGCAAATTCGAGGGCCTGGAGAAGGGAGTTCCAAAAAGGCCACAAGGACCTGTGGCTGTGCAGGACGTTGCCCCTGTGCTGTTGGTGGTGGTGGCGGCAGTGGCGGCAGCTGGAGAAGAGGAGGAAGAAGCTGAGGAGAGCTCTGAGGAGGAAAGAGAGGGTGAGGGACCTGCTCTGACAGAACCGAGGATACCGACCACCCCTCCCCCTCCTGTGCCGAGGTGAGTGCCACGCTCACTCACCAGTCAGGGAACTGAAAGCCATGTTTGATGGGGATGCAAAGAAGTTATCCTACTTTCTAACTCAAGTGAACAGGTTCATGTGACAGTGGGAAGATGCATTCCAGACAGAAGAGGCAAAGGTTTAATATTGTTGGGCCAGCTGGAGGGGGAAGCCATGGAATGGCTGGTGGGTCTATACAACATGGACACCCGTGAGCTGGACAGCCTGGATGACTTTATGATGTCCCTAGGAGCAAGGTTCGAAGACCCGTTCTGGCAGGAGTACACACGTACAGAGCTGCAACGACTATGGCAAGGCAATCAGCCCATGGCAGAGTACATGACAGAGTTTCGCAGGCAGGTGAGCCAGGTCCAGGACTGGACCAAGGCAACTAAGATCCAATATTTCAGAGATGTGCTCAATGCAGATATCCTCGAGTGGGCTCTTCCCCAAGGTAACCCTGAGACGCTGATCAGATGGGTTCGGTTGGCCAGGAAAGTGGAAGCTATGCAGCAAAGAATAAAGTTGGCCAAGCAGCAGCAAGGGTGGGGCGGTAAGCCTGGTGGAGGCATGGCCAAGAAGCCACCATACCCGGCAGCCATCCCAACAGAGACCTAATGGGATGGCGTATGTGGATGGGATTATCCCTGAGGTGTGGCAAGGGGAACACCAGATCTCCAAGTGCTCAGAGAAGGCAACAAGTGGAGGACTGAAGGATGAGAAGTCTAAGTGGAGTGATGGGAAGCGATCACGGTGGAAACCATTGGGGAAGGCCAAGGCTGTGGTGCAAGCACTAGTGGTGAGAGACAACATAGAATCTTCATGGGAAACGGACAAGATGGATGGATACTCTTCGGGAGAAGGAGAGCTGTTGGGAAATGGACCAAGTCCGCCCTAATTTGCACCAGAGGGTGGGCTAAACCTGAAGGGAGCCAAGAATCAGTGGTGAGTGGAGGGTGAGCCCCATTTTTTGTTAGGACTAAGCTCTGGCTTGAGAGAAACAGTAGCCTCCTAAAAGTGATGGGCATGGTTGACTGTGGGTGCAATCAAGTGCTGATCCACCCTGCCCTAGTGGCAGAGTTGGGACTAGAGGCACATGAACTGAGTGCCCCAATAAAATTTACCCAAATGGACAGAGATACGATGAAGCCCCCCCCCCAGCCATGTTAATTACAGGCCCAGTGTGGATGAGAATGGGAGGCCACCAGGAAGCCATCCACTTTGTAGTAGCCCCTGCTGCTGTGCAGGCTGTGGTTCTAGGGTTAAACTGGTTGAACTATCACAACCCTGATATTGACTGGATCAAAGAGATTATAGTGTTCTCATACCTGGCCTGTATACAAGATCATTGTGCTAGGACTGCACCCAGCAGCAGAGGGGACATAGGACCCACTGAGCTGTGAGAGAGGGAAATACCAGAGAGAGCCCTGGCTGAGATTTGTTCTGTGGCCATGGTGATGGGGGAGGTGAAAGACGTACCCATTGAGTACCGCAGATGGAAAGCAGTTTTCAAAGAGACAGAGTCCATTGCGTTACCCCTCTCCCACAGAGCATTGAATTATGTGATCAAGCTGGTGCCCAGAGCCAAGTTACCTAAGTCAAAGCTGTATCAATGATGCTGGCCGAGATGGAAGCGCTAAGAGAGTTTGTGCAGAAGAATCTGGCCCAGGGATGGAAATCTGAGATTATGTACAGACTACCATGGCCTAAATGTGGTGAGTGTGTCTAATCAATACCCCTTGCTTTTGATGAAGGACATGCTTGCCTATTTGGTGAAGGGCAAAATTTTTACCAAATTAGACTTGTGGGAGGCATATTATAGAGTACAGATTAAGGAAGGGAATGAGTGGAAGACTGCTTTTAACTGTCAGTTGGGCTCATTCAAATTTCTAGTGGTGCCATTCAGTCTATTGGGCCCCCCAGGGATTTTCATCAACCTCATTAATAAAGTAGTGAGAGAGTTCCTCTACAAAGGGCTGTTAGTGTACTTGGACGATGTACTGATTTACTCTGAGGACTGTAACTCCCATGTGAAATTGGTACAGAAGGTTCTCAAGTAAGTTGGCTGAGTACCAGTTATATGCTAAACTGTCCAAATATGAATTCCATAAGACCAAATTAGATTACCTGGGTTATAGAATCTCAAGTGAAGGAATAGAAATGGACCCAGCCAAAGTGAGAGATGTACTGGAGTGGGAACCCCCCAGAAACTGAAAGCAGTTGCAGGCCTTTCTCAGGTTCAAAAATTTCTATCGCAGGTTCATAAGAGATTTTGCAGAAGTGGCCCTGCCACTTACAGACTTATTAAAGATGAAAAAGGAAAAAAAGAAAGAGAAGGGGGGAACCCCAACCAAAGCCTAAATCTTCACAGAAACTAAAATGGACTAATGAATGTCAGGCAGCTTTTGACAAGCTCAAAGCCCTGTTAATGTCTGAACCCATTCTGAGGCATCCTGACCCATCAGCCCTGTTCGTAGTACAGGTGGATGTATCTGACATAGCAATGGGGGCAGTGTTGCTACAAAAAGGACGCAGAAGGAAATTTAAGATCATGTGCTTATTTGTCCAGAAAATTTAATGAGACGGAAAGAAACTGGCCAGTGTGGGGGAAAAAGAGGAAGGGGCCATTCGAGTAGCATTACTAGTCGGGCAGCATGTGCTGGAAGGAGCCACGGAACCCTTTGAGGTGTGGACCGACCATAAGAATTTAGAAGCGTCAATGACCCCATGCAAACTAGGCTCCAAACAAATTCAGTGGGCTGATTTCTTTTACAAGTTCAACTTCCAATTAAAGTATTTCCCAGGACAGAAAAACTTCCTAGCTGACGCATTATCAAGATTGCCTCAGCATGAGAGTAAGAGGAAAGAAGTAGTAGACACGGTGTTCTTCCCCTCCCAGTTGGGCTTGACTGTCCTTACTAGAAGCCAAGCTTGAGTAGAGGCTGAACTGAAAATCTGGATCTGGGGTGGAAAGGGCATCTTGAGAAAGCTTTATCCAGGACCCTTGGTACAAAGACAATATGGCTGAACTTACACTACGGGAGGGGTTGGCCTTCAAAGGGGAAAAGATTTATGTGCCCGAGCAACTGTGGGCGAAAGTGTTGTGTCAAAGTCACAATGTAAGGATTTTGCATTTATTCTGTAGACAATTTTGGTGCCTAGAATGAGAAAAGATGTGGAAGACTATGTGAAGAGCTGCCATGTCTGTGCCACATCTAAGAGAGGCAGGGGAAAACCCCAGGGACTGTTACAACCCCTTCCAACCCCTACCAGACCTTGGGAAGTAATTAGTATGGACTTTATCATAGCATTGCTAGAGAGCAAACAAAAAACTGTAGTTTGGTTGGTCAGTGACTTATTTTTGAAGCAAGCTCATTTTGTAGCCTGTAAAACCATACCCACAGCTCAGCAATTAGTGAAACTGTACAACACATCTATAGAATAATAAGGGAGGAGGTGGAGGTGGGATGCACAGGAACTGGAAATCAAAGTCTGTGCTGCAATCTGCTCCTGGTCTTGTTTTTGCAGAGAAATGAAGCTTCTCCACTTCCAATTATATAGTCCTGCTTTGTTTCTTGATCCTAGGCCAAATTCTCCAACAACATTTGGCTGTGCTCAGTTTCCTACTTTCACATTCCAATCACCTCAGTTTCCTACTTTCACATTCCAATCACCTATGATTAATATGATTATTTAGGTGTGTGATCAATTTCCTCCTAGAGTCCACCATAGCATCTTTCAGTTTCTTCTTTTTCTGCCTCTATAATTGGAGTGTAAACTTGGATTATGGTTATATTGATGGGTTTTCCCTGAAGTCTTATTGATATAATTTGATCAGACTTTGCATTATATCCCTTGACTGCTTTTCCTACATATCTCCTCACCATTAATACCCATTCGTTTCTTCTTAGATTTTCACTTCCTGAGTCAAACACTCCACTTTAGCTCATTCACCCCAAGTATTGCAATGTTTATACATTCCATTTCTTGTTTTACAATGTATAGCTTCCCAGGATTCATGCTGCTCCTATTCCATGTTCCTGTAATATGTCTTATGCAGCTTCAGACTTTCCTTTCACATCTGGGCACATCAATAATTGAACATCATTTCAGCTTTAGCCCAGCTGCATCATTAGACACATAACTACTTGTACTTGTTCTCTGCTCTTCCCCAGTAGCTGGTTGAGTGCCTTCCAAACTGGGTCTCTCATCTTCTAGCATTATCTCTTGTTTCATTTTGTATTGTCTCACCATAGGGTTTTATGGTAAAAACAGCCAGGAGTGGTTTACCAGTGCCTCCTTGTACACAGTGCTACCAACAGTTAGCCATAAGGCCACTGCTGCTGCCTCTGAAAGATCCTCCACCAGTGTCACCTTCACTACTGCTGCTGTCCAGGAGCTGTCTAGCACATTTAGTCTGGCTCCTCAGCAAAAACCTGTTTCGTGTGGGAGACCCTACTAAGCAGCAATACTACATCAGCATAGCCTCTTGACTCACAAGAGCATGCAATCCCACCCACTGCGGAAAGTTCTCTCTGGCTTTTCTTCGCAAACGAAGATTCAGGAAGGACTCATCCCATGCTTTCTGCAAGCACGCTGATGACTAAAAAGGCCAATCAGAGATAAACAAGTCCAGTTGCAGAAAGCACAGCAGAAGGTCTCCTTCGGTGATGTTTTTGGGTTGTGATTCTTTCTGCATTGTCATTTCTCTTCAAGACTTGTTCGGTGTGAGTTCTCAAATAAGTCGGCAGTATTGTGGATAGTGCGTCTCCATGCCTCCCGATGTGAGGCCAGGGCGGACCACTGTTGGTGATCAATTTGGCCGAGCCTGAGATGTTGTTTCAGGGATTCTTTGTATCGCTTTTTTGGAGCGCCCCTCTTACGCTGACCCGTGGCGAGTTCACTGTAGAGTACTATTTTTGGGAGGCGATGGTCCTCCATCCTAGAAACGTGCCCTGCCCAGCGCAGCTGTGTTCTCAATGTTATGGCCTCAATGCTGGTGATCCCTGCTTGCTGAAGGACAGCAACATTCATCACATAGTCAGTCCAGTGTATATTTAGGATTGTGCGTAGACAGCGCTGATGAAAGTGTTCGAGGAGTCGTAGGTGGTGGCGATAGGTGACCCATGTTTCAGATCCATAAAGGAGGATAGACAGTACAATGTATAGACACACTGATTTTTGTGCTTTGCCTCAGGTGTTTATTGCTCCAGACTCTTTTGTGAAGTCTTCCAAATGCACTGTATGCCTTTGCTAATCTGTGATCGATCTCTTTGTCAATCTTGGCATCTGAGGAGATGATGCTTCCCAGGTAGGTGAACTGCTGAACCGACTTGAGCACAAATTTGCCAACGGCAATGTGGAGATGGTGGTGTTCGTCCTGTGGTGCAGGCTGGTAAAGAACTTCTGTTTTCTTCAGGTTGACTTCCAGCCCAAACAGCTCTGCAGCTGTTGTGAAGCAGGATGTTAGGCGCTGCAGAGCTGCTTCTGTGTGGGCAACAAGAGCAGCGTCATCAGCGAAAAGCAGCTCACGGACTAGAGAGTTTAGAGTCTCAGTGTGAGCCCTCAGACGGCTTAAGTTAAACAAGGTAACATCAGTACGGTAATGTATATAGATGCCGTCATCTTCTTCAAGCTCTGCCATAGCCCTTTGGAGCATCATGCTAAAGAAGATTGTAAATAAAGTTGGTGGAAGAACACAACCTGCTTCACTCCTTTAGTTATTAGAAAGGGCTCCGAAAGAACATCGCCATATCTGACTTGACCACGCTGGCTCTCGTGTAGCAAGATAATCATTTTAAGGAATTTGGGGGGACATCCTAGTCTTTCCAGGATCTGCCACAGACCTTTTCTACTCACAGTGTCAAAGGTTTTGGTGAGATAGACAAATGTTACATAGAGACCTTTGTTCTGCTCCCTACATTTTTCTTGCAGTTGTCTAAGGGCAAATACCATGTCTGTAGTACTCCTATTGGCTCTGAAGCCACATTGGCTTTCAGGGAGAAGTTCTTCTGCAACAGTAGGAACTAATCTGTTCAGGAGTATCCTTGCAAGGATTTTTCTAGCAATAGAGAGCAGTGTTATGCCTCGATAGTTTGAGCAGTCAGATTTTGCTCCTTTTTTCTTGTACAGGGTATGATGACTGCATCTCAGAGGTCTGATGGCAGTTCCCCTTTTTCCCAGCAATTCACAAGGAATTTGTGGAATTTTTCGTGGAGTGCATGACCTCTGTGCTTCCAAATTTCAGGTGGGATTCCATCAATCCCAGCTGCCTTGCCGTTTTTCATCTGCTGTATGGCCTTAAGGGTCTCTTCCAAAGTGGGAGCTATGTCCAATTCGTTTTTCATTGGTTTTTGTATCATATGTTGGATAGCTGAGCCTTGGACTACTCGGTTGACGCTAAAGAGACTTTGAAAATGTTCAGCCCATCAATTCAGGATGGAGGCTTTATCAGTAATGAATGTTTGACCATCTGTACTGTATAAGGAGCTTTGGACCTGATAAGTAGGTCTAAACACTGCTTTAAGAGCTTCATAAAATCCTCTATGATCACCCAGATCTGCACAGCGTTATGTCTTTTCTGGTATATTGATCCACCACTTGTTCTGCATGTCTCAGAGTTTTTGTTGTAGTTTACTACATGTGAGGCAGAAAGCTGTTTTTCTTACATGGCAGGTTGTCTGGGCGGGGTATGCCTGGTGAGCAGTTCTCTTCTTTGCCAACAGCTTCTGGATCTCTTGGTTGTTTTCATCAAACCAGTCTTGATTTTTCTTGTGGGAGAACCTGAGGGATTCTTCTGCAGACTGGAGGATACTGTTTTTGATATGTTGCCAAAGCACTGTAGGAAAAGGATCTGTAGGATGGTCTTCAAGTTTTGTTTGTAGATTTGCCTGGAAGTTGCCTTTCATGGTAGCTTGTTGAAGATTGTTGACTTGGAGTCTCTTCTTTAAGATGCCACCCCTCTTAGGTTTGAACTTAAGATGAAGATTTAGTTTACATCTGACGAGGTGATGATTTGTTTGGCATTCTGCACTGGGCGTCACTCGGGTATGACGGACATCATGAATGTCTCTCCGACAGACTAGAATATAGTCAATGAGGTGCCAATGTTTGGATTGGGGATGCATCCAGGTTGTCTTCAAGCTATCTTTCTGCTGAAAGAGTGTGTTTGTAATAGTCAGTTGTTGTTCTGCACAGAACTCTAGCAGGAGGCGTCTGTTATTGCAATTTCCAACACCATGCTTGCCTAAGACACCTTTCCAGGCTTCGAAGTTCTTTCCTACTCTGGCATTGAAGTCATCAAGGACAATAATTTTATCTTTTACAGGGACTTTTTATATGAGTTGACGTAGGTCTGTGTAGAATTTGTCTTTCTCTACAGGGTCAGCTTGAATAGTTGGGGCATATATACTAAAGAGAACAACATGTGGGAGGCGTAAGGAAATAATGCGATCAGAGTGTCCTGTTGGCAAGGTTTCGAGTTTGGAGGCAATGGAGTTTTTAATCATAAAGCCTACTCCTGAAAGCTGTTTTTCGGTTTTGGGTTTGCCAGACCAGTAAAGTGTGTAGCAGGCGCCATGTTCTTTAAGGCTGCCTTCCTCATGGAAGCGAACTTCACTATGAGCAGCGATGTCAATGTTAAGTCGTGATAGTTCATGGGCTATTAGGGCAGAATGACGCTCAGGTTGTCCACTATCTTCAGAGTCTCGTATGGTTCTGATGTTCTAGCATGCAAGTGTCAGTTTATTTACACCTTTGGAGGCCGGTGTGTGCCTTTGTTTCTTTGCCTTGGTTTGACCGCATCAGAAGATGCCCGTTGGCCGCGGCTAGCCAACCAGGTAGTTGGGGATGAGCTTTTGTTAGGCCACCTTTTCTAGGCCCCTCTCCATATGGAGCAAGCAGTGCTCTCCTTAAAAAGGCTGCTTGGTCGTTCAGGACGCTGCCGAACAAGACTGTCATCTCCCGGGTCAGCCTCGAGCGACCAATGTCCTGAACCGCCTGCATGCAGGGTTGGGGCTGTGGCTTCCAGTGCATCTTTACACCTGCCGTTTCATCCCTTGCCTATCGCTACAGGGCTTTTTTGGAACTGGATTTATCCTTCGAGCCTGTGCAATGGATTTTTCTGCTGAAGCGCAGCGTGCACAGAACTGGCCTCACCCTTTAAACCAAAAGTTCATCTGCCGTGGCCTTGCAAGCATGGACGTAGCAGTGAGGTCCTCAGGTTGGAGGTTTTATTAGAGTTTCCTTCTCTTAGATGGTTGACCTTACAGGGTTGGACGAGCACTATCTGCCCGGATTTGGGATTAGAGTTTTCCTTCTCCTAGGACAGTTGCCACAAGGCTAGAGAGCCCATCCTGGCCTTTGACGCTCTTTGTCAGATCCTTCGGTTTTGACCTGACTGGCATGGGAGACCCTACTGGCGGTGGGAGACCCACCGCCAGCATAGCTCAAAACATCATTAGGATACGCAAGCCTCTCTCCCACAACAACGGGGCATCAATGGAGAGGTGCGGCAAGTTAGTGTTGTGGTATTTGGCCCTGCTGTATTAATATGAAATACTTTGTTCTGTAGTGGTAGCTTTTTAACTAAACATCTGATAGAGGGTTGGAATGTGTGAGAATTTCTTTTCAACACTTAAAAGAAACCCCTAAGTGTCTACCAAATTTTAAAAAATTGTTCATATTTAGACTGGAAAGAACTTGAAGTGAGAGAAAGCACCATGTTCAGACCCTTCCACCCCGCATAGGACTGTGAGTGATTAATTCTTAAAAGTTTGCTTTTGTATATCCAACCATGTGGAGCTATGTTTGCCATCCCTTTTCTCTCATTATCATTAAGACCTACACAGAGTAGTAGACAGGTACAACATGATCCTTTCCATGCTCGGATGGTATTGGCTGTACCTATTGATTGTGGCTAATGCAAACAGGGAAGGATTTCACTTCAATTCACTTTTGAAGAATTTATCAATACTCCCAAAGTTCTTTATCAGAAAGAAAAGAACTTGACATTTTTTTAAAAAAATATCAAATGTGGGAGAAAGTGAAATGGAGACATTTCCCCATCCTCAGCTAAGGCAAATGATGTTCCACCCACCCCTCATTCTTATGATGCTCCACATGAATATGGTGCCTGCACCATCAATGGATGAGTTGCATATCTGAATGGTCCATCATCAATCTAACACCATACGCAGAACTATTTCCTCTCTCTTTGGCTTTTCTTGGCAAACGAAGATTCAGGAAGGACTCATCCTGTGCTTTCTGCAGGCGCGCTGATGACTAAAAAGGCCAATCCGAGATAAACAAGTCCAGTTGCAGAAAGCACAGCAGAAGGTCTCCTTGGGTGATGTTTCTGGGTTGTGATTCTTTCTGTGTTGCCGTTTCTCTTCAAGACTTGTTTGGCGTGAGTTCTCAAATAAGGCTGCAGCATTGTGGATAGTGCGCATCCATGCCTCCTGATGTGAGGCCATGGTGATTTACACTGATGTCACCTGATATATTCTGATATGATTCATTGAAGTAATGAAATGTAGAGATCATGTGAATACATGTGTATGTGCACATATGATAGGACTGTGAAGTAATCTTACTAAATGTCTCACTTTTGATGAGTCAGGTGACCTCAACACATCCAAACAGCTTGTTGAAAATTCACCTTCTGTGAGATTTCTTTTACCAGCACATAACAATAAATACTTTTTTCCATCAAAATGTCCATATTTTGTCTCCAATAGTTTGAATCTGTTATTAGTCCCAACAAGAATAGATCCATAGATTCAACATCAAAGTGTTGACTTACCATTCAATAACTAGTTGCAGTTAACCAATAGGATTCAGGCCATCGTCTCTGCACAAAACTGTGGATTTTCCCCCCATTTGTGAAGCAAAGCACATACACACATTCAACAAACACAGGAAGATGGGCTGACTGATAAAAAACATATATGCAAGCAACCCATCCAATGCTTCTACTATTTTAAAAAGTTTTTGCTGTTGTGTGCCTTCCAGCTGTTTCCAGCTTACAGAGACCCTAAGGCAAACCTATCACAGACTTTTCTTGGCCAGATTTGTTCAAAGGGGGTGTACCTTTGCCTTCCTCTGAGGCTAAGAGAGTGTGACTTGCCCAACGTTACCCAGTGGGTTTCTATGGCTGAGCAGGGATTTGTACCTTGGTCTCCAGAGTCATAGGACTATCAGATGCACTAAATATGGTGTCATAATGATGCCGCATAAACGTGAAAGGGCGCACATATAAGATGATGTCACCCTTTCTCATTTATGTACTGGCCAAAACCTGTACTTTATTTATTGATGGCTGAAGCCGCCAGTTGATCCCCCATGGCGCTCTACCACCAGCATCGCCAGTGTATGAAACCTCACGCCATGGTACTCACATGAATACAGCATGAATGGCCAGTCCAGCATGAACACTTCCGGGTGAGATCACAACATCCAGGTAAATGACACACTTTTTATGACTCTGCCTGGGTTACTTGGAAGTTTTTAAGTGTGTGTATGTGCTTTTAAAAAACCTTTTGTGTGTTGCTTTTGTTTTGTTTTTTAAATTTCCCGTGCAAGAGTCTTCTCACGAGAATCCATGGGATTTTGAATGGAGTTCCGTTCACTTCCTTTTCCATGGCTGGGAAGCCTTTGGATGGGAGTCAAGGTAAGGGCAGCATGGGGAGTTCTTTGCCAGCATAAAACCAGAAAAATTATGCTGGCAAAAGAACAGGCTTTTGGGGAGTGGTGTGATAAACTCCATAGTCCCATGCTCTAACCACGACACCACACTGGCTCTCCAGCGTGGCCCAGGGAGTGCCAAAAATGTAGCGAAAATGCCCCACACCACCAAAGGGTATTAAGGGACAAAAGGTTTTCCAACTTTTTGTGAAAATTAAATAGCTATACCACACTGGCTCTTGTTTTAAAAAGACCATTCAACAAAGAAACAATGAATGTAGTTATGCGGGGGGGGGGTGTTACAGAATCAATCTTGCAATTTACAAATGTGAAAAAAACAAACCCACTGAGATAAAAAAAAAGAAGACTCTCACCATCCCACAGGTGAGGAGAAAAATGTTGAGGTCTGTCCTCATGTGTAAGAACAAGACAAGCAAGGATTTGTAAACCCAATGTGCAAGGCAACCACACAGGCATATTAGATCTGATTATCATACCTTCAAGCCAAAACCACTTATCCATGAACTTTTGGCACTGAAAGGAATATAAAAACACAATACAGACAGACACGATCTAAAGTGCATATATGTATAGAATAGATCTCAACGCCCCCCTCCTCTCATACACAGCCCTCTCCATGTTTTTCCACTGCAACTTAAAGCTGGTCCTACACTGCAAGATCCCTGAACAGGAGCTAATTTGCTCTTCTGCAAGAAGTAACTTGCAGCTACTCCCTAGGCCCCTCTGCAATTACAGCTACAAATACCATCCCTCTCCATAGTTATTTCTTCCTCTTCTGGCCCTTGGCAGCTGATGCATCGCCTGCTTGCTCATCCTGCCTCCTGCTCTTTCTGTTGATCTATCAGTTCTATCATGGTTGAGGATGCAGAAACACAAGGGTTTCTTCAAGCGACAGCACATATATACCCTCTATCCCACGTGCTCGTCTTCTGCCACTGTGTAGGCTTCTTCGCATAAAGAGGGCTGCATTGTGTCTGCGCAGTGGGGATAGACTCGTGGCTCAGTCTATGGCTGTAAGGAAATGAAAAAATAGTTTTTTTTAAAATACCTCATCACTAGAGTAGCTGCTCTTTAGAATAACCACTAGTGGGCACTGGAGGGAGAATGCTTCTTGGTACAGGAACAAAAGGATTCCCTCTCTTGAATTCTTGCATTTATTGGAATCTCAGAGTTCCAGTTCTGCTCCAGAGTTCTATTCTGCTCCAGTTTTCCCGTTTGATATTCTCCAGATGTCTGCAATTGAAATACCCATCATTCCCAGCTAGTACAGCAATTAGCATTACTGGGAGTTAATAGGCCAATGGTATGTGCATTGGTATGTGTATTGGGTATTAATGGGCACTCTTGCCATTGTCCCAATATGCATCTTGGCAATTCATAGTGCCTCTGCTTCATAAAAATTACATAAGTAAAAGGCAATATAGGATTTTGGTGATCTAAAGTAATAAATGTACCGGTAATAAAAGTAATAAATGACAAAAGGTTAACAAAATACAACAATGCAGTACAAACTCATAGCAGTAGATGTGGTATATGCTATTGCAGTGGTTCTTAACTTGTGGTATGTGGACCCACAGGGGGCCACAATGTCCTCATGGGGGGGGGGGTCCGTGAAGGCTTGAAGGCTGCTCAGCCCACGTGACAGGAGCCAAGGCAAAGGCTGGCTGGCTGGCTTGGCCTGAACATTGCTCTTCAATCTCCTCCAGCCACAAATTTGCAAGAAGAAGCAGAAGAAAAGTTTTCCCTCCCCTCTAGTGCCGCTAAGGGAATGGTTAATGGAGGATATAATTGTATTATTATTATTATTATTATTATTGCCTGCTAGGGTTTTAAATATTGAATTAAGTCTTGGGGGTCCACAGCAACAGAAGATATTTAAAGGGGGTCCCTGGTAAAGAAAAGGTTAAGAGCCATTGTGCTGTTGTCTTGATTAAATTAGGTGCTGTTGTTACAATATGGTATGGTGTAATTTTGATCGAATCAGAAGGCAGGGAGGGATTTGGCTTTCATGCCTTGAAAAGTTCCTAGGAAGCACATGCAGGACTGAGACACTCTCATTTCATTTCAATAGGGTGCATGAACAGGATCATCAAAATGCAGCCTGTCATAACTTGTTAGCCCTTGCAAGCTAACATTAGCCAGGTTTTGACCAGCTAACATTTCCTGACAACAAAGAGAGTTTTAAAGTGAGGCAACTGTCACCATTGCATGGCTTGTTGGTCACTCACAAATACACTGCCTATGTTCATGTGCTAATTTATACAAACAGTGCTGTCATCTATACTATATATCCTGTGATCTTACAAATTTCTCTGAAATAATGTCATGCTGGCTCCCCAAATTTAGGAGGATTATTCCATAGCATCATAGGCAATTCTTAGAGTCATTACTGCCCTTTACTGTATATACAGTTGCCCCTCCACATTCGTGGCTTTCACTCTCGCGGTTTTGATTATTCGTGGTTTGCTCAGTAAGAACCCCATTTAAATCAGCTTCTCTCCCTCGCACGCAAGGGAGAGGAGCCAATTTAAATGGAATGCTTGCTGAGCAAGCCAGGCACTCAGTTCCCCGCTCTCCTGGGGCTTGGCTCCATTTGGGGTGGAGAGCCAAGCCCCGGGAGAGCGGGGAGTTGGTGACCTTCCTGAAGTGGGTATGGGGCTCGAGAGGTCCATAGTGCTTCATGAAGTGCGGCAGGCAGCAGGAGGGTTGGCCAGGTGGGTCGGAGGCTTTTTAGCCACCCCCACGCTTCCCCAAATGGTGATGGGACTGGAAAAGCCCCGTCGCCACTTTGGAAGGGTGGAGGGATTTGCGGGCAGGTGGGGGAGGCCTTCCTTATTTGCATTTTTTTCCCATTCATGGGGATCTCGAGACCCTAACCCCCGTGAATGAGCAGGGATGAGTATACATTAATGATTTACTGACCCTACAAACATGAATGCTGTTCTAAACATGCAGGTGAGCATTACTACTTTAAAAAATGAAGATGAACTGTTGATGCTATTCCGAATAGTCTGTTTTAAAAGTGAAGGTGAACTTCTTATACTGTTGGTTTCAGCTGCTGTGTGGAGAGTTAAATAGTTCAATACAGCACTCCAATGAACCAGCAATCCAGAAAGTCCTTAAAGATGTAGCTCAGTAGTACATACTTCATATCTTGCAAAAGGTCCCAGCTATGATCCTTCGCATATTCTGGTAGTGCTAGGAAAAGCTTCCATCTGAAATCCCAGAGACCTTCCGAAAGGCTTGAACAATACAGAGCTACCAAGACCCATGGTAAGTCTTAGCATAAGGCAGCTTCCCTTGCTGAGCACACAGAGAAAGTGCTATATAAATTTAACTACTTCTATGATTGTATATGCCAGCCACAACACTGACAGTGCTCCTGAGTATGTAGGGCATCAAGTGGTCATCATGTGCCATTCTGGAATGACTATCCCTGTCCACCATGTGGGTAGCAGCACCCACTGACACACTTCTCCTGTTCTATGTGCATTGTAGGGCCAGTACAATGTAGTGGTGTGCATGTTGGACTAGAGACCAAGGAGACTTTGGGAGACCAGGGTGCCGTTTACACGATGAAAATGTCCTGGGAAGAATTTGTGTCGATCCCTGGCAGTTTACACGTACATCGGGTTGGGTACGTGATTTTCGGAAGGGGGGCCACCTTTTATCACTCAACCTGCGGGACTTCCAGTCCCACGGTTTGTGCCAGTTTTTTAAAAAGTCACTGGAGGATTCGGAAAATCGGAAATGTAAAGAGCCTGGGACAAAATGTCTCGGTACTAGGGATGACCGGAAATGGTGACTGGGGGCGGGCTTAGAGCTCAGGGACCAGAAAAGGAGGGGTCAGTCACCCATTCAACAGATCCAGCCTCACCAGCTGAAAACAAAGGTATCCCTTCCAGCTGCACGAAGGTTGATGTGTGTGTGTGCGCGCGCGCGTGCGTACTCAATCTCCTTTTTAAATGGATTTCTACACTGCAAACCCTTCAGCTTTAACCTCTTCCTTTCTGCATGTTACAGAGAGATCGCGGTGGGCAGAGGGTCGCTCATTCATTCCCTGCCTGGATCCCCTCCCTGGTATTCCAGCCTCTGAGCGAATGAACACCCTTTAATTCCCCCTCTGTGTCTGTGCCTTTCAAAATGCCTGTCGCTGGCTTGCTGTAAGGGTTAACATTTTAAAGAGGCAAGGGGAAAACCCCCCCATGGCTTGATCTCCCTGCGTCTGAGTGAAAGATCTCAGTCTGAGCGAAAGATCTCATTTCAAAATGCCTCTGCTTAAAGCGAAAGCAATTCCAAGCCTCTACTCGGCTTGCTTTCAAAAGAAAAGGCGATGGTTTTTTTGTTCCTCCGTCTGAGGTCTTTGAAAAGTGCCTTCTGCCTCTTCTGAAAGGGTTAACATTTTAAAGAAGCGAGGGGAATACCAAATCTCTGCCCCCCTCTTCCCCCCCCCAGCCAGCCAATAGCATCGCTCGTGGCACGGAACATTAAAGGAAGTGCGTCACCGAGGTTGTGAAAACACGAGTAATCGCATCTTTGATTGACAGCCAAAAAAACAAACAAAAAAACAAAACAAAACAAAACACCTACAACCTAAAAAAACCCGGAACTTTGGACGTGTAAATATCAGTCACGGGACCACCTGGGATATCCAGATCAGTGACATAAATCATATAAACAGCGAGGGACGGATTCGTGATCACAAAATCACAGTAAGCACCGCGACAATTTCTGTCGTGTAACTGGCACCCAGGGTTCAAATCCCTGCTCAGCCATGGAAACCCACTGGGGCTGCATCTGCACTGCAGTTTGATACTGTTTTAACTATCATGGCTCAATGCTATGGAATCCTGGGATTTCTAGTTTGTTGTCACAACAGAGCTCGCTGACAGAGAAGGCTAATATCTTAAAAAACTACAGATCTCAGAATTCCATAGCATTGAGCCATGGCAGTTAAAGCAGTGTCAAACTGGATTATTTCTGCAGGGCAGATGCAGCCTGGGTGACTTTGGGAAAACCACACTCTCTCAGCTTCAGAGGAATAAATCCTCTGAATCAATCTTGCCAAGAAAACATTATGATAGGGTTGCCATAAGTTGGAGTCAGCTCAAAGGCACATAACAACAATGTGCATTGTAAAAAAAAAAAATGGAATGATTCAAAACAATGGGAGCTGTAGATGCTGCAACGATGTTTGCAGCCTATAGCTGGATGTTTCATTACTTCACTGATGGCTGACTCACCTAATGTGGATTTGGAGCCATTTCAGATCGGGGAAGATATAACACCAGGAAATCCTTATTTCCCCCTGCCCCTCTCCCTGCAAAATAGTTGTAAATAGGCCTGTGATTAAGACAGCCTCAGGAATTTGGCACTATAAATGCACACCAATCATTGAGAGGTGTTATTTCATTTTTCACATCAGCTTCTTGGTACATATACAGGAACTTGCTTTAGCTAGTAAATAGTATTCTATCCAGGCATGCAAGAATTCCAGAGCTTATCACTGCATACTAACGCAGCAGCTTAATGGACTTTAAAACTTTAACTCGCTTCCCCTCACAAAAAATTCCATGAGGTTTGGCTCTCTTTTCTCCAGGACTTTATAGATGGTAAACTGTGGCAAAGAGAGGGAGGGAAGGGAGACAGAGAGAGAGCCTTATCTAAGGCCATTTAGTGAAGAGTAGAATTCCTCTCAAGGACTATATAGCTGATTATTTTAAAGGAAATCTCCTAAAAAATAGTGAGCTGTATACAAGTATACCCCAGTTAATGAAGTAAATGTGTTCTTGGGCATTATGTCTGTAATCAAAAATTTAGTACCAGAGGCAGAAATAACATGGAAAGAATTGGGATAGCTTCTTACACCAGGAAAGAAAAAAAAGAAGAGTTCCAATTTGTTTCAACAAACTTTGTATTTAAAACTAACAATGTGCGCATGTGAAATGAAACAACCAGGTCAGCTGAGCCTTGCATAAATAAAGAAACCATTTTGAAACTTCTAGAGATCACTTGACAGCTTCTTCCAAAATATATCTAGGGTGGGTTTTTTTTTTCTTTCCCCAGCCTTCACTTTTCTTATGATTTTCATTTTAATGGCCAAACTTAGAGCTCTATGGTGTTGTTTTTTTAACACACTGGGAGCGGGTGAGGCTGGTGGGGCAGATTTATCCATTTCCCAGTTTTCTCTCTGTTTTGGTATTCACGCATACTGCGTAAGGGATCTTGGAGTCAGCTGCTGTTGACATTGCTTATTGCAAACAGGCACACACAGCTACAGTAGGATTGATTACAGTAAAATCCTGCTCTTTCCCAGCTCTAAGCTTTATTGCATTATTTATTGCCGATGTGCTACTATAACCTGATACTGAAAGTCTGTGTTTCTCCATCCCTCTTATGCTCTCCAAAAACCCTTCCAGCTAGACAGAAGAAAAGGAGCAAAAGCAGGGAGAGGTTGGCAGGAGTGAAAAGACTTTGGGGCTTACTGCATGAGGGAAGATAAGCAGAAGTAAAGCCCAAGAGTAGCACCTCCTGGCTAGCCTTACCTCACGATGTCGGCGTGTTTCAGCTATTCTCCTGTTCTGGTCTTTTTGCTAACTGGAAAAGTCTTTTTGCTAAAAGACCCATGTTTATCACCAAGCCCCACAGGACCAAAATGGGAGAACAGCTGAAACATGTCAATGTCATGCGACAAGGCAAGGTGGGACGTGCAACTCTTGGGGCTTGGTTACACGGTGAAAAGAAACCGTGAAGAATTCGCCAAGATTCCTAATTGTTTACATGCATTGCACAGCAAAGTCGCCTCTTTCAGAAGGAGGGGGGCACAAAAACCCATTAGTAACGCAAGAAAGGATTTCAGGACTTTCCCCAACTTTTTTGAAAAGTAGCGCATTTTCGATAGTCTGAACAAGCATTACACTACGTGCTGTGTGAATTACCAGCAATCTTTCAGATACTTTCACAGCAGAGCTTTGCCATGATTGGTTGAACTCACCAGGGAGGGGTTTGGACAAGGAGGGGATGGAGGAAAGATCCATCCACTGTTGTTTCCAGCCACGGAAAAGACTATGAGTGCTAGCCTTGTGTGTGTGTGTCTTTCCTTCTCTCCCTCCCTCCTTGCTATCTTGTGCTTAGCTGCTGCGATCTGAAGAATTCCAAGCTAGCCTTTTCCAGTCTCTCTTGTGTGTGTGTGAATGTTAGTCTCAGGCATTCCTGTGGTAATCAGAGGATGTGCTTGGGAGGCCACATCCCCGCCTCAGTCTGTGTGTGAATATCAAAGCAGCAAACTAAACCGATAGACCAATTAAGCAATAATTCATGTGAACAATGCAGTACTGCTGCGAAACAGTGATACAGCGCAAATTACCGCAATAAAAACTGTTGTGTAACTGAAGCCTTGGGCTTCCCTTCTGCTTCCTTTTCTTCATGGGTAAGCCCCTGTGTGAAAAGGAACTTCTTTGTCAGAGCTTTCATTAACCAATGTGTGCCTATAGTCCTTGCAAAGTCCTTTAGGAAATGGTCTAAGTAACATAACTGAATACTGTGTCCACAGTCCTTCCCAAGAGGTCTGGCTTGAGGTTTGACCTCTTGAGGTTGTCTGGCAGGTTAAACAACATCAAACCCCTTCCTGGCAGTAGGTTTACCTGGTCATGAAGGCTGGCCTTGGGACACTGTCTCCTATGCTAAGTTTTCTACAACATGCCAGAGTGCTCATTACATTCTTTAGTTTTACGTGTGGTGTTTAAATGAACAGGCCATAATTCAAAATTTCTGGTTGTGGCATGCAGAGGAATCCAGTACTTCCATACATCTACTACACTCCCCTCCCCAAGCTACATACCTGTCTGTATGCTGGATGCCTCCCCACTCCTGCCGTGACCAATCACAAATCTCTGAAGGAGAAAAATTGCCCTTGAAACCATAGGAAGCAGAAACAGGAAAGAACCCCACAGAATCCACAGAAGTAACAAGAAACAGGGCTCAAGATTAGAATTGTCAGATCTCAGGACCTGGCCCCAAATCTCCAGATTTCATGGGCCATTTCCAGGTGAGAGAAGAGGGTGCAGATTCTGCAGCAATGGGGTCTCAGCTCCAAGTGAGAGGAAATGGCTGTATTCAAATCTCCAACTCAGCTCCTAGAGCAGCTGCTTGCTACAATTTGCATGGCTTCATTGATTTGTTGCTGCAACTTGCAGAGACTTTCCAGGAAGTCTCTATATATATTTAGCTTCCTCCTTCCTTCCCAGTCATTGAGATGCCAGGGCTCACTCTGCTCTGCTCTACATACATCTTTTTGGCTAGAAGTAAATAGGCTAGATTAAATGTTCCTTTTCTCATCTCCACAAGTAAGTGAGAATGAATAACCCCCGTATGTTACCTTGATCTGGGACCAGCCCCTTTAGCTAAAATTTTGGTCTTAATTTCCAAACATGAAAATGCGTTTCCTCCCTCCCTCTCCCCCTTCTCTGTACGTGTGTGTGTGTGTGCGGGCATATGTTTGCATGACAAGATGTGAACTCCTGTGGTTGGTACTTAGTGTATAACATTTAATGACATCACTGGCTGTCTCAGGGCCTGAGATGAGCCTGAACTGGCAACCCTACTCAAAATGCTCAACCTCCCCACCCACCCAAAAAACCCACCCTGGTTGTTTTATTAGGTGGGAAAACCCAACATACTCCAGCCTCTTAAGGTCTTCTTCAGCAGGCTGTATAAAATCATAAAAGGACAACTCATACATTCATAATATGACATTACACACAATCATTATTACATTTGTACATTGCCTGTGGCCTGTATATACCTATTTAGAATCAAACTTCAGACATTTCTAAACCAGGAACTCTCAAACCATTTACTGGATGAGTGAAAGCATGAGAGCAAAAACAGAAGATTATCCATATCTTATAAGCAGATGGTAGAAAAATATATAGATAAAATTCAAGGTCATGTGGCTCCATCTAGGCTAAAGGGGGAAAGACCATCAGAAAACTCTGAAAGATTTTACAAGTGTGGAGGTCAAGATCTTGTTCAGGCCCCTAGAGACCAAAGATTTTAATTTTACAATCCATTCCACCTGATTACCCCACCCCACCCCCACAGACACACATAGAATCATCTCATCAAGAGTGTTCACTTTCTCTGTTGCCCAAAATCTGAGTTTTGTCGCAGTATGCTGTTGTTTCAAGAAGCCTGAACGGTACAAACAGGATGAACAGTGGCTTTTCTGCTAATAAAACAACCATCTTATGATGTTGTCTTGTTTCTTCCTTGAAACCATAGATCTATCTCAGTGAATCATGGCCTGGTTTTAGAAATCCTTTGAAAAAGCCCTAGTGCAGATGCAAAAAACTGCTACAAACAGCTCCCCCAAAAATGGAACAAGTGGATGTAGAGGTGACAACAGCTGAAAAAACCTGGAAAAACTCAAGGAACCTTATCATAAGAAGACAAGCTTCTTTAAAGGCAGCTCTTGTAAAAAATTTCTTTAGTTAAACTACAAATCCCATGTTCTGTTAAAAGCACAGCTTGAAAAGTTCTTTTTTTTAAAAAAAAAGAGCTGGGAAAAAGTTTGGTTCCCCACCCCCTCCGCCCAGGTAATTACAGCATAGTTTGTAAAATTTTCTTTGGCTGGATTACAGCCCCAAGGTTTCCTTAAAAACAGTGTTTACAAAGTTATTAAAGAAAGCCAAGAAAAGTTTGTTTTCTGTTGAAGGAAGATTTTGGAAAACTTAATTTCCAACCAGAGAAATATTTTCTAATTTGCATTAGACTTGGTTTAATTATTTAAATGACATTCTCTGAGCAATGGAGTTGATTCACGTATCATGCTTAATGATATCTCTAGAGGCTGCCCTTAGCTCTCAGGTCTTGGTCCTAAGTCTCAGGGTGTAGAATGCTCCACTCTGGCAACCCTCCTTGTGATAGAACTGACAGTGGTTGAATCTACACCTGAAAAATAATTCAGCTCCAGTGCACAGTATCCTGCCTCAGTTTGGCCCTGTTAATGCCATACTCATTCATTTCAATCCAAACTCAAATTGGTCTTGAAAGCCACACATTTCTCCCATCCAAAGTCACATAGGTACAAAAGGCTGTTTCTTCAATATATCATGTGTTGACTGTATCAGATTATTTTAGGTCACATGGCCACAGCAGCCACGGGACTTCCCCCCCCCCAGCATGTAACATACATGCCCCAGTGAGCAGAGAATCTCAGGCCTTCAGATATTGAAATATGCAGTTATCCACATACATACACTTAATATAAATAGGTTTAGATGTGTGAACCTATCCAAGACATCTTTACTAGAACCCAGGATTAAATTCCCATTGAGTTTTATAAAATGTAATGCACACACACACACACACACCAGTGAATCTCAGACCTTTGGATATTCAAATATGTGGCTATCTGCATACATACGGTGAACATTTTAAAATGGTGACACCATGCTTGCTGGATGAGGATGCCAAGGTAACCACCCACCAACAACCTGTCCCATCCTCCAACCACCCCACCCCCTGATTCTACTGTGATCCTGATGTGGGGCGTAGTACCCATGTTGTAAAAAAACATAATTTCTACAAACTGCAGAGTAAACATGGTGTTGTTTTTTTTTAAAAATTACATTTAAGCCCTCAGGCATAGAAAAGAAATGCTTTCACTTTGAAACCAGAGGGATGTCATGTGTTCAAACAGCACCAGGATCAATGTAAGGATGAATTGTTTTGCATGTGTGGATTCAGCCTATATTTTTATCTCTCTGTGTGTACATGCCTTCAAGTTGCCTGTCGACTTACGGTAACCCCATGAATTTCATAAGGTTTTCTTAAGCAAGGGATACTCAGAGATGGCTTGCCCAGTTCCTTTCTCTGAAACACAGCCTTCTGCACCTGGGATTCCTTGGCAGTCTCCCATCCAAGTATTTCTAGGGAATCTTTATTTTGTCATGTTCTAATCTATAATTCTTTGAAGGACATTGTATAGGGTAAAAGCGTCTCCATCATATCTGTTAAATTTATCAAATTTAATGAAACACTTAAATCGAAAGAGACAGGAGTGGTGAACAATTCTGAAAAAGATCAGCTCTGGCATATATACAGATGGTGGGTGCACATCTGGTACATGGTGGGTGTATATCTGGTAGATGATACCGTATGGATTATGCAGAGAACTAACTAACAGAGTGTGGTATTTTTCTAAAGGGGTTCTGCATTTTACCACTTTGAATTCTCCAGATTTCTTTTTATGAGACCAGTTTATCAGCTCTGTGGATGTAATCACACTTAAAATGACATGGAATAATTTAGTGTACAGTAGGACTCCCCTATCCACTGATTCATTATCCACTGATTCAGTTATCCATGGGACACAAAACAGCACACCTACCATAACGTCTTCCTAGAAAAAGTGTCCCCCCTAGCCATTTTCTAGGTCCTCCAAGGCAACTCTATGGTATTTTAAACCAGAAGTCCCCTTATTTTCAATGATGTTCACTATTATCCATGGTTTTTGATATCCACAGGGTCCCCCAGAACCAATCCCCAGCAGATACGGGGATCCTACTGTAATGACTACAATTCCCAACAGCTCCTGCTTTTGCATTGCACTGTAACATAGAAAGGCAGTTGACTTTTATGTACGTATGTGGAGATGGAAGGTTAAAATCTAGAAAACAGTGAAGAAAACACAAAGGGAGATGGGCAGCCAGTCTAGATGAACCATTGCATTCATGAGCACCTCACTCCTATCTGTTTTTTAAATTGTATTTTAAAAATAAAGTGCATGGTAGGATAACAATCAGGATCAAGACCACGGTTCACAGGAAAGAACTCTTTCCTTTTGTGCTTTGACTTCTCTGAAGCTGCCATTTCCCCCTAAGTGGGAAGCTTCCCTCAGAGCCAACAAAATCAATACACCTGATACATTATCTAGTTTGGGCCTGCAAGAGGACTTACAGACCAGCTGCAGATCTGTGAGGGCTGGTGAATGGCGAAATTGAAGCAGAGTTTGGAAAGTTTTATGAATAATGTATATACTGTATAGCTATAGTAAAACCATCCCAAGGGAGACAGCATGGTGCCTTGATCTGAGTGTTGGACTAAGTTTCCGGGGGGTGGGTAGGGTTCAATCCCTGCTCAGCCCTAAAAACCCATAGGGTTGCCTTGGGGAATTCCCGCTCTTCCAGCCCAAGAAGAAAGCAATGGCAAACCTCCTCTGAATACATCTTGTCCCCCAAAACATACGATGTGGTCGCCATAAACCAGCAGATAACAACAACAACAAAAATATACAACTGAGTGATAGCAGGGTGATGCTCATCATCCCAAAGCATCATCCTACCACTGCTCATTTATGGATGGATTCTACATACCATATCATCAGTCTTTCTTAAATTTCCAAGTTCTGAACAGAGGTGGTGGGAGGTGGAAAAGAGAACCATTATTAACAGATTGTTAACAAAGATAACTGTTGGCCTACTGCCCAGACAGAATGACCAGTGAAAGTACTGGAACAGAAAGGACCTAGGACTTTATCAGATGCACTAAATATGGCATCATAATGATGCTACATAAACGCAAAAGGGTGCACATATCACACAACATCGCCCTTTTGTGTTTATGTCCTGCCCAAAACCTGTGCCTTTTTATTGATGGCTGAAGCTGTCAATTGATCCCCCATGGTGCTTTAGTGAGTTGCCGGCATGTGAAGCCTCACTCCATTTAACTCACGTGAATGCAGCATCAGTGGCTGGTCCAGTGTGAACACTTCCAGGTGAGATCGCGACATCCAGGGAGGTGACATGCTTTTTATGACCCTCCCTGGGTTACTTGTAAATTTAAAAGTGTGTTCCTGTGCTTTAAAAAAACTTTTCCTGTGTTTATTTTGTTTTGTTTTTAAAATTTTCTGTTCAATGAAGTCTTGCAGGATTTCAAAGGAGGAAGTGAACAGAGCTCCGTTAACTTCCTCTTCCATTGTTAGGGAAGCCTTTGTCAGGATTAGAGGTAAGTGTGGTGAGGGGCATTCTTTTGCTGGCATAAAAATGGTTTGTTTTTTTTTTATGCCAGCAAAAGAATGTTTTAAGGGGCACAACTGATAAAGTCCGTAATACTTTGCTGAACTTGTACAATTTTCCTTCTAAAGTGGCTGCTGTAGAAACCTGGTTACATGCTCAAATTCTTTTGAATCCAGTATTATTTGCCAGTCTTTGTTGTACAAAACCTATTAAAGCACCCATTGTTTGCCAACTGTGTGTTAGTGCAATTGCCACAATTCACCAGAGATAGAATTGGTTAGCCCTGAAATGCCTTCAGTGCTTGCACCCAACCCTGGTTGCTCAGGTGCATGGCTGATGCATATGGCAATCTGTATTTCTTCTTACAATTTTGCTCTTGCTTTCTTTCTAGCCATTGCCCAGCTTCAAAGCTGGCTCAATAAGATGCCTCTTTCCTCCCATAGCTGCATGATGAGTACTGGAGAGCAGCAACACAGCACAAACCTCAAACTTCTCATTAGTGTTCAGAGGCTCAAGAGGAATTAACATGACTGATTCCTTGAGTCCCACTCCAAATGACAAACCCTGATGGCTGTATAATTTGGATCTTGCTTCTTCCAAGACTCTGACATAGACAGAACTTCAGGACTTAAGACAAGCATTCTAAGGGGAGGCTAAAACTAATGGCTGACATTTTGAGCACACGTGTACATATATCAAGATTATCCCAGAAGAATATGTCAGAGAACAGAAGAAAGTAGTTTTTCCATATTAACAGTGGCGTTAACTTTCTGTACTACATCATTTCCCGTAGGCACCTCTGAACTCTGGAAATTTTTCAGGTAGCCTGCTGTGTCTCTAAAAGCAATTTGCATCTTGGAGTTTTTTTTTTTTTTTAAGTGATAAGAAAATTATGGCAATCTTATAGAACCTCATCAGGCCATGTCAGAAACAGAGCAAAATTAAGCATGCTTCTCATTTGACAAAGAGCTTGAGGTTTAAATATGAAAGCTTTATGTGACTTGCCAGAAAATATGCTCACTCGTGGCCAAATAATGCTATCCAATTCAAGTGTGTATTGCCTTTGGGTTTCACATTTGCTCTTAGTGAATTACATATGTTTATGGTGTATGTGTGTGGGAAATCCCAGGAAGAAAAATGTGTGCCTGCCCACTTTCATCCTACTAACAGAAAAATGCACATGTTGTGCTGAGTAACAATGAAGTTGCTAAGAACAACAAAACAATCCACCAAAATCTTCCAGCTTCAACCTCTGTGTTTGTATATGTTCTTTTAAGTTGCCTGTCAACTTATGGCAACTTCAATAATGAGAGTGAAATCCTAAACAGGCTTCCAGATAGTAAGCCCTGTTAAGCAAACTGGTACTTATGTCCTTAAAAATAAATAAATAAATAATAAAAAAAGCTTCTTTGGATCAGACTGCAATATACCCTGTCTTGCCTCCATCTTAGAGCTCTGCAGTTCCTTATGACACATGGCAATTTCCCCATTATGCCCCTGGGCAGTCCGTGCCACCCTTGGGGCAGATATGGGGCTGAGATGGGGGGAAGGCAGGGCAGGGCCTGATACACTGTTATAAGATAATATCTGTTTTTCTCTGTTTCCACCAGGAAGGAATGGATCGGGCCCTGTGAGACTGCAGGAGCCCGTCCTGGTAGGCTGGCCCTTTGCTGCAGCTGCCGATCTGCCTTGCTCTCCCAAAAGACAAGGAGTCCCTCAGCATGTGATCAAGGATGGTCACATGTAGGGGGCCATGGTTACATGTTGCAGGCTGGCTTCCTGCCTTCCAAGACAGCAACGAAGATGGCAGCGGCGGTGGCTGCAGTGACGGGACAGTGTGCCTGTCTGGACCCTGGCCCACTTGGAGGCAGTAAAGGGGTGTGTGACAGGGGGTGTTTCTTCCAATATTCAGGTCCTAAGCCATTTAGCTAACATATAACTAAGGTGGTGCCAAAACAACACGCCTGGTTTCGATTACTGAAGTGCCAAAATAACACACTTGGCTTCAATTACTCTGCATCTAATATGGGGTAGGAGAAGGCCCAATTTACCTCAGATAATAAAATATCTTGGGCTAGACCTGTCCAAGTTAGACCCGTGCTTGCAGGATGACTTCTTACCTGAAATATATCAGATCTGCTTGTTCAGCATTTTTACAAACATTGCAAACCTTCCCCACTTCCTTCTGACAGACCTTCTGCCTGTCAGTTAATTAGGAAATGCATGAGAACCTATAACTTGGAGTCGTTATTCAACTGGTTCATAGAACATGCTGTGTGTGTATGGCCTTTAAGTTGCCTGTCAACTTACTGCGACCCCATCCATTTCATAGGGTTTTCTTAGGCAAGAAATGCTCAGAGGTGTATTTGCCGGTTTCTTCCTCTGAAATATAGGCTATAGCCCCTGGTGTTCACTGGTGGTCTTTCGTCTAAGTATTAAGCAGGGCTGATCCTGTTTCGCTTCCAAGATCAGATAGGATCTGGGGCTTTTAGGGTATTTCTAGCACTTGTGTAGTCAGCAAACAGCATAGTTTTAAAATGTTTTCCGCCATTCATGTGACAGAAATGATAGTTGCTGAGTTAGTTATCTAAACTGAAGCACCCCCAGCAGCGATTCAGCATTGTAAAAAACTATTTTTTCTGAGTGTTCATTGCCATAACTCTCCAAAAGCATGTATCCCTTTTACAGTGTAGAATTGCAATTGGTTTTTTGGTATTTCAAAGAAAGAAAGAAAAAAGAAAAAGGTAGAAAGTATAGCTGTGCCTAACAATAAAAGTAAGAAGCAATTCAACACTAAAATACTAACATCTCTGGACTTTTTTGGATGGCGATTTGTAACACGAGAAGGCTTGTCCCTCTTGCAAGACTGCTGCGCGGCAGGGGGGCTGTTTCGGATGACGCTGTCCCCCTGCCGATACTGTTCTGGAAGAGCTGGGAGGCTGCAGCGCCATATTTGGCCATTTCCTAATCACGGAAGTTGACTGTGATGAGAAAATAGCCAAATATGGCACTGCAGCCTCCCAGCTGTTCCAGAACAGTATCGGCAGGGGAACAGCATAATCCAAAACGCCCCCCCTGCCACGCAGCAGCCTTGCAAGAGGGACAAGTCTTCTTGCATTACAAATCGTCGTCCAAAAAAGTCCTCAATAAGAATATCACACTTTGGAGCCTCATAAGAATTCTTCTGATGGCTAAGGCCTTAAACAACAAGGAGCATTCATCCCCCATTATGATTTCAGAAATCAGATTTCTTTACTTAACGAATTATGTGCTGGAAATATCACCGGAAGCAATGATACGTTTGCACTAACAGTGTTACAAATGTGTGTGTATTAAGATATTATATACAATACAGGTAGTACATATGGTCTGATATATTGGTCTCGTGCCTAAATACCCTAAAGGCACCAGATCCTGTCTGGTCTTGGAAGCTAAGCAGGGTCATCCCTGATTAGTACTTGGATGGGAGACTGCCAACAAATACCAGGTGCTGCAGGTTATATTTTGGAGGAAGGAACTGGCAAAACCACCTACGACTATTCCTTGTCTAAGAAAATGCTATGAAATTCATGGGGTTGGCCTAAGTTGACAGGCAGCCTGAAGGCACATGCATACACACACACACACACACACACACACACTTTCTATAAAGACAACCAGGCCTGTTTCACTGATTTTAGGTGCTACACAAACTGCTGTCTACTGAAGTTTGCTTTGAAGTAGTTTTGGCATTAAGTTTTGTTCCATATAATCTGTGAAAAATCTGAATGAAGTTGGGTAATCAGTTTATTCTTGGAACTTGGAACATTTTTGGAACTATGGAATTCCACTTGTCCAATGAACATTTATCCATTGAGAATCTTGAGACCAAAGCATGCTGAGAGTCACTGGCCTAAATAAAATTCATTAGAACCCATGGGCTCTAATTGAAATTACAGGTTGCCCTCCATATCCGTGGAAGTTTGGTTCCTGGATTTATCATTGATACCAGAAATGTGGATAATAACAAGGACTCTGAGTATCAACATACCATAGAGTTGCATTGGAGGACCTAGTGATTCCTAGAGAGTGCACCTCTCTATGGGCATTTTCCAGCGTGACTCTATGTTATGTGTCCCTATTTTTTCAGCTGCAGATAATTGAAAGCACCAATATTGGTTTCACAGATACAGGGGACGACCTAAATACCAGATTTGTAACAAAATGGATACAGATAAAGTACAGAACATTGACATTTTGTCCGGAAGTATATGTGAGGTAACTTTAGAATCTAGAAACTCCAGGAGGAGGAGGAGACAACTGATAGTTTTATATATCTAGTTCATGAATATCATAACATTTTACAGATTTCTAGTTTGTAGTGCTATGTATACCTCTATGACTTAATCAATGGATTAAGTTGGACTTACTTCTGAGTAGATGTGCAGAGGATTGTGTTGGTTTATAACTGTAAAAATACATTTGCACAGTGTAAAACCTCAACAAAGTTTTTGTTAAGCATCATTAACAGACAAATGATCTTATTTATTTAAAATCTAATTTATTAATCATTATATACATATTTAAAACATTCATAGCTCACCTTTTTATCTCATTTGCAAGATATCCAAGGCACAGTCATACTTACAGAAATTGTTCTTTGGGCACTTTGAGCAACTTGCAAAAAGAAACATTATAATTTTATAAAAAGCTATCTTCTTTCTATTATTTTCTCTTTGTCAAGTCTCTTAGTACACAATATTCCTTATAATACAGTACTAGTAGTACAAACTGGGGACATGTCTAAACATGATGGTATACTGTAAGTGGGTGTGCATTTTCACCCATTCACAGCGACGCTGTTTTGTCTCCTCCATTTTTTCACCTATTCAAATCCATTCCTACCTATTCGAATAGAGTGTCCACATGCTCTGATAAAGGGCAATAGAGTGAAAATATGCAGCGATGCAAATTTGGACATCCACACGTGTGAAAATGTGCATCTATGCACATTTTCCAGGAAACTTCAGGGGAAATTGCAAATCCTTTTATTGCATGGTTTGTGGAGTTTTAGCCCCCTTCCTTCTGAATACCGCGAATCTCATTCAGATCGTGTTGGGACACACCATATTCTCTGCAAATTCTATGAGGAGTATTTTCATTGTCTGGATAACCCTGGGTTAATAAAAAAGACATCCCAGTGTCTCTCAATGTTGCAGCATATCTTGATTTAAAAGATCTTGGCCAGAATCCAGCACTGTACTTTTACCAGCATCAACAGTCCCCATCCCTCTACAGTCCTCTGGGCTAAAATAGTTTTGATGGGCTGGAAAATCCTCTGGAGCAGTATTTTTGGTGCACCATTATTTGAACAGCAGCAGGAGTGAATGAGGCAGGCAGTGAGGAGGGATATAACCAGGCCGTTCCCATCCTAGCTGCAAAACTGCCAGCACTTGAACTCCTCTGTCATTTAGCAAAGGCATATAACCCTAAAGGTAACTTTACAATTACAGTTCCTCCACAAACCAGTGAAATTAGTCTTCCTAAAGTTGCAATTGTAATGTAAGGAATACTGTACCTTTGTTATTGAAAAATTAGTGATTTGCAAATAGCCACTTGTTAGAAATTCAGTGCTTCTAAGCTCTGCCAAAAAGTACAAAAAGGTTAGCATCCATCCTGCAGAAGATAAAATACAAAATACTTGCCTAGTATTGTTTCTAGACACAGAGTGAAAGAAATTGTATAGTTGTTGGTATAGAAAGGCACACAGCAGTTGACTTCCAACCCTATATGTGCTAACTTTGAAGTAGCTCTGATTGGATCCAGTCGTAATTACTTCCAAGTGTTACTTCCAAGAGTCTCCTTCTTTGGAGGTTTTTAAACAGAGGCTGGATGGCCACCTGTCGGGAATGCTTTGATTGGGTACTCCTGCACAGCAGGGGTTGGACTAGATGACCCTTATGGTCTATCCCAACTCTATGATTCTATGATTCTATGAAACATGCAAAAAAATTAGGCTATAAGTGAACTGCCCTGCTGCTGGCGCCACCACCACCACCACCACCATCACCACCACCATTGTTGTTATTTTCTGCAGAAAGCATGTAATTAAATTAATCTGAAACATGCCTCCAACCCCTTGGGTCTCTCTAACCCAATAGCAAACAGACTTTTTATAATAAGCACACAAACATTCTTACAATATTCCCTGTATTCTTCCTATGTATGGTCATTGTAATTAACTTTTAACAGATACACTTAGGACTTTTTCAGACACTGAAAAATAACGCAAGCAGCCTCGTCACATTGCGAAGCTGCTGCGCTGCAAAGCATCAGTTTCGGATGATGCTCGCCCCTTCTGGTACTGTTGCGGTACCGCGGGGAGAGTTGAGCGTCCTATTTCGTTGATTTTTACTCACGAAAGTTGATCGTGAGTAAAAATCAATGAAATACGACGCTCAACTCTCCCCGTGGTACTGCAACAGTACCGGAAGGGGCGAGCATCATCCGAAACTGACACTTTGCAGTGCAGCAGCCTCACAACGCGACGAGGCTGCTTGCGTTATTTTTCAGCGTCCGAAAAAGTCCTTAAATGGCAAGCCCATGATGTTGCTTTAACAGATAACTTTTGAAAAGGAAAGCTCTTCCATTGTCTCTGGGGGTGGGGGGCAGGTGTGTGCAAGAAGAACCAACTTTTGTTGTCCATGCAAAACAGGATATTATTCATCCATAACATTTGTCTCCTTCAGACCTCTGTTCCAACTTGGAAAATGGCCTCCTGTTACAACCGGAGCCGGGACTGCAGCAAACCTTCTTCCCTGTTATATTATGAGCCAGTGTGAGCTCAAGAAAAGAATTCACTGCTCAAGGCCAAATAGCTTCAAAGCGAACAATCCTCCAGAGTCAGTGTGAAAGTGTTGAAACTGTCAATGTCAACTTACACCATGCATAGTGAGTGTAAAACTTCAATAATGACATCATGGAGGAAAGGACAAAGGGCAGACACTACACAGGAAAAGTGCCAATGCTCTTCAAATCTTTGAAACCTTGGAGGATTTATCTGGCCTAACACTTCTACACATCGTCATTTGGGTCTTAGGCTGTACTGATTAAGGATTTAGCTTATTCAAAGGCTTGCTCTGATAGGGAGGATGACAAGTTTTCAGCAGTTCTATTGGATTCCATTAGCTTACACTTTAAAAAGAAAACACAGGAACTTGATCTCTTCCTGGCTTTTTCCCTCTGCTTTCTTGTCGATGCTGTGGTAGGGGTTTTCAACTCTGTTTCTCTGTGTTTTTTTGTTTTGGTTTGTTCATCCTCTTTGTCTTCTCCCCTCCCTCCCTCTTTTTCTCTTTTCCTCTCTCTTTTTTATATAACATTTGGGGCGAAGTAGCAAATGGGTTTTGCAGCACTTAGCCTCTCCAGTCTCGGAACAGGGGATCCCAGCAGAGTTAAATAAATTCCTCAGCAATCTCCTACGGTTCTGCCCAAGCTCACTTGCTTGCTTTTGGCCTCATCAGGGCAGCCAAAGATATGGCTTTTATGAATCTATGTGGACATGGTTCAAAAAGGCAAAGTTCACCTAATCACAACCAAGGCTGGAAACAATTTTTAAAAATACAATGGCCATATGTGCACTGGAATGTGAGTTTATTAATTTGGAGACAAATCCCTGCAAAATCAAACATTTTAGGGGTGCTAAAATCCAGACTGAAGCCAAGTGTTTCTTGTTTCTTTTTTGGCATTTGGCAATGCACTGGATTCTGGAGCAGTAAGGTCTACTTCTTCTCCATTCTTTCTCCCTCATGATAGCTAGTACAACAGTTCCCAATAGCTATCTATACCAGTGGTTCTTACCAGTGGTTCCAGGGACCCCCAGGGATCCATGATGTCCTCATGGGGGTCCACAAAGGCTTGAAGGCTACTTTGCCCACCTCCTCTCTGCAGTGGAGTGGCCACGTGACAGGATCCAATGCAAAGGCTGGCTGGCTGGCTTGGCCTGCCTATTGTCATTCAATCCACACCAGCCACAAATTTGCAGGAAGAAGCAGGAGAAAGTGTTCTCTCCCTCTCTAGTACCTTTGAGGGAAGGCTTAATGGGTAGTGTAACTGTATTATTATTATCATCATGTATTATTATTATCATCATGTATTATTATTATTATTATTATTATTCGTAGTAGTATTATTATTTATGGGTCTGAAACATGGGTCAGCTATTACCAACACTTACGACTCCTCGAACACTTTCATCAGCACTGTATACGCACAATCCTAAATATACACTGGACTGACTATGTGACGAATCTTGCTGTCCTTGAGCAAGCAGGGATCACCAGCATTGAGGCCATGATATTGAGAACACAGCTGCACTGGGCAGGGCACATTTCTAGGATGGAGGACCATCGCTTCCCAAAAATAGTACTCTACGGTGAACTCACCACGGGTCAGCGTAAGAGGGGCGCTCCAAAAAAGCGATACAAGGACTCCCTGAAGCAACATCTCAGGCTCGGCCAAATTGATCACCAACAATGGTCCGCCCTGGCCTCACACCGGGAGGCATGGAGACGCACTATCCACAATGCTGCAGCCTTATATGAGAACTACGCCGAACAAGTCTTGAAGAGAAATGACAACGCAGAAAGAATCACAACCCAGAAACATCACCCAAGGAGACCTTCTGCTGTGCTTCTGCAACCGGACTTGTTTATCTCTGATTGGCCTTTTTAGTCATCAGCGCGCTTGCAGAAAGTGCAGGATGAGTCCTTCCTGAATCTTCGTTTGCGAAGAAAAGCCAGAGATGATGATGATGATGATCATCATCATCATCATCACGGTTTTAAATCTTGAGTTAAGTCTTTCTATACTGCTTATCAGTGCCAAAGCACTCCCTAAGCAGTTTACAATGCATTAGCTAATTGCCCCCAACAAGCCAGGTACTCATTTTACCGACCTACAGAAGGATGGAAGACTGAGTCAACCTTGGAGCCCCAAGGTTGCCCTTGGACTGAACTTATAACGTTGTGGCTGCAGTACTGCATTTAACCACTGCACCACCAGGGCTCCTTCAACAAAACAAAAGATATTTAAAGGGAGTCCCTGGTAAAGAAAATGTTAAGATCCACTGATCTATACAGTGAGATCTTAGAGTTGTAGCAGGTGGCTCCTATGTGCTCCTAGGCCAATTCCAAGTCTGAAAGGCCACCACCAAGTTCTCTCCAGCAGGTTCCCTTGTTTATAAATGGGCCCTGGCAGTTTTTCCATGTTTTTTTTCCCCAAGCTGTGAGGCTGTGTTCTGGAAGAGTTTATTCCTCATGTTTTGCCTGCACCTGTAGCTGGCATCCTCAGAGAATGGTGGGGTAGGTGTGTGGGGGATTTATATACTGTGAGTCCCTTGCCAAAATGTTCAAAGTATTGTTTTACATCTTCCACTACCATATTAGCCAATAATCCACTTAGAAATATTTTCTTTGTTCTTGTGACCATCTTAGGCTGTGCTCATTGAGGAAATGCAACTTTAGGATCAATTGTCTTGGAATCTAATTCATGATGGGAGGGCAGTGTAACCTCTATGTATTACTGATTTGTTCCCATGGATGAGGAAAACCAAAGGAAGGGGCTGTACTTATCAGTTCAGTTTGAAGAGAGAGTTGAAAGGAAGAGGAGCTGTGTTTTCAAGGGAGAAATATTGGGACCCTTTTCACCTTGAATTATGTAATATGATTTAATGTATCAATTCAGGCGGGAATGGATGGGTACATTCCCTATAGCGGACTTTGTATTATTTGTTGGTATTTATTTTGCATTTGCACTGTTGGCATTTATTTTGCATTGTTGGTATTTATTTTGCATTTAGGACTTTGTGACTGCCTACAGGAACTGTTGGTGGGGGCCTAAAGGCACCAGAACCTGTCTGATCTTGGAAGTTGAGCAGGGTCAGCCCTGGTTAGTACTTGGAAGGGGGACCACCAAGGAATCACAGGCTATGCAGGCTATCTTTCAGGCAAGGAACTGGCACAGCCATTTCTGAGTATCCTTGCCAAAGAAAACCTACAACATTCATGGGGTTGCCATAAGTCAACAGGTGACTTGAAGGCACATACACACTCACAAACAGGAACTGCTGAGCAGCAAGATCTGTAACACACTGGTGTTTTGTGGGGTGCATGGAACTTTGGGAGACTATATAATGACTGGTTTCACTATAGAATATGTTGTATTTTTCCTGTTAAATCTAAAATCTGATTTAAACAAACAGTTAAAGCCATTGTGATTGTGTTTGCAGTGTTCATTTAGATCTTGCTCCCTAAAACCTAAGAAGGTGATACAGCAGCATTATTCCAAACAGTACCTGGTGATTGCTGCTTGGAGCTGCCATTTTAATCTCCCACAAAGATCTCCATGTATACTCATTCTGAGCAGTGATGTATTCAAGTCTTTTAAACGAAGTCTCAAGTCAAGTCTCAAGTCTCTACCTTCAAGTCTTCACAAGATATTTTCAAGTCAAGTCTAAAATTCTTGTGATCCCTCAGGCTGAGAGAATAGAAGATTCCTGTTCTCAGGAACAAAATGTTTGTATCAGTAGAGAGGCTAGCACAGCCATGCCCCACCTGCAAAGATAATGCCGTTGCTACCAGCCATTTAAAAAAGTAACGGTTATATGTGTCCAGTGAGGACAAATAGACACATGCCAGTGAGTCAATGAATCAAGAACAGATTCAGATTGGAAGCAACATTGACTAATGCTAGTATGGAATGTGTGTGTAAATGTATTTACAACTCTGTATTTACTTATTGTTTTTTTATTGAAAAATCCCACATTCACCTCAGTTCATATGCATATGCTTCCACTCACAAATCATTTGCATGAGAAAATAGAACCCAGTGACAATTTCTTTAAAACTGCCTTATGTCTGCACCTTGCATCATATCCTCCAATGTTTCCGATTTGGCAGGGACAGTTGTGATTAATTCTCTGTCATTCCACTTTTTCAGCTGCTTTAAAATATCCCAGTTTCTCTGTCCTCTTCCCATTTCTCCCTTTGTCTTCAGTTTACTTCATTTGCTGAAAACTACTGTAAGTTCGAAGTGCAAAAGTAGTTTGTATTCTATTTATTCAGCAAGGGGAGCTGAAAGGAAAGAATGGAACCTTGGCCTTCTTAGTAGACTCAGGCAAAAGCAAACCGCTGTGGCCTCTCCTAGCCAATCTGTTCTTCCTCATTAAAAAATGTTGCCCTCTTGACCACACTCTGGTGTTCCTTTGCCACATGTGTCCCAGTCTTCACCTGTGAAATGCTGGATAGTATGTTGCTTGTCTTATTGGGGATGGGGAAGGGGCTACAAAAGGGGTACAAGAAAGCCAAAAACAAAGGAAGAAGCTTGCTGAAATAACTTATACACGCCACTAGGCACCTCTTAGAATATGTATACAGCTATGCCTCATAGCAATGGTTAAGGATAAATCAGAAGCCTAACAACTTCACTGCTCACCAATCTTACAAAAAGGCAACCCATTATACACCCATATAAATGGAACTGGGATTGCAGTTAACTTCCTTTTTTTAGTATAATCATATGTATGTTTACTTGGAAGTACATTTGACTGGATTCTATGGGGCTTACTATATGTACACATGGATAGTTTGGAGCCATAGGCTGAAACCCAGTAAACATGCTAGTGAATAGGAAGTCTCCAGTGTCAGTGGTGGCACTAGGGGTGTGTGGAGAGGCTGAAGCACACCAGGTGACACCATTGGGGGAAGGATGACACCAGCCTTAGTGATGCCACAGTCCAGAGGTGCACTTATGCTATCATTGTGGGATGGGATGGAAGCTGCTTCTTTGTCCCCATTTCATCTCCAGCAATGCAATGGCAGCAGGAAGAGGTCTCCCATGTACAAGCTTAACCTCCCTGGCTGTGGGGTAGCATCTGGGGAGGTGTAGGCCTGCTATTTCTTCCCTGGGTGCACGAGGGTATCCAGAACGCCTCCAGCCACAGAGCTGTGCTTTGGAGCTCCTGTCAGCTGCTGCAAAGCTGAAGCAGGATGTGTTCAGCCAAGAGGTACTTGATACCTCATTTTTTAATAGTCCCAAATGTACTCACATGGCTTAACAGGAGGTTATATAGAAGGATTCTTGTTTAAGACAGGAAGTCTAAACATTCTTCCTCGAGACTAAGGGCTTGTCTAGATGGTCAATTTACCCCATATTTCCCCCATCTTAGAGCCCTGTAGTCCTGACAGGGCAGGGCTTTTGCCTCGTTCTACCCCCATGCAGTCCTCATGACTCCTGGGGCAGAGACAGGTCTAAGACAGGAGGAAGGCAGAGTTGGGCCCAATACAGCAAATAATATTGGTTTAATCCATTCATGCCAGGAAGGAACGGATTGGCTTCGCAAGACCGTGGGAGCTTGTCCCAGAAGGCAGGCCCATTGGCTGTAGCTGCCAGTTTGCCTTGCTCTCTCTGAAGCAGAAAGGAGTCCTGCAGCATGTGACCAAGGCTGGTCACATGCAGGGAGCCTTGGTCACATGTTGCAGACCAGCTTCCTACCTTCAGAGAAAGCAAGGGAGATGGGGGTGGTGTAACAGCAGCAGCAGTTGTAGTGATGGGCCAGGGTGCCCGTCTGGACTTTCTCCCATTCCATGGAGGGAACAAGAGACCAATGGGCCTGATCTGCACCCAGGATATACTGGCGGGGAGCCAGCACATCTTGGTTCTTGTAGATGAGCCTTAAGCATCATTCAGCTTAATGGAACTTACTTTTGAATAAACTTGCACTGGGTGTATTTGAATATATTAAATCTGAATACAACCTCATTATTTTGTTGAATTTGTTTTTGAATGGGGAAAACTAGAAAAATCACTTGTTTAGTCCAAAAGTCCCAGAGTCTCAAAATACTGCCACTGCTAATGGTGGCTGGGGGATTCTGGGAGCTGTAGTCCAGGAGACTTGTGGGAGCTATAGTCTAAGAACTCTTCCAAGCATTCCACTCCAGGGAGATTATCAGACGAGCACCTAAAAACATTCTTTTGGCACTATATTTTACAGTGTAAGTATCCTGGCATAATAAACTACAGCATGATAACTGCTGTGATCATGAGACCCTGAATTCCAGCAATATGACTGCTTGCGTTGCTTACTCCTGCATTTTTGCATGGGTGAGATTTTGGCAGTTCTAGCGAGAAGCCACAAGTGTGCTTAAAAGTCCCAAAACACCTAAATTATCAAACAAAATGAACACACAAATACTGAAACACACTTGGAAACTTGCAAGCAAGATGGGGAGGTTCATTAAAAGAGCGTACCATACTTAGTTTTCCCATTCTCACCTGGAAGTGTTCTGGCGGGGACCGCCCATTGACGTTGGAGTCACACTAGCAGAATGGGGCATGGTTTCACACACAAGAACTATGGCAAGAAAAACACCATGTGAGATCAATTGGCAGCTTCTATCCACTAATGAAAAAGAACACTCTCTTGCCTGTGGCAGAACACTTGTAGAATGCTGGGGCATGACGTTGTGCTATAGGAAAGCTCTTTTGCAGGTCTCATTTCAAGATTGTAACACTGTATTTGCCACGTCTGATAATACCTAAACATAGAAATGACTGAGAAAATGAATACTACTGCTGCACATCATCATCATTATCATCGTCAACATCATGGCTTGAATCTGTTGGTTAACCAAATATAAAGTTGTTGTTGTGCGCTTTCAAGTCATTTCTGATTTATGGCAACACTAAAGCAACCCTGTCCTGGGCAAGATTTATTCAGAGTGGGTTTGCCTTTGCCTTTGCTTTCCTCTGAGGCTGAGAGAATGTGACTTGCCCAAAGTCACCTAGTGGGTGTTCATGGGTGAGTGGGACTTTGAACCCTGGTCTCCCTACTTGGAACTAGCAAAAGAATTCAGGGTTATTATTAATAATAATAATAATAATATTCACGTTCACTTTATTTATATGCCACCTTGTCCTGATGGGTTAAAATAAATAACCTATTTGTTAAAACGTATAAAGATCATCATTAAAATGGAGTTAAATTATTAACGATATTAAATAGGGATTCAAGGATACAATTAAAATAGTAAAAAGCAGTTTGAGAAGCAGTACAATTAAAGCAGTTCAGCACCCTCTTAAAAAGCCCCTTCTTTAAAAATATTCAGATTCAAACATGCAGATCAAAATTTTTAATCTCTTTCTCTCTTTTCCTTTTAACCAATCCATGATTATTATTTTTTACATTTGCCCCTTATTTTTTTCCTGCTAAAGAACTGATGCTGCTTCAAAAGAAAGGAAAGGATGGTGAAATTAAGGTTTATTGTAATCCTGAAAGAAGATGAATTTGAGGGGAGTCAGAAAATATTGCATTTCTCCTGAAAACAGTGCTCAGCTGAGCTAATGTTGCTGCTTTCACTGCAGGGACTGCACCACAGTTGCTGACTGTTTAAACATTTATGAGAAAAGTTTCACATGCAGTAGGCAAGGTGACCACCTCCTTAATACATATTTTCTCTTAAGCTTGCTTACTTTCACCTCAAGCTTGAACATACATACAGCTTTGTAACCCCAGAACAGGCCTGTGACTTTGCTGTCACGCTTAGATCACACAGGAATACTGTTTGGGAGGTTTATTCCTTTCTTAGTCAACCATTCCTTCCAAAATTCAAATATTACAAATCCAAAGAGCATTATGCTTGGTAAGGGAAGGGCACAATGAAGCACCCATCTCAGGCAGCTGTGCTTGGAGCAAGGTTAGGTACTTGATGTATGTATTACAGTTGAATTATTTATGTATTTATTTTACCCCAAGGAGAAGCATTTCTGGAATTTGTTGCCTGAGCTCCAAATTAACCTGGCCTTGTTTATTATGCAAAATGTGTGTAGGTGTGCCATTTGTTGTTCCATCTCAGGCAGCAAAATGTCTTGGGTCCTGTTGGACATGTGTGAAGAGCTCTGCTGTTGAGAAGATGAATTACATCATTGCATGTTATGCAGATAATTCTAGTTATGTGGGTTATCCTGTGCATACAAAAGAGGGCAGGGTCAGCAGGAAGGACTCCTGTGCACCAATCATCATTGTGAGGAAGAAAGATGTAGCAAGGAATGGTTCTTCCCCAGAGTTTATACTAGATGACCCTAGCATAAAATACTGTCATATAAAGTTTCCTATAATTGAAAAACTTCACCAAGCAGGTAATGAGTGTTAACTTCACTGGTAGTAAACAACATGAAAAAACGGTGTACAGCTCACTCCCCGTTTATGTGGGAAACCCACAGTTTCACTTACCTGCAGTCAGGGGGTAAAGACCTCTCTAGGCAACTGGAAGACCACAGTCGTGCTGGAGGTGGTCTCTCCGGGCATTGGGAGGTCCTCCAGTCCAACTCTATGATCAAATTCCACTGGAACTTGACCATAGAGTTGTGCCAGATGCCTAGAGAAGAAACCTGCCTAGGCATTTTCTAGGTCCTCCATGATTCTATGGTATTCTATAATGGTTTGCTATTATGTGTGGTTTCACGTATCTGCAGTAAGTCTGGGAACGTATCCCGGCAGATACAGGGGTGGGGTGACCAATATTTTCTTTCCAGTAGAAATTGGACAAACACAAATTTCCATAGAAAGCCTTCAACTTCATACAAACTTCCATATTTTGATACTCATGCCTGGATCCCATCTTGACAGTCAGAGGCTCACTCTGTATAAAACTAGGGCTTGTGCTCATGGAAAATCATTCCATTGTATCAGCAGGTATAGCTACTACCTGGGTAAATGGGAAATTTCTCATTTGTGTTCATCTCCAACCTTGGAACAATATCCCACAACTGATTTATTTTGGTATTACACTTAAGACATGGAAGAAACTGATCTTCAGCCAATGCTGAATAAATAACAATATATGAAAATAACTATATATTAATATGTAAGAGGGGGAAAATTTAGGTTTTTAAACATTTTATATTTTCAAGATGGCTTTTTTAAAACTGAAGATTATGATCTGAAACGTCTTGTGTTATTGTAATAGGTTTTTTGTAAGATGGTGAGCACTCCCATCTTGGGAGGTAAGGAGAAGCTGATGTTTTACAAACAAAATGATGGCTGGAGTTGTTCTTGATCTCCACTCACTTTCTTACTCTGTCTCATACACGCATGCACACATCATTCCTTTTCCTTTACAGACATCCTCCTTTTTCTCCTTTCTGCTTTGCCCCAAGTTCACACACATACACAGGGCTTTTCTCTCCAGCAGCATCATATATGTCTATTTATCTGTCTCTCCAATCTGCTTGTCTATTCTCCTTCACTATTGGTCCTTTCTTCCCCTCCCCAATCTATGTTGGTTGGAAGGAAGGAAGGAAGGAAGGAAGGAAGGAAGGAAGGAAGGGCCCACAGTTATTCTTAAACCTTGCGCTTCATCATGTACCTTGTATAAATGTGTTATTTTGCCTCAAAGTACCCTGGGAAACATAGAAAAGATAGCAATTTTCCTCCATGTCAGTACACGTGCCTAGTATAAAACTATGAGTTCTAGAACATTCAGACATTACAAGACACATGCAATTTCCGAGTGACTAATCTTTTTATTATTAAGATTTTTTTTAAGTTCTCATATTACCAATAGGGAAAAAAACCAAAATATTGACAGCGATGGCTCACACATCCTACACACTAGATCTTCTGTTAGGAGATAGATCTTTTTTTAAAGGTGGTAGATTATCAGAAGAGATTGCCAAATGTAGTAAGCTATATGTAAGAAGAAAAGACTGAGCAAGGAAGAAGAAATGGTAAAAAGGGAGAAATAGAGTCCAGGAGACATGCAGAATAGAGGGCAAGTGGAGCAGCAGTAGACACTTGGAAAGACATGACTTTTTAAAAAGTAAAGAAAATAATGTCAGATGCAAGTGAAGGCTTTGGCTTGATATTGTTTGTAGTGATTTTTTAAAAGTCTTTGAGGTGGTGATATAAATAATTATAAGAAGCAAGCAAGTAAGCAAACAAATAAATGTACCTAACTTAACAGAAGAATGGATTACCATTCAGTTTTCTGAATTTAGATCCAAGTTCTCACTTGTGTTATTTTAAATGCCTTTAAAAATTTTTGAATTCACTGCTGTTTCTAATATTAATTATTTAATTACGGTCGTTTTAAAATTGCTCTTTAGCATTAAGATAATTTTTTTTAGGTGTGTTCTCTTTTATAATTATGTTGTAAGCCAACTTGGATCCTGCATGAGATCAAAGCAGAATATAAGTTGCCCCTGTATCCATGGGGGATATGTTCCAAGACCTGATGTGGATACCTGCAACAGTTGATACAGGGAACCCTATTATTTTCAATGAGATGAACACCAGAAGTTAACCATAGAATCACATTAGAGGACCCAGAAATGCAAAGAGAGAACTTTTTTTTTTTTCAGATGTGGGTAAGTGAAACCATGGATATTGAATCCATGGATATGGGGGAGTGACTATATAAGCAAGCATATGTATAAAACAACCATAATGTAAGTAAGTACATATACAATTGTTGTTGTGTGCCATCAAGTTGTTTCTGACTTATGGCAACCTTAAGGTGACCCTATCACAGGGTTTTCTAGGCAAGATTTGTTCAGAAGGGTGTTACCCAAAATGCTCCTTGGAAAATTCCAAGAAAACGTTGAGTTTCTAATATGTTGAGGAAATTAACAGCAACTCGACTTTAGCTATGCAAGAGGGGGTAACCAGGGAATCTGAAAACCAATTATACCAGTGCTAGTCTGGATAGAATACGTACACATTTAAAATTAAGTATGTTTTTTTATTAAGGAGTTCAAAAATAACACCACACACACACACACACACATTCACCCAGAAGAAGCATTCACTCAAGGCTATAGAAAGAAACAGTAGGAAAACTTGGGATAGAGGGTTGCAAGAGGGTTTTTGCTGGGGTACATAATATCACCTGTCCTGTAGTCCGTCTGGCAGAGTGGATGGAGAAGCTTGATGTGGCTAACAGAGTTTCCCCCTATTACTAACTGTGTGCAATGAGGCATATTTTGGGGGGTCTTTTATACCTCCAAATACACCTGAGAGGATTGGTTACTTCATGGGTTGAAACAATGAATTCCATGAGCCTTCATGGATTGCACAATGAGTTTCCTGGTCTTGACAAAAGGTGAGGAAGATGCTAAATGTGTTTCTTAATGTCCAGTGATTGGATTTTAACAGCTTTGAGTCACTTCTTTAAGGCTGGGAGCTGAGGAGAGGAAATTTCACAATCAGCAAATACAAAAGGGTTTCTCCATCCATTACCTTCCCATTGATGTGGAATGTGTCTTCTTTTGGCCCTTCACAACCCCAGGCCTTCCTTTCCAGGGAAAAACAAAATGACCTTTTGAGACCATCCTGTCTTTTTCCCTTGTAAAAGGCCACAATAATGAACCAATCGGCCAGTTTCTGAGGCCTATAGCCAATGCTAACATTCCAGAAGTGGGGTGCCTTGGAAGTGGGGTGCAAGCTTGCTTACAGGGGGTCTGCCTTTGCCTTCCTCTGAGGCTGAGAGAGAGTGACTTGCCCAAGGTCACCCAGGGGGTTTCCATGGCTGAGCAGGGATTTGGACCCTGGTCTCCAGAATCATTGTCCAACGCTCAAACCACTACGCCACACTGGTTCTCATATATATAATACAAGTACTGTACATATACAATAAATACAATTTACATAATAAATCCCATCAGCTGCAGAAAACACTAAGGTACATTTGAGTTTGAGGTTTACATAGAAATACATGAGACTATTTTATACTGGGCAGAACATTTGCCCATTTTGCTCAGGGTTATTATGCATACTGGGTCTGGTGGCAGTTCTCCAGAGTTCTAGTCAAAGATATCTTACATTCCTTGAGCTGCTTTTAACTAGAAATGCCAGGGGTTGAACCAGGTAGAGTCTATGAACCACACATTGTGCCTCTAGGCTAACATCCCCTCAACTGCTGCTACTCATAGTGATGGCTTATGGACCAATGCAGGTCCATGAACTGTCAGCTGCTTGTTCTGGAAGAGTTTCCAGGAAAGAAAGAAATAGTTGTAGCCAATGAGCACAAATATGATACTGGTCCTTATCATGTTGTGGGGAGGATAATTGCCATTCCCTCACATTACACAGCTTAAGAAGAATTACCCTAGTGATAAGAGAATTAAATTTGTAGTCTCAGTACTTTTCAAAAAGGAAGAGAGAAGCATGACAACACAAGATTTCTTGAGACCCATAATATGCTAAATTGTTGAAATTCTACTTTCAAGAGACTCAAAAAGCTGAAGGGGTTGAAATGGACCTCCTTTTGTATTAATCAGCATAAAGTCATAACATCATTTGATTTCCAATATTTCAAATATTAAAACATGCCTTCCCCCTATTTTGATCTCAGAAATTTTGCAAATGTGCAGAATCTCAGGGGTCTACCCATGAATTCATCTGTGGATTGGGCTCCTATCAAACTGAGTAATCATCACAGGTTAGGCCAGGACAACTTTGTCACTTCACTCATAGGACAACATGCCTGATGACATTTCAAATGGGTGAAGCCTAAGTCTTCCTTTGTATGTAATAGTCACACCCAGGAAAGTTTTATGAGGGATCCAGGATTCCAGACCTGACATTAAGAGAGGAAGAATATCAAATGATATTGGTGCATGTTAGGAAAATTTAAGGTGTCAAGTTGTCTCATCCAAACCCAATAATCTTATAAGCAAACCTTGGCTTACCTATTGGGCTCCATATAGATTTTATCAATATAGATTCTAACTCAACAAACAAGTTAAGGTGACTTCAGGGGGAAAAGTAATGAAGACATGACAGAAATGTCAGAGGGACATCCAAATCTGGCAGAAGACTTTAAAAAAAAAATCAAATGAGATACAGCTCTTTCTCATTGTTAACTTGATATTACTAAGTTCATACTCCTATCAAAAGTGTCAAGTGTTACTCATTCCAGACATAGGACTGGGAATGGGCTGGATAACAATCTTTTGCCAAACCAGTGGGAAGAGAAAAGATGACAAATTTGAGTGTTTTTGAGACATCACACAGATAAACATATCATGGTCATAACCAGTGTGGTGTCATGGTGTGAGTGTTGGACTAGGATACTGGGAGACAAGGGCTTGAATCCCTGCTCAGCCCTGCAAATCAACTAGACGACCTTGGGTGAATCACAGTCTCATGGCTTCAGAGTAAGACAAGGGAAAACTCCCTCTGAACCAATTCTGCCAAGAAAACCCCATGATAAGTCTCAGAAATGACTTGAAGCCACGCGACAACAAAGCCATTTATTAAGGAAAGGAGTGGTCTATTATGAACATGTAAACTTTCTCCTCACAAAACAGCAACAATTGTAATCCTTCTTGGAGCTCACCATAAACCTATCCGTAGAGTTGTACCAATTGGCACAAGTGGTATATGATTTATTTTAAGCAATTTTTTTTGGTCAACTTCTGCAAGGACATGGGCTGTAGCAGGAATAAGAACTTGAGTCTTCTGTTTATCTTATTTCAGTGGAAAAAGACAGAAGGAGAAGTGAAGTCAAACACCTGCATAGTAGAGAGACATCTCTTGACCTCTGGAGACCAGCCACATTCCATTCTGTGCCCACTTGAGACTTCAGAGCTTTTGCATTAGCTTTTATGAACTTAAATGCTTCTCTGCCTCCCCTCAGCATAGAGGAGGATGCAGGACTATTTCCACAAGACCAGTCTTATGACTGTAAGCAATCAGAGGGTTGCACATTGTGTAACGTCATTGCTGGAAAGGCTGCTTGTACTAATCAGAAGTGATGGCTGATCCCATTTAGAAGCATCAAGGAGGCAAAGTATTGAGACTCGGACTTTTACATTCCAGCAGCACTTCTCCAGGGAGCACTTGGGAGATAGTGAAGAGGAAGCCCTTGGATCTTAATGCTTTAGTTTATTTTTTAGGCAATAGCTCAGTACAATAACTGTGAGAAGGACTGCCATTTTCCTATAAATCATATCAACACCTGATCAAATGAGGAAATGGGGAGGGAGTGAAAAGATCTGTTGGCTGAGTATCACAGAGCATCCAGTATTTATCGGTCTATAGCTGGCTGCATTGTGTAAAAAGAAAACAAGAGATTTTATTCCCAGACACCCATTTTTGGTTCATCCACCTCGTTTTTCTTCCAGATTTTAATCACGGTGGGGTATTTAAGTCCCATTCCTGAGTGTTTCGAATCCAGATGGAAATCACATATGTCTTTTGTAGATAAATACAACCTTTTGCTCATGGCAGTGTGATTTCTGAAGTCATCCTATTCTTTGATGGGCTCCAAGTGGAATCTGGCTTTCTAAAAGTATTCAACACATGTGCAACTGGCAACCCATAGTTTCACTGGGTACCATTTGCATGTCATTTCACTCGAGCAGCCAAATATAGGTTGGCCCTTTCCCTAAGATCAGCATCTGCAAATCTATTCTGACTAAATAGATATAAAATCATATCAAGGTATGAAAGGAACGACATTAAAGCATCCTAAGATAAGAGTGCAGCACATCTGGGGATTCAGCCATTACAGTTTGTTACAGAGTTTGTTAAAAATTTCTGCATGAGATAAGTCCAATGGCAGAAGTGGGGGAGGCTTGTTTGGGAATAGAATAGAAAAGCTGGTCAAATTCGTCCCAAGGAAGCTACGTAACAGATAAGTGTTGCTATTCATACTAGAGATGTGATTTTTTTTTTAAAAAAAATATATTTTTATTAAGAATTTTCCAATATATTAAAAGAAAGAGAAAAAAGACAAAAAGGAAAAGCCACAAAAGACAGGGGAAAGGGAAAGATTTTACATTTACTTTCAACTTTCCTAACAATTATTATACATCTTAATATATAAAATAACTTCTCCAGTTATAGTACTATTCACACATTTCTTTGACTTGACCAAACTTATCAGTTATCAAAACCCACGGTTAACATGTTATTCTAATTTTTCTGCAAGAAGACAATCAAGGGTTTCCAATCTTTCAAAAATGTTTTTCTCTAATCAGTATTGATAGTTTGTCCATTTCAGCTAGGTCAGTTAATTTCAGTGTTTTTCCATTTCTGTGCATACAATAATCTTGCTGCTGTGGTCATGTAACAATAATCTTCCATATTTCTTCTCCATTTTGTGATCCACCAGTCCCAATAAAAACAGGTCACATTTCAATTTAATATTAACCTTCAACACCTTCTGTGTCAGACTATTATTTGTTTCCAAAATTTTTTAGCCTTTTCACAAGTCCATGAGAGACTGGATATCTTTTTTTTTTAATATAGCCAAAGCCTATTGCTAGTAGCCCAACACAATACATGTGTGCTATCTATACATTTATCTATCTATCTATCTATCTATCTATCTTAAAAAAATAAATTAAAATATTTATAGCCCACCCTATATCTGAGGATCTCAGGGTGGCATACAATAAAATCAGTTTAGAACAGTTTAAAGCAATATTTTTAAAGGACTAAAAGCACCTTAAACCATTTTACACATAAGACAATTTAAAAACAATTTAAAACACACAGTGCAATAACCTGGAACACTATCTACTAATCATAAACATAAACCACTCTGTTTCTCTTGCTGTCTAAAATAGAAATATTTTCTCTGGATACTTCTTTGCATCTTGGCACACATGCCTTTTGCTTAAGTGATCTCCATAACACAGGACAAATTAGCCATATGTATTAAGGAGAGCAACCCTCTCCAGTAGCATCATTACATCCTTGTGGATGCCCTTTGTCCTTTTGATGAGTTGAAGGGATGAGTCCACCCAACACGATCGTAACTGATCAAGAACTGAGGCAACGTGATTATAAAATTGCACAGGTTTCTAAGAGCATCTTGATAGCCATGAAAGTTTAATTTCTTCCTACCTCTACTTATTTTATTTGGCCCTGAACAGGTAAAACTCCGCACCTGAGTGCACAAGAGATCTGTATGATCCTGATGTAGGTACAGCCTAAATAGATCATGACAAAATGGTTTCATATCACCCCCACTTTTGTTCCAGCCATTGGGCAAGGGAAAGAATTCTTGTTGTACTTGTCCTTTTTCTCCCCCCACTGTAACCTTTGTCGCACAAATGAGGCTTTTCTATTCTCCACTCATGCCCTCCCTGAAAGACAGCAGTAGTCTCTATACACTGTAATTGGATTGACTGGCTGACTGATTCCTGTTCTTTTCCATTTTTACAGCCTTGGGAACCTAGTGGGGGTGAGTGGGAGGGAAGGAAACAGAAAAGGTGGAACAGCCAGCCACTCAAAAATACAGAATATTTCAAAGGTTAAGGAGTACAGCGTACAACTTCTGTCTGTTACGGACGACTGGGCTTTGAAATTTGGATGTCTTGTTTTCAATACCTCTTTGCAATGATTGTCACAAGGATGACAATAGATGGGAAAGCTCAGGCCATTCTCATTAAGGACTTCACCGCCTGGGGTTTCTTTCTGTTTCTCTACAGTATGAGTAGAAAAGATTTTGCCAGGCACGATGCATGCTGTACAGGTTTTCCCTCTATGGATGCCTACCAGGGAATTGCATTATTGACTAGAATCTGAGCAGTGCTCAAATCACAAAACCAAAGGACTCCAGTAATAATGCTGCCCAGCTATTCCATCAATAAGAGCTTGTTGCATAGGGGTGACCACTGTGAATCATATCTAGTTTGACAATGAGGAAGTTTACCTGATGAAAACCATCAGATCCCCCACCATACGCATTCCAGCTATTATATAAAGAGGTTGGGAGTATATTCTACAAGGAACATATTCCAGATTGGAGACCTCACTATTACTTTTGCTTCAAACAGAATGTGATCAGTTTAATCATGTTTTCTGAAAACTCTGCCTAATACACAGCTTGTGTTACTTGGAAGAATCATACTATACATTATTATAAGCCTGAGCTTGGAAATTTTACTCCCCCCCCCCCGACTATAATTCCTGGGAATCATAGTCCAAAATAAGGTAAAATTTCCAAACTCAGGCTTATAATAATGTATATTATGGGTCTTCCAAGTAACCCATTTATAAGCAAAGTTGTTACCTGTAACTAGTTACTTGATGGGGGAAGAGACAAGGGTGTAACACAGTTACATTTTAAAAGCAATGTAGCAAGTGAAAACAGATTTACTTTACTTATGTACTGAGTAACGGGTTCTAGTTATTTACCAAAGTTACTTTTAAGGACATTTAAAGAAGAATGTTGATGGAGTTTTCAAGGTTTATGCCATTCTTTTATCTTATCAATCTCTTCCCCTCAAGAAAGTAAAAGAGAATAGTGGGAAAGTAACAAACATTGCAACAAATAAAGTAACAACTTAACCTTTCCCATCATGATGAGTACCAGAAACGGGATACTTTTTAAATGAGTAATTCATTACATTCAACTTTAATGAGTAATTGAATGCATTGCTGCCCAAAAGTAACTTTACAAGTGCTGTTTGGTCTTCCTTCAGTTGCATAAAACCTTACACATAGTCGTCATCAACAAATGGCAGACTCCTCTGCATTCTTGACCATTACTATGGATTTGTTTAGGTTGCCACCCTCCAAAAGTTTGTCCTTCTAGCTGTCTTTTCATTTATTTTTCCCCTTTACACCTTTTCACAACTACAATCAAATTATCAGTAGACTATATATTTGTTCACCCATCAATTTCATATTCCCATGAGATTAATGGAAGAACTGTACTTTAGGCTGGCCCATTCCACATGAATTCTCCCTCTGTTTCTCTTCCGAGTTCACTATTCTGTAGCCTTCACCCTTTAAGCTCCAACTAGCACTATCCACAATGCTGCAGCCTTATTTGAGAACTCACGACAAACAAGTCTTGAAGAGAAACGACAACGTAGAAAGAATCACAACCCAAAAACATCACCCAAGGAGACCTTCTGCTGTGCTTTTTGCAACCGGACTTGTTTATCTCGAATTGGCCTTTTTAGTCATCAGCGCGCTTGCAGAAAGCGCGGGATGAGTCCTTCCTGAATCTTCGTTTGCGAAGAAAAGCCAGAGAGAGAGAGTAGTAGAAAGTCCTGTAATTACATACAAGAGCTGTTTTTACTCGATCTCGTCTGCTGAAAAGTAGCTTGGTTTCAAACAGTGCCTCAGATGAAACCCTGCTGGGCAACTCTAGCAATGCTGTTTTACAGTGTCTTTATATCCACAGGCTGTTTAGCTTCTAAGACTTTGCACAATGTGTCCAGATTTCTGTGCCATTATTTATGACTCAGGTTTAAACCTGGGGAAATCTTTTGCTGTTCCTAAAGGGTTACTGGACAGGTTGGGAGGTATGGTCAGCCCCACCCTAGTCCAGAGATGAGCAATTATGCTCTTCAGATATTGTTGGACTGCATCTCCTACAATGCCTTGCCAGTATAGGCAATGGTAAGGGATCATGGGAGTTGTAGTCCAATATCCAGAGGGCTATTCTTGCCCTAGATACAAAGAATGATCCCACCAGTCAAAATCCTAAATTAAACATAGCCACTACAAGTATTAATAATGCCTCAGTTATTTCTCCACTTACTGATACTTAAGGTGAAACATCCTGACTATTGTGCCTGGGAAATGTTACAGTCTGTATAAAATGACCAGTGTTGCAGGTGTGTCATTCTACCAATGCAAACAGCTAAGGTGTTGCACATGTTTGCTATTGAAGTGCTAATAGTTTCAGAATCTTGCATTGAAATTAAATTTAAAACAATAAACCTTCTCCTTTCTAAACTTGCACAACTTTATTATTTTTAATTATGTTTAATTATGTTTCATCCATGCCAGCATATTCAGAAAGCATACTCCTCTAACTGTCCCAATTTGTCCCTGACTTTTTCAGCTGCTTTTAAAATATCCCAATTCCTCTCTTCTCTATCCACTTGCCCCTTTGTCCTCAGCCCACTTCCATTGCTGCAAACTGTGTTTGAAGTGCAAAAGTACTTTGCTCTCAATTAATTCAGTTGTGGGGAGAGCAGAGGGTGAAATGTTGCATTTCCTTGAATACTGAGGCAAAAGGAAACCGCTGCAGCCTCTCCTAGCTTGTGTGTTCTTCTCCATTAGTAGCATTTGCCATCTTGAACACACTCTGATGTTCCCTGGTCATACATGTTTTCCTCTTTGAAATGTTGAGGTGTGGAATGTGAGAAAGTATCAGTCTAAAATAATCCTATTCAAACTTCTTGTCTGACAAAAGGCCTTCTAGTCTGTGCTAGAAATGAACTCATGTGCAGTAAACTTTATGGGCTGCATGCTTTGGTGAATTCAATTTCAAGTTGTGGCATCTGATTTTTTTTCACACGCACACACCCCACAAACAATGCAGCCATATGAGTTTCCAAAAATTGACCCTAAAGATTAAGGACTCTGTTTCAGAGTATGGGATGTGGTGTGGAGCGCTGCAATTGGAAGGGCAGATTGCTAAACACTGGGTGCTTTGCCTTGAGGAAGAAAACCTCAGATCTGCCCTAAGGTATTTTCTTGTCTGAGGGCTTGTCTAGATCTGTTAGAATATGCTGGCTTCCCAGTATTCTAGACCCAGATCTGGCCTGTTCCCCACCTCCCCATTTGCCCATTTCGTTTAGGCAACATTTCACCTAAACGAAATGGGAGGAAGTCCACACGCATACAGTGGCTTGTACCAGTGGGCACCTCCGTTGCTGTTGCACATTGCTCCTTCTGAAGCCAGGAAGGAAGCCCTCAGCACAGGATCAAGGCTGGTCACATAAAGGGGGCCTTGATCATGTACTGGGAACCTCCATCCTGGCTGCAGAGAGACTCCGGTGGCTGGCTATATGGGCCACTGTGCAAGTACAGATCCTGTGTTCCCTCGCCAGCCTGATCTGGTTTTTCCTGCATGAAACACGTTTCCCCAAGTGTTTAAAGCATTTCAAATGGGTTTGCCTCAACTTGCCCCTGTCTTTGCCTCTAGAGTCATCAGGACTACCCAGAGGCAAAATGGGGTCAGAGCCCTGCACTATTTGTACTGCAGGGGGAAAGCCAGGATAAATGGCCCATCTAGATAAGCCCTGAGGGAAAGGAGCAGATAATGTTCTCCTCCCAATTCCACATACAGTCAGTTGAATCAAATATCAACATTGAGGAGGCAATAGCACCCACTGTATCTGAGCCAGCAGGCCTAGTTCAGGAGACTCAAAAGCACGCATGTATCATGAAAATGTTGCCTAGCAGAGTGATGGGTGTAGGACTTCGGAGGACCAGCCAGGGGCTAATGCCATTGCTCCACAGTAACTGAACTCTTGTAGCACCAAGCCTGTTGGAATTACTTTCCACTAGCCAAAGTCTACCCATAAATTTTCAAAGTAAAAACAAACAAACCAAAAATAATTAAGTAAAAGTAAGAAGGCATTGATGATTGCTGCCTTTTAAAAGGTTCCAAAGTGATCACATGGGAAACCACCACTACCAATTTCATTTCATTCCTGGTGTTAGAATACAGTACAGTAGGACCCCCATATCCGCTGGGGATTGGTTCTGGGGGGACCCCGTGGAAAGTGGAAAACGTGGATAATAGCGAATGCCATTGAAAATCATGGGTCTTCCAGTTTAAAATACCATAGAGTTGCCTTGGAGGACCTAGAAAATGGCTAGACAGGACACATTTTTAGGAAGACTCTATGGTAGGTGTGCTGTTTTGTGTCCCATGGATAACTGAATCAGTGGATAATGAATCAGTGGATATGGGGGTCCTACTGTACTTCCTTTCTGGGTGAGAACACAGACTTCAGCAGCATTAGGTACAATTTTGGAAGAAAATAGGAGAGGACTTTCTGAGGCACTGTTGCTGAGAATCCTGAGGTAGGAACAAGATAAACAACCCTCCCAAACAGAAAACCCCACAAAAGATTATGACAACAACAGCAACGCTTTGCTGAAAACAAAAATAAAGGAAAACAGGAAATGGCTAAAACCTTGCTCAAAAGATTCCTGAGGTTTTAAAAGGGCAGCAAAACAGGAAACTGGATTATTTGCAATGGCTCCATCCTACAGAATCCTGGAATCCTAGAAGGTGTTTAGCCTTCTCTGCCAAAGAGTGCTGGTGCTTCACCAAACTACAAATCACAGGATTCCATAGGAAGGAGCCATGGCAAATAATCTCGTTTCAAACTGGATTATTTATGCAGTGTGGATTTGGCTTAATTAGCAACTCTCTGAACTGGTAAGATTCCTCAGGGTTTCCCTTTTGGGGTACTACCTACAGAGCTGGATATACTTTAGATAGGCCAATCATATAATAGTAAGTAGCTCCTGGTTTTGTCCAACATGAGGAATGATTATGTTTGCTTTCCGCTACTGAGGGTACTAACACTTATTGTTCAAACTGTTCTTCTTTTGAAGTTCTAGAATGACCACAGAAGAAAATAGTCCTCTTCCCAATGCAAGAAAGATACTGAATTTAGTAATAACAGTTAATGGGTTTTCTTCAAATCCTGGTTCTTTCTAGAAAAGGTTATGACTGAAGCAATAGAAGAAGGAATGATAGTAACTCACCACCAGGTCTTAGGCTGCAATCTACGCTGTAGAAATGATGCAATTTCATCCCACTTTAAATACTGTACCTCCATCCTATGGAATCCTGGAATTCTAAGTTGTACAAGATCTTTAGCCTTCTGTGCCAAATTGTGCTGGTGCCTCACAAAACTACAGATTCCAGGATTCTGTAGGATGGAGCCATGGCAGTTAAAGTAGTGTCGATCTTCTGTCTATTAAATAATGAGACTGATACAATAACCCATCTTTATTTATATGTATTACAATTCTAATGCTTCTCCCCTTCAATATATTCCTTGTTTACACTCACACACCGATGCAGTCTTGTTTTCCACTGTTCGAAGGCGTGGGGTTTCTGTCAGCTGCTTCAAAACATCTTCCATTTTCTTCTTTACTGCAACAATTGACTCAAAACATGTTCCTTTAAGCACCGATTTCACTTTAGGGAAAAGAAAAAGTCACATGGTGCCAAATCTGGTGAATATGGAGGATGTTCAAGTGTATTAATGAGTTTATCAGCCAAAAACTGTGCCACAGAAAGTGCTGTGTGAGCAGACGCATTGTCTTCATGAAGAATGAAACTGCAGCAACTTTTTCAAAAAATTATCACTTTTTCAAAAAACCATCAATTCCATCTTATTCCAATCAATTTCTGGTGAATGAAAGAAGTAGCAATATTTAGTACATTTACCATTAAGTTCCTTTCATAACTAAAACGGTAATATGGCTCAGATGTGAAATTATCTTACTACGGTATAGGCATACCTCAGTTAACAAAGCCTCCAACAGTGAAGCTCCTTTATACAAAGGCTTTTCATACCTGCCCAGCCCCCTTTCCTCCCTCTCTGTTTAGCTGGATTTTTTAAAAGCAGAATCAGCATTGCTGGGGGGGATGAAAGATGGCAGGAGAAATACTTTCACGATTGGCTTGCAACAGCGTGTCTGCAGTAATCAACGCGATAAACACAGGTTGAGCTGGGACAGAGCAGGATTCTGCTTGAAGGATAAAAATCTCTAGGTTTCTATAAAGGTAAAAATCTCTAGAAGGTCCCTAAAAGGGTAGAAATGGGTTTACTTTTTAAAACAAATTATGCAAGGCCTACCAGACCTGGTTGTTTCATTTTACATGTGCATATTGTTAGTTTTGAATAAAAAGTTGTCTGAAACATGTTGAACTCTTCTTCTTTTTGTAAAATAATCCACAAAACAGGATACCTGTATTGGCCAGCTGAGATTAAGGAGATTTTCAGACAGGGGCAAAATAGTGTCCCCATCTTGCTATCTCCTCTCCCAACCCCCTCCTGACCCCATCCTGGCTGAGAACGAAAAGTTTTGCACTTACCTTGATCGTGCAACACTCCTTCCCCCTCAGCAGCCCAGGAGTGAATGCAGCTCTTTGGAGCTGAAGTCTCTGGTGTTGAGGTCACCCTTTCCCCCTTTTTTTCTTTCTCCTGTATGATTTTTTTAAAACATCTTTTGCCTGATGAAGAAGCCAGTGGAGACTTGAAAGCTTGCATGATGTGTTGTGTGCATCTCAGTTGGACAATAAAGGTACCACTCTTTTGTGGATTGTTTTATTTGATGTATGGCCAACATGGCTACCCCTGAATATCTTTTTCTGTTCTTTTTTGTGGTGTAGGAACCTGTCATACTTTCCATGTAATTTCTGTCTCTGGTACCACATTTTCTGTTAAAGAAGTAAATCCCCAGAACACAGTTGCTTCTGTAACTGAGGTGTGGCAGTATTCCATTAATTTAGTACTCTAAACCAGTGCTGCAGTTGTATTCTTCAGCCCAAACTGTCTGTAGCTGAGACAATTTCTCACATTTCAGGTGTGAAATTTCAGGCGTGGCAGGAAATGGTACCAAAGATTGTCAGGATTTTTTTTTAAGTTGGGAGAAATGTCTTATCCAAAATAATGTCACCCCCACCCCCTGCAAAAGCTTTTCTGTTGCTTCCACAGTATGATGTGGCAGTCATCTTGTTTTGTTTGTTTAAGAAATAATTCCTCTGGAAGCAATGCTATAGCATGTCAATGTCAGTCTCATTGGGGCTGCATCTGTACTGCAGAAATAATGCAGTGTGACACCACTTTAACTACCGTGGCTCAGTGCTATGGGATTTGCCAGAGAAGGCTAAATAGCTCACAAAACTACAAACCCCAGCAATCCATAGCATTGAGCCATTTTTGCAGTGCAGATACTGCTTGGGTCATTCTTTTAAGAATATTTGGTATTCAGTAGAGTGCAAGGGCCTAGCTGCTGTGAGCTTATTGCTTTAACCGACTTGGGTGCTCGTAATAAGGTAAAGAATAAGAAATAACATGTATAGCTTCAGGAAATCTATCTGGGAACAGAACAGGCTTGATTACAGATTACCCTAAAGCTGTGCATGCTAAGAAACTGGTAACCATCATGGAGTCAGGGCTCTTATATAACCACTCCTCTCTAACCGAGGGAGAAAAATGACTGGCCAATCTCTTTGGTGTAGAAGACAGCAGAGCAATCTGCACAAACAGGCAGTCTCCTAGAACAAGTTAAGATGGATGGCCAGATGCCACACCCCACCTGGCTGCCTATCCCACTATTGGTTCCCCACTTGTTACTCATTATATGTGCCAATGATTTTTTACTTCTAAAAAAATTGAGCAAGGGATGGTACTGCACTGCTGATCTTTCCACCTTGACAGCCACTTGTAGCAGCAGAAGGATGTGTTGGCCAGTTAAAAGAAAAACAATAACACAACTAATCTCTCTCCCTCATTTCTTCTAATCCCCCCTCCTTTCACAGGAGATAAATGGCCCCATGAGAAGGAAGAACATTTTTGGTTCCTGATGAAAAGGGCTTGGAAAAGTTACCTTTCAGGGACTGTAACTGGCCCTGTTCCTGGGGGATTCTTGGAGTTGTAATCCAAGACAGTATATTTTAAGTTAGCTCTGGGCATGAGTGAAAGCTCTGCGATAAGCACAAGAAACCCAAGGAGCCCAGTGTAGTCTGTGCCGAGAAAGCTGATTTATCAAGGCTAGTGACTGACAGATTGAATTTGGCCCACGGAAGTAATGACCTGACAGATGTGGCAGCTTTTAACATGTCACTTATTTAACTTATTGATGATGCTTCTGTTCGTTGTGCAGCGTGGGTAATATTTGCATGATTTACTGGGTGATGCACAGCGTTTGATTCAAGACTGAAGCCTTTGACTCAATAGGTGATGCATTTAATGCCATCTAATTCAAAGGTGACATTTTTTATTCACTGGCTGATGTACCTGATTTAGAAGCTGATGGATCTAGCTCCTTGTGAAGGCGCTCAAATCCCCCATGCCACCTATTTACCTCTGCATGTGATGTATGGGGTTTAATAATATAATGCACGTTTCTCCTATAGCTTATGTATTGGCATCAATTTATATTCTGACCTGCCTTAACCTGGGAGTGAACCAACTCTTTCCAGCTGTGTTTCAGGTGAAGTTCACTAGGAATCCAGACTAGTAACACAGTAAAACAAAAGAGACCAAATTAGGTGATAAGAGGCAGACTTCCCTGGTGAAATGTTTTCATCAAATGTGATGTGTGGATACAAATGTCCTGTCACCACAGTTATTGCTATTTCTGTACATGGAAGGAATATCCCAAATCCATTTACATTCTGTATCCTCTCCTGGATTCCCTGAGCCAATACTTATTTCCCTAGAGCAGCGTCAACTTACCAAATGTTATACCATGATTTGAAGTGGGGGAGAACACACCACAATTTGTTTTCAATATTTTCAATTTTCTTTTAAATATAAGCAAGTGTGGAGAACTAACTCCTTCCCAAGAAATGCATTAAGGTCCAGGTAAACAAGCTGAGCTGCACAATATAGCCGGAAATATATTGTGAACCGGCATTGCCAGTGGTCTATACAAGGAGAACATTTCTTCCCACAGTCAGTTCAGCCATAAATATGAAAGTGTGGCCTGTACTTCATGCTCAGCAGCTGTGACGTCACTATGGCTGGTGTCACCTGAAGTGGTTCGACCTCTCTGTATCCCCTAGTGCAGCCACTGCTCAGCAGTATTGAGCTACAAAGTCAGCAAAGACAGGGTGGCATTGCATGTTCAGCAACATCAGATGGTAAGGTCTTCAAGCAACAGGAAAGGGATCAGCAACAAAGCTTGTGGGATGGTAGTCCAGCAGGAAAATGCATCCCCACTGTCCAAGGAGAGCCCCATCTTTTAAAACCAGTATAGCTGCTCTCCAGTGTTGGAAAACTCCTGTGAAAGCGCATGTGCACACACATCAACCCTGCCCAAACTCTCCTTGCCAAGGAAGTAGGGAAGTAGCAGTTCTAGTGGCATCGCCCACAAGCTCTCGACAGAGGAGGAGCCCAGCCAGTTTTTTTAAAAAAGAAAATGCCTGGTAGAGTAAAATACATTTGAGAGTGTGGCCTGGGAAAATCACCTGTGTTAAAGGCAGGTGATTTTCCTGCCCTCCCTTCTACAGTTCCTTTGATCCACTAGGCATTCAAAAAACAGTTGGGCTCTGTGGCCTTGTCTACATGGACAATATACCCCACCTTGCCCCCATCTCAAAGCCCTGCAGCCCTGATGACACAGGGCATTTGTCCTGTTCTGCCCCTGGGCAGTCTTCACCACCCCTGTGTCAGATATGGGGCTCAGATGGGGGGGTATGGGGTAGGGTCTGATAAATGGTTTTAGAATAATACTTGTTTTACTCCATTCCACTGGGAGGAAACAGATTGGGCCCTGCATGTCTGCAGGGGCCCATCCTGGCAGGCTTGTTTTCGCTGCTGCTGCTGCCAGTTTCTCTGGCTCTCCCAGAAGGCAGGAAGGGCTCTCGGGTCATTTGACCAAGGCTGGTGACATGGACATTCCCTTGGTCACATGTTGCAGCCAGCTTGCTCAATGCCAAGAGAGCACAGAAGACGGTGGCAGCAGCAGCTATGTGGAGGGCACACTTCCTCCCATTCCATGGAGCACATGGGGGGGGGGGACAAAGGGCCTGATCTGCAGCCAGGATATGCCATCAGGGAGCTGGCATATCCTAGTTCATGTAGATGAGCCCTGTATCACTCTTTTTCTTTTCTCTGCTGTATGCAAGTGGAGCTGCTGGGGCTGGAGCTGCTACTGTTGTCTTCCCCTCTTCAATGGTAGGAACTGGGGGATGGGGCAGCTGGCAGCCCTGGCTTGCTGACAACCCAAGAGCCTGGCCTTTCCTAATCTGCCCTGGTAGAACTATCCCTTAAACCTTTTTTGTAAAACAATGGCAAGAATTTAAATGTATTAATTAAACTATCTCATCATGGGCAGGGGCAGGCTATGAGCTTCCTGGTCTAGTTCCTAGTTTCCTCTTGTTTGTTAATGCTTCTGTGTTTCACACTGTGGAGAACTGATTGAAATTGAAAGAACCATTTCCATATAAAGATCAGCTCACCTCTGTATGGCCAACTGGGCCTCAATTTAATGGATTTGCCCTCATTAATAAATGCAATTTCTTAATCCTTTTAAAAAACAACAACACCTAATTTAATTCATATTATATTCACTGACTTCTCTAGAAAAGCATATTCCTCAACTGTCCCAATTTGGCAGGGACAGTCCCAATTAATATTTCATGTCCCACTTTTTCAGGTGCTTGTAAAATGTCCCAGTTTCTCTTTCTTCTTCCCACCTTCTTCATTTGTGCTCAGCTTACTTCAATTGCTGTGACAAATGTTGCTGTCCTTGAGCAAGCAGGGGTGACCAGCATTGAGGCCATGATATTGAGAGCACAGCTGCACTGGGCAGGGCACATTTCTAGGATGGAGGACCATCGCCTCCCAAAAATAGTGCTCTACGGTGAACTCGCCACGGGTCAGCATAAGAGGGGCGCTCCAAAAAAAGCGATACAAGGACTCCCTGAAACAACATCTCAGGCTCGGCCAAATGGATCACCAACAATGGTCCGCCCTGGCCTCACATCGGAAGGCATGGAGACATACTATCCACAATGCTGCAGCCTTATTTGAGAACTCACGCTGAACAAGTCTTGAAGAGAAACGACAACGCAGAAAGAATCACAACCCGGAAACATCACCCAAGGAGACCTTCGGCTGTGCTTTCTGCAACCAGACTTGTTTATCTCGGATTGGCTTTTTTAGTCATCAGCGCACTTGCAGAAAGCATGGGATGAGTCCTTCCTGAATCTTCGTTTGCGAAGAAAAGCCAGACTTCAATTGCTGCCAAGTGAGTACAAAAGTAGTTTGCACTCAATTGACTCAGCAGGGGTGGAGAAGAGAGGATCGGGTGGAATCTTACCTTTCCCAGTAGGCTCAGCAAAAGCAAACATCTTCAGCCTCTCCTAGATTATGTGTTTTTCCTCACTAATAACCTTTGCCATCTTGACCACACTCTGAAGTTGCTTGGCCACACACGTCCCAGTTTTCATCTGTGAAATGTTGGAGGGAATGGGAAAGTGCCTTCAGAGTTCAATTTTTTAAGTGATGGTTGTAACCCACATGAGATTAGGTATTAGATAAGATTGGAAAGAAAGATAAGCAAAGGTAAAAAAAGTCAGCTAGCAGAGCAAACATTTGTAGTGGGGAATAAAAAATACAGCAAGTCTACTGAAATGTTTTTCAACAACAATGAAACTGAAACTAAAACTAGATCATTTCAAGGCTTCCCTAAAGTTCTGATCCTTAAGAAGTTCTAGTACTTACTTTCCCCAGCTTCTTGTTATCTTTTTAACATGACAGTGTTCCATGTTTAACCACTTCCTGTCCATTTTACTATATCCACATCCCCATCTTTTCCAATTTAGATAGTAATTTCCCATGTGGTACAACTGTATCAAATGCTTTGCTGAAAACCAAATAGACTAGATTGGTTGAATGCATTTCCCTTGACTGTAAACCAGTTCATCTTCTCAAAAATGGATATTGGATTAGACCAGCTCAACCCACTTCTAGTAAAACTCTGTTGTACTTACAATCCTGTTTGACACTTTGCTTACAATTTTTAAATTATTCTTAGCTCAGTCCCATATCTATCTATTCAGAAGTAAGTTCTATTGAAATCAGAGAGCCAGTGTAGTGTAGTGGTTTGAGCATTGGACTATAGAGATTATCAGATGACCAAATTAATCCATTACAAAGATGAGAGATCACAAAGGGGCTTCACTTTCAGGTGACTTTGTCCCTATGTCGTTATGCTCCAGTGCCCCTTCCGTTCCCCCTGAGCTCCCTTTTCTTCATGACTTAAGCCGTGAATTGACCTGTCATTCTGTTTCTGTAATGGAACAATGGGTGAGCAAAAAGGTGCCCCGTTATGCTGGCACGATGCCGGCATCACTGGGAGATCTGTGCTGAACACTTCTGGTCGAGGTTGGGACATCGAGGTAAGTGCCACATTTTTTCCTACCCTCACTGGGTTACTTGGGATTTTTAAAGTGTGTTTTGGGGCTTTGTTTTACTTTTTGACGTGATTTTCTTTTTTATTTTTGAATATCCCATGTGATCATCCTCTCACGAGAATGGCCGGCCTTTCCTTTCCAGAAAGTGAATGGGGCTCCATGAGAGCTCCATTCACTCCTGGACTGCTGGAGGAGAGGGGAACAATTTCTCTTCCACAAAAATGTAGGTCTGAAAAAAAAATTTTTTTTTAATGTTACAGGGACAGAAGTGGGGCAGCACAGGGGATTGCGAGATGGGGATGCTATATTTGTCCCCGTCTGATAATCTCCTGTGACTCTGGAGAACAGGGTTCAAATCCCTCTCAGCCATGGAAACCTATTACATGACCTTGGGCAAGTCACATTCTCTCAGCCTTAGAGGAAGGTGAAGGCAAAGGCAAAGCCCCTCTGAACAAATTTTGTCAATAAAATCCTGTGATAGGTTTGCCTTAGGGTCACCATAAATTGGAAACAACTTGAAGGCACATAACAACAATTGATTATAGCCTAAATTCATGAAAGTATACTTATGCAGACAGAATTCTCTCTGTGTGCCAAAGTCCAGATTTGGGAGAGAGCAACTAAAATTATGACACATTTTAGAAATGAAGATATGAGAGAAAAGTTTGAAAGAATTATCCAAATGTATTTATCTTCAAGCGAACTGATGGATAATATGATTTCAAGTATTTGGTTGCGTCCATGTGAGGAAATAAATAATCTCCCAAGACAATAATTGGGAGGTCAAAACTCAAAAGAAGCTGGCCTTAAATTGAACAGTAGAGCAAAATATTCCAAATGCAACTAAGAGCTGAATGCTATGTTTCAGCTGCCACATGGAAACTCTAAAACTACTGCCCTGTGGCTTCTGTCCCTTCCACACAGTAATTGTAATGTGTACACATATTACTAATACCTGGACTTCCAAAAAAAAAAAAAAAAGGAAGATAGGTAGTTCTAATTTGACCAAGTGCAGCCCCAAATAGGAAAATCTGCTTAATAGGAAACTTTGGATCCAAGTAAAATAAAATACAATGTTTTACTTTATTGCTTCAAGCTGTATCTACAGATATGCTCTTTGCATTACCAGCGTCTTGAGAACTCATGCTTTTTCTATCAACTTACTTTTCTGGATTAAAATATTATTACTGTCTTGAGTACGGAATCATCTTCTTCGACAGAATACACTAATGCATTCCATGCTTAAGATAATGGGTGTTTTAAAATACACCTTTCCTTTAACTTATCAGTAATCAAAAATTGCCTCTTATTGCAATTTAAAGTACTGTTTAAGCAGGCAGTTGGTCCCCTTAGGTTTTATCTTAAAAGTAATAACATTCTTAATAATGGTCAAGATAAACATCTTAATGGCCCCCTCACTTACCTCACTATCTTCTTTACTGAAGGGGGGAACAGGGAGAGGGGGAAGGAGTGAACTAACTACCACTACTACCACTAACAACAATGGGATGAAAACTGGATGACTTTAGTAATGCCAGCTGTGAAATTCAGTCATTAGATACCATTTGGAGGAGGTACACACTCAAGACAGTCAACAATGCTTGGTCACTTGGCAGATCTGCTTCTAAAAATAATACTCTTAAAGTTGCAATATACTTCTGTGGGTACTATGCTCACAGCATAGTAAGCAGTGAATCTGCTCTTTCTGAGTGCTGAAAACAAGGAAGGGAAAACATCAAGAAGAATATGCAACAGTATTTTCACAGAAACTGATGGCACACTCACGGAGTGGCTCCTCAGAATCAGAGCCTGGAAAAGATCCCCTTTTTTGAACTACAGCTCCCAGAATTCAGCTATGTTGCTTGAGGTAGTCCAAGCTCTGCTCAAAATGCACATATCTAAAGCAATACAATTAAGAGTGGTGGCCACCTTTCTTTTTTGGAGAGGAAGCATGTCACGAGTAAAAAAATGGCAGGAAGACCAGCCTGCTGTACTACTCTACAATGTGCAATGTCTCTTGGGGCTTGTCTACATGGCCCAGAATATGCTGGCTCCCTGCTAGCATATCCTGCTCATGGATCAATCCTGATACTCCCGTTACCTCCATGAAACAGGAGGAAGTCCAGATGGGGACATTGTTGCCGCCACAGTCTCCTTCACTCTCCTAGAAGGTAGGAAGCCAGCCCACAGCATGTGGCCAAGGCCCCTTGCATGTGGCCAGCCTTGTTCACATGCTGCAGGACTCCTTTTTGCTATGGAAGAGTGATGGCAGACTGGCAGCTGCAGCCACAGACAGGCGTGCCAGAACAGGCCCCTGTGGTCACACAGGCCCCGATCCGTTTCTTCCTGCCTGGCAGGAATGGATTAAAGCAGGTATGTTAATATAATGGTTTATTGGGCCCTACCCCGTCATCCCCTTGTCTTAGCCCCATCTTTTCCCCAGAGGTCATGTGGAATGCCCAGGGACAGAATGGGGCAAAAGCCCTGTGTCATCAAGACTGCAGGGATCTGAGATGGGTACAAGACAGGATATATTGCCTGTGTAGATAAACCTTGTGTAGTTAAACAACTTAATATTGACATCGCTGCTCTTAGTGAAGTTTGTCTCCATGAGGAAGGCAGCCTTAAAGAACACGGCACCAGCTACACACTTTACTGGTCTGGCAAACCCAAAACCGAAAAACATCTTTCAGGAGTAGGCTTTATGATTAAAAACTCCACTGCCTCCAAACTCGAGACTTTGCCAACAGGACACTCTGACTGCATTATTTCCTTACACCTCCCACACGTTGTTCTCTTTAGTATATATGCCCCAACTATGCAAGCCGACCCTGTAGAGAAAGACAAATTCTACACAGACCTACGCCAACTCATACAAAAAGTCCCTGTAGAAGATAAAATTATTATCCTTGGTGACTTCAATGCCAGAGTAGGAAAGAATTCCAAAGCCTGGAAAGGTGTCTTAGGCAAGCATGGTGTTGGAAATTGCAATGATAACGGACGCCTCCTGCTAGAGTTCTGTGCAGAACAACAGCTGACTATTAGAAACTATCTTTCAGCAGAAAGATAGCTTGAAGATAACCTGAATGCATCCCCAATCCACACATTGGCACCTCATTGACTACGTTCTAGTCCGCCAGAAAAACATCTGCAATGTCCGTCATACCCGAGTGATGCCCAGTGCAGAATGCCAAACAGATCATCGCCTCATCAGATGTAAATTAAATCTTCATCTTAAGTTCAAACCTAAGAGGGGTGGCATCTTAAAGAGGAGAATCCAAGTCAACAATCTTCAACAAGCTACCATGAGAGACAACTTCCAGGTAAATCTGCAAACAAAACTTGAAGACCATCCTACAGATACTTCTCCCACAGTGCTTTGGCAACATATCAAAAACAGTATCCTCCAGTCTGCAGAAGAATCCCTCAGGTTTTCCCACAAGAGAAATCAAGACTGGTTTGATGAAAACAACCAAGAGATCCAGGAGCTGTTGGCAAACAAGAGAACTGCTCACCAGGCATACCTCGCCCAGCCAACCTGTCATGTAAGAAAAGCAGCTTTCCGCCTCACATGCAGTAAACTTCAACAAAAACTCTGAAACATGCAGAACAAGTGGTGGATCAATATACCAGAAAAGACACAGTGCTGTGCAGATCTGGGTGATCATAGAGGATTTTATGAAGCTCTTAAAGCAGTGTCTGGACCTACTTATCAGGTCCAAAGCTCCTTATACAGTACAGATGGTCAAACATTAATTACTGATAAAGCCTCCATCATGAATCGATGGGCTGAACATTTTCAAAGTCTCTTTAGTGCCAACCGAGTAGTCCAAGGCTCAGCTATCCAACATATGATACAAAAACTGGTGAAAAATGAATTGGACATAGCTCCCACTTTGGAAGAGACCCTTAAGGCCATACTACAGATGAAAAATGGCAAGGCAACTGGGATCGATGGAATCCCACCTGAAGTTTGGAAACACAGAGGTCATGCACTCCACGATAAATTCCACAAGCTCCTTGTGAATTGCTGAGAAAAAGGGGAACTGCCATCAGATCTCCGAGATGCAGTCATCATCACCCTGTACAAGAAAAAAGGAGAAAAATCTGATAGCTCAAACTATCGAGGAATAACACTGCTCTCTATTGCTGGAAAAATCCTTGCAAGGATACTCCTGAACAGATTAGTTCCTACTGTTGCAGAAGAACTTCTTCCTGAAAGCCAATGTGGCTTCAGAGCCAATAGGAGTACTAAAGATATGGTATTTGCCCTTAGACAACTGCAAGAGAAATGTAGAGAGCAGAACAAGGGTCTCTATGTAACATTTGTCCACCTCACCAAAGCCTTTGACACTGTGAGTAGAAAAGGTCTGTGGCAGATCCTGGAAAGACTAGGATGTCCCCCCAAATTCCTTAAAATGATTATCTTGCTACACGAGGGCCAGCGCGGTCAAGTCAGATATGGCAATGCTCTTTCAGAGCCCTTTCTAATAACTAATGGAGTGAAGCAAGGTTGTGTTCTTTCTCCAACTTTATTTATAATCTTCTTCAGCATGATGCTCCAAAGGGCTATGGCAGAGCTTGAGGAAGACGACGGCATCTATATACGTTACTGTACTGATGGTAGCTTGTTTAACTTAAGCCATCTGAGGGCTCGCACTAAGACTCCAAACTATCTAGTCCGTGAGCTGCTCTTCGCTGATGATGCTGCCCTTGTTGCCCACACAGAAGCAGCTCTGCAGCACCTAACATCCTGCTTCGCAACAGCTGCAGAGCTGTTTGGGCTGGAAGTCAACCTGAAGAAAACGGAAGTTCTTTACCAGCCTGCACCACAGGACGAACACCACCATCCCCACATTGCCGTCGGCAAATATGTGCTCAAGTCCATTCAGCAGTTCACCTACCTGGGAAGCATAATCTCCTCAGATGCCAAGATTGACAAAGAGATCGATCACAGGTTAGCAAAGGCATATAGCGCATTTGGAAGACTTCGCAAAAGAGTCTGGAGTAATAAACACCTGAGGCGAAACACAAAAATCAGTGTGTATAGAGCCATTGTACTGTCTATTCTCCTTTATGGATATGAAACATGGGTCACCTATCGCCACCACCTACAACTCCTTGAATGCTTTCATCAGCACTTTATACGCACAATCCTAAATATACACTGGACTGACTATGTGAGGAATGTTGCTGTCCTTGAGCAAGCAGGGATCACCAGCATTGAGGCCATGATATTGAGAATACAGCTGCGCAGGGCAGGGCACATTTCTACAATGGAGGACCATCGCCTCCAAAAAATAGTACTCTATGGTGAACTCACCACGGGTCAGCGTAAGAAGGGTGCTCCAAAAAAGTGATACAAGGACTCCCTGAAACAACATCTCAGGCTCAGCCAAATTGATCACCAACATTGGTCCGCCCTGGCCTCACATCGGGAGGCATGGAGACATACTATCCTGCAGCCTTATTTGAGAACTCATGCCGAACAAGTCTTGAAGAGAAACGACAACGCAGAAAGAATCACAACCCAAGAACATCACCCAAGGAGACCTTCTGCTGTGCTTTTTGCAACCAGACTTGTTTATCTTGGATTGGCCTTTTTAGTCATCAGCGTGCTTGCAGAAAACTTGGGATGAGTCCTTCCTGAATCTTTGTTTGCGAAGAAAAGCCAGAGAGATAAACCCTTCATATTGTTTTCCATCTAGTCAATCGAAGCACTAGCACAGTGCTGAGGAAAGGGAAGAAACACAGATCTGACTCAGAGTTTGAAAAAACAGGCTTTCTCTTGGTCTCACAGGCTCGCTTGGTGAGGGGAGGAGAGACAGCCTTCTTGGTGGCTGCTCCCACTCTCTGGACCTCCCTTCCACAGGAGGCTAGGCTGACCCCCTCTCTGCTCTCCTTTTGCAGGCATGCAAAGGCCCCTTTTTTTAAAGCAGGCATTTAATGTATAATTACTCATAGGAGGGGTTCTTACGGGAGGGTGCTTTTAAGTTTTTTATGCCTTTTGAATGATTTCATAGTGTTTTAATATAATGGTTTTTAATTGTTTTAAATTTTTTATTGTTAATTCCTTCTTGGGTCCCACTCTGGGAGAAAGGTGGCAGATTAAATAAATAAATAAATAATAAAAAGTTCCTTTTTTTGGACTATGATCCACAGAATTCCACTATTAGCATGGTTGCTGGGTAGGCTGGCCAAGGAAGCTGGGATATCATAGTCCCAAAAGCTCTGCTCAGAATATGTCTCTCTAAAGAATGTGGTGTAGCTCCCCTTGGTCCACTGAACATGTTTTCCTCTGGACAGAAGCTGTAAAAAATGCAGAGAGAATTATACATTAGGCTTCAACCTTGAGCAGATTTACTAGGAAGCAAATTTCACTGAACTGTGTTTGGAGATGGGCAATTAGACTAATTTGATATGTAGAGGCTCTGTGTCTTATTTCTTCTGTAAACTGGAGTTTGGTGAATCTCCTCTGAAAAACTTTTAAAGCACCAAGAGAGTCAGCGACTGCTCTGCCTCTTGCTATGTCATGCTGCAGCTCTTTGCCATTGCCTTGCTCCTTTTTGGTTTATTGCTTCTATGGCCTTCTCTAGACAGGCTATTTACCTTGTCTTGGCCCTGTCTTGGAGCTCTGCAGTACAGATGACACAGGACATTTGCCTCATTTTTGCCCCCAGGCAGTCTGCATGACCCCCCCCCACAGGGCAAAGACAGGGTAAAGCCCATTACACTGCTTTTTAAAAAAAATACTTGGGTAAGCAACTTCAGTGGGCCAGCATGGTGGTCTGGACTCCATTCTGTTGGAGCCATTAACAGGGGAAGAACAGGCCTGATCTGTGGGCAGAATATACTGGCAGGTAGCCAGCATATTCTAGCCCAAGTAGATGAGTGCTATGTGGAAGACCTTTGCTTGCTATAATGGTGAGCTGATGGGGGTAGAAGATGCAGCTACTGGTGTTGTAGGAGCCATACAGATGTAAATCCTGATTTGATTCCTCCTCAGTTAGTAAATTTTTAAAAAAAAATGCAACTTCCCCCCCTCCCCCCGTCCCCATACACATTCTCCTCACCATGAGGCAGTGAGATTTTGTTTTGTTTGGGTCTATCTCGGAGAGATTTAACATGTTTTCAGAGCTGGCTTATGCATATTTCTGTAAAACATATAAAAAGGGGGAAATGTAAAAAAATGTTGCATGCATTAATAAAAGTGGTAGCTTTTGGGTGGGTTTGTGCTTGCACTTTGTGGCTGGCATCCTGTTAGTGACATGTGCCAGCATTAAGCCCACCTTATGCCTGCATACATCTTTTTTACTTGTTGTGGAGGTTGGTATTCTCTTCCTTTCTCCAAAATGACTAAAGCGTCTTCCCCCAGTTTTGGTAGCCCGCCCCCACCCACAAATGGCCATCCTTGAACAGCCAGTAGCTGGTGGAAAGCTGGGAGCAAGAACCATAGAAACCATAGCCAGATGAAGACAGATGGTGTCAGTGTGGCAGAAGATGTCATCAGTCTGTATCTAGCTATATGGCATAGCCAGATACTTCCATGTGCCTCCCCTCCCTGAAGATGTGCAGCAGCCACAGAATGGTTATTGTGGGGGCTATCACAGCAATACAGTGAGTTCCTGGAGGGAGGGAGGGTGAGCCTGAAGCCATACACTGGGCAATGTAGGATCTTGGACTCTCAATCTCTGTCTCTCCCTCTAAATTAACAAAATGAATTTCAACAGGGAGAAATGTAGGATACTACACATGGGCAGTAAAAGTGAAAAGCACAGATATAGGATGGGTGACACCTGGCTTGACAAAAGTACATGTGAAACGGTTTTAGGAGTCGTAGTGGACCAAGAACATGAGTCAGCAGTGTGATACAACAGCTAAAAAAGCCAATGCAATTCTAGGTTGCATCAATGGGAGTATAGTGCCAAGGGAAGTAATAGCACTACTCTATTCTGCTTTTATCAGACCTCACCTGGAATACTCCTTTTGACAAGCTAAAATGTGTCCAGATGAGGGTGACCAAAATGATGAAGTTATGAAAACCATGCCTTGTGAGGAGTGGTTTAGGGAGCTGCACGTGTTTAGTCTGGAGAGGAGAAGATTAAAAGGTGACATGATAGCCATGTCTAAATATTTGAAGGAATGTCATACTGAGGATGGAGCAAGCTTGTTTTCTGCTGCTCCAGAGACTAGGACATGGAGCAATGGATTCAAACTACAGTACAGGAAAAGAGATTCCACCTAAACATTAGGAAGAAGATGGAAAGAGCTGTTCAGAAGTGGAATGCACTGCCTTGGAGTGTGGTGGACTCTCCTTCTTTGGAGGTTTTTTTTTTAAAAAAAGAGGCTGGATGGCCATCTGTCAGGAGTGCTTTTATTGGGTATTCCTGCATAGCAGGGGGTTGGACTGGATGGCCCTTGAGGTCTCTTCCAACTCTATAATTCTATTATCCTATTTAGCTTCCCTAAAGGAAAAGATACCAGTTTTATAGATGGCAAAAAACTTGTAGGGGAAAAAAAGCACTTTGTTTCTAAGGAGATTTTCAGACTACACTGTTATAGTGTTCCTATTCCACTTTAATTGCTCTGGCTTCCTGCTGTGGAATTCTGGGGTTTGTAGTTTAGTGAGGCCTAAGAGCTCTCTGGCTGAGAGTTATAAATGCCCCTCCCTAAACTGCAAATCCCAGGATTCAACAGGAGGCAGCCATAGCAAATAAAGTGGAATAGTAACACTATAAAAGTGTTGTCTGAAAATTTAGTCAGTCTCATACTAGCCTTGGAAAATCTTAGGTGGGCTGTCTCATCATGTCAAAACAACCTTTCTTGCTCCAATAGAGAAAATGGGGAGATTTCCCCCCCCCCTCATCCCCAGGGGGAAATAGGCAGTGTTGTAGCAATATGACTTCTTAGAATTCTCATTGAAACCTATTTTCACTGTAAACACATTTAGGATTATACCATTTAGAACTGGGAAAAGTTACTTTTTTCTTACAACATTCAGACGAGCATGTAAATACACTGTAATTCCACAATTGAAGATAGCGAAAGCATGGTGGCATTATTACATTAATTATCATACTTTGCCGTACTCGCTCAATACTACTGCTAACAGAACATCACATGACTGCCAACTTGCACTTTATGAATGGGATTGAAGCTTGTGCTATTGCACCACTTGTTTGTCCTGCACATGTGCCTTTAAAAAAATCTTTTCTTTTCCTTCTGCAAATTTGCAAGAATGCAATTTCAGCTGTTATTGCAAGAAGAAGTCACGCCAATTAAACAAACAAAAAGCAAACAAATAAACAAAGGAATTAATAAATTAACAATTGAACAAATAAAAAATGTACTAAGAAAAGGTGACAGTTCATTAAAAAAACGTCATGGAGGTCTCTACGGGACGTTGAATTGTATGTTCTTGTTGGGAATGGGGAAGGGAAAAAGGGGAGGAATGCCCACACACACTAATATCAGAATTACAGTGGGAATGAATTATTGCATGTTTGTCAATACTGGAAAAATAACAATATTGACAGCTATTCATGGGTTTTGGCTGTGAATGCAAAGGTGTGCCACAGCAATAGTTGGAGCACTCACCAACCACGGTATAAAGATGATGTTGTGCGATAATGGGAAGCCATTACCGCAACTATCCCAGAGTAACTGCGTGATTTAAGCTTCATGTAATAAAGCCCAGAATCTCCCAGCCACTGAGATGTAGTTCAGTGTTAAAGAACTAGTGTTTCATTTTTTTTTAAAGTCAGTTTATTAATGCAGGGAGGGAGTTAGTATATTTTATACCTTTAATTATGCAATTTCATAAGATCTTAGAGGCCATAAAAAGGGGGGGGTCTGCTAAAACTGTTTCACTGCTTCATTTTTACAAAGCACATTTCTAACAGACATGTGCTAGAAAACATGCCAACAGTCAACATAAATGTTCCAAACAATCTCATTTATTTTTATCCGCCACTTTTTAAAGAACAGTCTCAACATTTCACAGTTTTTAAAGTTGGTGGTGTATGTGTGTTTGCCAGTACTAGTGTACTAGCATGATTTATTTTCTGTCCCTCACAGAGCAAAGTTTGGGTGTTTATTTTATAGCTTTGCAAGGGACCTAAAAAAAGGATTACAAAATGTGAAAAGTATTCAGGAACGAAATTGAATCACCCCCTCCCCAGTTTTCCTTTTTGAAGTAAATAGATTGGGTGGTGGTGGAGAACAAAGCCAGTCTGGGAAAGAAGATGGGAAGGAGTACCGGTATTCAAAGAGAAAAGAAAGCCTCATATTTTGTATGACATCCAAGATTCATTCTTTTCTGCTTTTTATTTTTTTTTTTTCTGTGAGAATTTCACAATTGCTCCATAACTCCATTCTTGTGGGGGTAAGAGAGAAAGGGGGGGTTTACTTCATCTTTTGATCTAAAACCTAACAATAGGACTACATCTGCTACTTAGCTGGGTTGTAAATGTCTTTAATTTTTATATTTCATCTGAAGGGAGTTGTTAAAATAGGTTTACTGGGTGATGGCTCTTTTGAATAGAAGATATCATTTCTGAAGCCGATCTCAGCATGACACTTCATTTTCACTCTAATAAGCCCTCCTAAAACATTACAGATTTTTTGGGGGGAGGGGGCTAGGTGTTCTGTTTGGTTTCCCCCCCCCTCCCAACCCTGGATTTGCTCTGATATCCTGTCTGATTTTGGGGGTTTTGCTGCTCTTTTCCTTTCCCTGAAAAAGAGAGAGGCGGGGGGGGGGATTTGAAGAAAAGTATCTTTCTTCTCACTCCCCCTTTCCTTTTTGTGCAGATGACACCAACATCTCTTTCACCTCAAGTCATATGTGCTCCTCTACTGGAGAAATCTCTCTGAAGTTGTTCAAAGCTATCTTTTTTAAAAAATGAGAGAGAAAGAGAGAATGAGAGAAGATATTCCTTTCCCTCAAGGCCACATCTAGGCAACTCTATATTTTGTAGATCAGGTGTACCATTTTATCACTTATGAGTGCCTCAGCCAGGACATGTGAGGTGCCTCAACCCATATTACTTTCTCCCAGGTCCAGGTTGGAGACAGACGATAGCTGTTTTTCTAAAAACAGAATTGAAGGTGGTATGAAAGAGGCATCGTTGCCTGTTGTGCACGTCCAAAAAGACCCAGTTTGCCAGGTTTTTAAATTGTTTTTCAAAACAAATACAGAAACAAAGCATGCATGTTGGATTGGAGAGGAAAGCAGAGCCAAAGGGAAGTGTGTGTTCACCATAGGTACTATACTGAAGTGACATTAAAACAAAAAACAAAACAACCCAGCAGCATTCAGTTTGTACTCTCTATGTAAAAATAGACAGTGATCTCTGCATTTGTGTTCTGTGCATACCAGATCATACCAGATGGCAAAAATTTAAGTGATAGATATAAAAGCACATCTGCTTTTCCTGACAGGCTATCAGATATAACGACCTTTTGCAATAGAGCAGTATAAGCTAATTTTGTACAACGGTTGCTTATAAATTCAGTGCACAGATTCTCATTTCCACAGATAAATATGCTCTAGAACCATTAATGTGTGCATCCTTATTTTAAGTCATGGCTGAGATCCTGGATTGGGAGACATGTCTACATATCTACAATAGTCTCTTGTCCAACGTCTCCCCCCACACGCACCCACCTTTTCTCAGCTATAGCTGGCCAATGGAGGGGGTGGTGGTAGAGACGCATCCATCCATTCCTCTATAGCTGTACGCACAGCAATGACATCATCCTTGGGGACCTCAGAATATGCCTGTTGCTGCGCATCCAGCTATAAGAAAAAAGCTAGATGCTTCTTTGCCTCCCCCTTGCTCTCCACATGTCAGCAGGAGGGGGGAGCTGCAGCAGAGAAAGGTGGTTTGAGGAGTTTGTATGATTTTGGTCATTATATCATCAGTAGAAAATTCTGACTTCTGTAATGACCAAAAAGGAGAGTAGTGGTGGCATAAATTCAGCTTATGTAATTGCAATTCACTAACAGGATCCTCCTGGCTTTTGCTTGTAGTCTTCTTTGCTACAGAAAGTGGTGTAAAGGATTGTGTCTATCATCAGATGTTACCTGGCTTTTTTTTTTTAACAGACTCCAGGAAATCTTTCAGAAGGAGGCTTGGCCCTACCATTTGACAGACTGAAGTGACTGCTACTGGTGGCAGTTGTTGGGGGACAGCATCATTGGCTTCCTGGCTGTCTGGTCTGTTCTTCATAAATACCCCATAAGTTACCTTCTGCTGGAGGAGAAAATGGCATATTTCATACAACCTTCTTACACCCCCTTAAATGCTAGAATCATAGAGTTGGAAGAGACCTCAAGGGCTATCCAGTCCAAACCCCCCCCCCCGCCATGCAGGAATACACAAATCATTCCCGACAGATGGCCATCCAGCCTCTGTTTAAAAACAAGAAGGAGACTCTACCACACTACGAGGCAGTGCATTCCACTTCCAAACAGCTCTTACTGTCAGGAAGTTCTTCCTAATGTTTAGGTGGAATCTCTTTTCCTGTAGTTTGAACCCAATGTTCTGTGTCCTAGTCTCTGGAGCAGCAGAAAACAAGCTTGCTCCATCCTCAGTATGACATCCCTTCAAATATTTAAACATAGCTATCATGTCCACTCTCAACCTTCTCTTCCCCAGACTAAACATGCCCAGCTCCCTAAGCCTCTCCTCATAGGGCATGGCTTCCAGACTACCCACCATCCTGGTCGCTGTCCTCTGGACATGTTCCAGCTTCTCAATATCCTTCCTGAATTGTGGTATTCCAGGTGAGGTCTGACCAAAGCAGAATAGAGTGGCACTATTACTTCCCTTGATCTAGACCCTATACTCCTAATAATGCAGCCTAGAATCACATTGGGTTTTTTAGCTGTTGCATCACACTGCTGACTCATGTTCAGCTTGTGGTCCACTAAGACTCCTAGATCCTTTTCGCATGTAATGCCCTCAAGCCATGCGCCACCCATCCTATATCTGTGCCTTTCATTTTTAGTTCCCAAGTGTAGTATGCTACATTTCTCCCTGTTGAAATTTATTTCTAAATATTGGCCCAGCTTTCTAATATGTTGAGGTCATTTTGGATTCTGATCCTGTCCTCTGGGTTATTAGCTACCCCTCCTAATTTGGTGTCATCTGCAAACTTGATAAGCATACTCTCTATTCCCTCATCCAAGTCATTGATAAAGATATTGAATAGCACTGGGCCCAGGACAGAACCATGTGACACCCCACTGGTCCCTTCTCTCCAGGATGAAGAGGAGCCATTGGTGACTACTGTTTGGGTTCGGTCAGTCAACTAATTACAGATCCTCCTAACAGTTGCATTGTCTAGCCCACAGGTTACTAACTTTTTTGCAAGAATATCATGGGGGACCTTGTCAAAAGCCTTACTGAAACCAAGATACACTACATCCACTGCATTCCCTTCATCTATCAAGTTTGTAACTCTATCAAAAAAAAAAGAGATGAGATTATTCTGGCACCACTTGCTTTTGAGAAATCCATGTTGACTTTTAGTGACTATGGCATTCCTTTCTAAGTGGTTACAGACTGTCTGTTTAATGATCTGCTCTAGAATCTTTCCTAGTATTGATGTCAGGCTGACTGGGCAATAATTATTTGGCTCTTCTTCCCCACCCCTTTTTTTAAAGATGGAGACAACATTTGCCCTCCTCCAGTCTGCTGGGACCTCTCCTTTTCTCCAGGAATTCTCAAAGATTATTGACAGCAGTTCTGAGATTACTTCTGCCAGTTCTTTTAATACCCTTGGATGAAGTTCATCTGGCCCTGGAGACTTGAACTCATTTATACTGGCCAGGTATTCCTGAATGACCTCTTTACCAATTCTGTGCTGTATTTCCCCTACTGCATCATCTGCTCCATCTTCCCCATGTTGAGCACTGCCCCCCCTTTGGGAGAAGACTGAAGCAAAGAAGGTGTTAAGTAGTTCTGCCTTTTCCCTGTCCCTTTTTAGCCTTTTGCCATCTTCTCTCCGTAGTGGTCTACCATTTCCTTGCTATTCCTTTTGCTACAGACATACCCCCCAAAAGCCCTTTTTATTGTTTTTAACCTCTCTAGCAAGCCTGAGCTCCAGATGGCCTTTGGCTTTTTTGACTTTCCCCCTACATGAGCTGGCTATTTGTTTTAATTCTTCTTTGGTGATTTCCCCCCTTTTTCCATTTCTTGTACATGTCTTTTTTTATGTTTTAGCTCAGTTGAAAGTTCTTTCGACATCCATCCTGGCTTCTTTAGACACTTCCCCCTTTTCCTTCTCATTGGAACTGTTTGAAGTTGTGCCTTCAATATCTCACTTTTTAGAAACTCCCATCCTTTGTGAGCTCCTTTATCTTTTAGTATTCCTGACCATGGGATCACCCCCAGTAATTCCCTAAGTTTTCTGAAATCAGCTTTCTTAAAATCTAGAATGCATGTCTGACTATGCTTGGTTTTCCCTTTCATCTGTATAACAAACTCCAGGAGAACATGGTCTCTCCCCACTAAGGATCCTGCCACTTCCACACCATTAACCAGGCCATCCCCATTGAATAGGATCAGATCTAAAATAGCTGATACCCTAGTTGCTTCTTCCACCTTCTGGACAATGAAATTGTCTGCAAGGCAAGTTGGACCTTAAATTCTTGGCAGAGTTGGACTTCCAACAAGTGTCAGGATAGTTGAAATCCCCCAGTACTACTACATCTCTCCTTTCTCTATGTGTGGTCATCTGTTCCATACATACAGAAGTATGGTTTAAGACAGTGGTTCTTAACCTATGGTCAGGGGGCCATGATGGCTTCACATGGGGTCCATGAAGGCTGTTTGGCCCACCTCTTCCCTGCAGTGGAGCAGCCATGTGACAGGAGCCAAGGCAAAGGCTGGCTGGCTTGGCCTGCACATTGCCATTCAATCCGCTCCAACCACAAACTTGGAGGAAGAGGCTAAAGAAAAGTCTTCCCTCCCCTTCCAGTGCCTCTAAGGGAAGGTTTAATGGATATAAGCTTGAGGGCATGGGACTGTTTTGTCATTCTTTTTCTTGTAAAGCACCATGTACATTGATGGCGCTATAGAAATAAAATATTATTATTATTATTATTATTATTATTATTAGGGATGATGATGGTGGCTGTGGTGGTGATTTTAAATCTTGAGTTAAGTCTTGGGGAACCACAGCAACAAAAGATATTTAAAAGGGGTCCCTGGTAAACAAAAGGTTAAGAGCCACTGGTTTAAGATGTTATCCTGTTGCCAGTGAACAAGAAAATGTAATTGCTGGTTCAGTCGGGTTTTATATGTAGACTGGGCAGGGAGTACCACCTTGTCCCCCTCAAGAAGGGGCATAGCCCTGGCTCAGAACTTGGAAAAGTTATTTCACACACACACACACACACACACACACTGCAACACCCAAACACTCAGAATCCCACCATCCTTTTTCACAAGATCATTCCATTTTCAAATCCAAACATGCAGGGGCTAATTTTTATTCTTCTCTTCCTAACTTGAGAATAGACACAACTTTTTAGTCAGTATGTTGAGGGTGTGCTTGTATGAATATTGCACTACATTGTTATAGCACTATTATTCTACTTTAACTGCTATGGCTGTCTCCTGTGGAATTTTGGGGTTTGTAGTTTAGCAAGGCTTCCCTAAACTGGATTGATGTAAGGACATGTTATTTAGTCAGTGTACTGTAGGTTCAGCCTGATAGACATCTTCAGCTGTGCAGACAAGCGCTGTGAGCACAGCCCTTCCTCTTCCTTCTGCTTTGCATCTGCTCTTTCTTAACTTACTAATAATTCCCAACCTTTTGCCAAAGCTGTCCAGCTGTATTTTCTCAAGTCACTAGCTAATAATGTAATCTGAACATCCAAACATTCCTGAAACTCACGTCCCCTTGCTATGCCCAAGTCTAATTTACCCGACCCGCCAACTCCAAGGTAACAAAAATGTCATATAATTCTAACACTTGCCACTCTTTAGCTTAATGAGAAAATGAAGCAAGCAAATTAAAGGCAGTGAATATTGAAGCTGCCTTCATGAAAGATCAATATGAATTGACACAATTCCTCTGCTACTAGCACTGAGTGAGCCCTGAGTAATCCTCACAATATTGCACACTGATGTTGAGTCAACTTGCAAGAGAAAAATGTTCCTCTTTATTGTCCCATGCCTCATTTTTTTCCAGCAAAGAAGAAATGGGGACTGCAAATTAAAATACGGTTGATACAGGTTTTTTAAAAAGAGAATGCCCTGAAGCATATTTTTCTGCAGCAACATACTGAAGACCAAAGTAGGTTGTAAAAGGTCTGACTTGTTATCAAAGAGAATATTATATTATCACATCATCCTCTTCCTGACGTATCTTTGACTTCTTTTGCCTGACCGACAGAACAGCCAAGTTAAAATTGCCATTCCGAGTCGCATCAGCAAAAGATCTTGACCTGTGTCAGCAAAAGATTCTCTCTTTAACAAGGCCTGATACAAGAGGTGGAAGCCGGTTGCAACGTTAGCATGACTCTGTGTGAATATGCCTATCAAATTGCATGAGGTTCTGGGGTGCCATAAAGAAATTGGCTAGGGTGTATTTATTGCAATGTCTTGGTTCATCCATCAAGCTCACACTTGCTGGGTCAAGGAATCTGGTGCTGTTAGGAAGCTAGCAAAATGCCCAATGAGTAGGGTACAATTAAGAAACTATTCTAAGCATCTGTAGGGATGGAGGAAGACCTGTCTATTCAGTGGGACCCACTGGGGCTCTCTGTGTTGAATATGAATTTATTTATATTAAGATATGTATACCCCGCCCTCTAGCAAAGATCTCAGAGTGGCTTACGAATAGCATTAAAACAAATTGTGCAGTTTAAAGCAATAAAATAATTAAATAAACTAAAAACATAATGATTGGCAGTAATTCATTAAAACAGATTTAAGATTTTTTAAATGTGTACTCTGTATTTGGGATGAGTTAATAAGGCCCAAAGACTTTGATGGACAGCCACATTTTAACAGCCAGTTGAGCCTCCACATACACATTGCACCCCATATGAGATTCTTGTCGAAAGGACTGACCCACCTGATGTGATGCATAGCAAGTAGGTTTGCCTTCACCACAGTAACGGTCCAAACTTTCCCCCCCCATATGAGTGTGTTTCTGCCATTCATTAATATGGGAGAAAATGCCATTGGTGGGAGAGCCAAGTTTGCTCACTCTATCAACTAGGTGTTGTCTAGATGATGAAAAAACTCCTCATGGAATGCCCTTTTGTCCTGATGAGACCCATGGGGATTTTCGTATTTGAAAGGAGAGGGACAAAAACTCCATGATAATAGCCTTCAGTGTATCTTGCCAAGTTTTTTTTTTTTTTTTTTAAGAAATGCAGAAATGCACATTCCCACCTATTTGAACAACCAATTCAAATCGGGCACATTCTGGAAGTCCAAACGTGATTGGTCAGATGTGTGATGGATGATGAAGTGGCCGGAGCTGCCGTTCTTGATTTTAACAGAAGTGATTGTGCATGATTTTTGAGCAGTAAAGCAAAAAATTACTTCTTTTTCAAGCAGATTATTCTTCCGCATCTTGGATTTAATAAGAGGGGAAATGTGCAATGGTAGGAGCTTTTGGAGAATAATAATGCGAGCCCTGGTGGTGCAGTGGTTAAATGCCAGTACTGCAAGTCACCACGTTGCAAGTTCAATTCCAGCGGGCTCCAAGGTTCACTCAGCCTTCCATCCTTTCGTAGGTCGGTAAATTGAGTACCCGGCTTGTGGGAGCAATTAGCTAACACACATTCGAAACTGTTTAATGCAGTGTAGATGTGTAAACAGCTATTGCTTAAAACAATTTGTAAGCCACTCTGATAGCCTTATGGCTGAAGAGCGGGGTATAAATAAATGAATAAATAAATAAATAAAATAATTCACTCACAGCCACCATCTTTATTCATGGACATGCTCCATGTGAACTTCAAACACAGATAGCTTCCCATACTAGCAATCTTGAGAAATCTAGAGAAAAAAATAATGAAGACAAATGAATACTGCTGTGATGGTGAGTTAATGCGCAAATATCCACTGTTAATTTTCCTGTCTAGCTGACCCTTAGAGATTGGAAGGACCAAGTACCTGTTAAGTTGGCTGCACATCATGTAGGTATATCTCTTATTGAAGGGTGTGTCTCTGGAAAAAGCAATTGGCTTTGTACCTTTTCCAGCTGTATGGTTATCTTGTGGATCCTTGAGGTAAGGCTAGTTTTTAACAGCTTTATGAATGGTTGAGGGACCAGTTCATAAAGAAGTATGGTTTTCTGTATGAGGGGTTGATATGTTCACCTGTCTTGTTTGGTTATACTTAAGAATACCGCAGGCTTTCAAAATTTACTTTAGATTTCCCTTGGGGTTTTTCCGGGCTGTGAGGCTGTGTTCTGGAATAGTTTCTTTCTGACATTTCAGAGATGGAACTGGTTTGAGGTATGTTACAGCTTGGGAAAAAGGGAATCCATGTACAGAAGCTGACTGGACTGGCAGCTGAACTTTAACAGTGGCAATGTGATATGGTCCTCTACCACACCTGAGGGCAATAGATCAGTTTGGGGAATGCAGGACACCAGGGTGGCTCAGGAGGCACTGTGTGTGTGTGTGTGTGTGTGTGTGTGAGAGAGAGAGAGAGAGAGAGAGAGAGAGAGAGAGAGACTGCTGTTTCCTGGGAGTAGCCACTTGAGATCATTTTCCTACTACCTCAGGTGTGGTAGGGATGGTCCTGGATCTGAGGCCCTTTCACACTGTACAGTTATAACACTATGATTCCACTTTAACTGTTGCAGTTGTATCCTATGGAATACGGGGTTTGCAGTTTAGTGAGGTGCTAGAGCACTCTGGCTGGGAATTCTAAATAAGCTAAATTGCAGGCCCTGGGATCCCACAGTGGAATCACAGTGCTATAATTGTGAAATATGAAAGGGATCTTAATCTGTCCAATAAACTGGAATATACCGTACCCACACTTGGCCTGTCTCTTGGAAGTTGCTCTCCTAGGGTCCTAGACCCATAGAGAGCCATATAACTGCCTTTCCACAGTAATAACAGGGAGAAACTGCTAACATGGGAGCACCAATGGCTTATTTAGCACTAGGGTAGTGGCTGATTTGGGGTTATATTGCCAGTATTATGAACAGTTACATGTCAAAGGCATAAACCTCTTTCCTTAGGAAAAATTGGAAGTGATTGCTAGAGGAGGATTACTTTGGTATAGTTAGGAGAATGTGTAAGGAGTAGCCACAACAAATAATTTTAAAATACATGGCTTTATACTTTAATTTTGAATATGCCCAAGAATATGGCTGGTATTCTAGATCAGCTACTCAGTTACATAACTACCTTACTTACATGGCTAAGTAATATTTCCAAGCCTGACCTCCCAAATCCTGACTTCCTGGGCAGCAGCCACTGCATGCAGTCGGGGACCGTTCTGCTGTTGTTTAAGGCACAGCAAATGGACCTTTCCATCTCCTTCCCTTCAGCAATCTCTGGTGTTACAGCCAGAAGCAAGATCCCTGTCACAATTCTTCCTCCCACTGGAGACTGCTGGAGGGAGAAGGATGAGACCATCAGTCTGCTGTGTCCTGGTCATCCAGACTGACAGGAGAAAGGCCCCCATCACTCGCAGTAGATGCTGTGTGGTAAGTCAAAATTGAGGGACTTTGATGATCTCGATGTATTCCCTACTATTGAATGCATATGGATTGTGAATACAAATCAGTCATGAATGTGTAACTCTGAGATATGCATTTGTAACTATGATCATGAATTCCAGCTGGGATTGTTAAATGTTGCTGTGGATCTTGCCCACCTTAGCACAATTTGAAGAAATAACCTGATGGGACACTCCCTTAATGCGCAACACTTTCATCTTTTCAGTAGGGCTGAGAGACTGGGTTGTGACTATTCTTTCACAACATTTTTTAAAAAATAAAAACTAAGTTCCATGCTGTTTATAAACAGATTATTTGATTGAACTTTGGACGTCAGTTACATGGACCGGGAGGAAAATCTTTGTCTTCTACAGTGTGGTTTGCTGAAATGCTTGGCAGCTGTTTGAAAAAAATCTAGTATTTGGAAGATTGAATTGTGAATGCATTGCCTTTTCTGCAGAGTCTGGCCTTCTGGGTCATGACTGAAGCACATTTTCAAGCAGGGAAAAACTCACAGTGCTTAGACAGGGATGACCTTTGGGGTTTAACACAAAAGGAGGAGTAGGACTGTTGAAGCATCTGTCTTGAGCACCCTTTGCCCATCCCAGGATTTCATTTAGAGCCAGATATGAACAAAGAAAGGGTGTTGGATGCTGGCAGTAATGAAAATCCATGACTCGGCTGTGCATTCATAATTATTTTATAAATAAATGTCTGCTGGAGAGCCACATCTGTCTCTTCCAACAGAGTGTATGTCTTTCATTAATGTATCATAGGGTGAATGAAGCTGGCCTGAGTGCTTGGCTTGCATTTTTCCCTCTTCCCTCCATCATTGTCCACCGACAGGTTTTTGTGGTTCAGAAAGAGCTGCAAGCCCCACACTTCTCTGCAAGACTGATGGCTCGTCAATAACATTAGCCAGCATTATGGGCCGCATCAGTGTAGAACAGAATCGATACGGCCAAGTAAAAAGTCTAATAAGTTGACATGACCATCCTCAGCAGGGCTCACGTTACAAGAAATGAGTTTTTTTAAGGAATCAGCGTCAGTGCTGCTTATTCACCCCTCAGTGAGATGCCTTGACTAAGATTTATTGCTCCGGCTTTTTGCCAGCAGTGCTGGCCAAGCTGGCAAAAATAAAATAAAATAAAATAATCATTGAAGATAAAATAATATTATTTTTTAAAATAAACACTGACTACTGAGAAGGTATGAAGACCTGCATGAACAGTACAGTAGTTTGGTACATGATAAGAGCCAGGATTTAGGGAATAAATAGGAACTGAGCAGCATAACCCAGGGATTTATTTGAGCTATTTGAGCTGGCCCATATATATTCTCTCTCCATCTCCTCTTCCTACTCTCTCTTGGTCCCTCATGTATTCTCTTAGGCTTTGTTCTTTAGGGTATGAGATAATTTAAAGTGGTACAATTTTCGAGTAAATCCAGTGGACATAATGACGTTACTTGGCATTCCACCTGGAAGCAGAAATTGGCCCCTAGGAACTAATAGTAATAGATACAGACACATACACTCTGGAAGGAAACAGCTTGACTTAGCTCTGCAAGCAATCATTATGAAGCTGTGGTACCATTTTCCATTTTCTTCCTTCTCCAGACTTAGCAGAATGCAGATTTATCTGGTGCATCAAACCAACAAGGGAGGTGGTGTATATCTATGTGTGTGGGGGGGTGGGGGGGTTGAGGAGAGGATGTGTTGAGAAGCAGGGTTGTACTTCTTTGAATCCTGCTTGTACTCTCAGTTCTCTAGTCATCTGAGGTGCAGCCTAGTTCCATTGTATGAAGTTAAAGCATTAGCAAAATAGTCAGTGAAGACCTGTCAAGTGAATAAGTCCAAACCTCTGGTCTTATTCTATAGTTCTTGCAGGCTGTGTGCCACCAGGATAGGAGGTGTTTAATGTTTAGGAATATTTCCTGGAAATATGGAAAGTGGGACAGGGGGGCGGGAATCTAGACAGTTTCAGAGTGGATGAGTAGGTCTTCTGTCATTAGAAGGGCAGGTTAATGCTGCACTGAAAAAAGACATAGATGAGGACTGAGTTAATTGATCATACAAGGAGCTTACAGGTTCATTGCTTATTGGGAAAATTAAGCAAAATTTGCAGAAATAGTTTTGAAATAAGGGATTACAGTGGGTTTACTGTAAGTGGGACTAAGGCCTTATCTACACAGGCTAAATACCCTTGCTTGTCCCTGTCTCAGAGCCCTGCAGTCCATATGACAAAGGGCTTTTGCCCCATTCTGCCCCCAGTCAGTCTTCACCGACCCCAGGACAGATATGGGGCTGAGACGGGGGTGAGACAGGGTAGGGCCCAATAAAGCATTTTACAATAATACCTAGTTTAATCTGTTATTGCTGGTAAAAACCAGATCGAGCCCTGTGGCAGCAGTTCCACAACATGTGACCAAGGCTGATCACATGCAGGGGGTTTGTCACATGGTAAGGCCAGCTTCCACTGGACTCAGCAGAGCAAGGAAAACAGTAGTGATGGCTACAGAGATGGGCTGGTGCTCTGTTTGGATTCCAGCATGTTTTGTTGAGGTAACAGGGGCAGAACAGGCCAGCTCCACAGTGATGATACGCCAGTGGGGAGCCTGTGTATCCTGGGTGGTGCAGATAAGCTCTAAATCTGGATCCAACCCATTGGCCAAAATCCTCCCTTGGGAATGTGTAGTAGCATAAATCTCCACATACAGGAATTAGACATTGATTGTACTATGCAAACCGTGTATTGAGCAGCAACATGACACAACTGAATGCAGATTTGCATGTGCATCTGCATGCACAATAGCACTGCATTCGCAGTTCTACGTTTGCAGCCTTAAACTGAATGCAGATGTCTTCCACATTGGACAAAATTTTCAAACACTTCTGTAGGGGGAATTTATGCACATGCCAGATCTGCAGTAATATAGTCTAAAAGGAAATCCTTCCACCCCATTTGCATAGTATAGAATCAGCGGCGTAGTTTGTATAAAGAACTTCTGCCTTGTTTATTTCTCACAGCTGCAGTTTGGGGACACTAACAGAAACAACTTGAGGTTCCAAACTGGTAAAGAATGGCTGCTTAAAGTGTGCGATATTAGGATAACACACAAGCTGATCTGCCAGTCTCTTGAGCCTAACACCTGAAAGAACCTCTTCTCTTTTCTAGAGATATGGTCCTCATTCTTTCCACACACCAATGGAAAAACAGAGGTTTTGCAGCACTACATAAGCATTTCTTTTGTGCTAAGGCAGGAGAGCTGAAATTCCTCCAAGACCCTTTAAGACACCTCCCTTTTCCTCCCGGTGTTTCTATCAACTCTTCACCCTCTGTAGTCTGTAATGAGCTGAATATTTTGTGAATCACTTCTACCCACTGATGCAGACAGTTAATGAGCTGTTGTACTTCAGCTCACACTTCTGGTTTGTTCTTCCTGTTTGCTTTAGTTGTTATAACCCTTTTAGAATCAACCCAAATTCTGTCTCCCAATTCATTGAGCCTTGGTGATTGCCCTTCTGGTGAAAAGCATTATTCCTGGATGCCATCTTGGTGAAAGGTTAACAACACCCAGGGATTAAAGGACCAAGGAGCCCTTGGTGAGATTACAAGAGAAAAACAAGTAGGAGCAATCCTAGAGAATGTGAAGTTGAAGGCTTTCATGGCTAGCATCCATAGGTTTTCGGGGGGTGGGGGTTGGTTGGCTGTGAGGTCATGTTCTGGAAGAGTTTATTTCTGACGTTTCACCTGCATCTGTGGCTGGCATCATCAGAGAAATCCTAGAGAAATTATTAACAGATAAGCCAAGAAGATGAATGGGAGGCACAAATAGTGATGTGCATGAAGCATCTATCCTATGTGTATGTGACATTTGCCTCCAGATGCTTCTGGACTGGAGCTCCCATAATCCTTCACCATTGGCTATACTGACTAGGGTTGTAGATCCGTGATTCACAAGCTATCTGATGTGGTAAACTGGCAAGCCTCCTATGTGCCAAGGACTGGTACCATATTTATACGATGTTATTTTTGTACCTGCAATTTCCTGGCAACTCACCATGGACTAGGACCACTTAGTGTGCCATCACTTTGAGTAGCATCGTTGTGGGCCAAGAATATCTAGAGAATATCTAGAATTGCTCGCCTTTAATCTATAGGTTACCAGTGATGTATTCAAATTTTTTACTCCAAGTCTCAAGTCTCTACCTTCAAGTCTCAAGTCAAGTCTCAAGTATGGGAGCCAACTTTAACAGAAGAAAAGGACTGTGTGTGTGGGGGGGGGGGTTCAATAACTAGTAAATCAAGAAGATGTGCACAAAGTTAGATAAAAAGTTTAAATTATCAGCAAATGCATTAGGCAATGGGTTGGGGGTGCTGAGGTCTGCTTGGCAGCCTGTCCATGCTGCACATTGAAGGATCCTTCTAAAGGTTTAAAAAAGCTATAGAAGGATCCTGCAACCTCAAGCCCATTGCCTAATGCATTTACTGTTACCGCTTCTGTCATTTGACTGGTAGGCAAAAAGCAGTGAGATTATAGAAGTGTTGTTCAAAGGAGTAAAACCATTATTCATTCCATAATGTTTCTGGATGAATACATTATGTTACTGAACGAAGGCCAGCAAGTTGGTTGCTAAATACTGTATACAAGTTGCAAGTTGAGTCGAGTCTGTGTATCATTTACTGTCAAGTCACTGAAGCAACTTGAGTCCAACTTGAGTCCGAGTCAATCAACTTGAGTCAACATCATTGTAGGTTACTAAGAGCTTATACCATCAAAATGTCCAGGCTGTAGTATGATACTGGTAGGTGATCCATACCCCCCTTTCAAAATTTATTTATTTTTAATGGAGAGGGGAATAGCTGCAGTGTATTGGTGCATATCATGGCAGGTTGACATCATACAGTGCAACTTCCTCCTTATTGCCTAACCATGGCTTGTATTTTCTCCTAGTCCTGCACAAAAACCTTCCAGGGTGGGTGCGACAGCAGTTCTGGTTATGAAATGGGGCTGTGTTGGCTTAACTTGTGCATTTCTTGGGGGGGCCTGTTTGGTTGGAAAGGCAATTAAAAATAATGCTGTAAATATGGCCAGAATTCTATTGGTGAGTTACATCTTTCTAAGTGGACTTACATCTGTTGGAAAGAGATGAGCTTTCAAGTTGCATTTTGTTTTGACGTTAATTCCTCTGTAAGGTATTAATGTAGCAACATTGGCTTAACACAGTTTATTAACATAAGAGGCAGATTTGAAAGGTTTCACTGAATGTAGTAATATCAGGGGATTCTTTCTTCTGAAAGGCAAATGTTTCTCCACTTTCCTAATGCAAATGGAAGCTTTGCCCCCTCCACATTTGGCAGGTCTAAAAATGGATTTGGTTTGGCATGTGGGCTTCAAATAAGCAAGGAAGGTGTAACAGCCATCTCCTTTTATTTGACACTCCATCAGGGGAAATGACTTTCTCCCTCTGTCATCACTAGAATAGAATAGAATAGAATAGAATAGAATAGAATTTATTACGGTCATAGACCAGCACAGCTGTCGTCATTTGGAATTTCTAGGTTGCCCTCCTAACTCTGTAGTATCGTGCCTCATAATATACCCAAGCCACCCTTATTGGGACCAGCTACCAAATGTGTTGTAGCTATCATTCTGGGACAAAAGGATTGTGTCAGACTTTCTCTGTTGAATGTATAGAGCAGTCTTGTTGAAAGACACGAGGGAAGGACACTTGCTGTCTTATAGTCAAACTATGGCTGAAATCCTGCATCATGGGCTATAATGTGTAACTCTACAGAGACAGAAGTATGTCATTGACATGATACATGAGCATGTTCGAGAACTGAAATGATGAGCAGTGGGGCAGGACACAACATGTTGCAATGGGACTCTGCCCACATAATGGGGCACTACACAAGATGCCCTATTGTGTAACAGGGGCTCTCACTGCACAGCAGGGCACCATGAAAGATGGTGAACATTTTTTCCAGCTGGGCTGAGGGCAACCATGACTTTCCACTGCCCTCCCTTCTGGATTACCAGTGTTCTGTGGCTTGTTGGGGACTACTTCACCGTCATTGTTCAAGGGCAGCCTGTCCTATAAAGTGTCATACTGCTGTACATTGCAGCTGTTGCCCATCTTTAGCAGGAGAGGAGAGAGAAGGGGTGTGTGTGGGGTCAATTGGTTTCATGAGTCCTGGCAGCCTCTGCATCGTATCTGGAAGCCATGCTCTGGGAAGGCAACATACTTCCTAAACTGACTCCATCTTTCTCAATAGGAATTCTACCGGTCACTATTGCTATCAGCCACTCTCACTCCTCATATTGGAGGTTAATTTCCCCCATCTACATAGGACTAAGGATCGTAGTGTTTTGTGGAGTGTAGGATTGTGTCCTGTTTCTAGCTAGCCTACTCTTCTTCTATGGGTTTTGATTGTGTACTGCCAGGGCCCCACACTGTCCCCTGACACTCCTTCCACCTGGTTCTATGTGTAACTGTCTTCAGCTCCCTTATCTCTTGGAATTTTGCTTTCTTCCTGTTTCTTGGAAGCCTCCCCCTCAGGGTTTTTTTTTTTTTTTTTTTTTTTTTTTAGGTGAACCTCCCATCTCAGCAATCTAAAAAGCTGAAGCATGCAGAAGCATAGTTCATGTCCTGGTTTGCTTTCTCTTCCAGGGAAGCTACATGCTTGCACTTGCTGCAAGTGGAGTTCCTATTGTGCTCAGATAGGAAGGCAAACACAGCACGCACCCTCAGCACCCATGACACTAGTCACCCCAGAAATCATTTCCCTTCAGCCTTCTGCATTAAGCTGCTACACAGAATGTCCCTGCTTGCTCATGCTCCCTTGAGTTGCTCACTTCCTGGAAATAGAAATCTATGCTACAGAGCTGGATAGTCCTAGTTGTAGCTCCAGGCTGTTATAATCACAGGTTGAGCCAGGTGACCCAGTAGAGGTGGAGATCACATGCCCCTTCAGTGGCTGCCAGACTACAGCTCCCAGCATTTCATACCACTGGTTGTGCTGAGTTGGTTTGCTGGTTTGCTGGGACTTGAAGTCCAACAACATCTGATTCCCACCCCTGGATTAAAGTGACCAAAGTTCCAGGCTCCATGATGCAGGACTGACATTTCTTGTTTATTTCCTCATCAGCCTGAATAAGCAAAAGGCATTCTGGTGAAAAAGCCAGCTTTGGAAAACTGCTGGCACTTGGACTATGAGAACACAATTAAAAGTTGCAGTAAAAATTGACAGTTCTCAGCATGGAGAGCAGAAAATACATTACAATCCCAATCAAATGATAAATAAAATATCTTAAATCTTCTACAATTATAGATTAAAATACGTTGGACTTAATGACTTAGAACACAAGGCATAACATCTGAAATGCTGTCTGAGTCTAAAGGGCTTATTGTAATAGAATACATCATTATCATATTATATAAAGGCTCCTGCTAGTGCACATCAGCACAAGGGCACGTGGAAGGGAAAAACTCTGAGGAACATGCTGTGTAAAAATAGCCTTTGTTTTACGCCATGGCAAAGTAAGACTTGAACTGAGAACATAGGATGCTATATTATAATAGCTGAGATTATCGGTCTCCAACCCAATACTGTCTTAGCATCAGTTTTCTGCGATCTCAGTCAGAGGTTCTCCCCATTGCTTGCTACCTGCTACTTCTAGAAATCTGAAGGGTTGAACCCAGGATCTTCTGCATACAAAGCTGAACTATAGTCTCTCTGCTATGAGACGGCTCAAAGCCATTGCACATTAATTATATATTAACTATACATTAAATTGTGTTTATTGGGTGCCTAGATTTTTCAAGTGTAGACAGTACAGGTAGGCTGCATAGAGAAGGAATGGATCAAAGCCACATTTCATAGCAAAGTTGCATTGGGCAAGACTGCATTAAGTTACCAAGTCAAGACAAGTACAGTTGTCCCTACGTATCCACGGATTTGGTATCCATGGATTTAAGTATTCACGGCTTGAAAATATTCTTTAAAAAATAATAATCCAAAAAGCGAACCTTGATTTTGCCATCTTATATAAGGGATACCATTTGCTATGCCATTTCATATAATGGGACTTGAGTATTCACAGATTTTGGTATCCATGGGGGGCCCTGGAACCAAACCCCAGCGAATATGAAGGGACAACTGTAATAATCCCACTATAGTCTGTGCTCGTCAGGCTGCATCTAGAATACTGCATTCAGTTCTAGGAGCCTGGTTTTAAAAAGGATATGACCAAGTTGCAGTGGAAGGGCAACAGGGATGATAAAGAGCATGGAGAAGAAAATGGGTATGAGGAAAAGTTGTGGCAGTTGGGCATCTTCAACCTGGTGAAGAGAAAACTGAGGAGTGGCATGATTGCACTCTAAATCTCTACTGGGCTCTCAGAGAGGAGGATGCAGGTTTTTTCTCTTCTGTTCCAGAGATTGAATAGTTTTTTTTAAGGTACAGGGGGGTACATTTTGTTTGAACATTAGAAAGAACTTCTTGATGCTAAGAGCAATTCAGCGATGGAACCAATTACTAGAGAGGTGGTGGAGTGTCTTTCGCTGGACCTCTCAAAAAAGGGGCTGGATGGCTACCTGATGGGGATGCTTTTTCTGGCGTTCCTGCTTTGAGTGAGGGGTTAGATGGCCTATGAGACCCCTTCCAATTCTATGATTCTAAGACCTCAGCTTTGTTAAGAACTTAAGGAGCCACTGAATCAGACGAAATCTCCATCTTGCCTTAACAGGCTACTGCGATGGCCAGCAGTTTTCTAGCATGAGGGTGAAGAATCTGTAGCCCTCCAAATGATGTTGGTATACAATTTCCTTCATCCTTAGCTGCCATAGACAACACAGACAATGGTAAAAGATGATGGAAACTGTAATCCAACATCAGGGTCAGATGTTGCCCAGTCCTCTTCTAGGGTTTCAGGCAGTAGCTGTCTATGTATTGCCTTATCCTTGCAATTGCCAAAAGGTTAGTCCTAGGGCCTTTTCCATGCATGACTTAGGTTGCCACACCTAAGCATATATATTACATACCCTCCAGTTCTTTCAATTTGGCATGGAGAATCTTAATTAATCCTCTGTTGTCCCACTTTTTCAGCTGCTTGTAAACTGTCCCAGTCTCTCTCTCCTCCCCCCTTTGTCCTCAGTTTGCTTCAGTTGCTGCAATCTGAGTCCAAAGTGCAAAAGTAATTTGCACTCTTAACTCAGTGGTAGGGTGGAGAGGAGCAGAGGGGCTGAAACTTGCCCTTCTCAGTAGGCTCAAGCAAAATAAAACTACCATCGCCCTTCTTAGCTTGTATCTTCTTCCTTGTTAATCACTCTTGCCATCTTGACCACACCCCAATGTTGCTTGGCCACCATGTCCTGGTTTTCACCTGTGACATCTTGGAGAGGTGGCTGGTGTAGTGTTGCACTAGTCTGCTGTGTGCTAGAGCTGTACATCCTTCAAAGTTTCCAGAAACTTCTTTGCAAGTAGACATGTAGTTTGTCCTCATGCAACCTTTGTAGATATGGCAGGAGTGCCCATTTTTCTGTCTCTTTATATCTATCTATTGCAAGCATTTTCAAAATGTAATTTCAGAAAAGTAGTACCAAAAGCATTAATTAGCATACATTCCCTTCAATAATCTACATCTCCTGTTGTTTTTAAAAAATGGTTTAAAAAGAGTTTTGTGACAAAAAATATCAAAAGGTGAATATTTACTTACATAACAAGAAAACAAAACATTAACTGCTGATGAGTATCAACAAAATTGGTGTATGGAGATTTTTTTTAAAAACAAAAGAACAGTCTTTAATGTTATTAATATCTACATATGTAAGAAATAGGCTGCCCGACTTACTGGGCAAGATTATTGCAGTCTGGAGTAGTAGCAGAGCCCCAGAATTTTTCTCAGAATGGTGTCTGGCTTCTACTTCCCAGGGTTCTTCATGGGGAGAGGCAGGAACTGTCAGCCAATGAATTTAAACCTGGGTTTGAATTCATTGGCTGGTAGGTTTGGCCAGAGCGAGCTGCCTGCAGTTTTCACTCAGATCAGGTGGGAAGGTATTTAAGTTCCAGCCTGCTTGCATACTTAGCACTGCTTCTTTGAGCATCATCCCTCCCACTCTCTGTTGGTTTAATTGTGTAAACTTGTATTTATGTGGTGTTGTGTGGCATATTGCCATCTATGTTATTGTCACAACTTTTTGGGGTGTTTAGCATTGATCTTGGATCTAGGAAATCAAGTACCAGTGTCTTCCTGGCATTGGTAATGTATTAGAGTCTGTTACCCAAAGAGGTGGAGGTGCTTTAGAGCAACAATTGTGATAATATTTGGGGGAGTTATTATTATTAGCCCAAATGGAAGGCTGTGAGAGGCGAGTAACCTCAGGATTTTTCACCTGTGTGTACCAGTACTAACTACAGAGGACTCTGGGTTAAAGTGGAATAAATGGTTCTTATTAGAAATAAAACAAAAGGCATCCATGCAACACCCACCCACAAGAACCACACAAACTATCAAAGCATTAAGGCAGAATGGTTGGATAGAGGAATAGATTCAGGCTTTCCAGAAAGGCTCCCCTGACACCCACTTTGTTCTCCTATACGGCCCTCCATGGCCTTTTATGTATGTTTGGAGTTGAAAAAGTGTTTCAGTCCATTATTTGTTATTGTCTTTCTCTTGAGTGTGAGCTCATATTAATTTTATTTACAAAAATCACCCGAAGAATGTCTGCCTGTCTTAATCCCTCATGTGGTCTTCAGATCTATGGACAGTGCCCATATCATTCACCGTCTCTCTTTCTCGACGACATAATGCTTTGCCTTGGCTGCAGCTACAGAGAGACATTTCCCATTCTACCCCACTTGTCTTAAACCAAAGTGACACACAGAGAGCTAAAATGATCCTCTTTAGTGAAAGACTTCCTGGGTAAAGGGCTAATTGTCTGCCGGCTGCTGGGTCCTTTGCTCTTTGTCTTGTAAACTGAATGTTTTCTTGGAAGAGTGCAAGTTGAGACACCATCGCTGAAGCCGTGCACTGACGCAAGAGGTAACGTTTATTCACTCTGTCATTTCTTTTTCTTCTTTCAAGAGAGCTTATAGCTAAAGGTCAAAGGAGAGCCACTGTCTATTTTTTTCTACCCTTGGAAACAAAATCAATTGAAGGACCTAGAACACAATAAGTTATGCTACAGCGTGGCACTTGTGTGTATTCCCATGGGAGACCTATCAGTGTGAACTAGCACTGTTGGGAAATCTCTCCAGCTGCCCCAGCTAATCAATACCTTTGTTCATTATACTGTCTCTGATGAATATGGATAATGATTGGGTGGGCAAGAGTCAGGTGCCTAGAAATAACTGCACCTCACAAATGTTCAATAGAAATATGCCCTCCCATACTCAGTATTAGTTCAGGTTGTTGAATACTTCCTCCCTTCCCCATTACTTCATGTTGCTGATGGATCAACATCATTGTAGGTCCTATTCCATTAAATTAGTAGCATTTATTCTATTAGCACATTGTCCCTACCTTTGGAGCAAATGAGGAGGCAGCAAGTGCATACACAGCCCAGTATGTGTTCATGTGTGTGTATGTTTACTGCCACACACACAGGTCATTAAGCTCAGAGCAGTGCCTACAAACTATTTTTGTGGATGCCTTCTCATCTTCCTGCTCACCTTGCAAACACATACATACACACTATTAATTAACTATGGATGGGGGAGAATTAATGCCAATTATAATTGTGCTGCAACAGGCAAAAAGATCAGAAGAATGTATATTTGCTTTACAGAAATGTACCAACAAATTTAGGGCACTGAGTAGCATATGTTGATAGACAAATGTTCACATAAAGATTTGCTTTCTCCTATTGTGTTTTTTTTAACACAGTATGAACAGTTCCCAAATTAAAATACACAGATAAACACACTCCATCAAGGGTGATCTATACAGTACCATCCCCATATCTGCTGATTCGCCAACTGCTGATTCAGTTATCCACAGTTGGCAACAGGGGCAGGGTGGATGGCGGAGGGAGGGGAAGAGGCTTCCAGATGGCTCCAGTGGCTGCAATGCCAAAGGGGGGCACGAAAGGAGGTGAGGGGAGATCTCACTTACCTTCTCCCTTTGTCCCCTCCCAGGATGGCTCCCATTGATGGCAATGGCAATGGGGGGGGCAAAGGGAGGGAAGGAGAGTTCTTGTCCGTGGTGGCAATGGTGACGGGGGCATTCACTATTGTCTGTGGGGCCCCTGGAACCAATCCCCTGCAGATACAGAGGTGCTACTGTATGTGAGAAAAGACTTCTATATTAGCAGTTGATGCGGACGTACATCCATTTCATATTGCAATCTGAGTTGTTGTCATGTGAGTTCAACTGAACTGACTGTATATCTTTTTGTCATGTGGTAGCATGCAGAATAGTGAGAGAATACCAAGAAAGATGATGGTGGTGGTGGTGGCGGTGGTGATACCTAGAACAATTTAGATCAAATGGCAAATAGCACCCAGCATTGATAGGCACCTGAAATTTCAAGACAGGTGATATGATAGTACAGTCTTTAAGGTATTACAAGATTCTTCACTGTTTTTGATGAGACAGGATAAGTAGGTTATTCCCACTTTTAAAAAAAAGAGGGAAACTGAAAGTACAGTAGACCCTTTCCCTCAACTTTGTCATTAGCAGGCTTGCTTAACTATACCCAGCACAGCTCAGGTCTCTAACTGATACCCCAAAAGAGAGTCATGAAGCCCCCTCATTTCCTGGGGCCCTTTTACACTACACAGTTACAGTGCTATGATTCCACTGTTACCTGAAGAGGTGGGGGTGCTTTACAGCCCCAAATATGGTCTGTTATTAGCTGGAGAAATTATTATTATTATTATTAGCTCAAATGGAGTGCTGCGAGAGGTGGGTAACTTCAGGATCTTTTCACCTGTGTACACCAGTACTCACTGCAGAGAACTCCAGTTTAAAATGAAATAAATGAATTTTATTGGAAATAACACAAAAAGCATTCATACATGCAACACATGCTCACAAGAACCACACAAAGCTATCAAAGAGTTAAGGCAGAAAGGTTGGATAGAGGAATAGATTTGGGAGATAGGGCAATAGTTAGCAGCCTGGAAGAGAATCAAAGTACTCAGACTGAAGTCTGAGGGTGGCACTAGAAGTTCTGATCTGGGGGTATGCCAACAGAGAGAGTTGCAGGGTCTCATCCACAGTGGCACACCTTGCTATTGTTTAGAATGGGATATTTATAACCCATTTCGTGCCTTGAAGGTGCGTTTTGACTACAACAATGGCTAATTGATTCTCTCGTGGGAGGAACAAAGGAGAACTAAACTCCACTGATCATCTTAGATGGCTGGGAAATAGGACTGGGTTTATGACAACCTCACATTGTAGGACAGGAGGGGAGAGTCTGAGGGATATTTCCTGGGGTTTGGGTTGTGTAGGTCACTTGATTGTTTGGAATGTGTGACTCACTGCCAAAGGGTCCAAGAAGGAATTAGCACATAATTTGCTAATACAGGTAGTTTTGTTTACTAAGGATTTCCGCTTAATCCCAGCTTGGGTGTGCTTATTAAAATATTTCTAAGACACCTTCCTAGGTCCTTGTGACCTCCATCTGACCTCACTTTGGATGTACCCGGTCTACTTAGACCCCTACAAGTGTCCAATATTTCCAATTATGAGATATTACAGGGTGGGGGTAGGAGGGCATGGTAACACCACCTTAACTGTTATGGTTTCATCCTAAAAATCCCTGGGATTTGCAGTTTAGGGAAGGCTATTTAGAATTCTCAGCCAGAGAGCTCTAGTGCTAAACAAACAACAAACCCCAGAATTCCACAGGGTCCAGCCATGGCAGTTAAAATGGATCCATAGTGCTATAATTGTGTAGTGTGAACAGGGTCCTGCTTGCTCTTCCATTTTCCTGCTCTTTTTAAATGTCAAGAACCTTAGCAAGCAGTACCTTAGCCCAGCCCTGCCTTCCCCCCTGCCTCAGAGAGCTCATGCAGTTTTCTACCTGAATCACCCAGCTCAATTTGAATGTAAATACTGCTGTTCTTATAGAATAAGCAAAGATTAGTTTGGAGTTGAAGGCAGAGGGTGGGATTCAAAACTGCCCTTGTGCTAAAATAAGGGTAGGAAAACACATGGCCTCCCAGATGTGAGGATCCAGTACCCATCAGCCAAGCCAGTGGTGGAGAAAAATGGGGATCAAAGTCCATTAACATCAGGACAGTCATGGGTTCTTGACTGTTACACTGCTAGAAGTCTTATCTTGCATTACTTGAGAAAGATAAATTCTTGTATTTGTAGCATTGATCGATTTCTTGAATTCTCACTGGGCTACAAGGGATGCCCCAGATCTTATCACCTTGTGGGGCAGTAACTTAAGTACTCTAGCAGGTAATGGCCACACTGGGAAAAGACCTGCATCAGTGGCAAAACATCATGTTTCCCAGACATGAAACTAGACATATTCCTGCAAAGTTTAAAATGAAATTTATTGATTTAGTTAATAGACATCACATTCCCTACAGTGGGGAAGAACCTGAGGGAAAAGGGAGAGTCAGGCTGGCTTGTGGGTTCATGGTCTTTCTCATCAAACAGGTGTTTTATGGTTTTATATAAAATAGCTTTATAGTTTTACCTTTACAGTTATGGAGGGCTTATTGAATGGGAGAGAAAGAATATCCAATGATTCAAGTACCGCCTCATGCCGCTGCCTTGAGTTCAATCCATTGTAGGAGGATTTCATATGGTAAGGTGAATGTGTTTTGGGCCACAGGCTAGTAGATACAAAATGTTAAAGTAACCAACACTAGTTATCCTAGTTACTGATGAAAAATGGGAAACTAGAGTTGCTTTTTAAAATAGGCAAGTGCAACAGTAACTAATGGAGAGCACATTGGAAACATAATGTTAACTACCTATATTTACTTTTGAAAATCACTTTCCAAGCACTAGTAGATGTACTACAAAGATGTTCACAAATGTATCTTAAATCTTGGAAAACGTTAACAGCAAATAGAAAAGCCCAATGATGGGTTAATCTTTCATCTATATCTATCTATCTATCTATCTATCTATCTATCATCGATATATATACAAGAATTCTTGCCTCTAGTACAAGAAATATTTGCACACACTATGACTAAATTCCAGTCAACATCTACTACTGTATATCTTTATGCATCTGCTATGTAAAGACACACTGTGATGCAGAAAAATATATAAAATGAAATTCCCAAATAAACAACACTTTTAATTTTTGTTTAAACTACTAATAGAAAAAAACTTGCTTAGTGCTCTTGCAGTATTTATGAAGCTACCAGGTGCAGACTTTTCCATTCCCTTGGTGAAGCTGTGTTGTCTACTGCTTTTGTTGGAACGGCAAACAGTACATCTCAAGCTATCTGATGTGAGGGATCAACATTTTCTTTTTTCCAATGTGCCAGTGTCTGGTACTATATTTGTGTCTATTGGCTACAATTGTTCCTTTCTTTCCTAGAAACTTGACTGGGAGCCCATGGGCTGTGGAGGGGGGGTGCATTATGGAGAGCCCTGGTGGTGCAGAGTACTGCAAGTTACCATGTTGTAAGTTCGATTCCAGCGGGCTCCATGGTTCACTCATCCTTCCATCCTTTCGTAGGTCGGTAAAATGAGTACCCAGCTTATGGGGGCAATTAGCTAACACACATTGGAAACTACTTAATGCAGTGTAGATGTGTAAATTGCTATTGCTTAAAAACAAATTGTTAGCCGCTCTGATAGCCTTTGTGGCTGAAGAGCAGGGTATAAATACCTAATTAAATTAAAATTAAATTAATCCACAGACCACCACTTTGATTAGAACAGGCCTACGGCACGACTGAGGAGGCAGAGTACTTGATGATCAGAATTTGGAAAGTTACTTTAAAAAAGTAGCTCAATCTTGTTACTCATTACTGTTTATGTAAAGTAAACCTTTGTTGTTACTTCTCGTGATGTTGATAGAGTAAATTGTCACATTACTTATTTAGGCTGCCCCTTCCTTTACAGAAGTTGTTACTTTTTTCAGAGGGGAAAAAAACCTTCAGATTTATAGGAGAATGGCCTGTCAAAATATCTCTAAAAATGTCATTAAGGGTTACTTTGGAAAATAACTCTTAGGCATTGCTGAGCAAAGGCATCTCCTCTGAGTGATTCTGGAAAAATGGGTTTTTGCTAGTCCAAAATCCCACTCAGAGCTCCTCTAGCATGCACCCTGACTAAATGGGAAGAGTCTGGGAACATTCATATGTAAAAGAAAAAAAGAAAGAAAAAGAAAAGAAAAGAAAATTAAGCTTTATTGTTGTTCTTGATGGCTGAAATATCAAATGGGGTAGGATATGTTTGGCCAAAGAGTGGCTCTTTCAATCCTATTGTAATTACAAAGTTCCAACAGTTCCTGCATCAGCATGAAAAATGGGTAATGCTTTAGATTGATGCCTTTGAACAGTTGAGCAGAGATAAATCTTGTGTGCTGGAATGTGAGAAAAACTAAGGACAAGTTGCATACCTGTAACTGTAGTTCTTTGAGTGGTCATCTGTGAACCCACACAGATAGTAACTTCACACTTACTTATTCTTATATTTTTGAAATCTAACTTTGTTGCACCTTTGTTACTAAAAGAAAGCTGATTATAGAGAACTGCTTTGCCTGTAATTCATTACTAGCAAGCTCTTGGGTGACCACTAAAATTAATCTTTAGCATAACTTTGCCTTGAAATAATATTTTTCTAAGGAAGCAAAACAGAGCAATGATCATAGAGAATGCTTCCTATTTCCCTCTTTCTGCTTCCAGCAGAATCTGCGGTGCTGATTTCCAGCAAGTGCAGTGTGGCTTAATGCCACCATAAAGCAATTAGTTTCTACATAAGCAGGCAAAGGCCCCATCACCGACAGCATTTCTCAGCTGACCTTTTGTTAAGAAGTCATCTTGTTACTGTCTGCCTGATTGTGGGAGAGAGAGCAGGCTTGGTGGGAGCCCTGGGCTTCCCAAGGACAAATGGAAGACCTGCAGCTGGGTCTCCCTTCCCTCACCACAGATGTTTGAGAGGACGACACACATGCGCACTTCTGGGAACCTCTGAGGGAAAGCCCAGTTTCTTGTACTCAATTTCCCCTTCACAAGGGATAAAGAGGCAATTACGCATCCTTTTATAGTTGATGGCCAAGTGCTGAACTTGAAAGGAGACTATTAGTTTGTGTCCCTTCAGGGCCAATGCAATAAGTAGCTGGGAGAGATGGGGCTGAAGAAGAAGGGGTGTTGTCTGCTGTTAGTGTGACAGTTTTGTCAGCCGCATTCACATTAGTGGAAGGTAATAAAGTGACAAGCAAGTTATTAGAAAGATATGAGGCGAAATTGAACTGAAGCTGCTCGCCGCTCGCCTCGGCTTTTTCCTGTTTGGTAATGGCCCACTATTTGTTACAAACTGAGCCCTTGGCTTGATCTCTTATATATATAAAAAACTGAAGTATTTATTCTTTGTAGTAAAGGTCACATGAATTTATTACAACACATTAGAAGAGAGAAATGAAAAAAGGGTGTTTTATGACAACTCTAGTACGTCAGAAGTTAAAAACAATACTGCTTCTTCATAATGAACAATCATACTGGCAAGAGAGAGAAGACTTCTAGAAACTGATTTAAAAAAACACACAAAACTTTTCTGCATTAAGGGACTTGCCCTGTCATCTGTGAAAATCCCAAAATACATGAATTTCAGTTTGGTGCTTTTCTGATTTTTTGTCTTATATGCAATACTCAAGAACTTTTTATTTGCTAAGTCTATCAAAAATACCTTGAAAAAAGGACCACTATTTACCTCTCTCTCTCTCTGGCTTTTCTTCGCAAACGAAGATTCAGGAAGGACTCATCCCGCGCTTTCTGCAAGCGCGCTGATGACTAAAAAGGCCAATCCGAGATAAACAAGTCCGGTTGCAAAAAGCACAGCAGAAGGTCTCCTTGGGTGATGTTTTTGGGTTGTGATTCTTTCTGCGTTGTCGTTTCTCTTCAAGACTTGTTCGTCGTGAGTTCTCAAATAAGGCTGCAGCATTGTGGATAGTGCGTCTCCATGCCTCCCGATGTGAGGCCAGGGCGGACCACTGTTGGTGATCAATTTGGCCAAGCCTGAGATGTTGTTTCAGGGAGTCTTTGTATCGCTTTTTTGGAGCGCCCCTCTTACGCTGACCCGTGGCGAGTTCACCGTAGAGTACTATTTTTGGGAGGCGATGGTCCTCCATCCTAGAAATGTGCCCTGCCCAGCGCAGCTGTGTTCTCAATATCATGGCCTCAATGCTGGTGATCCCTGCTTGCTCAAGGACAGCAACATTCGTCACATAGTCAGTCCAGTGTATATTTAGGATTGTGCGTAGACAGCGCTGATGAAAGCGCTCGAGGAGTCGTAGGTGGTGGCGATAGGTGACCCATGTTTCAGATCCATAAAGGAGGATAGACAGTACGATGGCTCTATACACACTGATTTTTGTGCTTTGCCTCAGGTGTTTATTGCTCCAGACTCTTTTGTGAAGTCTTCCAAATGCACTATATGCCTTTGCTAATCTGTGATCGATCTCTTTGTCAATCTTGGCATCTGAGGAGATGATGCTTCCCAGGTAGGTGAACTGCTGAACGGACTTGAGCACTGATTTGCCGACGGCAATGTGGGGATGGTGGTGTTCGTCCTGTGGTGCAGGCTGGTAAAGAACTTCTGTTTTCTTCAGGTTGACTTCTAGCCCAAACAGCTCTGCAGCTGTTGCAAAGCAGGATGTTAGGCGCTGCAGAGCTCCTTCTGTGTGGGCAACAAGGGCAGCATCATCGGCGAAGAGCAGCTCACGGACTAGATAGTTTAGAGTCTTAGTGTGAGCCCTCAGACGGCTTAAGTTAAACAAGCTACCATCAGTACGGTAGCGTATATAGATGCCGTCGTCTTCTTCAAGCTCTGCCATAGCCCTTTGGAGCATCATGCTAAAGAAGATTGTAAATAAAGTTGGTGCAAGAACACAACCTTGCTTCACTCCATTAGTTATTAGAAAGGGCTCTGAAAGAGCATCGCCATATCTGACTTGACCACGCTGTCCCTCGTGTAGCAAGATAATCATTTTAAGGAATTTGGGGGGGCATCCTAGTCTTTCCAGGATCTGCCACAGACCTTTTCTACTTACAGTGTCAAAGGCTTTGGTGAGGTCGACAAATGTTACATAGAGACCCTTGTTCTGCTCCCTACATTTTTCTTGCAGTTGCCTAAGGGCAAATACCATGTCTGTAGTACTCCTATTGGCTCTGAAGCCACATTGGCTTTCAGGGAGAAGTTCTTCTGCCTGTAGGCTTGATTAATATATTAAATCACTCTTTTGAATGTGAGTTATATGCATAAAAAGGTAGGTGTGTGTGTGTGTGTGAGTGAGTGACAGAGAGAGAGAGAGAGAGAAGGAATGGGGAGTCATGTGGTAGACCTTTGGTGGTGTTCCACATCATGTGCACATGCATTTTCAGGCAGATGACTGGGTTTGTCAGTTTGGGCTGTGTATAATGGATAGAGATGTAAAAGGCGAAAGATTTATATGATCTGAAGAGAAACCAGAGTATGTGAGAGACTAATTCCAAATACTTTCTCTTCCCCCCCCACCCTCCACAAAAACTTCTCAATCTGACCAAAGCTTACTTTTGAGAGGGAAGAAAAATCTAACCTTGTGTTTTCTATCTGTTGTGCAGTATCCACAGACAAATAGGATCTATAGGAAATGATCTGACAGATGATATGCATGGAAGAAGATTTCTAGAATAGTCTTTCTATAATTCTCTTGTGTATTTCATTTTGTCTGTAGATTTCTGTTAAGATGACATAATATTAGAAAATAATTAGTTTAAATGTAAGTTAAAATTCTGTTCAGCTCTTCCTCCCCCCTCCCTTCAGCCTAATGACTGAATGCCTTTCCTTAAAATCCAGCCGAAGGAGAAAAGACTTTTTGTAATTTTGAAAGATGTTCAGATGAGTTTCCCGATGAAAAGAGTACCATAGGAGCGGGCTGGTCATGAATAAATAAAACACATAAACAAATAAAATGGAATTCATCTTACTTTGAATTATCCACACAGTAAATGCAAATGAGCATGACAGTATTTGGGGGCTTGGCTGATGTGTGGTCTCATATTATAGTGCCAGCATGGTATAGTGGTCTGAGTGTTGGACTAGGACTCTCTAGAACCAGGGTTTGAATCTCTGCTCAGTCATGGATGACTGGGTGACTTTAGGCAAGATACAGGAGATTTTCAGATGGGGAAATTATTCCCCGGGGAGATTGGGACAGAATTGTATCTGTCCCAGAAACAGTGCTGCATTTCGCACGCCCACTTCCCTCTCCCAATCTTCCATCGTCCTGATGCTGTGCTCGTTCTATTTCTTTTTATTAACAATGAACTCTTGTTAATAAAATATCGTGGAAGGTACCGGCAGGGAAATAGGACGAGCACAGTGTCAGGATGACGGGAGATCGGGAGAGGGAAGTGGGTGTGTGAAACACAGTGCTGCTTCCGGGACAGGAACAATTCTGTCCCAATCTCCCCGGAGAATAATTTCCCCATCTGAAAATCTCCACAGTCTCTCAAGCTCAGAGGATGGCAATGGCAAACCCTTCTGAACAAATCTTGCAATGAGAATCCCATGATAGGGTCTCCTTTGGATGGCCATAAGTTGGAAACAACCTGAAGGCACCCAACAACAATAATAATATAGCACTGTTGCTGTCACCATTTTGTCACAATTCTATAGCAGCACAGTGGAGGCATGTGGTAAGGGGGGCATGAAGCCACACATACTGCCTTGAGGTATCACCCATTCACCTTCATACCTTGTGAGATGCCATATCTGCTAATGCAAACTAGTAGTCTTTCAAAATATAAGTATGTTTATGTCAGGATTAGCAAAGATAGCTGGACAACAAGCAATGACAATAATGTTTCATAATCAGCTGAAAATGTAGGAGGAACATCTAAATTTATAAGAAAATACTAATGCTAATCCAGGGAGTCCTTTGTGGATTGAAAATACTTCAGGAGGATCTCTGTAGTGTAATCCTATAAATCTCTACTCAAATACTGTATAGCTCATTTAGCTGCACAGCTTATACAGCTCAAAGAGAGCCATTTAGGTGTAGTGGTTTGAGTGTAGGACTATGACTCTGGAGGCAAGGGCTCAAATACCTGCTCAGCCATGGAAACCCACTGGGCAACCTTGGGCAAGTCACATTCTCTCAGCCTCAGAGGAAGGCAAAAGCAAACCCATTCTTAATAAACCTTGCCAGGAAAACCCATGCTACAGTCGGCCCACTGTATCCATGGATTCAACCATCCACAGCTTGTAAATACCCCCCCAAAAAAATTCCAAAAAGTAAACCCTGATTTTATCATTTTATATAAGGGACACAATTTCACTATGCTATTGTATACAATAGGACTTGAGCATCCATGGATTTTGGTATCTACGGGGGGGTGGCTGGGCTGGAACCAAACCCCATACCAAGGGCCCATAGTAAATTAGCCTAAATCAGAAATGCCATAAGTCAGAAATAACTTGAAGACATACAACAACAGTGTACTGTATACTATTTGCCTTATGGTCAGCATAAATCAGAAACTACTTGAAGGCACACAACAACAAAAATATGTATACCACGGCAGTTTTAGGAGTCTAAATTCAATGTTAGCCCTACCTAGAACAGTCCCATTGAAATGAAAGGGAGTTATTATTCAGACCTAACTTAAATCTCATTGATTTCATTGGGTCTATTCTACATGGGTTAAATTAGCCTCATATTTTCTCATTAAGGCATGTTTTTTTCTTTAAAACACACATATGATAACAAAGAGGGACTTTAAAAATCCAGTCCCAGAATGTCTTGCAATTTCTGATGCTGCCACTTGTGTTTCAGCAGCTTTATAGAAAAATACACACCAGAAGGGCATGTGCCACTGTAAGAAGAGCAACAGCTCACAGGAACACTGTACAGCCTGTTGCATATTAATAATTTGATTATTTTGAATTAGAGATGTAAATATTTGACTATCTTGTCCTGGTGTGTGAGGATGAATAATATCTTCTTTTCTCCCCACTGCAGGAGAAAATGAATATTTCTGCACAGTCTCACAAGTTATTCACACATATTGAAGTGTTTCAGAAAATATTCTGCACACAAATATATGTGGGATTTTTATGTAAAAATCATATTTTTGTGCAACTCCGCCTCAATGCTCTTTATGCAGGAAAAATGGCTAGAATTCTGTCTCACATACTTAGTCATGTAAACACCTTGGTTATGTAGCGAAGGAGTGTCTCCCAGCCTAACCGTCACCATCCGCTTAATGGGCAGCAGCCGCTGTGAGCAATAGGGGTTTGTTCCCCTATCAATTGGGAAGCAGCTAGCTGACATTTCCACCTCCCATCCCTTAAGTGATCCTTGCACTTAAGTGCATCCCTTAAGTTCAAGGGAGAATTACATCAGCGACCCTGCTTCTGGCTGTCACACCAGGGATCGCTCATGGAAGGGAGGGTGGAAATGTCAGTCTGCTGCTTTTGTTGCAGGTGACTGTTGCAGGTGGCTGCTTTTGTTGCTGGTGGCAGGGGTCTGTTCCCCTTTCTTTACCAACAGAGGAACAAACTCCTGCCACCTGCAACAATAGTGCCATGATTGTGACTAACTAGCGATTGTGAACATGGAACAGTTATCTAAATGAACTCATCTGTAACTATTTTGTATTCATGATAATTGGGACAGTGCTGCCATGATCGTAACACCTCCCAAACTTACTTTACAAGGCATCAGCTGCAAGTGGAGACAAGTCCATTCTGCTAGCGATAGGAGCACAGGTGAATGACTTTTCTGTCAGGTTTGGGGGAAGGAGGCCAGGAGAGGTTATTTAGTTAAGTGCCCCTGAGGGGGAAAAATCAAGTGGGGTTTGGGAAACAGCTGGTTTTTTCCACTGCAAAAAATACATTTGTCATGGAAACAACGAATGTTTGAAGAATCCCACATGGATTTTTTGTTGCAAAATTAATGGGGGTGTTTGTGCAAAAATCATGGCAGACGTAATTGTAACTACAATGATAGAGCCCTGTCTTCAACAAAAATGGTACAAGTCTGGAAGCCATGCCCTAGGAGAAACAGCTTAGGGAGCTGGGCATGTTTTAGCCTGGAAAAGAGAATGTTAAGAGGTGACATGAGAGCCATGCATATTTGAAGGGATGTCATACTGAGGATGGAGCAAGCTTGTTTTCTGCTGCTCAAGAGACTAGGATACAGAGCAATGGGTTCAAACTACAGGAAAAGAGATTCCACCTAAACATTAGGAAGAATTTCCTGACAGTAAAAGCTGCTCGGAAGTGGGATACACTGCCTCGTAATGTGGTGGCGCCTCCTTCTTTGGAGGTTTTTAAACAGAGACTGGGTGGCCCTCTGTCAGGAGTGCTTTGATTGTGTATTCCTGCATGGCAGGGGGTTGGACTGGATGGCCCTTGTGGTCTCTTCCAACTCTATGAATCTATATGATGCTACCACATACTAAGGCAGATAATTAGTCCATTCTGGGCTAGTATCTAATTGGCAACGGCAGGAACCCTGCTGGTGTACTATACTGGTGCAGCTATGCCAGCATACGGGTGTCAACAGGAGAGAAAGGGCCATGGCACAGTGACAGTGAAGAAAATAAGGCACTGAAAAAAAGATTTCTTGGAGATGGCAGACTTTGTTGGCTTTCCTTCACTACTGCTGTATAACTCTTGCTAAAGTGCAAACACTGGCATAGTGCACTAGCAGTGTTCGGGCCAGTTTCTCTTATAAGTTTTTAGGGGGAAGCTTTTCCACATCACCTGCCACTTGGGATCCTTTAAGTGGATATTGTAGCTGTTTCAGACTATATTGTTGCTGTCGGGTTGTTGCTGTGTTTTGTTTTGTTGTTATCTGGATAATTTGTTTTGTAATTGTATTTTAGTCTTATGGTTATTATTCCTTTCCTCCGTGTGTGCTTACACATACACTTATTTTAGATTGTGTGCCTTTAGTAGGACCCAATGTTTTGTTTTGTTTGCTTGTTTTAATGTAAAGCACCACGCACATAGATGGCACTATATAAATAAATGATAACAACAACAACAACAACAACAACAACAACAGGGATTTAATCTGGAAATTTTCTGAATGCAAAGCAGGTACAGTACCACTGAGCTATGGTCCCTCCTCCAGTTTTTTGTGAAGACGTGTACCTTTTTTACATGGGTGCCCATGTATCCATGTGGCTTTGCTTTTCAGATAGGAATCAGTCTTGCATGACCAGTGCTAGGCACTTACCTCATACTGTACAGATTGACACTGTTAATTTTCTTCCCTTGTTCAGTCTTGCTATCTACCAGAGGGAGAGGAAAAAGGAAAAAGGAAGGAATTAGAATCTGACAGTGAAAGCAATGTGAAATGTGATTATTTTAAAAAAGAAAATAAACAGCCATCATTGTCTGTTTTAGCAGAAAAAGCCACGCTTAAGCTGTGCTTGTTTGCAAAATATGCTGGAGTGGTGATAACCATCAATTTAACAATAGTCATAAAGGGCACAATCCTACATGGCTTAGCATAGTGTAACATGCAGACCTATGCTAGGCTGAGCTATATACCACCTCCAACTTACTAAATTGCCTCTGAAGCACACCACTCCCCGCCACACAGCTATTCCACCCTTCATGAGGAGTGGGCAAGAGCACATCTCCATAGCCAGATGTGAAATGATTACAGGCCTATGGGGAGTCCCAGCAGATCTTACTGCTGATGTCTTTGTTTCACATCTGGCTAAGGAGACTTAGCTACGTAGATGCTTTTGCGATCTTGCCCACTCTCCATGAAGCATGGAATGGCCAAGCGGTGTGTGGGTAGGATTAAGAGGCTGTTTATTAAGTCAGGGTGAGGGGCTTTGGACGCTGTGGAAGGGAGAAGAAAGGGAATACCAACACCTGAAACACCCAAAAAAGGTATGCACACACGTGCACATGAAACTTTACAGATGGATATGTCCCTAACATGATGCCAACCAAAAAGCAGTTACTGTAAAAGGGCAAAGGTGGGAGACAGGTTTTGCATGCAAACAAAGGTAAACAGATAAACACCATATTCTGCATTTTCATTACATTTCACACTTCGTTTCTCTCTCTGTGTGTATATTTATTTCCACAGAGACCTCTCTCCATGTATTTAATGAAGTGGACTGGAATCCACAAAAACCTTATTCTAAAAATTTACTTTTCTCTGTTAGTCTCAAAGGTGCTACTGAATTCTTTTATGTCTTTTTGGAAAATAAAGCTGATTTTTTACAAAGAAAAATTGGTCCCTAATTGTGAAATTGGATATTTGAAATTTAGAATGTTAATTTTTACCTCAACTCGTGAATGTGTTACAGTAAAGGGTTGTAAGAGAGCCATAGCAATTGCAGGGGTTATCAGCCAGATTGCAAATCCCCCTCTGAGGTCAGAGGCACTGCTCCAGTCTTGGTCCTTGGTTCTCCTCTTGCCCTCTTGGATCTTTCCACAGCCCTTTCTGCTCTGATGCCATGGTGGGAGGAAAATGGGAAAGTTAGGAGCACAGCCTCGCCCATCAATAAAAAGGGATGCCTCTTTTGCACCAGCATGACACACTGGGAACGGGTAAGGAATGAGGACATTGGATAATTTTGCCTTTTGTGCTATTGTCACATCCTAAATGACATGGTTTTGTGGTTTGTTTGTGTGGTTTTTTTGCAAGGTTTGGCTAATCTGATAAAGTCTCTCTCTCTCTCTCTCTCTCTCTCTCTCACACACACACACACACACACCACAGAAGGGGAAGATTTAAGCCAGCCAGAGAACAGATCTAAAGTTTTCTCTCCTATTGCTCACAATTGCTGCTGCTCCCTCTATGTAGGCCTTAAGATGTTAAGTGAGCTCAGCCTTGGAGCACTCCAGTTGATCCATAAGATTGCCATGTTTTGCTTATTTGGTATGACTGTGTCATTGTTTTGTTCTGAAAGATATAGATCATGACATTTCAGAGCTGTTAGCTATAGAATAATAAATTGTATTGCATATTACAGCTATTCAACATTGTCATGCAGCAGATATTCAGAGTCATGTATTTGCTGACCAACCATGGAATAATGAGACTAGACATAGAGAACTGGGTTGAAAGGGGCCAATTTATTTAATCTAGAACCTATTTAAACTGAGAATAACCTGGAAAGAAACAAGAGGGAGAGCAACATAGCATGGGATCAGCTGAGGCAGGCATCACTCCATGACTCCCCCCTCAGCCTTCACCTGAGCAAACCACCTGAGCCTGGAGGGCAACCCCATAACTGGGTTGCTCTCTACATGGCCATTTACTGGAAGGGAGACCTAAGGAACCCCACATTGCAGGATTTAAGTGAGGGCAAATCCCCCTGGCCAGTCCCAAGAGTAGTCTCCTTCCCCGTAGAACCTTAAAAGGTAGTTCCAGAGCCTTCTCTTCAACAAAAGGGTGACAAAGTGTTCACTGTAACTCTTATATTCTCCTCCCACTCCACTACCTGCCATGGACAAGGGACAAGCGTCTGCTTACTCCCTTTCCTCCACCAAGCTAGCCAAAAGGGCCCTCACTCCTTGTTGCAACTCCTCTAGGAGCAAAATTAAGATGACCAACCAGCTCCTGCAACTCTCAGAGAGTGACTAGTTCCTACAATTTGCCATTTGTGAGATGGCAACATTATTAAATGATATCAATTTGTATGCCTAACCATAGTGGACAGTGCATCGAACCCTAGACACTTATTTGGAACATTTTTCCAGAGGCATTTCTCTTATCATCCCGTTCCTCTTGTGGACTTGATTGTGATTTAATGGGAGTTCTAAATTATTGTGTCAGAGGCAGGAGACAAAATAACCTTTAAGTGTCTGTTTCTGTACACATACATCTACATATCTACATCTATCTAGAATGATAGAGTTGGAAGAGACTACAAGGGCCATCCACTCCAACCCCCTGCCATGCAGGAATGCAGAATCAAAGCATTCCCGACAGATGACCATCCAGCCTCTGTTTAAAAAACCCCATAGAAGGAGACTCCACCATATTCCGAGGCAGCGTATTACACTTCTGAGCAGCTCTGTATGCATATGTATGTATGCACATACAGTCTCTCTCTCTCACACACACACACACCTGTACAAACCCCACTAAACTGCCACTGATGCTTCTATTGCATTGTTGTTGTTATTGTTCATAGAATCATAAAATAATAGAATTAGAAGAGGCCTCAAGGGCCATCCAGTCCAACCTCCTGCCCTGCAGGAAGACACAAATCAAAGCATTGCCAACAGATAGCCATCCAACCTCTGCTTAAAAACCTCCAAAGAAGGAGACTCAACCACACTCCACTTTCAAACAGCTCTAACTATCAGGAAGTTCTTCCTAATGTTCAGGTGGAATCTTTTTTCCTGTCGCTTGAGTCCATTGCTCCGTGTTCTAGTCTCTGGAGCACCAGAAAACAAGCTTGCTCCATCCTCAGTATGACATCCCTTCAAATGTTTAAACATGGCCATCTTGCTTCTCTTCTCCAGACTAAACATACCCAGCTCCCTAAGCCACTCCTCATAGGGCATGTTGTTGTTGCTGTTCTTAGTGGGGGAGTAAACCAAAGGCAATAGTATGAAAGCCTATGTTAGAGATTTCTTTCTCAGAGGTACTACACAGGATTCCTTCAGGTCTTTTTATGCTGATGCAGACTAACAAAGCTATGTCTTTGAATACAGCCACAATTCTGAATTAGTAAAGCTAGCTACAAAAGAGAATGGGATGTAGAGGAGTGTTCACTGCTAATGCTCAGTAGAAACGCCAGAGAGGGCCTAGGACAAGGAAGTCTGCAACCAGGGCTCGGCCTGCAGTTTGAAAACCAGGCCTCTACCAGCCTAAGCAAGGAGACATCTAGGAACTACTGCTGGTGCAAACACATCAGTATAACAGCCAACAGGGCCCTGGCTGTGCCTCTTCCTCCATCTCTCTGGCTTTTCTTCACAAACGAAGATTCAGGAAGGACTCATCCCGCACTTTCTGCAAGCACGCTGATGACTGAAAAGGCCAATCTGAGACAAACAAGTCCGGTTGCAGAAAGCACAGCAGAGGGTCTCCTTGGGTGATGTTTCCAGGTTGTGATATGATACAAAAACTGATGAAAAATGAACTGGACATAGCTCCCACTCTGGAAGAGACCCTTAAGTCCATACAGCAGATGGCCTTCCTCCATACCACCATTGTTAAATAACAACAAGATCATCAGGAGAGGCCCTTCTCTTAGTTCCACCACCATCTCAAGCACAGTTGGTTAGTGCAAGAGAGGGCCTTTTTGGTGGCTGCCCCATAACTCTGAAACTCCCTCCCCAGGGAGGCCAGATTGGCTCTTGCCCTCTTATCCTTCCAGCAGCAGGCCAAACAAAACCTTTTATTCAGGCAGGCTTTTAAAACAGTTTTTAAAGAACAGGCTACATGGCTTTATTGAATTGTTTTTAAAAGCTTTTAATCTTTTTTTTAAAGGTTTTAATACTTTTAAGTATATTTTATTTTTTAAAATATTTTGATATTGTTTTCATAATAATAGTTTAATTCTGTTTTAATGTACACTTTTAGTATGTTTTAATTTTGTGTGTGTGTTTTTTTTTTTAAATGTGAGCTGCTTTGGGTCCCAGCCTTGGGGGAAAGGTGGGTTGTAAATAAATATAACAACAATGGAAATAAACGACAGCTACCTGACTCCCAACTGCTCAGACTAGCATGTCACGTCCTCTCAAGAGAACCAGTCTGACCCTGACCATTAATGGTAAAATTGTCAGCAAATTTCCTGAAGTGTTACTGGTATGGGGCAAGTGGGCGGTATTTATACCCAAACCACCCAAATCCTGAAGGCAGGTGGCAGGCGTGATCCACACCTGAGCCAAAACCAACCCAGCATGTCCCAAATGGTGCTAAAATGGCTTGACTAGGGAGATTTTCAGACCTGCCAAAATGCATGTCTGCCGCGCGAGCAGCCTCCCGAAACTGCTGCGCGGCAAGGGTCTACTTCGGACGACGCTGTGCCTCTCGCGAAACCGTCCGTGTCACTTCCATGAAGCTTCGGACGGCTCGGCGCCATATTTCAATCACGGAGGTTGCCCGAGATTGAAATATGGCGCCGAGCCGTCCGAAGCTTCACGGAAGTGACACGGACGGTTTCGCGAGAGGCACAGCGTCGTCCGAAGTAGACCCTTGCCGCGCAGCAGTTTCGGGAGGCTGCTCGCGCGGCAGACATGCATTTTGGCAGGTCTGAAAATCTCCTAGGTCTTAGGATTCTTTCCCCACGTAAAGCCTCTGCTATTCAGCCTTCCTTTCTCCCTGTTCCCTTGGGGCTGAAACGATCTCAACCTATTCTCAAACTTTAAATGGGTAAGAAGCCCGGCTCGCTGGCCTGGAGCTGGGTGTGGAATGCGGATGTCTGCAGTTTTATCCAGTAAAGTGAATAATTTGGGGCCGAAACGATCTCTCCCTGTTCTCCATCTACTTGTGTGTATGGGTGGGAGGCCAGCAAGCTTTCTTCCCTGCAAACTTTGCTGCTTGCAAAGGTTTTCAGGCCTTCAGAGGGAAATGCTATTACCATGCATCAACGCTGGGCTCCTAAAGGCCTTACATTTGTCAGAGCCCTCATTAAAAAAAACAAAAAAAACCCCACTCCTTTTTCTTGCCTCTCAAGAAGGCCACCAGGTAAGGGAACGACTGCTTGATATCTTGAACACTGAGTGAAGAAGCATTGTCCAAAGAAGAAGCAAAGAGGGGCAGACAGAGCTTTAAAACACCCTAGCTCTTCCCCCAAATGTCTCGCATCACCACACATTGCGCCTGACACTGTCAATGCTGGCCTCTCCATTGAAGGCCAGCAAAAATGGATCCTCCTCCATAGTGCCTCGTGGGTCTGGATCTGTATTCAGTTAAATATCTAAATTTTTAAATATCTAAATATCTTTCAGCGTTAAAAATAAATGAGAATCTAGTACTGTCTGCAATATGAATTTTTGTAACGTATATGCCCTTAGCTAGTTTTTATAAGCTTGATTACTGGAAAAATGTCTGTCTCAAAATATATATATATATATGTCTCATCAAATAATTAGTAAATACTAAACAGGACTTGGGAGCTTGTGTCTTTTACATTTTGCCAATTAAGTTATGATTTCATGATGGAGCAACTTATATTGCATGCATGGGTGTTAGCACAATGTCATTGCTAAGTCTGCGGCAGGTTAATTGATGCTTGCGTTTTGCATTTTGACCTTTTGCTTCTTAGGGTCAAAGTTGGTTGGAAGTCTGTATTTTTACATTCATTTTGTGGAAACAAAGTTGATAGCTGTGATTGAAAGCCACATGCATCCAAAGGTTTGCATATTTACCTGCCAAAATAGTCTAATGGACTTTTTAAAAATTGTGCTTTAGTTTTACAGTGGTCAGCACATTGGCTGGCATCCTGTTAGTGACATATGCAGCTCCAACCCATGTATGTCTTTTTATGGTCAGTGTGGAGGCAATAAGTCCTTGAGCAAATCCCCCCACCCACTCAAGACTCACCTTCTTCCTTCTTCTGAAAGTCATTGGAGAAGCACACAACTATGTCCCTATAGCCAAATACACAATGATGAAGGATGTGCTGCGGGTCCTCTTCCCAGAAGATGTTGATACATCTCTGTGCACCTCTGATACCCCCCACTCTCCACCAGCCACTAAATGGCCATGGAAGGGGCCTTTGGAGAAGGACAGTGAGTTCTTTGGGAGGAGAGAAGGGGAGATGTGGTATACGTAGTTCTGCCTGGGTAGAGCTTTACAACACATCTCCCAATACAGGATTGTGGCCATCATTTCTTAATTTCTAGGCCTCGACCCAGAGACAGCCATGCATAACATGGCCTAGCTGAAGCCAATGGAAATATATTAGGCAATGGTCAGAGGCGTGCATTCACATTTCTATTACAATTTGGACAGAAATACCTAACTCTTTTTGCATTGGTAGTGTTAGGATACCTCATGTGTGAGTACACATCACAGTTCAGATGCACATTTGCATCTAGTCTTTGCAAAGTCACATCTAGTCTTTGCAATACAGTGCAGTAATTCATATGTTAAGTCTGCCTCCAGTGTTTTAGCCCATTTGCTAGATAGGAAAATTACTGTGCAATGCAGCAGAGGAACAATTTACATAATAATTTCCTGCAAACTTTAGTTGAATTTTCCAAGGAGTTCAGATCACAACTATTTTTATCCTGATATTTGATATCTGAAAAGAGAAAATTGGAAAAATCAGAAGTGAGATACAGGCAGAGATGCTAAATGTACAAAAAAAAATCCATTGAAAAATAATTTCATGCTATCTTCATGTCATAACAAAATAATCATGTATAAAATGTCTGCAAACTGGGTAACACATTATATAGCACTTTTTTTTTAAAAAAAATCTACATTTCCTGAGAACCAAACTAAAATATTTTAGGACAATACATAAGATATCACATTCAGCATGTGTATCATATAGGAAACAACACTGGGTCCTCCATAAATGTTTGCCGTTTCCATGCAAGGCAGTGTGATAAGGTTATAGAACATTTCAAAACAATTGCAAAACAATTACAGATCTGTGGGGGTTCAGTTCCAGGATAGAAAAAAATGTGGGAGCTCAAGCCTCATATTAATCAATGGCGGATGCATGCTGACGTGTTGGTGTGCACACAGCACCATTGAGTAATATGGGTGGTGGTGGTGATCCATGTGTGCTCCAATCAGTGGATGGCAAGCCCGCCAATATGGCAGGTATAATAGATAACCTTCTAAAACTGTACAGCAATAAAACTTCAGAAAAGAATGGAAGGTATAACTGTTATTACATTTTTTTTAAAAAAGAGTAATTCATGCACACATATATACAAAAATGTTTATGTGCCAAAGGAATAATAGATTGTAGAACTATTTCCAGGAATCAGATCCATTCTATGTTTACATATTATACATATTTCAAAATAAGCAACATAATAAGTCAGAAACCTTGACATTAAACAACTAGACAGATATGTTTCTAGAAGAATCTAATTCCAACAAAATGAATAAACAGACCTTCTAGATTGTTAGGGTTTTCCCCATGAGAGTCAATTAATTGGCTTGGAATGCATGCTCACAGAACAATTATGATGTAGACATCCCAGGTCTTTTCCCCAAATCAAGTTTGTGGCCAAGAAAAACCACATCTAAAGAGGATAAGGGAATTTTGCCTCTGAAATGTATACGTCAAAGAGGTTTTCATGTGCTTTCAACTCCTTAATAGACAGTGACCTAGTGTATTTATTTGAATTATTATCAAGTAATGATAGCTAATGTGTTTTGGCCAGTCCACTTTTTGCTTCTTCCACATGAGTGACCCATTGAGCTAATCTGCATAGAGGGTTTAATGTCATAACATTGTGTATACAGGTTGCCCCTGGAACCAATACAAGTGGTTTCAGTTATCCACAGCTGAAAAAATAGACACATACCATGGATTTGGACTGGAAAATGCCTAGAGAGGTATCTTGTCTAGGAATTACTAGGTCCTCCAGCAGAACTCTATGGTATGTTTGTACCAAAAGTCTTTTATTTTAATAAGGGTTGCTATTATCTGTGGTTACACTTATAAACAGTAAGTTCAGGAATGTATCCATCCCCCATTGATATGGGGGTGGGTGGGACGACCTGTATTTTCCTGGAGTAAGTTATGCTAAAGAGTGGGATTGGCTTACTTTTGAGTAAACATGCATGTGGTGAATTCTCTCACTATTCAAATATACTGAGAAATACTCCAAAGCTGCAAAAATAATCACAAATATATCGACTGGAACAATGGGTTAAAATCAGATGTGGTTTTATTTAGTGATGCCCCCAATGGCTTTGGACAGCTGGGAAACCCTCTAGTCATTGTATTTGGTTGGTGCAGAGTATTGGAAGGGTGGGGGAGTTCTATCACACTGCTGGGGATTTGTTAATGCAATGTTGGGTTTAGACTGTACATTTTAATAGCAAACCAGAAGCTCCTCCATCTTTGTTTGCTGAAGCAACATGACTGTGGGGTTAAGCTGCATTTGCATGGGAAAATAATTTGGTAGGGGCTGGAGGTGCTTCAACCCTTCCTGTGCTGTCCTCACCAATTCTTGTCTGTCTACAGAAACCTCCAGACACAACCATTACTGATATACATCCAAGTTTTAGAGTCTGAATGGGGAAAAATAGACCCAGATTTGGAAGGAGAGAATTGGTGGCCTGGATAATAATTTTTTAATTGTACTGTACAGTATTTTTATTCCAATATTCACATATAATACAGATATTTACTTACTATTAATTATTGTCATCCTTTTGCTTTCTATACATTTCTTCTTCAATTTTCATACTAAACTTTACAATGCTAAAATATGTGCTTCCCACCTCCCCTTTCCATTTATTTAACCCACGTGTTGTTATATCCCTTCTATGATTTAAGCATCATTTGCTAGTCAGTTGTGTGGGTACAGTATGTGCCTTGTCCCCTCCAAGATGTGCCTGGGCAGGTATGGCAAGATTATTGACTAAAGTCTTCAGCACCACCCTAAATTCAGCAAGACTCTGAGCACTTTCTTAAAATACTGGTTACAAACACATTAGGCAATGTTAGATGGGACTAGCCAGAAGTCCATCCTAGAAGCTAAAAGCAACTAAAAACACTCAGTGTGAAAAATTAATTCATTCTGATGCTGAAAGTCAATCATTATTAACTATGATCTTTTGTAGTAATGTATAGGGTCCATTTGTAACTTCCTTTTCCTCCAGCTTGTTATACTCAAGAATTACAAAGCATTTATACTGCAAGAGCCAGTTTTAATCTGTCTCAAGTTAGTACATTTTAAAAGCTAAACTTTTATTTAAAATTTTGGAAGTTGCCTTTGGTCCCTTGGCAAGAGAAAGGCAGGATATAAATTGAATAATCAGTCAGACAGTCAGTAAGTTACCAGCAGTTGCAATGTGGAAGAAAGCATTCACAACACAGGTGTCCAGAGGATTTTCAAGGTGGAGCCCTCATATACAGTCACAGTAAATATATAGTAAATATGTAACCATTGATCTAAACATTAATCTGTTGCATTTATGCCAGTTCTTTAGAACTATGGATTGTGGTAACACAACCCATTGCAAGTATGACTGAGAATGCATGGGCACCTGGACAGTATTTGAAAAATTAGCAACAACTTTCCCACTGTGTGAGAGTGTTAAAGGAATATTACCATTTTAAAAACTTCATCAGAGAATCTTGGGTTTTTCCATTCTGTTACCAGAAGACTCAAGTAGGTCATTTAAATGTTGCAAATATAAGCACATTTATCCTGCGGCTGGCACCATCCTCCTTCTCAGGATGTGGCTTTTCTCCTTTTCCCTGAAAAGCAAATCTCTGAAAGAAATGTGGGTGCTATCTAGCACTATTAAGTCAGTGTGGTGTAGTGGTTTGCGTGTTGGACTAGGTAGGACTCTGGGAGATGAGGGTTTGAATCCTTGCTCATCCATGGAAACCCACTGGATGACCTTGGATAAGTTACACTCTCTCAGCCTCAGAGGAAAGCAAGGGCAAACCCCCCTCTGAACAAATCCTGGCAAGAAAACCCAATGATAGTGTCACATTAGGGCTGCCATAAGTTGGAAACAACTTCAAGGCACACAGCACACACATCTAGCACTATATACTGAAGGGCATTGTCCCTAAGAGTGTTGTACCTCCCATTTTTTGTCAATGCAGCTAAGCCTTTACGGCAGTATTGCCTAAACTTTTGATATCTTAGGCGCAGCTTTTTAAATTAACCTTTTGACTCTGTACACTACCAAATATTCTCATGAGTGGCCCCCAGAATAATGGATGGACCTTCTCATTTCAAGTGTGCAACAGTCCAGTCCAGTCCTCATGCTTTACTCTCCCCTCTGTGTTGCCAGTCAGCACTTAGGAATGGTGCTAGGCAGTGACGATGCTTTGGAAATTGCCGTAACTCTTGGTTCTAGCATGAGCGACATGAGGAAAGTCCATCCTACAACCCTTCTGCTTCACAGATTTAGTCCATCCAACTCATTATACTCTATGCTAACTCACAGCAGTTGTAGGACAGCTTTTGGCTTACTGTGGAGCTTGGGATGATAGTGGTGCCCATATATTGCTTGAGAAAGAGGGATGAGTGCTGCCCAGTTTTGTTGCCCTGGTGAGCAGAGGGTGGTGGATATATTCAAAATGGTGGCTTTATTTTTCAAGGCACACTAATTCTTTTGGCACAACATTAATGTGTATCAACAGCTAATTTGAGGATAATTGCCTTATTCAGAAGGTGTGACAGTTAAATAATTTTAAAATATCTTTTTGTGTGCAGCCTATCACTACTATGGTCCTTTCCCTCTCATACTTTATGATAGATATGAAAGAATGTTAATGCCTAAAACGTCTGCCTGTTCCTCTCTGATTCATTACAATTATCTACCATCCTGTTTCATTTTGTGCAACAAACAGATGTTGTCTGTGCAACTCATTTGCTGAATAAGGTCTACTTGATGATGTTTAAGTTTCCAGTCTAGTTTTACCAAAGCCACTTGACCTTTAGCAGAAACAAAAGTAAAATGAGAATGCAGAACAGTGATTTTTCAGGAAAGAATTATTTATATACCTCAAATATGTTTTTCATTAAAAACAATATTTATTTATACCATACATACTTCAAAAACAGTGTTTTTTGTTCCTTAGATATCATTTAGCAATTTGTGTTTTGCCTTTTCAATATTTCTTCTCACTTGGTTCCTAATAACTCAGGGGTGTTTGAAGAGACAGTGCAGTACAGATAACACTACAAAGGTTCATATGGTTAGGAAGAACACACCTTTACTTTTCTATGTTCCCTTTCACAAGCATACGGTACATACGCAGCATAAAACAAAACAAAGCATCTCTTCATTCAATTTTATAAAAAAAAGTAATTAAGACTTTGGAAAAAAGACAAAGCACAATGAAAAATTATCAAGTCAGCGAAAATTGTGGAGGTTTGATGTAAACATATTTCTGATATAAACATTTTTGACACACTGGTTGGTAACATTTTAAAGAGTCTGTATGAATTCTGTAAGTAATGTGTTCACTATTTGTAAAGAAACAAATGTGGCCTAAAATAAGGCATTTGACTTAATTTTTTTTTTTTACACACACATGGAGATACAGTAAGTAGTGTTTCTGTTTTGTTCATTTTTAAAAACTACTGTGGCTCACAATGTCCCCAGTTAAGCTAAAAGTTAGTCAGGATTAAGTCCCATGGAAACTGGTGGGAATTGGTTCCAATGGGTTTTAGTCATAAGTAACTATAGCTTTGGGCCAATGGCGAAGAGGGGATTTATTTATCTAGACTGGTTTCCTCTAGTAAAATTAACAGACTGCTTCGCTGATATGCAATTAACAGTGGCTGAAATTACATAACAGGCTTAAGTTGGAAGCTGAAAACAACCAAGCACTTCTGGTTTTGCTGTTACAAGAGAAATGTTCTAGGAAAGAAAAACATTCTCTTTGAGCTAGAACATGTGGAAATATTCCTTGTGTATCCCTTTTTCTTTTTTAAAAAAGGATCTGTTATATGACACACACCATAATGATCTTGGCTGTAGACTAAGCTTAAGTAAATATCATCATTCAGTCAGTATGTTGTGGTAAGGTAGGCTGCCAGTGTGGTTTGCCATGCTCAGACAACATGTGTAAACACCAGAAACAAAACAAAACAGAGCAAAACAAAAGATTTGGAGACCAGCTTCTCCGTGTCTTCCTTAATCATTGGCTTCCTCTCTGATGTGCTCTTTCCTAACTCTAGTGTAATTCTTCTCTGACAAATCTTGTCTGGAAAGTACAAAAGACCATTACGAATTGTCCTGGGTACCCCCTCCCCTCCCACCATCACCAGTGCCACCAGCTTCTGATTTCCCCCAAGGGAAAGTTATCCAATGGGGGGGAAATAGCACAAATTCTCTAAAGTTTAAGTGCTTGTGCCATTAATGGCTTTTGATTACCTCTATAAAAGCTTGCATGAATCATACTATAGCACTCTCTGGTGCACATCAAACAACTCTGCAGAGGTTAGAATTGTTTTCATGATTTAATTCAACTAAGGCTTAGGTTTTCAGGAGAGGACACCCAAATCTGCTTTAGAAATTCATATTCAGTCCTCAGGCTCACTGAAAACTTTCTCTATAAACGTTATGGGTAATGTCTGGCTTTTGTAAACCCATCTCTTCCACGCTGCTTTTGACATGTGTCTCCAAAGTAATATTTGGAAATGGCGGGGAGAAATATGTGATAGAATACCATCACATCCAGTTTTTTGAAACATCCTGCAAGTGGCAACCAATGGACTGGAATGGGAAAATGCTGGATCTAATGAGATTATATCACAAGTTGCCTTTTCTAAAGGTAAACTGGATAATGTTACCGGGGGGAGCGGGAGGGTTGATGATGACAATGTTATCGATTTGTGGCAACCACACAATTTACTGTGCAATCTTATGTGTATCTCTTTAGAAGTATGCCTCTTTAAATTCTATGGGACTTACCTCCAGGTAAGAATGCATAGGAATGCAATCCAAGATACTTCTTTCTAGAAAGCTTATTTTTTTTCTTATTTGAAGAAATATCTCCACCATCTCTCACTGTGTAGCTTTCCTTTCCTTTTTTAAAAAAGAACTGTGGCCTTCTTTTGTGGGTGTGGATAATATTTAGAACCTGAGAAGAACATTTCTGTCTATTCTTTCCTTCCTCCCAGTTTCCTAGGATTGTTTTTCTTGTTTCTGACTGCCAAAATCTTGGCTTGTCGTTAACAGCATCTGATTCTATTTTGGTTACTGAAAACTTGTGCAAAGTTGGCAGCTCTGTGTTAACACTTAACACTTTTTGTTCGGCATTCTTGCTCCATACTGACCAGACCACTTGTAAGAAAGTGTATTCTTCCCCCAACCCTCTCTTAATAAGACACTGAAAGTATGGCAATACTTTTAAGGGAAAAAAGGGTATGGATATTATTACACATCCCCACATTGTGTAAGAAAAAAGTGCATGACTGGATTTATGTAATAGTAACAAGACCAAAGCAAAAACAAAACCCAAAATAATTTTTTTAAAAAACACCAAAAAAAACCTGTATCCAATCGGGTGCTCTAAAGCATGCCAGCACCTCCTTATTACGCCTCTCTAGCAGGTAGTTAAAAAACAAGACCTTGTGTTTTTTCTTTTTTTTTTTAAAAAAAAATGTGCACTGAAGCTAATATAAATGAATAGAGCGAGCCAGCAAACTATCCCCCCACCCCCACATATCTAACCATTGGATGTAAATGTAAATGTTGTTTTTTTTTTTAAAAAAAAACCAAAACAAAAAAGCTAAATCACCATCAATACAATTGTTTTACATCACGGGCCCTTCAAGGCTCAATATATACAAGTGTAACAGCCATGCGTAGTTGACGGTCCTCTGAATGGTTTAAAATACACAAAGGACAACAGAAGTTGTTATTTTATCCTTTCTTTCTTTCTTTCTCTCTCTCTGCAGTGCTTTGTTTCTTCGGGGTTTTTCCATTTCCCCCCCTTCGTTTTCTAAGATTGCAGGCAACAGTCATAGGTAGAAGAAACAGTCTCTTTGGAGATGACCATGTATTTTGTAACAAAAGTGGGGCTTTAAAATGCAAGGTTTATTTTCCCATTTTTTTTGTTTGTTTTTGTCTTGTTTAGAGCAGTAGAAACTTCATCCCAGGTTAAAGGTACTACCCCAACCCTCACAAAAAAAGAAAAGAAAAAGGAAAGAAAAAAGAAAACCTTAACAAAACAAAACTTCGGGAAGAAAATTAGGGGGAAGCACCTGGTGTTTTTCTGTTTTCTTAAAAAAAGAAAAAAAGATATATATTTATATTCATATTTATATATATATTTATATAAGAGTCTGTAAATGGCTGTTCAAAGAAGCCAGGCTCTCCTTGAGAACTGGCATTGGCTAGGTCCATCTTTGAACTAATCTAGTGAAGTGAATGGAATGTTTTTATGCAGGTTAGGGTTCTGACTGTGCCGGTTCCGGCTGCGGACAGAGGAAAACATCATGTTGCATCCAGGGATTTTGCACTTGTGCATTTCTCGCAAGTGCACAGTCTTATAATGCACCCTGAGTGTCCCCTTGTTGCTGTACATTTTGTGGCAAATGTTACACATGATCCCCCCGTTGTTCATGGAAATGCTGCCAAACATGAGGGACCCCGGGACTTCGGCACCCATGCCGACTCCTAAGGCAGAAGCGTCAGCTTTGTGTGATGATTCTCCACTGTCACTTGCCCCATCAACATCATCAAGGAGAATCCCCTCATCACTCCCTGCGTCAGACTCTCTTGAGGAATGGATGCTACTGCTAGACTGGATGCTGGAGGTGGTGCTCAGGTCGAGCACCATGTACTCTTCTGACATGCCCCTTCCATACCCATTCAGGTGGGAGTCCTCAGTACCAGCTGGGGAGGATGTATCTTCCCTTATATCAAACCCCATCTGATGTGGGGCCCCATATATCTTCATCAAAAATTCATCACGGAGGTCCTTGCTAAGTGAGGGCTGAGAAGTATCCAGTCCCATGTCATCCAGTTCTTTGGTCAACAGTTTACGGTGCAGATTTATGTTAGCACTGTGTCTAGGAAAAAAAGAGGAAAGGGATGGAGAGGGAAAAAAACAGACAGCATTGCTGATTACATTTATCGTGCAAGCCTTACACATTCAATCAAGATTGCAAGTAATTGTCATGCAATGTGGCTACTACTACTATTGTGGTTGCTACCCGTTTTCCTTGGAAATCAGGTCGTTGCTAGACAAATACCAAAGTTCCCTACAAATGCAAGACAAAAATGCTACAAATCTACACTAACTCTCAGTCTTTTTCAAGTTGTTTTTTGCTCCAATTAATCTTACAAGAAATTGCATCTCTTAAGTTTTTTTGGTTACATACTTTATATGAGGCTAATCAACAATATGACCATAAAAAAATAAATTAATAGCATTGCTCTTTGCAAAAGCCTGCTATCTCACAAGAACTAGGAGGGAGGAAGATAATCAGTAGAATCTTTTTTGAATGTGCAACACTGGAACCAATGGTTCACACTGCGATAGTGGGAAATTGTTAGCACTGACCAAATGAGGACAAAGCAGACTGGAAGAGAGTAAAAGACTAGTTTATCCTCCTACCAAAAGCAGCTAAAATTATTTCCTGGGCATTTGTGATGTTTAAATAGGATGAAACACTGAAATCTTTTTGAGTGGGAAGAGAAGCCATTTTATAAGGCGCTGTGACTTAAATCTGTAAATATGTGCTTAAATTTGGGACCTCATTAGGAATGGAGAAATGAAATCCATGTTGAGTCATGTGGAATAATTTGTTTTACTTTATTCTGAAGAGTTCTAGAAAGTCATAGTGGGTGAACATAATTCCACACTGCTCAAAACTGATCCAACTCCTGGTGGCACAAATGTGGCCTATTATTATTATTATTATTATTATTATTATTATTATTATTAGTTGTAGTAGATGTTTAAATTAATGGTACCCCTCCTTTCTTCTGTCCTTATTTCTGCATGGCAGAATGGGGTTGGACTGGATGGCCATTGAGGTCTCTTCCAACTCTATGAGTCTATGATTCTATGACCTAAGGATATAAAGAATACTTTCCTGATCCTCAACAACAAAGGGTGTCTATACACATTGGACTTTATCAAATGTTCTAACCCCCCCGTGGAGTCGGAAGAAGAACGCCGCTGTCCCGCTTCCGGCAGTTGATACCGCATGCCCCGTCCTCTTCCTGTCCTTCATTCTCCCTCCGTGCTGGAGTGATGGAAAAGATGCCGCTTTTTATTGACATAAACTTTCCGTCAATGAAAAGCGGTGCCTTTTTCATCCCTCCAGCATGGAGGAAGCATGGTGGAATGACGGGAGGAGGATGGGATGTGCAGTATCAACCGCCTGAAGAGGGACAGCAGCATTCTCCTCCCAACCTCCATGGGTGGTTTTTTTTTTTAAGAGCATCTGATAAAGTCCATTGAGTCATCCCATTAAGAAAATGTTCAGCCACTGCAATATTTATTTATTTAAAGGTTTCTTTACAAAAAATATGTTTCTACTAAAAACCTTGGTTTTGCACAAAACATAACTTGCACAGAAAACAGTGGCTGGCACCCTGTTACTGAGTTATGATGGCATAAGGTGGACATATGCCATTGTGACTCACTTTTTTTGGTCACTGCAGAGGTTGAAATATTCTACACACTGAACAATGACCAGCCTCTCCCGATCATCATTTTCTCAGCCACAGGGCTCAATTCCAATATAGCCATTTCTTGGCTGTTGGGTAGTGGGCGGGGGTTAGGCATGTATTCAGCAATCTCCCTAGAGTTGGATACACAGCAATGACATCCTTCACAGGGACCTCCAGTGGACTCCCACAGTGGGGTCCACAATGGATGCCTTATGCCCAAATGTGCAGAGTAGGACTCATCCTTGTTGCTGACTGTCCAGTTATACGAAAGGAGCTGGATGCTTGCCTGCCACCCTCCTGCTCCCCACTGGCAGGGAAATTGATATGTTGAGGGGCTGCAGCTGAGAAAAGTTGGGGTTGGAAATGCGTCTCCTGATCCAGGGTCTTCACCTGTGTTTTTTGTGCAAGAGTCAGGTTTTTGGAGACCACCATTTTTTTGCACACATTCACCAGCCTTTCACACACACACACACACACACACACACATCCAGGGATGGACAAAATGACTGAAAAATGCTCAAAATCTGTGCAATTTTGCCCACGGGGAAGACTTTTGAAGTCTTTTGTTCTTGCATGTGAGAATAACATAAGTGAAGAATTGGGGAAAGGTAAGGGAAGCAACAAATCCCCAAAAGAACATATGGAAATGAATGGAAAGAGCCTATTATAATTAAAATTCTTATTCTTTTCAATCTGAGATTGTTGGTCTCTGGCTGCAAATCAAGTCTGCAAACCAAAGACAGCATGGTTTGCAAGAGACCTATCACTGCTGCTCTATCTACAAATTCACCTACTCTCAGACATAATCTTGCAGAAAGCAATAGGATGAGTTGCAGAGCGGGGTATCACCTAGCGTGCCATGCCAAGAAGACAGCTACTGAAAGTGGTGATCCATGGACCAGTGCTGGCTCAGCTGCCAGTCCCTTGCCTGTTTCCAGGAAAGAAACAACTGTAGCCAATTAATATAAATATGTTGCACATGGGGGGGGGAAGCTGCTGGTCCCCACATCAGATAGCTTAAGAAGCACTGTCATGAGCCATCATATGAGCTATTGTGGGAATCCTTGAACTTGGCTCCAGTTGCAGTGAGGATCTTCAAATTCTGTTCTGCTTTACAGCCTCAAAGCACAGGTCAGTTGCTCATTTAAATTAAACAGATTTTAATGAAAAGGAGGGATAGAAACATAATAATAATAATAATAATAATAATAATATCAATTTCACCACCACCATCATAATCAGTAACAGGCTTTCCAATCCAAATTTAACTGTGTTCAACACAACACAACACACTGTAGCTGGTGATACGCATACCCAGCCACACTGTAATGTGGATGTAAGTGCATGTTCTCATCCTTCTCTTGTAATTTCAGTGGGGTCCACAATGGATGCCTTATGCCCAAATGTGCAGAGTAAGACTCATCCATATCTGGATCTAATCTGGGTGTACAGTTCCTGATGTACAAAGCCATCCCCTTCTGCACACAGATGTCCCCAGCAGGACTGGGGTGGCTAAGTATAAAGATGACATAATTAGAGTATGTTATTAGAACATAATAACATGTTCAGCAGTAGTGCATCTCTCAACCAGCTGGGCTCTACAACACAGCAGCAGAACTCAACTGTGCATTACAGAAAGGGAGAAAAGATGGAATAATGTTAACTTAATTTTCCATAGCTACGTGTGTGATTCATCATACCTTGTCATAACTCATTTACCTTATTAAATATAGCAAACTAGGCTACCAGCCTGCACTCCTGTGATAGAAGGCAGGTGGCTGTTTGTAGTTAAAGGGTGGACAGATATCAAGGAGGGTAAATTTGGGTTCCAAATGGAGGCCTCTCCCCATGGAGAAGAGCTACTGAGAGATACATCTGTGGAGTGGGGGATGGAGTGGAAAGCATATACTGTTCATTCATTCCCAAGGGGTTAGCTATCCTTTCATAGCAACTAATGTATGACTGCTTTTTTTCTAAACATTGAAGTGTGTTATACATATCCCCCACACTGCACTTACGAAGGCTGAGCTTACCTTGTGATAAGATCAGCTTTCTAATCTTTTGCTAAATCGAGATCACAAAAGAAAGAGGGAGATAGAAAGAAAGAGATAGAGAGAAAGAGACAGAGAGAAAGAGAAAGAGAACAAATTCACATTCCAATCTGGTCACATCTGGCTTTAAAAAAAAAGAGAGAATCTTAAAACAATAAAATACAGGCTAAAAATGCTTCAGCCATGAGATCATTTTCTGTCACCCCTCATCTCACTTACACTGTTGTACTGATGGTTACCGGACCAACCACACAATCTAAAATCATAAATCAAATCAGACAAAGGCAAATTCACATCATCCACAGACTTGTACTGAACAGATGCACAGTGTTCATGTACACGGATGATAAATATACAAATGTGGGCCTTACAGTATCTTTGGCAGAATTATTTCTTGCTCATTCTGGAGTCAGATGGCAAATTATTCAAAGGGAAATGTTCTCAGGAAAATACAGAAGGTTCTAAACTGTGCATGTCTTTTGGTTCACAAGGTTCAGTTGCGGTGTCAGTTATTGTGCTTGGGTATCAACACTACCAAGGTTTATGGTGCAGTGTATTTTCACCTACAAAGAGTGCTTGCTCCATCATGTAAACAAGCTTGAAGCATGGTGCCAGTTTTCACTACAATAACATAGTGTATTCTGCATGTGGAAAGTTCATGAGAATCCAGTAGTTCTTCCTGTGGCCTTAGAAATCGGTAAAAACTGACTGGTGGACACAGCCATTGCACATGAACAGTATAGACTTTGGGTAGGTTTACTTCCTCTCCTCTCCCTGAGAAGCTCAGTATTAATTTTTAGCTTCACAACTAGGTTTGCCAGATGACAACCTAGATAATGTGTATGTAATTTTAAATTCCTTGAGACAACAGAAGCACCACCACTATTGTTTCTCCTGTCCGGTTATCTCCCAGTTGTGCCTGCTGTAACAGAGGAACCCAGGTGTGTTACATAGTGGGCAGGGAAAGACTGATGTGCTGTAGCATTGAGGTAAAAATAGATGGGAGAGACCATGGTTGCTTGTTCTCCTTGCTCATTCAAGACTTTAAAATTGCATGCTCATTTTCCAGAATGCAACCATGTAACCTTGGTCACAACAACCCTGTGTGGTAGCTTGTGCCTTTGCTAGGGTTACCTGGTGCGTTTGGTAGTTGTGTGGTAATTTAAAACTAGGTTCTCACATTCCACTGCAATCATAGCAGTTCACATGTAGAGCACCTTCCATGTCAGCATCTGAAGGGACAGTCACACCACAGTGTTTTCCTGTGAGCTGAATCTTACTTCAGCCCAATTTGTCCCTGTCCCATTAAAACACACTGCAAGTTGACTTCTACATCAATGTGGCTAGGAAGCAGTATGCCTTTTTATTCCTGAGACATTTTGTTTGCTGCTGATAAAAACCCACAACTAAGAACCAATGGAAATTCACTGAATCAAAATTTACCAAATGTACAGGACAGGAAAACATGAATTTTATATCTGTTGAAAAACCTCCAGTGCCCAAGTAAAGGTTGCTGTGCTGATAATGACTTGTTAAAAGTTTCAGCCAGTTTCAGCTATCAATAGAAAGTGATGCCATACCCATTCACATCATTTATAGCAGCAGCTATCAGTAATCTAATTAAACTATGTACCAGCCCTTAATATCTGTCAGGCAAACGATGTGCAGAAATGTGTGGACAAGTTCTGGCACTTTCGTCAGCAAGGTCCCTTTTCCGCTGTCAGCAGAACCATTGGCTTCTCCTAATATAATTACATTGACTTTTATTCAATTAAGTGCCATTCCTAGCTTTAAAAAAACTTGCTTTATCAATTGATTCAGGTGTAATGCAATAATAAAGATGAACTCATTGCAGTGCATTAGCCTTGCTGTTCATAACTTCTGAACATGAGTTCATTCATAGCAGTCGATTTCCATTATGCAACCACAGTTCAAAAGAATTGATTCTGTTACATTCATTTCTTAATCTATATCATTGGTGTTGAAGAATCCCCTTCAACATCTTATGGAAATCTAAACAAATGTATTCATCTGATACAGTGGCTTCTTTTTACATTTTCAGATTTAATATTAAAATAATGGAGTTTAAAATCCATTAGAGTTAGGATGCTTTATTAAAATGCACACAACTGTCCATATAACTATGGAGAGGAAATAGGTTGGAACCAACCCCCAGTGAAAACTGTAAGACTTAAGTTAGGATCTGTCCTATCGATGAACAAACTGGGATCCACCAACTGACTCTATATAAAGGCCAAAACAGGCAAGCCATGAACCAAAGCTAAATTGTGTGTCTGTGCAGATGTTCTACCATATTTAAATACACTGGACAAGAGTGAAGGCCAATTCCTATATTAACAATCAGTAGGCTGGTGAGTGTATTGCTGGCCTGCTAATACACTCAAAGAGAGCATTGCAAATGGAAAGGACATTTAAATGTGGTGGTATCCAATGCTTGGCACTTTACTTATGTACAGTTCATGTTAAGTCTATTTAAGCTGCCACAGTTTTTGCTTATTTCTAGGGATACAGGCAACTTTTTTGGGGGGAGGAGTGAACTTCTTCAAAAAGGTTTTGGGCTTCTATATAGATTTTTCAGATGTTTCAACTGAGGACAGACTTCTGACAGTACTTCAAAATTTTCTTTAGGTAAAATCTGAAGTGTTGTGAGACAGTGCCCTGAGGAATGTCATTAGTCTTATCAAAACTGTTCTGGTTTTCTTCAAAAATTCTTCAGATATTTTCCTTGAGGAGGAATTCCCCACTTCCCCAACCAATTTCTCTTTGGGTAAAATTGGTGGCAATTCTACTTATTACTTTTCTGTTCAGGCATACAAACAAGATCTACTGCTAAATATCCAGTAAATACTAAAATTTGTTGTTCACTTTGCTATCACTTTTTGTTATACCTTTTCATTAACATCACATGATAAAAGCTGCTTATGTTGCTGGCACAGCTTCGCAAGAGTACCATTTAATCTAGAATCAGCATTTGTTTTTTGACTGCAAGATGACTCCCACTTTTAGAAGACCCATCCTGACTCTTTTTCCACTACACAAAGTTCAAGTTATTTGCTATATTCTCAGCTACTTTCAATTATCCCTCCTTTGAGTGACACAACAGTCATGTATTTATTACATTAAAACAAAATAAAGCAAAAGCTTACAACATCTGGGTCACAATATTAATGCATCACTTTAATGAGGGTTTTAAGGCTGTTAGCAAATCTTAATCTGATGAAGTAGACACATTTCAGTTTTAAGTTTCTTGTTGTTGCTGTTGCTGTGTGCCTTCAAGTCATTTCTGACTTACGGCCACCCTTAAAACCTATGATGCAGTTTTCTTGGTAATATTTGTTCATGGGGGGTTGCCTTTGCCTTCGTCTGAGGCTGAGAGAGTGTGACTTGCCCAAGGTCACCCAGTGGATTTCCTTGGTTTCCAGAGTCATATTCTATCCATAATTCCATCTAGTGCCCTTTCACCCTAAAATTTGCTAGAATGTGGTTTCCAATATGAAATGATGCCACTTAAATGTGGTACCCATCCACACTACATTTAGTAGTCCACACTACACTACATTATGATTCCACTTTAACTACCATGGCTACTTCTTGTGAAATCCTGAGATTTGGAATTTAGAGGGTGGCATTTAGAAATTCTCTGACAGGAAGTTCTAGTACCCAGCAACTACAAACCACAAGGTTCCACAGGAAGTAGCCATGGCAGCTAAAGTGGATTATAATGCTGTAATTGTGTAGTGTGAATGGACCTGTGTACTGGTGTATGAAAAGGAAGGCAGGAGCTCCCAATCAAGTGAAAAACAACAACGGAAGTCTCATCTATTTTACCCAACAGCCCACTGTCATTCTAGCACTGTGTAAACTACACATCTGTTTAACATCTTGCTGTGTGTATCTCATCTAGTTGTATGTTTTGTGGTGTTAAGGCTCATTCACATAATCATTTTTGACACAAAAGAGTCAAGACAAAGTAATTCTTACTGACAGGTTTTGCAAGGTAAAGGGGTCTTGTGAAGAGTCCCATATAGTTAACTTGTAAATTATAATTTAAAGTCACTATTAGGGAGAAATATTGCCAGGAAATAACTATAGCTGTGGTAGAGCCATTTGTGCCTTTATCAGCTAAAGTTAAGGCATTCTAGGAAGCCATCCTTAGAACAGAAATGTACATTTACTTAACTTCTCTGAAGAAAGCATGGAAACTTTAGCTTCGTGAAAGGCTAGGGCAGTTGACCTACAACTCCTGTGGGCCTCCAGAACACAACAAACATTAAGGGTGTATGAAGAGTTATAGTTCTAAAAGCTGGACCACTAAAGGGCACCTATCTCTGTTCTAGGGAATAAGGGCCAACATTACCACAAAGTCAGTTCCAAATGCAACTTGGAGGAATCCATATCAGTTTTATTGGCTTACATGTATACTGTCAATGAACTCTTAGGCTGGATCTGCACTGTAGAAATAATCCAGTTTGAAACTGATTTAACTGCCATGGCTCAATGCTATGGAATCCTGGGACTTGTCGTTTGTGGTACACCAGTGCTTGTTGACAGAGAAAGCTAAATAACTCACAAAACTATAAATCCAAAAATTCCATAGTAATGAGCCGTGGCAGTTATAGCAATGTCAAACTAGATTATTTCTGCAGTGGAGATGCAGCCTTAGGACTTTTTCGGACGGGGTTTTGTAACAGAAGCAGCCTCGTCCCCGTTGCGAGGCTGCTGCGCGGCAGGGGGTCCATTTCGGATGACACTCTCCCCTGCCAATACTGTTGCAGAAGTGCTGGGAGGCTACAGCGCCATAATTTGGCCATTTTCTAATCACGAAAGTTGATCGTGATTAGAAAATCGCCAAATATAGCGCTGCAGCCTCCCAGCACTTCCGCAACAGTATCAGCAGGGGAGAGCGTCATCCGAAACGGACCCCCTGCCGCGCAGCAGCCTTGCAACGGGGACGAGGCTGCTTCCGTTACAAAACCCATCCAAAAAAGTCCCCTGTCTAAGGAAAATGAGACTAATTTAGAACTGATCCTTTAACTAGTAATTTTATCATCTTTCTCTCTCTCTCTTTCTCTTGCTAACACACATAAATATCAACAATCAGATGTAGATCAGTTAATCAGTATTGACAAATATCTTTTTGGACATATACCTAAATGGGTTTGAATGCTGATAATCTCGTTTGCATGACTATTAATATTACTTGTTTTTCTGAGATTTCAGACATTCCAAAAATTATCTGGGACTGATATCTAAATGTCCATTATCACCAAATTTCAGCCATTTCTTATTGCCTAAGCTGTAAATCATGGAACCAATGAAAGGTATAGAAACCAATAGATTTCCACAGCTGTTTGGAGTTTTCTCGAACTCTCTCAAGCCCCCTTCTACTGCCAAAACCACTTAAATACAAGGAAGATATCTCAGTCATCCACTTTGCCCTTCTTAATTAACTAGCCAAACTCCTTCAGTTCCAGCAATACTTCTCCCTAGGAAAAGGAATGAGTAAGTACACTGTTCCTATTTTTTTTAAGTGTTCATGGGTCCTTCCTAGAGGGAGGAGATGCATTTTAAGGTGATTTTGCATATTACTACCCTCAGCAAGGAAATGCTTTTCATGCCTTCAATGTATTGTATGAAAAGAGAACTTCAGCATATCGCCTGAAATGAGTTACAGGATCTGTACTAAACTATGGATCACATGTATTTCATTATGGACAAGACATACACATTACATACTGTACTTTTACATGAAGAGGAGAAGCACAAATCCATCATAATTTGGGTGACAAAGAAAGCCCTTCCTTGCCTTGGTAAGAGAAGGAAGAAGAGGAACAAAGGGGCGATTTGTTCTATAATATTGTGGTTCTCAAACATTGGTCCTCCAGATGTTTTGGACTTGAGCTCCCACAATGGCTGACACCAAAGTTTGAGAACTACTGCTATAGGAGATACAACTGAAGTCAAGGTCCCAGGACAACATCACCATGGAAACTTTTAAAAATGTTTTACCAGTTCACTGAATGTTAATATTTCTGTATCTTAGTTGGGACCTTTGGGAATGGATTTGAATTTTCTGATATTTAACCTATTTCGTTAGGTATGCTTCCTGTAACAGCTAATGATAGCTTAAAATGGGAGTTGCCATAGCTAGATGTATAACATGCTTCAGCTCCAACACACTCCTTTTCCTTTTTGGCAAAGTGATCTCAAATTATAGTGGATGCAGTTCATGACTCTGCCTAAACCTATATACAGTAATACTAATTGCTTTCAAAAGACAAAGTGAGATTGTTTGCATTGTTTATGCTTCCATATGTACTTTGGCCTGCTATTCAGAGGGAAGCTTAAGAGGTGGGAACATCCAGTGTGCAATCAAACTACCCTGGGGGTTGTGCATTTTGCGGTGCTGGGGGGGGGTTAAAGGAGGGCAAACTACTGCAGAATAGCTGGAATGTAAATCCAGATTACCTAATACATTTTGAAAGAACTGAATGATCGTCAAAGGAAGTTCAATTTATAAAGGTTTAAAATAAATGCCCCACATTGCTGTTACCCTAGAGCTCTGGAGTCCTTGGCCAGGCCACAGAAAGGCACAAGTGGCATAACCTCTTGCAAAGCCATTGGGTGTAAGTTTCCTTATACATATACACACACATAAAAAGGGTAGAGTTTGCTTGCTGCCACACTGCAGAACTAATGCAGTTTGACACCACTCTAACTATCATGGCTCCATCCTATGGAATTTTGGGATTTGTAGTTTGTTGTGGCATTGGAGCTCTCTGACAGAGAAGGCAAAAGATTTTACAAAACCACACATCCCAAAATTCCATAGCATTGAGCCCTGGCAGTTAAAGTAGTGTCAAACTGCATTAGTTCTGCAGTGTGGCAGCAGCCTTTTTCAGGGAGGGCCCTGGAAGTTCCCCAAGGGACAAACATCCCACAATATCCCTTGTGGAAAGCATCAGAATTATCTGTTTCAATACCCTAATACACTTTTATGGGAACAGGTAACTCCCAGCTTTACTTTAGGAGAGAGGTAAAACTCATTTTTCTCATCTTTTTTGAAATCATAATGAACAGATAAAGTATTTGACCTACACATAAAATGGAAGAGTTCTCATTTCCTAATCTTCTGTTTAAGCCTATACATGTCTACTCAGATGTAAATCCTACTGAATTCAATGGAGTTTCCTTCCAAACAAGTAGGTGTAGCTCTGCAACCATATTTTCTTAATGTAACATGTGTGATCTTGTTTTTTCTTGTGTCAAGAAAGAAAGTGAATAAGAGAAAAGGTCCCTCTCATAAGAGGTCTATATATACATGTGTAATATCATATATTTTACACACAGAGATACATATATGTACATCTTCTTTTTGCAGTGTGCCACATCAGACATTTCCATAAGTGGTGATGCTTAATAGGAGTTATTTTCAATGCTAACATTTCAGAACAGTGGTTGGAGACAGAGTGTTGTGCCACCCAGGGAAATATGGACAAATTTTACTCCAGCAGCAACGTTTGTTTCTAAAGATTTTTTTTTATGAATTGCATAGAATCTGAGAAAATATTAACCTTTTATAGGAAGAAAATCCAAAAGGTAAAAAACAGTTCAGCACCTATTAAAAAAAAAGTAAAAAAAAGTGCTTATTAAATGCAGGAAATAAAGGACAAGCAAATTCTTGCAAATTAAAGACGAGGAACCCAGTCATTACAATCCCTTTCAATATGAAACAAATCATTCACACTGGTCACGAAGACAGCTCCCTCTCCACTCAAATTATTCACTTGAAGATAAGCTCTCACCAAACTCTTTAGGGGTTTAACTAATTTACTGCACAGATACAGCACGTCTGTTGTAATAACAGGTAGGATGTATTGGGGTCGACCATTTATCAGAATTAGACTTCTTTTCTCAATTCACAGTGAATGATGCTGCCTACACTTCTCCTCATTCTCAGAGCCTGCCATCCCCTTATGGCCCCTAATGTGGCAGGCAAACAAAATTGACAGTCTCATCTTGTCAACAAGGGGCGATTCTCCTGAGAAGCCACTTAACTTTGCAGAGGAAGCAATGTATTAATGTGCCTGTCCCAGGAATGTTAATCATCTTCCAGCTCCCTCTGACTTTGACATGAAGAAAATCACCAAATTTGTTTACTAAATGAATCGTAATATGCTAATAAGAGAGCATGACATATATGGTAAAGCCAAACAGATGGTTTGTTTACTCCACTTTGCAACTTTATAAATGTTGTAACTCAGAAGATGTTAGCAAGAATTATTGGGCTGTTGGCAGGGGCAACCAAGCCTTTTGCATACAAAATGCAGAGACTGTGTAATGGGGGGAAATGTTATCACTGCAAAATGCACACGTGTGTTAAGAGCAATATATGACATTTGGACAGGCTGCCCACCTGAGCAGGTGCATCCTCTGATTTTACCATGCAATTGTCTATCAAGTATCTTTTCTGCTTGTGTAATTCTTCGTTAAAGTAAAAAACTGAGAGTTCTGTACTCTGGAAAGGCCCAGTAATTCAGTACATACCTGTTGAGGTGTTAAGTGAGATGGCTCTTACAGTGCGAACAGAATTACATTTTCCCAACAGCTGCATATGCTCAAAAGCATCAAGGTTAAGGCACACTCTTAATATATTACTATTGTTGTTCATTAAAGATCAAAAGGCATTACAAATGAGAAGCATAACCACTGGCGTACTTGCCAGAGTAATGGTGTAAGTTGTACCGCGACACTTCAGCCTCACACTTTGCCAGCTGCCTCAATGCAAAATGTCTCATTATAGAAAGGAAAAAAAGACATCAGTAGGTTTAAAACAAACTGATCCATAGAAGTATACAAATGGACTGAGGAAACCTCACTAAAATCCATTATATATGAAATAAGCAGTAACTATTAACTCCCCCAAATAAATTCATGAACAGTAGGCATCAGACTGCAGTGACTCCATTAGGCTTGTTTCATTAGCTTGGTTGCATGAGATTATCAAGTTCTCATTCCTATCTAGGATTTTAGTGTATCTCTAGTACACACTGCTTCATACGTACCTGTGGAACATAGTTTCAGTGGTTTTTATTGGCCCTTCTGTAGGCCATGCATGAAAGGAAAAATATCTTCTTAATGAACATCAATTTTCTGAGATGTATGGTTTGGAAGATATTTTGACATGAGAGTGATTTTTAAAATGAAATGGTTGATCCAAGCTTTGTGCTTATTTGTTTTTCTCCTCAGAACATTCATGCAACATTTATTACTATTCGGGAACCTGTGAACAGAATCCTCCAATTTCAATGCTACCTTGAACAGAATAATAAAGAAATTCCTGAAGCCTAAATATTTTGATTTGACTTCATCACTCTGCACTAGTGGCATCACATACTTTGTGATGTTATATGGGTGTAGACATTGATATGCCACCACAAAGCACTCATGTTCCAGCTCAAATCTAGTGCGAAGTCTGCAACTCCTGTTCTCCTATTCCAAACTAGCAGGATGGTTAAAAACAAGATGTGGTGTGGCACAAAACAGTCCCCATATACCCACATAGGTACAAGGGGCTGGGAATGCTGGATGTTCTCTGGATACTTTGGTTCAGTGTGATGCATGTCCCTTTGGTAGGTTATATATTGACACAAGCCCAGTAAAGCAACTACACCATGTACATGCATTGCTGTGAACTTCTTCCTAAGAGCCTGCAAGTTTGTGTCATGCGGCTGGAATGCATTTGAATTAAAAGTCGGTTCAGATGTAGAACCTCAAGAGGGACCTGTTGAAAAGGCTTCTTGATACATGTGTGTACCTCACACAGTGTTTATTGAGTTGTGACTAAAGCCAAATGCTTGAGCTGCCTCCTCTGAAAAGCACTGCAGAAGAATCGGGGCCGTGCTATTTATTTTGATGGTGGTTCACTTCTGAATGTAAGTGGTGAACATCCACCTAGAAGGAGCCCCCAAGACTGATACACTAGAAACACTTGGACAGTATAATGGACCTAATGATAAAGAAACCTTTTAGATGAGGGTTCCAATTATGGTTTGAAGGAATGCTTCTAAAAGGGATGAAATTCTCAACTAGACAAGTTTATTGGCTATTTTTCAATGACTTATTTATTCTAGGAATGAAATTATAGGAAAACAATGGAAGTCAACCATTTTTTTGGCTAAATCCAGTTGTTAGTCCCAACTACAGTAGACACATTGGCTCAACTGTTGAATCCAATTGTTTAAATCCCATTGAGTCAATGTGTCTGCTTTAATGGGGACCAGCAATTGGATTCAGGTCCTTAAGTGGAAGTTGTACCATCAGTTTAAAATTTACATTAACTCTGGCAAAACAGAAGCTCAGAAAAGTCACTGCTTAATTCAAGCTTTTCAAATTGTGTGTGTGTGTGTGTGTGTGTGTGAAAGGAAGTTTGTAAATAACTATCAATGTTACTTGGACTGCAGGTGAACACTGTGAGGCTATTTCAAGCACCCTGTGCCAGTTAAAATACTATTTTGATTTATGATATACAATGCATGAGCTCTCCCTGTCTCTGTCTCCCTCTTTCATACAGAATATTTCTCATGATATTTTTTAGTAATTGTCTATCTGTGCTTCAATAGTTGATTACTGTCAGCAATGTATCTATGCCAACTGTAGCCTTCGGTGCTGGGCTCCCATGAAATACTTCCATATTTGCTATTGCTATTGGTTATTAAATTCCGAGAGCTTTTTTTTTAAAAGAACCCATATTGACTAGAGACCAAGCAAAGAGGAAGTATGAATTCAGTTTGCCTTTCAAGGATTACTTTGGAGCAAAAACTGTTAGCAGCTGTCCCAGCCTGGCGCTTATATCTCATCTGAAACATCTACTCACTCCTGACCAACAAAGAAAATTTCAATAAAGTAGTTTTACTGGTTTAACAGCAGCAGGCTCCTGGGATTGTCAAAGTGCTAAGGCTTTTCCAAGGAGAGAAGGAATCAGCAGCTGAAATATAATTAACCTTCCATTCTCAATGCAAAACTGCCACACACATAGGAGCTCTGCAGTCTATTAGTGAAGTTATAACGGCCAACAGGCAGAAGGAAAATTGGTCAAAAGTTGGCAGCGGCTGTCATATTTTTAGAATTATGATTAATGACACTAATAATGCAGATGATTACTGATATGTGTATCTCCTGCAGTTTATCATATTGCACTGGCTGCCTACGTCCACAATAAACATGAAGCTATCATTTACTTCTTTATTGAAGGCAATCCTTCCTCTTGTGAATGAGCACACTCTAATTACTTTGTAATGTTTTATGTCTTATGCATTTTGCAGCTCTGGATCCCAACAACCACTTTGTATCTACCATTGATTAATTACAGAATGTTTAATCAAAATTTAGAACCTAATGTCGTCATTTATGAGCACCATGCATTGCCAAGGTACTTAAAAGTCTTGTTCCAAGTAGTAAGAGAGTGCTGGATTCAAAAGAAGTCCCACAAAAGTACAAACTGCCAAAGACTTTTTTTCCTCTGGTCTTTTGAGTTTATTAGTCCTTCCTTGGTTGGCTTCTGTTTTAATTACCTATCGAACCCAATAGGCATGGTCTCGTTGACTTTATACATTTTGGAACAGACATGATAAATTAAGGTTTATGCTCCTCCTGTTCCTATTTTTTGCTTTTAAATTACACCACTTCCCTTCTTTTCTACAGCAGGGGAGTGAGTGGAGTGAGAAAGGTAGTTCACACAATAATCTCTTGGGTTACCTCCCTCAGAGTGAAGGTCTTTCCAAATGACAGTACAGTTTTGAAGCGGTTAAACAAGCAAGGGGGGGTGGGAATGCAGGGACAAATACATAAGTTTTTTTTAATGTGGATTTTTATGGCACTGTCATACAACCATTCACCGTTGAAGTTAAGTGTTTTTTTAATACCATTACTGAACTGCTGAAATGGATGCTAATATAGCTTGGAGTGCTAATGTCAAGTCCTGGTAATAAAAAAGACAGACTGCTGAATGAAATAATTTCAAGTTAAAAAAAAATAGAACAAAAGTGCTCTCGCTCTCCACTTTTATTGAATTGGGACTGACTGAGCCAATTGCTTTAGAAGTCTGTAAAACACAATTACTAGTGAGCCGAGTGACCCAGCTGTGCCCCCTTTGTGACAGTATGGGCTAAAAAGGCGGTGGAATTAGTGCTGTTTCTCTATCTGGCTATCGAGCTTCTGAAGTTCCCTAGTGAGAAGGTGCTGTCCTCTACTAACACCTTGCTACTTTTCCCATGAAATCTTAACACCGCGTTGTGTGAAAGCCATGGTATCTTTTGTCACATACCAAGGGTCCAGAGAACTGATCCAACTAAGATGCATATTTTTACCTCTCATATTCCTTTCCTTTTTTCTTTTTTTTTAAAAAAGCACAATTGGTGGCTGTCAATATAAACATGGATTAACAAGACTTCTTTTGCCCCAACCTCTTAAATTCTGGATGCAAAAGCTTTGCTTGAGATGCACAGGCATAACATTAACTGTTTTCTGTTTATATTTTCAGCTGAAATGGCCTCAAATTTACTTATGATGCTAAGCCAAATAAATATGAGAAAAGAATTGAACTGGAGAGCATTTCATAAAATAAGTAAGGAACTTCATAAACCACTGAAGTCAAGGCCACTAATGCTTTAGTACTAACAGCCTTTTATCATGAATTTACAACTCTTGTTTTAAATCATACATTTTGACAGGGGGTTAAAATCCAGAAATAGTATGAAATTAATGACTTTAACTCAAAACTCGTCTGTTTCTAGGCACAATTCAAAGTGCTGGTTATGACGTATAAACTGCTATATAGCTTAGGTCTATGCTATCGGAAAGGCTCCATTTCCCTATATGAGATCCTCAGGGAAGGTATTCTCTTAGTCCTAACTCCATCGCAGGTACTTCTGGTGAGGACATAGGAGAGTGGCTTCTTTGTTACTAGACTGTGGAATTCACTTCCACAGGAGGTTTGGTTGGTCCCTTCTCTACTTTCTTTCGACCTTTTTATTTAAAGACCTTTTTATCTAGGCAAGCCTTTGGATATTAGCAAAATGTTGCAGAATGTTCTTTTAATGGAGATGCTGTGTTTTTATCTTCATTAGTATTTTTTCATGTTTTAAAACTATTTTAAATTAGTGTTTTTATGGAACCATTGGTTTGTAATGAAACATGAGGTTCTGAAATAATGGTGAGGGCTTTTTTTTCAAGAGGAAACTGAAATGTGAAATGAGTTGCTAATAACTGCCTTTTTATTTCCTCAGAGAAAATGCTTTTAAAAACTCTATCTGTTGATCGCTCAATCTAAATCTAAATACTATGAGGTAAGATATCTAGATTCTACATTCTGGAAGCTTCCATTCCTAAAAATTAGAAAAGGAGTATGTTTCAAATCTTATGGATCACGTCCACCACTAAAAGACTCAACATATGCACTGATTACCTTATTGTCCCCTTACTGTTATTACACAATTGTTTTGGAGATATCACAGCTGTACCCAATGGTCTCTTTCTAATATGGTAATCACTGCTATGGCACACTTTACTAAATGATAACATAAGTAAAAACTGGGTAAAAAATTAGCTTTTAAAAACTTACATAGCTGACTTAAATTGATAATTTTCTGAGGCCAGGGGAGGATTTAAGATTGATGCAGTTGCAGAGCTCAAAATCAAGAAGGCAACACTTCTAGAGAGTTGCTTCTGGAAAAGCCACATATGTTCAGGAATACAAGTAATTCTCATCTGGAATGAGCATGACATATGCATTTTGGAGAAGATTTTCCTCATACATGGCTTTGTTTAATGAGTGCTTTTAATCTCTTATCCATACAGTTCCTATCTTCATGGAGTAGCATGCTTATATCTTTCTTCTTTGGCATCGATATGTATGGTTTTCACTGTGTCTTAAGAAAAGCAACTACGCCTCTCAGAGAAAAGCAATTAACTCCTTGGTTTAGTTTAACTTTCCTGCAATATCAATTTATTTGACAGGGTTGCATTGTTTTAAAATTGCCTGGTTACAGTTAAATTGCATCTAGTTGTGAATTTAGATACTGTTCTAACACTGAAAACAAGCACTGAATAATCAGCTTTTCTATCAGCTTCATTATGTCTCTGAATACCTTGGTGAAGAGCAATTGATTTTAGCCAGCTTAAAAAGTTGTTCCTCCCTCCCTTTCAGGAAGGCTACCTGGTGCCTTTAAAATGATCATGTTCTTTATTTTATATGACACTTTTAAATGTAGTTAATAATGTGGCTAAAATATGAATATTGCTTGCAAATGGTTTACAAATGGGTTACTATATGATGAAGAGGATTTTCAGGCCTGACAAGGTAGAAGCACCAAAGGTGATCATGTTTGACTAAATACATAATTGTCCAATAGGAAAAGATAAATAACTTTTCACTTTGTTTAGCTTTTGTCACTCACTGTAAAGTTCTTTCTGGTTTTGCTGAGACTCTAAATTTACAATATCCCAGTTCCAAAAATATTAGGAAAACTGATTTCTGAGCCACTTCCAAACCAACAATGTTTTGGAAAGAAGATCAAAACAACTGGACAATGTATTGGACAACTGGACAATGTTTTGGAAACAGATCAAAACAAACAACAGAACAACACAGTAACACTACAGGTAGGAACAACTTACGATTTTTTTTGTGAATGTATTTGAAAGTGAGAAAAGTGTAAGAAATGGTGTGTGTTTATGTGTATGCTTTCAAGTCAGTTGTCGATTTATGGTAACCTAAAGAGTTTCATAGGATTTTCTAGGGTTAGGAATACTCAGAGGTGATTTGCCAGTTCATTCCTTTAAAATATAGCATACAGCACCTGGTATTCATTGGTGGTCTCCCCTCCAAGTACTAACCAGGGCTGACCCTACTTAGCTCCCAAGATCAGATGGGATCTGGTACTTTTACAGTATTTACATATGAAGACAGTATTAAATGGAAGAAGTCATTTTCTGCTTGTGTGGTTCGTCTCCCAAGACAAGAAATTCCATGCTCAATAGTTTACTACAATACGTATTTCCAAGGGCACTACAGAATGTGTATCTATAGCTCAACATTTGCTGAAAAATAAAATAACTTAACTGAACATTTTAAAACCATTAATGTATTATTAGCCAAAGAGTCAAAGTCTTCAAATGTTATAATTTGTCTTTCACACACACACACACACACACACACACTCTTAAAGGCACCATTCAGTACGAACTGGCTTCTTCCTTGTAGTTATGGGCTCCTATGTATGTAGTTATCGCGTGCATGTCTTGAAAAAGTAGACTCAAAAAGTTGGCTTTGTAAGTTTCAAAACATAGCGGGATGATTGGAAAAAAGTGGAGGGGATGGTTGCTATTGTCTTGAAGAGGTGATAACAGAAGGTAGGTAGGATGTTTTCACATCTTCACCTTTGTTGATAATGTATGCAGTGGTTCTTCAGAGGTATTTGATGTTAATTTATTCAAGCACACCTGTACAGGGCTGGAAGTCAGGTAACTAGATGAGCAAGTAGTCTATGCTTCCGCTTTTGATATAACTACCCAGAGGCCTATCTGCAAACAAATTTAGTTCTGGAAACATCAGCAGGTTTTAATAAACCAAATACAGATGTCATTCTTCATACAAATCAACGAGTTTACAAGTTTAAATCTGGACTGATTTAACTAGCAACCTAATGGCAGAATCACACTTGGCACCAATAGTGGCCTCATATTTATTTATAAGTCACCCTGAGCAAATATTATTTTCTTTTAAAATTTATTCACGGGGTGAATCACCTTTCCCACCTTCCAGACAAACACACATGCTTTTCGTTCAGTGAAAATTTAAAGACAAACTTTAACAATTAGCATCTTTTACTCAGAGGACGTAAAGCATAATGTTTCTTTCTTTGTTACTTCAAACAGTTATTCCAACTGTTGGAAGTGCATCTATTTTACATAAACTTAGGTCACGAAAAAGTGAAGTAACATGTCTACTTGGACATTGAACCCCAATGTAACTGAAAATAACAAGAAATATTTACGTCGCCATTTCTGAGTACATTTTTTAAAATGGATATTAATGAATAGCACAACTTAAGACTACATTAAAAGGAGGAACTTTCTTTGAAGTATGCTAACGTAAACTGCACCTTCCATGCCATATATAATCCACTAATTGTGGCCCTCTACTTGAAAACCCCTGGAGTCTGAAGCAGTAACTAAAAGGGTTTTTTTTTTTTTAATTGTGCCTCTTGTAGATCATTGTCCATTGTTGTTAGATTATGTAAGGCTTGGTTAGTCACCAGTTGTGTTGGGCTTCTTTACAATTAACTAATCATACCAAGATTATTTAATTGTAAAGAGGGCCAACAGAACTGGTGACTAACCGGACAGATTTCAAGAGCTTGGAGACAGTTGTTTCCCCAGTTCTGTTGAATTCTAAGGCCAAGCTAAAGGTTTTCTTAACCAGTCATGGGTGGCATGGAGAAAATAATCTAATCCACATAGTGGATGGATAAACAAGAATGATTAGCGCATAAGAAAACTATCACAAAGAATGTCAGCCATTTTGAACGTCTGAACCCCAAAGTTAAAGAATGAGTCCAAAACAGTCAAGAAAAGTTATGCTTACTGGTTTGGTATTTCATTTTCCCTAAGGTTCCCTAAAGTCTTAAGTTCCTCACTGCTGACTCCACATGATTCCAGCAGTGTGATTCTTTATAGTAACTGGGAGAGGAAGAGACAAAGTAGGGTAGGGGAACCTGTGGCCTTTCAGATATTGATGAGGTATTCCTGACACCATCCCTCATCATTGCCAGACTGAATAAGGCTGATGGGATATGGAGTCCAGCAGCATCTGGAGGGCCACAGGTTTCTCCATCCTTGACTAAAGGATACAGTGTATGATAGCCCACCCCTAATCTTGACTGGTAGGCATCTAAATCTGCAATACCCAACGAACCAGATTATGCTGCACCCCCCCCAAAAAAAAAATTCAGGTGAAAGAAATACTTATCAGGGCACAAAAAAATCAAGCCTCTTCTGTGTTATAAAATACTTAATTTTAAATAGTGGTTTGTAAAACTTAGGCAGCCATAAACATATTCCTGCAACAAACACCTGTATGTTCTTGTCGCATGAGAACTATTCGAACAGAATGGTTGAATTACACTTGGTAAACTTGTGATTTTACCCAAGTAAATACTACTATAAAGTAGTTAAATACTCCCACTCCTCCTCCTACTATTTATATAGACATGTTCAATCAAATAATATCTTAAATAAAAAGTTAAATGTGATATTCTTCATGTGTGCATTAGGTTCAATGTTTCCCATTTCTGGTACAGCAATTAATGCTGAAATGGTTATAATTGGATTCTAAAGTTAACAGCCCATTAAGGTGACTGAAATAAGTTATCCACTCAGTGTTATTACTCCACTTATTTGGCAGTGGAGTCAATAAGACACTATACGCTGGTTTACATCTTCAAGGTCTTCTTTGCTACTTGAAGGACTAGACACATAATGGGCTTTCTTTTAAGATTTCTTTTATGAAGTAATCTCTAGGAAGGTCAACAAGAAAACCTTAAATTACACAAAGCTCAATGGCTATGATTTTAACTCAAATGCTTACCTAACAAGAAGAATGAGATCTCATTCTCAAATGCAGTCATACACTGGGCATGTGAGTACTTCCAGGGTTTCTGAGACTGTAAGAAGCAGGAAGGCCAGTGCCTAATTCCTTCACACCCTTCCTATCTCACATTAATTCTTCTGCCGTACTTGACTTTCCAAAATGGTCAGCACCAGATATTGCAACGTTGAGTTAAATAAAACTTGCTTCTGTTACTCTTTGCTTAAACGTCTGCAAATGTTACCCGCACTTTTGCAAAAACAGCTGGACTTTTTACAGGTTCTGTGGTCAAATGGTGCAGGCAACAGAAATCCAGAGCATCACTCACAGCTTATAGTTCTTTGGGTGTGTGTCAAGAACAACCAGGGCACCACATGGCTTTGCATTCTGAAGGTCACGAAATTGCTGTACTGATGCAAACCGATTAATTTATGAAGGGAAGAATTAAGTAAGCTTCCTGTCTATGTTCTTGTTAAGATCAGGGCAGGGGGAAGACACTGAACTGGAGGTACTTCTGTTGCCAGAAGAATGGATCCCATCCAAATGAGGAGGCTGGGAATCCTCTCTCCTCAGTGGAGTCCTCCCCATGTATTCCCCCTGGAGAGCTGGAAACCCCCTTGAACTGATTTTCCAAAGGGATGGAGTGCTGCAGTGGGGAGAAGAAAATACATTTCCAAAATTTCTGCCAGCAGAATGTTTGATGCAGCCAACTATATTGAACTATACAAGTTGACATAAACTGAGTTAAAGAATCCAATGTAATGCAAATGTATTGCTTTGATTTTTTTTTATCACAGATGAGCTGAAAGGATTGTTACCATGATATTTATGTCTGATCATTTTTTGGTATCTTTCAACAATATCTGTATGTCTGTCTCTGGCTCAGAGTTTAGTGCTGCCGTGTAACTTGCACACCTGAAATTTCTTTCCACAAGGAGGACTGAGCGAAAGCAGTCTTAACAGAACTTCAGAAAGCAGATTACTGGACAGCAATTTTATGTTACATGTAGAATGAGAATGGCAACCCAGATAAGACAAAATATTATTGAAATCAAGTTAATCCTGCTGATTTCAAAGCAAGACCATAATGTTATGTAGACTTATCGAGAAGTAATTCTCACTGCATTCAAAGAAGCTTCATTCCAAGTATTCCAAGATCCAAAGAGTAGCTTCAGTATAAGGGGCTTGAAGTAATGGAGCAACAATTTGATTTTCTTCTGCCTTTAATAATCTACTCCCCATGGCACATCACAAACTGTTTTGATTTACTCAGTTAAAAACAACAGTACTTTAACATGCAGTCTCCCCATAGGGATTAGCTATTTGAGAAAGAAAAGTGTTAACTCTCCCATGGAAATGGTTTCATTTCTTGGGATCCTGGTCAGAATTGGCTTCATACTATTACCTGCAAAGTAAGGGCCACATCATAGGCTAAAGAACAATAATCCTAGTTGCCTATAGAGGCTCAGTTTAGATCATCACCAAAACACAGTTTACATCATTGGGAGTTAGCTTCCCTTTTCATTCACAAGCTGGGGAGTGGTCAGTTGTTCTAAGTGCTGTTACTTAAATCAAACTGGTTTTATATATAACTTTGGTAATAACAAACCATGGTTTCCTGTGTTCATACATAACAAAGGGAACTCTGTTACATTCTAAAGTGAAAATGGAAGTACAGTATTTGCTTTTTACTTCCTTGGCATAAAAGAAGCCCGAGAGTGTGTAAACTGAAGGCTTACCAAAATTAATTCCAAATTACCTGAACAAGTGTTTAGGTACTCTCAGTACAACAGTCACATCTCCCTGAAAGGTGTATGGTTATCATATTCATGTTTTCAATCACTTCTTTGTCATGTTCACAGCATATGTTTTTAGGTGCACACTAAAAAACTGAGTAAGACATGGGAACTGACTGTGGTCCAGCACACTGTAGTATAGTTGTTGCCTTTCCTTGTTTTGAATTTTAGTATGAGGGAGACGAAGGGTGAGCATGAACAGTATCATTTAAACAATGTATCTATTTTCATAACATGGGTGGAATCTTTTTAATCTACCTAAGTGTTTTGAGAAAACATGATGTGATGTGTATATGTATTCTGACCTATAAATATGGAATAAATTGTTAGCATGCCTGTGTGTATGTGTGTGTGTGAGAGAGAGAGACATAGAGAAAATTTGAAAAAGAGGTCTTTGTTTAAAAAAAAGAAAGAAAAAAGAAGCCATGCAGACAACTAAAATGTTTTGGGTCTGCTGTTTCTGTTAAAACCAAATTACTTCAGAACTGATCTAACATGACAGCAGTAATATCATCTGTACCTATGTTCAGCAGAAGTAACAGTCTGATCAGTTTTTAAAATATGCCTGAACTTCCCCCTTTTTTATTTCATGCACAGCATTCATCAGAGTGAATGGGGATTTTTTATACACATGCAGCTATGTATATAAAGGAACCATTCACAAAGCACTGCTTCCTGTATTCATTTTAATGGGGGTTGCCTAAATCTCCAATGGTGCATTTTATCAATATTATCACCCATGTCAAGTACTAATAAGACACTTAGCAGGTTCCCACGTGAAACAGTGCAAAATATCATCAGTGGAATCACCATCTGTTTTAGCATACATTTGAAAGGAGGTTTTCCCCATATACTTTTCCATAAATCATCTTTTCTTAACTTTGATTCCAAGTAAGAAGAAACGGAATGTAAGAGAAGGAACAGCCTGTATGGAAATGTTTGTCCTCCTACATTTATTCTTTAGATGACACAATAAGTTTCAGCTATATGAATAGCCTGTATAGGTTATCTAACATAAGAGATTAGAAAATCATTTGAGAGTCAGGATTTCTATATATACATGGCAGGACATATGAGAAGACAGTGATTTTGTATACCAGAAATGTAATGAATGTCTCATAGTCTGCAAGCATTGTATCGATGGTTATATAGTTTCTAACACATTTCCAATTCTAATTCCAAGGCATCCATTATCATTTCACAAGGCACTGGCACACTGCTTGAATTCTGTTCTGGATATCAGAACACAAAGTAAATGGAAGACTAGTAAAGGAATATGCATGTCACAGTACATGTCACCAAGGGTCTGTTCTGTTTAAAACCTACGGTTAGTTTCAATAACCTAGAGAAATCAGTTAATAGATATGGTATTTACTGACCTGTCTCTGCTTCTCCGTGAGGGAAAAGCTGCATTGCAGCCAGCCACTGTGCAGACATGCATCTCTTTTAAATGAACATTTCTGTAGTGGAGCTTCACACTGTAGGAGCTCTTGAAACTCTTTTTGCACACATAGCAGATCTTGGGATCTGGACTTGAGCACAAATCGCCCTCAGGAGAGAATTTCTGGGGGCTGTTATAGTTGAAAGTGGAAGTAAAGCTTTCATGAAGAGCAGCCATGCTGGCACTCCCTCCATTGTAAAGTCCATATTGGCTCATGTAAAACATCTCATATGTAGGGTCTGTAAATTCTTCCTTAACTTTAACTTCATCATGATGGGAAGTATCATTGTGGTTTTCATCTGCCCTGTCATGGTTCATCATAGGTTTGTTATTTCTTTCATGCATCATGTGTTCATCTCCTTCCATGGATTCCTCACATAGTTTTGGTTCTGAGGATTCAGACTCATTTTCATAGTCTCTCTCATGCTCTTGGTCTTCTGATGTCATACTATCTGTCCTTCTTAACTCTGTTCTTGAGATGCACCTGTTTCTCCCATTTTTGGAAAAATCTTTCACGGACAACCCAGGGCTCATCTCTTCCTGAGAATGGCAGTGATTGTCATGCCCACCATCATTAGCCACACTTCTGCTATCATTCACCTCCTCATCTTCATCATCAAACTCATCAGCAGTGTCAATAACCTCTTTCTCTATTTTCACAGGCATGCTTGACTTTCTTGGCTTCTTCTTTGGAGCAAGCTCAGCATTTGCCTCTTGGGCAGGCATCGCTACAGCAGGTAATGTTGATTCTGATGGAGGAACTGGAAGTTGCTCAACTGTACCAGCTGCTGGCATTAAAGGACTAGTAGGTAATGAGGTTGGAGGACTCACCATCTCACCAGGGGTAAGAAGACTTCTGTAGAATGGAGGAACAGGCTGTACAGTCTTTAAAGCTGGGAACACAAGTTGGCTAGGTAGAGGATTTTGTAGCACAGGGTCTAGTGGGGGAGTGGTAAAACCCATTGGTGGTCGTCCAGGACTTGTTAATGTTAGGTTGGATTTTGTACTTGCTATGACAGGGGTAGCGGCACCTGATGTAGCACGGATCAGATCCTTGTCTCGATTGTTCCGTAGCATGGGCATATGGAGCCGTGGATTGGGGTTAGCACTGTGCCGGTTGCGACTTCTGAGTGAGCTGAAGACCATGTTACAGCCTTCAATCGTGCACCTATGTTTGATCTTAAGATGGACTGCATTGTAGTGGATTTTGAGGGTTCCCTTGTCATAAAAGGTTTTGCCACATGCATTGCAAAACACTCTCCCTTTCCGTGAGGCTGACCCCATCCTCCTCATTCTGTGAATTCTGAAGCTTTTTGTATGTTCAGGTTTGGACAAATCACTGACAGGGGTAGAAGTCTGAACTGGGGACACAGAAGCTGGCTCAGGTTTGGGCTCTACATTTGTGATGCTGGTCAAGGCATTTCTGCTGGATGTCTGCTCATTCTTGAAAGGTGCTGGGGAAACTTCAGATTCACTACTTTCATTATATTCATTCTGGGTTGACAGGCTTGGTTCACGCAGTCTCAGTGCTGGCTGTTCCAGCAACAGACCATTCGGAGGCAAGCCCAGCAGAGGAGCCGAGACGGGATTTATGTACTGAAATGGAAGCAGGAAAGCTAAGCTATTGGGGATGTTTTCAAAATGATGGATGCTGGAAGGGTTGCTGTTTTCCAGGTGAGCAAGGAGACTTGGGCTCCTGGTTCGATTATTGCTTTCAATAAAAGTCCTTATATCTGAGTCTGTCTTTGAAGATGGTACAGCCACTGCCTGCCCTTCTTTTTCTTGAATTGCCATCAGCTCCACAATGGATTTGGTTTCTCCGAACCTCAGAAACTGCTGAAGGGTAATAATCTCTTCTTCCCTGGACATGATGGCCCAGCGGTCCAGCACTTTGCCTGCAGCATCCTAGAGGCCATATCAAAGAAATAACAAAGACAAACACAAAAAGAAGAAAACCTTATTGATTCTGCATAATTATTGACTTTGCTTGAAAGTTCTGTACTGACTGCTCATCAAACACTAAGCTCCAAACGCTACATGCAAACATTGTGTTGATAGAAGTTGAGCCACAAAGCAAACTTTCCTATCATGCAAATGTAGTAATTAGAGTGATAGTTAAAGAAACAGAGAGGTTTAATAATGTCAAAGCAAACAAAAATGCAGACCACTGGGGTTTTGTGATAGAAAACACCTTTAGTAATGCCATTTTAACAACAAGGCTCTATGTACTGTGCAACTATTTAACATTCATTAAAATGAGAGATAGAACTCTTGCTGTGCATGACACTACTGCAAGTGCAAAACACTACACTTAAATTCTCATTAAACAATACCACTATAAGAATTTAAATAAATGCACTTGGTAGCTGTACTTCTCAGACGATATAAAACTAAATGAAATCATGTTAAATGTGAAAAAAAGTAAATTTTCTTGATAGGAATTATAATTGACTGAGGTAGACATTTTTAAAAGCCAGCATGAAATATTAAGAAAAGATTTATTTTACTTCCTTCCCTCTAGAACATTACTTAAAATTTAATTTTATACTAAGGGCTTGTTTGTACAAGGCAATAAAATGTGGATAGATGTGCAGGAACACCAATTTGCAGCAGCATCCATTTGTCTACACTTTTTAAAAAGCAAGATTGCAGGTATGCGAAGCTATCCGTGTTTGATGTTCTGTGTGATGTTCATGCCTGTGATTCAAGATGGCAGGCCCAGGTGAATTACTCACATTTTTATTCTCCCCAAGTTGCTGCTATCAAACAATATTTTTTTTTAAAAAAAGGAAATCCAAGGTGCAGAAGTGCAGTCTTTTCTACTTAAACAAGCTTTAAAATAACAACCCACTTTCATTACCTCAGGGTTGTCTACATGGTGAAAATACTCCTCATAGAATTCGAGGAGAATACTTTTTGTCTAACTGGGATCCTGTGGCAATTCACCATATTTGGAAGAAGGGGGGGGCCCTCCAAAACCTTTTCCATATACTGCATGGAAAATTGCTTTGCTGCTTTTCCTGAAGTTTAAAAAAAACTGCGAGGGAAATGCACAGTCCTGCTTGTTGGGACAACTTATTCGGATTGCAGCACATTCTCAGCGAGGATGGAAGTGGATTGCTAATTGGTCAGATACATGCAGGGGGTGGAGCTTGCCAGCAACGAAGTAGCCAGAACCACCATGTTGAATATTTGTGGTAGCGATCATGTGCTGATGCGATGAAATGCAGCGATTTGGGGAGAATAAAAATGCAAGAAATTCACTTGTGCCCACCATCTTGATTTGCAGGCATGCCCATGTGAACATCAAACATGCATAGCTTTGCATACCAGTGATCTTGCTCAAAAACCTTGGAGACAAATGGATGCTGCAGCGAATGGGCATTACTGCACACTAATCCACATTTTATTGTCTCGTATAGACAGGCCCTTTGGGAAAAGCTGTGAAGGCTTTTCCCGCGCAATATATGGCGTATACGGCGAATAGCCACAGGATCCCACTTAGACAAAAGGTATTTTCCTCAGATTCTGTGAGGAGCATTTTCACTGTTTAGACAACCTCCAACTCAAATCAAAAGGACTTGGGCAAATCCCACTGTTTGATTCATAGATCTGCTATGCTAATCGGGAATTGATTGTTATCTTGTGATCTGGGATTTGGTTTGACTTAAAAACACAAAGGCTTTGTGCCATTTTTATTAAAATGACAGTTACAAATGTTGTAAAAAGTAAACATGAGATAGTTGCAGATAGTATAAATCAGTAAAAATGTTGTTTCTTAACACTGTCTTCTGATAGAGAAGGGGAAAGTCCAGGGAGAATACACATCAGTAATCATCAGACTATCTGTTGTTAAATATACATTAAAAAGCATTCCATACTTTCATTTTTGCTAGTAAGTATGAGATTTGCCTCAAGGTATGACTTAAAAATTCTGCACTGTAATGTCAGACTGTAGAATGGATAGAAAAACATTAGAATGTTTAGATAATAAATACATCATTTCACTGGCAACTTTTCCATTTAGGTTAATGCCATCCATGTTGCCACCTTTGTAATTCATGACCAAACTTTTCCCTGAGCACAAAACAGCGGATGGCTTAAAGACTCCCACTGAGATGTCCCTGTAGCTCAGACTTCTTATTCCCTTTTTCCTTCTCCAAGTAGGATTTAAGCATGTGTACAGGAAAATCCTGAGACCATTACTCTCTAGCAATGCATAGAATGAGCAAACACACTTATTAGCAGAAGAAGAATGATGATGGAAACATAAATATGAGGCCTATTTTTCATTTCTCCAAGTTACAAGTGGGGGGGGATCATATAATGTGGAAATCCACAACAGATGGAGATGGGCACTGGCTTAGACACATTAATAGAAGATATGTCAATCAATGATTTTGAGCCATGAAAGTTAAATGAAAGCCCCATGCTCACAGATATTATGTCCTTATATATTTATCTTTATTTTTAAGCTTCCCAGTTACCTTTGATTGGCTATGTCTTGATGCAAAATATGCTCTTGATCTGGTTGTGTTCTTATGTTTGGTGTATTTTTTTTTTTTTAAACTTACTCATTTTATGGCACAAAGAAGTTTGAAAATCCTGTCTGGACATTGCTGATTTTGCATAGCAATAAAATTTACTCAGAGATAAGTTCCACCGAATTGCTACTTCTGAGTAACTGTTTTCAAAAGCAAGATGTTTTACTTAGGGTTGAACCTCAACAAATGTCAGAATCCCCCAATGGCACGACCTTCCCAGGAATAATACATGTGAAGAACATTAGACTGGAATGCGAAATCCACATTTGCATTCCCTATGTAACATTTTTCATGTGTATTGCCCCAGAGGTATTCTTCTCTGGAGGAAACACATTATGTTAAAATTAGTCTTCAGACCTGTAGGAAATCTAGTTAAGATGGCCATTGTGACACATGATCACAGGAGCTTAACAGATGTTTACACAGTGAGGAGTTAGTGAGATTAGAGTTAACCATTAGATGTTTGCATGATGAGGTTTGCACACAAGATATGAACTGGGCTAGAATTTCCCTCAGGATGCTACAAACATGATGTGTGAATTCAATGTAATGGCTCCAGAGGTTGCTGGGGAGAGTGAAGGAAGTTGATGAAAAATATGTTTGTTTGTTTTTTTCTTTGGGTGGTTCAGGGCACTGAGGTCCTGAAAAGTACGGTGGGCCAATTTGGATCCATGGATGTTTGGTTCTGGGACCCTGTGTGGATACCAAAAACCGCAGAGGATCATGCCCCATATTATTAAATGGCAGCAATATGAACATGGATGCTTCAGCAAGTCAGTGTTCACATTGCTACCATTTTATAATATAGGACATGACAGGACAGTCAACTGAATTTGCAGATCCGGAGGGCCCACCATAGAGGGAAACCACAACATCCTTATTTTACTCTTAATTCTGTACTACTCAGGGTAGTACTAGTCAAGAGAAGTGAAAGTAAATTTGAGTAGTGCCACTGGCAGATGTCTTTTTAGCATATGGCTCGGTTTGCTAGCACAACTCATCTGATAACAGACACTTGGCTGTATTCTGACTTTCTACATCCTAGTAAGTCTTGCTGATTAAAGGGGCATAGCAATGGTTTTTGAAGGGAAGGTCCCCTTCAGTTTCTTGCCTAGAAACCTTAAAACCTTGAAACTCTGTGCATGTACATGTAAACAGACTAGCTGCAGCCTGAAGCATCAACACCCTCTTCTCATAAACTCCCACACCAGTCTCCCAGACATATAGCAAACACATAGAAGGGAGAATGGCTCGTGCTAGTTGGCCTCGTTCCCAAACTCCTATATACCCCCTGCCCTGCTAATTCCTCTTGCATTAAGGTGAGCCTATTGGGATAAGGTGAGCCAGCACCAGGGGCAGTTTAAGGCACCGGCGGTGTCAGCATCTGCAGGAGCCCCCCATAATTGGGGGGGGGCATCATAACCCTCCTCCTGCTAAAACATTATTAATAATAATTTGAATATCCTGTATTGTGAATAGGTTAGGTTGACTTAGGTTACATTGACCTGAAATAACCATATGGGCCCTCCAAAATAAAGCATTGCAGGGGGGCCCAAAATTCCTTAAACCGGTCCTGGCCAGCACAATCCTTTTTCCCATGATCCATGCACTCCTTGGAACCTTGGACTAATTGTGAGAAAAAGGGTTGCAGTGCAGTATCATAGGGGCAGATACCCCAGTGAGATACTACTTTGTCTTAATCCCTGTGGGTAATACAGGCCAACCTTAGTCTGTTCTTGGAGAACTGCTACAACTGTATGGCCTAATCAGGTTGGCTTCTGGCATCATGTTGACCTATCCTTTCACTCTGGTAGTACAGCAAGACACTTTTGGTTCATTAATGCAGCAAGTTGGAAGGGAGGCATATTTTCACTAAGGGACTGGCCGAGAATAAATGAACTCCTTTTTTCTAATAGCAGTCTTCTGTCTAGTCTATACACTTCTCTTCCTGAAATTTGGGCAAGCTTTTGAAATCTGCAATGAATATGCAGCCCATTGCTATTCCTTTTTGTAGCTGCAAGTCTCTTCAGGGTTCAACAGCCCGTACTCCTCCTTAAGTGTGCATAGGATCACAGCCTTAATGACCCTCATGCTCAAGCCTCATTGACAGACGACTGACACTGCGGTTGACCTCTGGCTCTTGTGACACAGTATGCATGTCCCGAGTATGGTTTGTGTTCAGACTGTTCAGAGTTTACTACAGTTCATCCAGGGTTACATCTTTACCATTCACTGTAGCCTACTGCACCTGTTTCAAAGGAACCAAAGGATTATAAAAGTTAACTGAGCATAAACGTCCAAGTGAACCTTCAGCAAATATCTGTCAGTTCGATTAAAAAAAGAAGATGTGGCCACATGCTATATGTTCTTCAAAATTTGTCCAAATCATGCATAGGAATGTTTAGAAAAAATGAATTATTAGTTGATGACATTTACAGCTGCTGCTATTAATGGAAAAGAAAGGGTATCTTCTTGTTGAGCTGTTTAAATAAGACACTGGTTTTTGTTGTAGTTTCATTGGTTGCATTTTTCCTTTGCTATATTATGCTATGGAAAACTGAGTCAGGACAGCTATATTTCAAACAATACTGCAAATATGTGCTGTGTTATAATCAACACTCAATATTCATGTAACACTCGATAAATGAAATCTGGCAATGTGTTATAATTCAAAACTAGATAAGGGAGAATAGGAATATTTTAAGATTAAAAGTTATTAGAAACAATGACAAACATCCCTTCAGAGCATGCTATAAACTAGCTTTAAATTCTCTGGTGTATTGTAATACTTGGCTTGAGGTTCACATAATTTCTGACATGTAACTGGTTTCTTGATTCTCTCATGATCTCCCCCCAATGCCATTAAATTTTATCAACATTTACATTTTTTCATTATAAAAGGTTCCCATTCATATTATTTCCATCAGCTCATTACTGAATAGGACAATTCTCTTGTGATTGCACAAGCAAGGAAGTCACGGGGTGTCCATACTGAGAAAGTCTGTAAGACCAGTATGCCATACCTCCATAGCACAATAAAACAATGGGTGTTTTTTTTTTCCCTGGCCTTCTATGACTGATTTGTACATAGCGATTGCTCCCTTTGGACTTTAGAAAAAGGAAAATCTGTAAGATTAACTTCAGACAGTATAGATTTATAATCTTACATTATTTTTTTCCTCAGACAAAACACACACCAACTTCTCTCTCTCTCTCTCTCTCTCTCTCTCTCTGTACAAATAAATTTCTAGATCCACATTCACAGTGTGTTCATTATCGGGTCAGTGAAATAATGTCAGAGTTAATCATCTTGTACTTATCTTCTGATTTTTTTTTTGTTGACCTATAGGTTAAGATGAGATATGCTGGGCCATGCTAGGATTCATCTTGGCCTAACATGTGATATCAAAGAACAAAGTGATGTGTTTAGAATGATTATCACGGAAGATACAAATAGGGTTAGAAAGGACGACCTCTCACCCAAACATTCAGTGTAATTTTCAGCAGTTTAATTGAGGGAGGGACTGTCCTGTGGCCAGATGCAAGTAAGTGGGAGATGTGATTTCCTAAGGGCCTTTGCTTCATAAATAAAGTTTCTGATATAACACGAAAGCTTTTAGACCATATTTAAGAGCCAAGCACATTTCCCAGCAACATTTCCAGCAATAATGTGAGCCTTTGTTCTCAAATAATCTTAGATTTGATTTTTTTCTTCAATGAAGATATTAATAAAGATTTGAAAATATTCCACAATTTATCAGTCACCTCGTAATTATTATATATCTATCAGTGTTTGCAGGTCTGCTATTATCGCTCTAATTTACCTCTTGGCAAAGCTATCCAAAGCTAAATGTATGCATCCATGCATCCACGTCTTGCATGCAATGAAAGATAATTACATAGACACTGAAATTAAGAAAAAAGGTTAAAACAAAAACCCTACTTTTAAAAAATTATAATTCTGGGAAGCACTTAGGGAATATTTTCTATCACTGTGGTGATCATTTCTGAGAAGTACTTTAACTTATTTCAGCAGCATTTATTTAATTAAGCAAGTGTGTATGTAGCCAGTTGGTACATATGAATCAGGTAACAGTAAAGCAGTGATGAGAAGATACATAATGTACATGAGTAAAATTGCACCATAAATGCTAGAAAATCACTTACCTGGGAACAAGCCCATTTAACTCAGTGAAGCTTACTGCTCAGCTGTGAGATCCAGAGTTTTGAACCTCTAGTCAAATACATGTCTCAAAATGTGTATTTAAAGTGTATTATTATGCAAATGCAGTCAATAGAAAGCTCTACACATCTTTTCATCATGGGCTAGGATTTGGTACCATTCCTTTGTTCTTTTTCTCAAGTCATTCTGGATTTAGGTTTGCCGTCCACAGACTTCCAATACAACAAAAGCTGGGTAAGGCTGACCACGATCAGTTCATTAATGGAAACTGGTAGAGATTCCAAGGTTTAGATCTACTGTCTATTCCACACAGACCCCGATATTCATGGATTCAGTATCCATGGTTTCACTTATCCACATCCAAAAATACATGTTTTTCTTTAGGCATTTCTAGGTCCTCCAATGTGATTCTATGGTCAATTTCCAACATTCCTCTTATTGAAAACAATAGGGTTCCCTATTAGCCACGGTTTCAGGTATCCACAGTGTGTGTGTGTTGGAATGTATCCCCGGCAGATACAAGGATGACCTGTACTGTGTAGATTCAGCTGGTGACAACACAGGACCTCTTGGTCCTATTGGATTGTGTCCACAACAGCAAAAAACTTTTTTGACCAGATTGACAACAGGATACAAAGGAATCTGGTTTATACTGTGCTCAGTATTGCCTTCACTGACTGGCAGTGGCTGACTTATTTTCAAGCAGGAACCTTTCTAAGCCTTTTCTGAAGATATCAAAAATTGAACCTTGGGGTCTTCTGCCTACAAAACAGGCATTTTGCCATTAAGCTATTGCTGTAGATCATGGTATCAGTAAGCTGCATGTCATTAGAGTTAGTAAAACCAGTCTACAAACTGATATGGCTGCTGTGACAAAAGCTTTGTCTACATCTTCCCTTGTTTTTCTTGTACCTCACGACTGATTCTTTCCATTCTATGTCAGAATGGCAGCAGTAGAGCCTGAAGCCACAGTATCAGTTCAGACATGTGAGCAACATTGTCATGAAGTACATTGTTTGAACCAGAACACACTGATCACTGATCTATGTGGGGAGAAGACACTTAAGACAGATGAAGCAAAATCCAACATCCACAAAAAAGCGATACCTTTATTGGACAACCAAATGCTCGGCCTGATGCAAGCTTTCAAAGCTCTGCTGGTTTCTTTGTCAGGCAAAAGATGTTAAAAAATAAATAAATAAAAGTGATGATGTTGGAGTCACAGGACTACATGCGTTTTCAGATGTTACTTGTGTTGTTCAGGTGAGGGGTCTCATGCAGACAGAGGCCACTCCTACTTCCTTTAGGAGTCCATGGCTTCACAAAGGAACAGAGACATTCTGGATGCCAGAGAAGTTGCCTCACTTCTGCAAAAGGATTTAAATTTTACTGTCTTTTGTCTCAATTCCACATGGCCAGGAAGTTGGCTGCCCAATAAAGGTATTGCTTTTTTGTGGATTGTGGATTTTGTTTTGCTGCATGGCCAACACGGCTACCCCTGAATGTGCTTGACAGAAAGATGGTGAGAACAAAAGAATACCATGTCTAATCTAAAACATGATACAGAAGCTGTGTTTAATGATCACAAATCTCTAGCACGTTGGTTTTAAATCACAATTTTAGAAGAGCACTTTCAGCATCAGAGATCCTGTCTTAAAAAAAAAAAAACTTAAGCCTTGGTCTTGTGCTGATTTCAAAAAGGCACAGTCTACCAGATCCCCAATTAATACCACCACATCCCAGATATGGATTGTCTCTAGAGGTCTCCAGTAATTCTCATTCTGATATGAATCTTTCCTCTTCCATAAGTCTACCTTAAATCTCCATAATAATTACTCTCTTTACAACATTCTGAATGCTTAGCCCTAAAGGACTGTGGTATAATGAGGTGAAGCATTTGCAACAAATTATATGAAAATGCACAAAGTGAAATGAACGTGTCTCTCTTGATTAGATGAAGTTCTGGCACACAGAACAAACTTGGAAAATAGACAACAACAAAGAGAATAAGTTGGGCACTGCAAGTCTGCATGAATTTTAAGAGACAGGTTTTACTTTACTGTATACATCTTGCCCACAAATCAAGAGACAACCAGCATCATGCTAACCAACAGGGAAATACAGAAATGTGTTCCCTTAATTACTATTGAAGGAATAGGCCAATTATTTAGGAAAAGTCCTAATAGCGTCAGTAGGAAATCTCTACACAAAAATTACCTTAGCTCAAATTAGAGCAGTTATTACTATAACATAAGACATTAGTATAATGTGTCCTGCCATTGTTTGTTGGACTAAGCAGATGATGGATGGGTATGTATCAAACAGGTATCCACAAAACAAAATGATTAACCAATGCAAAACTGGATGCTCATAAAGGAGCTGCCACAATCTCAATGGCTGCATATATAGGCCTCACAAAGAAGCAATGCTTCATGAAATTGTGCTTCCATTACTTCTCTAGCACCACTGCTGGCGCTGATCATGGGAGCACCAATGCTAGCTTCCATCTATGATTGTATCAGAACAATGGAATGTATCTTATATGGGCCATGCGTTTTGTAAGTCACTTGTTGTCTTCATCTCATGTATACTGCTGTTCTCCTGCAGTGGTCTATGTCTGAGAGACTTCTGATATGTATCTGTGGCCCCGCTCACCCCCACCACTGGAGGAGGGACACTGCCTTGGCCATTGTTCCATATCCTTATCCTTATCCTTAGGCTCCAAGTGACTCCAAGCAAGAGTATAACAGCATTAAACCTTTATTCCCACTCTTTGGGAATCAGGGCAAGAGGAACTGAAAACAAAATTGGGAACCATCCTTCCCCATACAAATCAAAATATATCCCAAGCCTATGGGTACCAAGAGCCAAGCCTGTCTCTTCTCCTTTCCAAAGATAAAACTGAATCCTTGGTTTTGAGACTGGCCTCTAATACGTCTCAATCCCCTGTCTGATCCCTTCTTTCTTTCCCATCCCTTCCCATTCATGTTTCTCTCACCAGATATGCTCTCTGCCTGACATCCAGCACTTCCCTGAGGTGGCTTCCCCTTGTCTGAGTCTTCCTACCCTTTTTTCTGGACTCCAATCCTGTAGACACTGGCACTTCTTTCTGTCCCTTTTCCCTGGTCACCTGGTCCACTCTGTTACACTGCTCTTGCTTCCCCAACCTCCCATTCTTCAACACCCTGAAAGTCCCCTTTGCCCCACTCCTGTGTTCTCACAGTCCCAGCACTTTCCTTGCTCCTTCCATCCTTCTCACAAATTTCTTTTTCTCCTTCCTCTTCCTCCACACACTCCTCCAGTTCTTTCACTCAGCTCATCCCCTCCCACCACTGACCTCATTTTTCAAGTTCCCTCAGCCCTCTAAAATCCCACCCCCAGCTTCTGCATTCTATGACCCCTTCCTCCAAGCTCTGCTCAACACCCACAGCACAGTCTGCTTGTTTTCCTCCAGTCTGAGCATTGCCACCTCTTCTCGCCTCCTCTCAAACTCCTCATCATGACGGTGAGTGGCTAGAGAGGGCCGTGGCAAGGGTGAACACCCTCCCCACACACACAATCCACCTGAAGTGCACTTGAAGCGTTTGTGATTCTCATGCAGAAGAAAAATGTAATATCTGAGGGTGTTCTGAAGGCAAATTCAAATGAAATTCCTGACATGCCCACATACACTTCAGTCAGTGTTGAGTCAGGTGGATGTGACTCTTGACAATGAATAGGTAAGCTTATTGATGGCAGGCCAGACTGACCCAGACAATTCTCATAAAACAAGATTAGAAGGCATACTTATGCAAAGAGGATTTGCATAGAACTTGCATCATAAGGTGACTCCATAAAGTCTCCACAGTGCGGGAATAAGATTGTAGGTACCCAAAAATCATTTTATGAACTACACTCTCCTGGATAGTAGAGAGTGGGTAGACAGGAAGTATCACTTACCCCACTCCACTTTCCAGAAATAACACAGCAACATACATACACAGAACTTCTCACTTAGTTGGAGAAGAGAAGGAAAACTCCTGCCAACATCATCAAATTAGTTACCAAAGATGCACACAAAGTTTCCTATGAAAACCAATTCAAAACAATCCTAATTTACACAATTCAGATTTGCTTTGACAAAAGGAGCATTCACCTTCCAAGTTCATGCAACTTTATTAGAATCTGAAAGCTACGGTTTTAAACGAGTCTTGTTATTTTTAAAACATATTGGTTGACTTTTGATAAAATATTCACTTTGTTATGGAATATTCTTGATTATGGACTTGATGAGAATGCATTATTCATAAAGACAAGCCACTTCTTTTCTTTATAAAGGAGCAGTGTGTATTGCATTTTTTTTAAAAAAATGTGATTAGTTGTTTTGCAACTGTAATTGAACCCACTTTGTTTAATTATAATAGGCCATACTAGGAGGTTCAAGGCCTATTTTACCAATAACACTGCCAGGTTTCTATCCAGATTTGCAAAAATTTATTCCCTAGTCCATTTACCAAAATGCAAAAAAATCTTTAAAAGCACAGTGACCACAGCGGGACACAAAATAGGAGACATATACCATAGAGTCATGCTGGAAAATGCCTCAAGAGGCATCCTCTCTAGGTATCTTCTAGGACCTCCAATGCACTCTATGGTATGTTTGCACCAGAAGTTGTTTATTTTAATAACGTTTGATGTTATCCACGGTTTCCAGTATCCATGTTACTTTTAAAATATGATTTCTTGTATAACTCAGTACAAAGGTCCCATTGGGGATTAAAAGTAACATACTAAAAAATGGTCCAAAATGTGTTTCTCAACTGTTGAAAAACACTGATGAGGAGAATCCTTGCCATTTCATGCAAATTTCTGTGATGATGATGATAATAATAATAACCTGAGCAAAAATATCACATGTGAATGTTGCACAGAACTAATCCTGAGCTATGAATAATCTTTGAAAACTGAAATTTTCAAAGACTTTCTTGCAGCAGGAAGAAAATTACTGAAATTATGCATTGCTTCCTTTGAGAACAAAATTAGCAAACAATTATATCCCTAGGCTCTGTCCCAGTAACTCTCTTTATTGTTTAGCCAGTTAGTGTTACCAAAAAAGAAAAAGAAAGAAACTCAGTATTTTTTTCACTGTGTTCTTGGTTACTTTTTTCCTGGGGCAGGGGAAAAACAAAAATTGGAAAATGGAAAATTGACTGAAATTGGAAAACAAACTCCCCTCACCATTCCACCCAAAATGATTTTAGCACTCTCATTATACTTAAAAGTATACATTTATTTATTATTTATTATACATTTACAGTTCTTACATTGTTTGCAAAACAAACAATATATAACATCCTTATAAGCCAAGTTCCCATGCTGGCACAATTAGTGAAATGCTGTTATATAATGGCATCAATATGTGGGAGGCAGAAAATTACAGTTATTGATTTTTTTTTCTTTAGCTTTCTTTCAGAAGTTTGCTGGTAACAATACAAGATGTGAAGAGGGCTTTCTCTTCTGAATATTTTTGGTTTGTTGACAAGTGGGTGCAACTACGTGCACAGACACACTTTTTCAAGAAATGAAAAACTAACTTTGTGGATGGAGTGAATACATAATGCAGAGGAAAAAGAAGCAGCGTGCAAGAATAGAGCATTAAAAAAGAAGCTAGGATTAGCAAAATATTAACATTCTATGAATCATGCATTGAGCTATATATCTGTGTATATTACAGGCTGTGAAATGCAAAAGAAAAGTAGGGAAAATATGTCGTGGCATGCAAGGTAATAACAACTCCATGACTTAATACCCCCTTGTCCCAGCAGTCCTGACTTTGTAGGCAGCCCACTTCTCCACATTAACAGTAGTCATTTGGAGAGCAGCAAACGTGCCATTAGAAGCACTTTTACAAGTGTATATTCATCCACCAATTAGCTTAATGTGGCCGCTTTCTGCATATTTTCTATCCAGGCCTGCACAAATCTTATTAATATTTCCCCCTAGCGCTTTGACAGATTACCTTGTCATTATGCATCCTGGAGCCTTTTAAACAATATGGGTAAACTACTGTTTGTGAGGTTAATGACAATTATCCCCTAATTACTGCATAAGTCACTCAGTCCACTTTATCTCATAGGCAGGGTTCTGCTCTGTGTATCTGCCATTGTGTCACTGTAAATGAATCTTGTATAGCTATATTTATCTGTCGTTGCTTGTAAATTAAGCTGACAGAAGAATGAACAAATTACTGGGTATCATCACTTAAATACCACTTCTGAGTTTTTAAAGGGAAAACTGCTGGAGCAATGCTCAGTTTTTCTGTTAAGTTATTGTGAACTGAAATAAATACATCTGAGCACTCTACCCTACCAACCATACATCATACTTTAATTTCTATGCTGAGATGCTAATAGGAAAGGATTTGGTAGGAGGGCTCAGAAGTGGGAGAGGCAAAGAAGAAACCGATAAAAAGAGGGCTAACAGTACTACTACTACTATTAATTTCTGGCAACTACCTTGATCATATTTTAATGGACTGATGAGAGCTCACCATGGTTCACTGCATGAATTTTCAGTTCTTAGATGCCTTTATATCTGAAGCAAAACGTTAAAGCATTTGTGTAGATACTCTCTAGGTGTGTGTGGGGGGAGGGGGAATCCTTGGAAAGGTTACCTTGGGTGTAGAACTTTCTAGGAAGAAAAACAGTGTGGAGATGTTACCAGTCAGAATCCACCACAGCACTGCTTCTCATGCTATCTAATGTGGGGGGCCAGCAATCTCCCCCCGACAATATGCCATTTTTTGTTGGCACTAGTACCATTTTTTGTCCACTAGCCACATTGGTTTCTTTCTTTCCTCTGTAGAATGACAACCAATGGCTCCAGGAACCACCATTTTGAGTAGCACCGGACCAGAGCACACAACCGGAGATTCTGACAGCTACAGTCCAAAATGCCTCTTTTCCAACTTCAGCAGGGAAAAGCAGCTTCTCAGTTACACCTCCCACGCATGTATATTACTCCCATTTTGCAGCTATTTCCTATGGCTACCTGCAAAGGGTTACTGGAGCACCAGAGCAGGTGATGGAATGAGCCATTGGTGCCAGGAGATTTTGGTTCAGCTGATGCTCTATTGATAGCTAAACCAACTTATATGGGACACTTATTCCAATGCAATCACTAAAAAATGATTTGAAGCCAAGAACCCAAGTACTTGAAGGAGCTGGCAACCTCACTGGATGAAATCTACCCCAGTAAGCATCCTCTGGAGACCTTGTCAGCCACAGAAGAGAACAGAGGTATGCAACCTTCTCTGTTGGGTTTTTAATTTTGCTTTTAATGTATGTTATGGTTTTTAGATTTTTTAAAAAAAATGTTGGATTGGGAATTGCTTCAGATAGCTATTGCATATAGTATATACCATATGCACTCACATGCACGCACACACGCACGCACACAGCCTGGCTTTCCAGTCTTTGCTGATTGTTTTCTTGATTCCAGCTTCATTTCCCCATCACTTGTGTCACAAGCCACCAGTGCAAACTATGTGTATTAATAATTGAAGTATCAAGAACACAGTCCCAACATTTTGTATGTCTTCTTGACAACTTCACTGGGAGTGTTTTTGAATGTCTGTAGCTTTAAATAAGTCCCACTAAACCCAATGGTACTTCACTTCTGAATAAACAAGCTTAAAATCATACTGTTGAGAATTAATTTTCCAGTAGCTGTTGAACATGTGCTCAAGGGAAGCTAGGCTTTGGGTCAGAGACAAACCTTGGTGGCTTATTAAGTTCCCCTGAAAGAGAGATGCTCAAAATCAGCCTCTGCTTGTTCTTCAATTAAGATTAGAATCTGAGCCAAAACATAAATTCCTGGTTTACCCATCTAGCAACCCCCAAACTTCTTCCTTTCATGGACTTTTAAGCTCTCCCTTAAACATCTCTTACCTAACTATGTAAAGCAACTTTTTTACTTCTCTTTCTGGGTCACCATGGCCTTTCTTGCTGCTGCACTAATAGCACATTGGAGAGTGGAGTGAGAGAGAAAGATCCTGTCATACCCCCTAGATGGACAGGGAACTGAGTAGCTGGGTAGCTTGGTGACTTTGAAGGTTGAGGAAAGTAAGCCTTTCTAATTCCTGTGAGAAATTAGTTCAGCTTATTTTCCAGGCAAATCCAACATGAGCTAGAAGCCAGAACACATCTCCCATGATGTACAGAAATCCAAGCATTGCACTGTGTTGCTAGTGAGCCTTGTTGACCCAGCTGTGGGCCTGCCTTGTAGGTAATCAAATTGCATAACTACCAGCTGTACAGTGATCACAAGCAGTGGACATCTTAAACATACCCTGAACACCAGGCATGGCTACTTCCAGACTCTGACATGTCATAGCCAAGGGATTCAATGGTAGGGAAAACTCTGCCTGTCTACATCAAAAGCTGATTGCTGGTGAAATTTAAGCTGTGAGTAGTTACTGTAAGTAAGATAGCTCTAAAGAGAAAGGGAAACCCCTGTCATCTTTAAGTGCCACATATACCACTACACTAACACCATCTGTTTACTTGATAAACACTACAAAGCTCTCAGAGGGAGAAGCCATTTAACGAAAGTTCTAAACATGAAGAGGCTAATAAGAATGTGCTGAGACCTGCCATTCTTCATTACATAAATGTTTCAAGAGATACAGTGGTAGGTGACAGACTGGCAATCATAGAAATTATAGCACTTTCCCTGTCTATAGGACAGGTGTCAATAGGAACAAATGCTTCTTTGTAACACCAGAGCCAGGCTAACATTTCCTTTTGCTAAAGACCTCTAAGGGGTTCTTCATTCTTCAGCTCCACAATGAGCTGTAAGGAGGGACATTTCATAACTGACTAAATTGATTTGACCACACATGGCTTCACTAGAATGGAAAATGGGATTTAAAAAGAGAAGTACAGTGGCTATTTCAATCAACTCTTTTACAAAGTATAGTAATGTGCAACTCACCTTTCTTTACTCAGACTTGTAGCCAATTAGCTAGTAGTTATTTTTCTGCCCAGCCTGCTACCACTGTTCACTTTCTGCCATGATGATTCTAAGAAAATGTATTTAGTCCTCTCAGAGCATCACAAAATACATTACAGTCCAGCTTTTGAATATACATGGTATTCTCACACACATAATATAATAGCACGTAGAACTGTAACATATAATATTCCATCAGATATTATGATTAATTTGCAGGGACTTATAAAATGTTAAGACATGATCAACAAAAAAGGATAAACATACTGAGGTCCCATCTACACAATGGATAAAAAATCTGTACAGGGGGTTAAAAATCCGAAAAGGCAGATGTTCGCAAGTGTACCATCTGCCTACACGATTTTTTAGACCCCCTAAACTCTGTACGATCGCTTAGCCAGCTGGCCACAGTGAGAGATCTACCTGGTGGGTTTAAATCTCCCACCACTTTTTTTTAAATTTAAAAAGCTCCCTGTGAAGCTGACAGTCATTTTTCCGTCTTTACAACATGAAATAAAAATGAATAAATGTAAAAATCTCCATTTCACGGACTTACCAGACTCTCACGCAGCCAGGAATCCAACATGGCGGCTGCTCCCCTCTTTGCTAGCCCCACCCCCTCTGCTCCGCCAGCCAATCAGATTACACTGCTTGTTTGTACGTGTGTGAACGGGGACATACAAATGATCATTCGAATGACTGTATGGATTTTTCCCAGAATCCAGCAAATTTACCGAATGCCAGACTTTACGGGGGAATTTGCAGCCCCCCTTCTGAATGCTACGTTTATGTTCAAAATATTGTCTGTACGGATGATCAATTTTTCGAACACCGTACGGATTTTTTTCATCATATAGACGGGACCTGAGAATATGGAGCTAAAAGTGAGTGGTGTGGTATTAGAAAAAGTTTAACCCTTAAATGTTATTCAAAATAGAATCGGTCTATGAGGTTGTTTTTTTAAGAAACTAAAGTTTCGGTTAATGTAAGTAATAGAACTGCACAGCAGAAATGGTTTAGGCTATATTACAGCTACATATGCTTTTTTCAGCAAGATTACAATTATGTTTCTTTCAAACAGTGGTAATCAGAGATGTTCAAAACTGACAATCAAACTTGTATTCATGCATATATACAATACCTCTCATATCATGGTTTTCAGGACAGGTGGGATGAATGAGCTGAAGCAGAATGGAGGTGGGTGATTAAAAGTCCATATAGATAGGAAAACTGATAATCTATAATACCATCTTTCAAGTAAGACCCTTCCTTCGAATAGGGCTCATATACACATTTGTTGAATGAGAACTTGGCACAGAATCTTTGAGGGGAAGGCAAAGTAATAACAAACCCATTGCATCTTTTCTTCTTAGATATGTAAAAACAAAAGACACATAAAACTGCCTTCAAATTCTGAATAAGTAGTTGAAAACATGCATTAAAAATCTCTACTGTAGTAATTAAAAACAGTAGGTTGGGTAACAAGTCATTGATGCTGTCAATCTGGAGTTTCTCTGGCCTTTTGACTTTTGCTAGCACCAGAGTAAAATAACATGACAGAGACAAGTGTGGCATTGGACAAGTGGGCTGTGTCATGTCAGCTGAAGGTAAAAATTAGAACTCCAGACGCATGCTAATCAGAGAAGGTACTAAGTGGATAACATGGAGATTTTGCCAACTAAAACCCTATCTATTTCAAATCATAGAAAGTCCAATGCACGCTGGGGCTTGGGGAGCTGTTGTTGTTTTAATAAATATTGTTTCTATACCCTACTGTGGTTTTTGTGCTGAGTTCATTTGAGGACCTTTCCTTTCTTAGCTACCTTATGAAAAAAAAAAACCCGCTGTAATACAACGAATGTTACAATATCCTGTAGTCAGAGGCCCTAAAGTTGCCATTAAATCAGAAGGAAGCCTTTGGAAATCTAACTTGTAATGCTATGACTGTTCAGGCTAATTACACATTTTGAATTTAAATTTATTTCTCTGCTTACCTTGACTTTCACCAACTGCTGGGTTTCTCCATGAAAAGTGCCACTCAGTTTGGAATCGGTATGGATAAAAGAAAATACTTCCAGAGAGATATAAAATAGCCCTGGCAAAACTAAATAAATTGTGGTATTTCCACAGGTCTTAATGAGACCTGTGCAAAGAAATTCATGTTCTCTCGAGAGTTCATAAAGGAAGCTGATGAAATTAGCCTTATATAAATAAGAAGGAAGGTACTAATTAATTGAACACTTCTTGTCTTATTGTTTTGTTATATGGTTTTGTGCCTTGGAATTTTGTTAACATAAGATTTCCACCTACTACTTTTATAGACATTATCCTGACATGTATTTATTTATCTTATCTACATCTGCCTCACATACCCTCTAGCTGTCCTAATTTGTCAAGGACAGTCTTGATTATTCCTGTGCTGTGCCACTTTTTCAATTGCTTTTAAAATGTCCCTGTTTCTCTCTCCTGCTCCCACTTTCCCCTTTGTGCTCAGTTTACTTCAATTGCTGCAAACTTGAGTTCAAAGTGAAAAAGTAGCTTGCACTCAATTAACTCTGCGGCAGAGAGAGGAGGGGGAGAAATCTTGCCCTTCTCAGTCAGCTCGGCAAATGCAAACTGCTACAGCCTCTCCTAGGTTGTGTATTGTTTGTTACTAATATTTTTTGCCATCTTAACCACCTGTGATGGTACTTGGCTACACATATCCTGGTTTTCATCTGTGTAATGTTGGAGGGTATGGCCCCATTAACGTACTTTTTTGAACTGGCTTTCAAATATCTAAGGAGCAAGGTAAATGCATGCTGTTCTGTAAGTCATTACCTAGGAGTAAAGTCAACTGAGCACACAGAAGTGACTCTGAACAGAACTCTGAGTCAGACCTCCTAGTTGGAACAGAGTATGATCTACTCACATATAAGTGAAGGCCCAATTTAAAGAGGAAAATGGGCATCCATTTGAAGAGAGTCAAGGTACTGCAAATCACCCAAATACTGACTAGTATTCCTAATGCTACCTTCATCACACCTCTGGTGTAAACAATATTTTATTTAACTATATTGTAACATGGCTGCATCACTGTTTAGGAAATGTGTGAAAAAATATCAATGTGATATTTAAATCATGATGCAATGGTGTGTTGGGTAGAACAGAGAACATTTCCCAGACATAATAGAAAACTTAAAGCCCTCAATTTTCCTCTCAAGTACAGAGAACTAGTGTTAAGGATTCTTCTATACAGTCCTCTACACCTACTATAGTACTTTTTCCAAAATTCCTCGGGCCAGTAGTTCTGCTTTCTTTAACAGGACTTTCCCAAGCTTATGGAAGTTAACTAGCAGATTGTGAAGATATCTCTAGTAGAATGAGACTTGCCTCCTCATCCAGCAACCACTACACTGTTGCATCAGCTTTTAAGATTATAAATGTGCAAAAGTGTAACTCATCCTGTCCTACTGGTGCTGTAACAAAAACTGCCATTCAGCCAGTGGATGAATGGCCTTTCCCAGACTGAAATAGCAAAACTTTAATGTGCAAACTGATTGCTGGGATTTGAGACGGAAAGAGTGGGAGCAGAGTGGCTTTGTCTTAGCAAAGTGTCAGGAGAAACAAACTAACATTACAGCTACAGAATCCACTTTAAGATCTGGCTAGTTGGCAAAATTAACACACACACACACACACACAGAGAGAGAGAGAGAGAGAGAGAGAGAGTATTTCACAGCAATACCATCATTCCTGGGGCCACTGGCTTTTTATGATTCTCCCTCGTTGAGGCTATGGAAATGTCCACAGTCACCATTTTCCAATGTCAGAGTTCCAACATAAGGGACGTGAAAATGGAAGTGCTCAAGTGTTATTTGGTGGCTTAGGACAGTTGTGGATCTGCAGAATCCCCACAACAGAACATGGAGGAAATTACCCATGAAGCTGGAGTGGTTTATTATCCTCCCACTGGAATGAAGTGTGTATGTGTGGGGGTAAAAAACGAAGACAAAAAATGTAGATACCAGAGAGCAGAGGAAGAACACACCCACTCTGTCCTGCCAGCAAAAGACGGGTAGAACAAAGGGAAAACTGCAGACTCCCTCTTCCACCTTGCAGGATTGCAAAAGTATTTCTATAAATATATATTTCTTTGATACCTTATATTGCTTTGGAGGAATTCTTGAAGTTATTTCTAGAAGTGTGATAAAAGACGCTTCCAAAATTCCCCAACTAGCCTTGGGATTTCTTCACATGTTGCTTTAACATAAAACTACTTTAAAAGGGAACAGGAGGAGGGTAATTAACACCTTTGTTTGCCAAGAAAGGCACTCAAATCCTTTGCACAGATCATTTGCCCCCAAAGTCCAGAGTGAAAGAGAAAGCTGGCACCTGTAGTAAGAAACCAGAGAAAGGGAAAGATGAATTTGCTTATCAATTTAAGCCTTAACAAATTATGTGGAAAGATGTTGCCCTGAAATTAATGCAGTTCTAATACTACAAGAATGGGTGTATTAAGCTGTGGGTATGTATCTGTTACTTTAGTGTTTACCTGATCTTTTAAAATTAAATCAACAGCAAATTGGTTCTCTGTTTTTTTCTCTTCAGTTGGCAAAGAGAAAAACTAATGGCTTAATAAAGATTACACTGAAAAGAACTGAGTTCTTCCTGTCACCTCTTTCTCTTTTACTGTTTGAATCTCACTTTTTCAGCACTAGATTGTAAGTAGATGCGCTACATTTTTAAAGAATATGCAAGCACACATCAAATGATTCTGGGACTGAAAATGTAAGAAAATGTGGGTGCGAGTGTGCATTTATGTGTGAAAGCTTAGAAAGGAGTAAATTTACCCCATTCTTGTGCCACAAAATATCTTTATAGAAGTTCCTTCCTTGAACAGACTCTTGAGAAGTTAATTCTCATTACAATTTGGGCAAAAGCACTTCAGCAACATGTGGTTTGAAAACGGTCTGTAAAATTGTGTGGTACATCACTTGTATTCAAGATGACACACATCCTTGGGCCAATAGTAGTTGATAAAGCACATTACCAGTGTTTCAATTTTTAAAAAATCAATACAAAGCAGGCTTACAAACTTCTGTGCTTTTTCTTTCACAGATAAAATGCCAAAGAGGCTAAGGCCACAATTCTATGTACACTTGCCTAGCAATAAGCTTCATTGAACACAGGGGGATTTACTTCTGGGTAAATGCACATAAAATGCAGCTGTAAATAGCTTGTGTAAAATCAGAAATAACAGCATTTCATCATTTTAAATAAAATTGATTTTCAGCACACCAAAAGGGAAAAGCACATCTTCATTAGTTCTCTCCTGTGCTTCTATAATTTGTACTACATAGTTTCTTAATCATACAGGTATGTGTTTCTTACGCACAATCCTAAATATACACTGGACTGACTATGTGACGAATGTTGCTGTCCTTGAGCAAGCAGGGATCACCAGCATTGAGGCCATGATATTGAGAACACAGCTGCGCTGGGCAGGGCACGTTTCTAGGATGGAGGACCATCGCCTCCCAAAAATACTACTCTATGGTGAACTCGCCACGGGTCAGCGTAAGAGGGGCGCTCCAAAAAAGCGATACAAAGACTCCCTGAAACAACATCTCAGGCTCGGCCAAATTGATCACCAACAGTGGTCCACCCTGGCCTCACATTGGGAGGCATGGAGACACACTATCCACAATGCTGCAGCCTTATTTGAGAACTAACGACGAACAAGTCTTGAAGAGAAACGACAACACAGAAAGAATCACAACCCAAAAACATCACCCAAGGAGACTTTCTGCTGTGCTTTTTGCAACCGGACTTGTTAATCTCGGATTGGCCTTTTTAGTCATCAGCGCGCTTGCAGAAAGCGCGGGATGAGTCCTTCCTGAATCTTCGTTTGCGAAGAAAAGCCAGAGAGAGTGTTTCTGTTGAGTCAATGGATCTATTTTGGTTAGGACCAACTATACAATTTAGGCCATAATTCATAGAATAATAATGGCCTTACATATGGACTCCTGCATACTCTCCAACTCTGCTGATTTGGCAGGGACAGTCTGCCTACTTTTTCAGCTGCTTTTAAAATGACTCAGTTTCTTTCTGTCTGCCCACTTTCCTCCTTTGTCCTCTGTTTACTGCAATTGTTGCAAAGTGACTTCAAAGTACAAAAGTAGTTTGCACTCAACTTTAGAGGAGAGAGAGGAGTGTTCTTCCTTATTAATTACATTTATAGTACCAATATGACCACAGGTATCACATTTTTCACATGTGAAATGTTACCAGATATGCTATAGAGCAGTGGTTCTTAACCTGTGGTCCGTGGAACCCCAGGGGGCTGCAATGTCCTCATAGAGGGTCCACAAAGCCTTGAAGGCTGCTCAACCCACGTAACAGGACCCAAGGCAAAGGTTGGCTGGCTAGCTTGACCTGGGCATTGCTGTTCAATCTACTCCAGTGACAAAATTGCAGGAAGAAGCAGGATAAAAGTCTTCCCTCCCCATCCAGTGTCTCTGCGGGAAGGTTTAATGAACTGTGTAATTGTATTATTATTATGAGGTATTATTGTTATTGTTGTTAGGGTTTTAAATCTTACGTTAAGTCTTGGGGGTCTGTGGCAATGAAAGATATTTAAAGGGAGTCCCTACTAAAGAAAAGCTTAAGAATCTCTGCTACAGAGAGGTTGGATGCACCTGTGACTACAGCAATGAATGGGCCAAGGAGAAATGGGCCCAGAGAAGTACTCCTGCCACTGAGGACATCAAAATCCGCAACCAGAAGAGAAAGACTGGGCTGGCTCCAGTGTAGGAATGGAAAGTATATTCACTGTTCTAGATTTCTTGGATGAAAAAAAAATTGGGTTTCCCAACACTTAGTAAACATGGTTGGAAAAAGTAATATAGTGGCAAGCATTCTGCTCAGTTTTCAACCAGTATTCACACAGTATTCACAGTATTCTGGGATGTTATTTTGCACAAAAGTACAAGTCAGTTTTTTTTTCATTAAAATTATAGGGGTTTTGTGCAAGAAACATGTTTTCACACAAAAAAAGCATTTGTGTGTGTGCAGAACTATTGGGGCTCATCTATATGAGACCCCCCCAAAACAGAGTGCCCCACAATAATGGCATTTTGCAGCAGCTGCAACTTGTCCTGATGGGGGGGGGGGTTACCCCCAAAAGCTTTGCATGCCCGCGGTGGCCATGAATGAATTACTCACTTTTTTATCTACCGAAATCTGCCACTACTGAACCTCTAAAAACTATTTGTATTGTGCGCTGAAGTGATATTTGCCTTTGCAATAAAAAGGTAAAGAAACACCCCATTTTCTCACCTTAGCACTTGCTCGTTTAGGTGAAAATCAAACATGGCAATGCCAGGCACTTGCCCTGTTAGCAAGCCCCACCCCCATGCTCGTCCAGCCAATCAGCTTTGTGCTTTCTGTCACATGGGACAATGATTCATATCAAATTGCTTGTCCTAATGAGGGGGGAATGCATATTCCCCCTGCAGTTTTTTAAACACTCTGAGAAAAGCTGTGAAGTTTTTTCTTGAGTAGGTTTTTTTTTAATACATTTCACAAAATGGCAAAATGATGTGGCTTGTCATTTAGACAGCTAAGGTTCTCCTCATATTTTGTGAGGAGTTATTTGCCATTAAGATGGGACCCTGTTTTTTCCACAAAAACAGCAATCTTGCACACACAAAACTAATGTGGCTATTTGGAAACAGTGTTTTATTGTGTGAATAACATACTTGTGTTTGTCATGCCCCGCCAAACACTTTCCAGAAAACCAGGTTTGTTTTTGTTTTTTTGGTGAAAATCTAGTGTTCCTTATGTAAAGAACTTGATTTCACAGCAATCCACTCATGTGAGTTTCTGGGAAAAGTCTCTTTCTCTGTGTGTGTGTGTGGGGGGGGGGTTGTGAATATTCATTTTTTGTACAAAAAACCCACCCAGATTTTTTTTTTTTTGCATGAAAAACACTATTCCCCAAATCCAGCTTTTCCTGCAAAATCATGGTTTTTTGTTTTTTTGTTTTTGGTAAAAACACTCATTTTTCTCCAAAGGCACGAGTTCTGCATTAATTTTTTTTTAAAAAAAACAACCCTCATGTGTATTTCTGCACAGAATAATTTTCCACGAACAGCTAGTGAGAACTATGTAGAAATATTTGTTTTCTATTGCAGAAGTAAGAAGGCTGTGGAAATTATTTATTCACATGTGTGAGGAACAAATAATCCAATAATTACATCCCTACACCATGGATTTGTCCTGCTGTCTGTTTGGACATACACTATCCTGAATTAGATACTTACAGCTGTTGTTCCTCCTGCAACACAGAAAAGAATGGCATGCATATATAAGCTGCTACTTTTCTCCATAAAACTATTTTATGAATGTGGTTGCAATTCCCAGAAAAAAATACATGTTGCTTCACTGCCTATATCAGGATAGGAATTGTGTGGCCTTTCAGATGCTGCTGAACTACAGCTCCTATGAACTCTAGCTAATGTTAAAAATGGTGAGGGATGCTGGGAGTTACAGTTCAACAACTTCAGGAAGGGCACAGTTTGCCCTTCTGACTGTATTCTAATATGAGCAAGGAGCAGAACATGAGATGGGCCTATGCAGTTTAAGAGGCAGGGCTATGCACAAGAGAGCAGGTTTGAATCTCCATGGCAGGAATTTCCAGGTGCCAAGTAAAGACTTCGCTCCAACATAGTAGTTTTCTTTGATTTCACAGAAGTATGCTCCTCTAAAGGAAACAACCACCGCTCCCCCCCCCCCAAAAAAAGAGGTACATTAAAACAGTGTCCTTAGAGGCCAAAGTTGTGATGAGAGTCTTCATTCTGCTTCTATATCCTAGGGATACTTGCAACAAATAAGTCATAAATATATACCCTACCCATGGATATTTTTCAGGTATTGTATTGGTTATGTGTTTAACCTACTCACAGAGTGACATTTTTATCTCACAACATCTCTGTAGAGTAGGACAGTGATTCACACTACATCATGCAGAGAGCACCCTGAGGAGGGTGGTTTGGATCTTGGCATATGTATATAAGTTGCTACTTATATATATAAGCATCCTGCCTCAACTGTTGCTCCAATTCTGTCCCTTCCAACAAGAACATTTCAGTTGGGGCTAGGGGCTGTATTAGCAGTTGTCATGCATAAACACAGAAGATGCTAACATAAATGACAAGGACAGAATGAATTACAGTAGAAACACAGCTGAAGCTGTGGTCCTAACAAGGCAATTAGCATGCCAAACCTGATCCTATAAACCCTGCAGCAGTTTACAGTGCAATCCCATGAAGGTCTACTTAGAAATAAATTCAATAAAGCTCAATGACATTTGTTCCCAGGTGAATGAGTATAGGATTGCAGCTGTACACACAAGTGTTCATCAGCCACAAGAAGCGTAAAACTTAAAACCATGTGCTGCATTCTGAGTTTGGTGCTGCAGCTTCTGCCATGAACAATCCTCTTTTATACAAATGACTTTTCATTTCAAAGTGCCCTTCAGAAAAGCACAAACATTTAAATAAATACAGTCTTGGTTGCTGTCTGAAATGAGCATAGAATTTGAAAAGACATACCTTATGCAGGGGCACTTCTATGAATGTATGCCTCACTTTATATGGAGAAAAGGTTTTTACATAATGTGTGATGCATTCACAGTTTGGAAATACATGCAGAGAGAGTCAGGCAAGTACTCCTAACATGCCAAGTCATGTTAAAGCAACAACATTATTGTTGCTATGGAACCAATGGCTGCATTTGTTTATGACTGACTGCATTGTAATTAATTCAAGTTGGTGAAATTAAATAATAAAGATGGCCTGATACCTGGTGGTCTTAATCAACTCAAGATGAAGATGAGGGACCACACCTTAGAAAAAATCCATTAATCAAAACAAATTACAGTATGTGAAGAACATCAAAGCAAGCCTGCACGCACTGAAATAATCATACAGGAGAGCAAACAGAGCAGCTAGGGCCTAGGAGGCAGCAACGGCAGTAGTAATACTGGCAGTGTCAGTAGCAGAATACAGCCCCCTTTCTATATTACTCATCCTGAAAACATTGCATTTGTTATGGCAATAGATCATGTCACATACAGTAATGAATAACTGTATATTTTAATGATGTCTCATTTAATAAAAGCAGAGGTGACCACTGACCACACTGGTAACAAAAGGTACAAATAACAGATTTTACTACACCTAAATAGATGCAAGAGTATCCATCTATGGCAATGATCCAGATCTTTACTCCTGCCTGCCTCTCCTATACTACCACTAGTATATCTTTTCCAATCCAGTAGACTAAAGGGAAGATCACACTATTGATGCAAATGTTCCACATTTATGTTTTTGTATACAATGATAAATAATGCTGTGGGTGGAAATGAAGGTTTTTTTCTGCAGTACATACCTGGTATTTACCCACCCCCACCCCCACATTGCTGCCTGGAAACTGTATTTTGCACACAAAAAATCCACATTTTTCCTGCAAAAACAATTTTTTGGGGGGGCACAAACCCACTTTCGAGATAGCCATATGGGCTATGTGTGCAGGATTGCTTTTGTGTGTGTGCACAAAAATAGCAGTTTTGCACAAAAACCTTGCATCTTGCACAAAACTGGGTGTATGTGTATGCACAGACCTCCACAGTCTTCATGCAAAAAGTTACATGTATTTCTGAACAACTTAAGTTCTTCAAACACTCCAGAATGACCAAATACCAGGCAAAAACTATGTAAAACCCATGCCATTGTGATATTATTCCTAACTGGAAATGGATAATAGCAAATACTGATTTTTCAACCAGAAATAAATAGTGGCAAAAACTCTCTCCACCTCCACCTTGTCAGGTATACCAGGTACATCCTTTGGAGTCAGTCTCTTTGTGTCGTATTTGTGTCAAAGTCTGGCCACCAATTGTTTAAAATCTTCCCAGTTGACTTTATTCTTTATTCATACGGGTGTGGGCAACAGTAAATGCCTCTGATTATGATGTACTGGAGCAGGAAAGGGGAAAGATTACAGTACATGCATTTTGCAAAGAAAAAGTTCTCTTAGTTTTAAATGAAAGGTAAAGCAATATTTAACAATGATAATGGTGGTAAAAGTGTTATGCCATGGCCCAACCTGAATGTTAATATTGTCTCCAGTTCTCTCATCAAATAGATAACTAGCATTAGAAGTAGAATTCAAAGACATAGCTGTGTTAGTCTGGAATATCAGTAAGCAAAGGGATCTTGTAGCACCTTTGAGTACCTTAGTTGCTCAAAGGTACTGCAAGCTCCCCTTGCCCAGAAGCAGAACGGCCCTTCTTCCATCCTAACTGCCATTGCCCTGGCCAAGGAGGGAGAGAAGGAGAGGCAGGCAGAGCTCCATCTTGCCTCAGCCCATAAGCAGAATGTCCCTCCCTCCATCCCAACTGCCATTGCTCTGGCCAAGGAGGAAGAGAAGAGAATTTGCTAGACTTAATCTCTTCCCCTACTGCCATCCCCTTTCCTTTTGTATCACGTCTTCAATAGATTGTAAGCCTGAGGGCAGGGAACTGTTTTGTTGTTCTTTTTCTTGTAAAGAACCATGCACATTGATGGTGCTATAGAAATAAAAGATGATGATGTTGATGATGATGATAATAATAAAAAATGTATTCAGGTACAGATGGGTAATGGGACAATTTAAAGCTGAAAGGATATATTTTTATTTTAGTGGGCCTACCAGGATTCAGCCTAAGTGCTTAAATCTAATGTCTCGTATGGAAGGCAGATACAATATTTGCTGGTCCATGAATACAACAGATATATAGTTACTCATTGTCATCTTACGGGGGAAATAGCCATCTTAGCCTGTTGTAGCAAAACAAGCTTTTGGTACCTTAAAGACAGACAAGTTTTATGCAGCATAAACTTTTGTGAATTCCAGACTGTGAGCCCTCCATTACAGATTACAGGAAGGTCACATACACAGGAGACCTAGCCCCTCCCATTTGCCTATCTGCAACTGTTACCACCTCACTAGGCATGGGGTGACATAGGGTGATATGATGTAAATGATCCATGATTGGTGTAAAAAGTTACAAGGGGGTGTGTCCTCACTGTCTGACAAGGATAAAAGGGCCTTCCCTAGCCCCATTTCTCTGTTCCGAACTTCTTGGCACCCTGCTGTAGCAGTTCTTTTCTGAAATCACTATCACAATAAAATTGGCTTTAGCCTTGAACCAAGAAATGGCTGGTCACTTTTCCTGTTTCTCTGAAGCAAAGCTGGCCTTCTCAAGGGTGCGAAGGTCACAAGACCACTGCATCTGATGAAGCAGGCTGGATTCTATGAAAATTTTATTTGCTGTCACTTTGAGAGACCTCCAAGAGCATCAGTCACCAACTGCCATATTCAGGGCCATGGATTCCTTGATTAAATCAACCCACCTGTAGTGAAGCTTTGCTTTTTCTTATCCATCCATTTTTCTGTTACCCTTTTTACATTATCAATGAGAAATTAAGATCTGGCAGAACTATCAAGTGAAATTCATTTACTCATCTCTGCTAAATGTGTCATGAAAAAAAACAGATCAGCAAGACCATCGTTCATCTGAAAGCATTTGGTGTCAACACAGAGCAATTGGAAAGATTCTGATAATGTTGCATTTCTATTTCAAAGTTTTGATGCTGTCATAAAACCACAGAAGCCCAACCCTTTAACCCCTAAATGGGTTATTGGCCTAAGCAATAGGAGGCACACCCACTAACTTAAATGTTATTAACAGTATCTTATGAAATCAGATTCCATACAAAGCAAGAAGAAAGGGAAAAGGCATATGTATGAGTGTGCATGCACCACAAAATTGGTGCAATCCAAGGAATTGGTGCAATGCAGGGAAAGTCAGCAGTACCCAAACACCAATTCACCCACATGATCTTGATCCTTACTTTGCCACATGTTGCCATAGAGGACCAGAAACTATTTCTATAAAAAGCGGGGAGGGGAGAAAAATTGGGACATTTTAAAAGCAGCGGGAAAAGTGAGACAATATAGGATTAATCAGGACCATCACTGCCAAATCAAGACAGTTGGAGAGTATGCTATTGTTTGGGTTGCAGAGGGCTGACCTGATGGCAGTAGGTTTCATCTCACAGAATTCCCCTCCTCCCTTGTCAAAGTCAGTGGTGGTTCTGGCTGGGTCGCATAGAAGTAAAATAAATGTAAGCAGTTTAAAATAACAAAAAGTAACCCCTACGCAGACATACCTCCTCCCTGTTCCCCCAAAGCAGATTCAGATAAGCATGTCCAGTTGAGAGGTTCAGGACTCTTCTCTTCAGCTATTTGTTAGCAGATTCCTTAACTAACTCTCTTAAGAATGTGCCCAAAATATGTGCACATGCACACAAATAGAGCTACATGTCGGGGCCCTTTCTTAAGGCTGGTTCCAAGTTAAAGAGTCAAGCCTATATATTTTAAGGGGCAGAAAGATGATCTCTGCCCTGGGATACTCACTTCAGTCATCTACTTTATGAAATCATGTTTCCCAGGAATATCCTACAGGTGTCAGACTGGTCAGACAGAAATTATGTACACTACTCCCCTACAGATATTGAGTGTTCCTTTTGTTAACCTTATTATGTAATTATTGGACTCAGAAAGAAGGTTTTGATCAATCTCAGTGCTGAGATAGTTGTTCGTAAGACCAGTATGTTCAGAGATATCACACTTTTTGCTGCCTACAAAAGGGTAGGAAGGTGGCTATGTATAAACCCCTTCACAGAGAATGCTACATATTCTCTGCATCAGAATATAATAATAAAAAGTAAATCTGTACAGCTCTGCATGGCACTTAAGATTAGAAAAGAACTACTACAGATATAAATAGAAACTCAGGTGTCTTCCTATATGACTCACAATTTCATTCTGCTATCTTATCATCTATCCATCTTTCTATCTGTCTGTCTGTTTATCTCTGAGTGGCATACAAGTAAAATCAATTTAGGCAGTTTAAAACAATTTAAAGTTTTAAACAATAAAAACAGTAGAATAATGAAAACAGATTAAAAGCATATTTAAAAATGTAACAGGTTGAAACAGGTTTAAAAAGCAAGTTAAAATCAGGTGAGTGTACATTGTAGAATTGGGATGTAATTCTCCGCTAATTTCATTCAAGGAAAGAATTAGTAATTTTAACAATTCATTCCGCACTGTGAGAAAGTTTTCCTAGCATCTATACTGGCACCTTACTCTGGGGCCGGTCCAGAGCATTATGCTCTAGATTGGCGCCAGCTTCAAAACAATGGTGGCCACACTTACCAGGGGTAAATCCATGTCAGAGTCTGGATGAGCTGATGCCACATCTACCCTGCTGGCCTGTCCCCTTGTCCCTGGTGCCGCCGCCGCCATGGCTTCACTAGCCAAGCACCTCCCTGCAAGAGCCTAGCTGGTTCTGTTGCTTCTGCTGAGGTCAGAACATGGGATCAACAGGGAGGGGGCATTCTACTTCCTCCTCATTGCTTGCACAGCACCCGGTTCTGACCTCAGCAGAAGCACTGGTGCTGGCCAGGCTCTTGCAGGGAGCTACTTGGCTGGTGAAGCAGTGGCGGTGGCCACTGAAGAGGATCCATCCCATATCCTATGCTGCTCAGCACAGGGTAAGGGAGGTGGTGCTGCATTGGCATGTGGACAACTGGATCAGCCCGAATTGAACCTAATCCAGCTGTCCAGACAGCAAAAGAACTGGAGAAACTCTGTAGTTTCTCTGAAGCTGCAGTTTCTCTTAAACTGGATTAACAGCTTAATAAAGCAGATTGCTGTGTGCGTCATCTGGACACATTGCACCAGGTCTGGGTAGGTTCGGTTTATTTCCTTAGTGTAGACAAGCCCCTACACTGTTCACAGTTCAGGACTTATTGTGTGCAAAATTCACATGCAGGGTTTAGTACATAAATTAGCATTTCTGTATAGAAAATAACATTTCTGACAAATATATTATTTTTTGTGTGCAGAAAATTATATTTCCTGTTCAAAAAAATACTGTAGTTGGGACTTGCTCTCTGCAAAATTCACTTTTTTGAGTTTTTTTGCATTTTATGGACAGGAAACAGTAGAATATTATGTAAAAATATTATTTTCTGTGCAGAATTTGCTGTTTTCTTCACAGGCAAGGTTGTTTTCTTTGTGAATGCATGCAAATGTTACACAGGAAAAAAGTCCCAAACTGTGAAGATTTGCATCACTCCAGGATTCTCCTTGTCAGGGTTTGCTGACACTTGAGAAACATGGTTTTGTTTTTTTTTTTTTTTTACAATGGGGGGTATTTTAAAACATTCTTTCCATTCCTATTTGGAATAAATCAATTAGGTCCCAAAGGTTTTATTAAAAAGCCATGTTTTGTGGCACCAAAATGAAGCCAGTGTCAGGTGTGTGTTTGTGTGTGTGTTCCACAACTGGGGTGTCACAGCTGAGAAGCCTCTCTCCCATACCACTATGCAGTGTATTGCTCCCTGTGTTGGGGCACAGAAACAATCTCCCCAGCAGATCTCCTTCCTCAAAGGAAGGACAAGGTATTTATGGAGATTACCAGACATGGCAAAAAATGCATCAAAAAACTGTGATGAGAACAGGAAGGGGCAACCTTATCAGACAATATTGTCTTCCAGCATTCTGGGGGCATAGCGCAGGCATCAGTAAGGCATCCCTTTTTATTAGTGGCTTGTCCCCATCAATGCAAAAGGGAAGCCTCATCCGCAGCAGTGCTATGCCCCCGGAATGGCAGAAGGACACTGGTGTCTGGTAAGGTCGCCCTTTTCTGTTCTTGTAGTGATTTTCTGACGCAGCTGAGAATGTGGTTTTTTGGCATAATCTCCTAAGCCTCCAATTCTAGAAAAATAGTCATGTGCTTCTTTAAAATATGCCTCTTTCAGAACAAGGGCAGATATGTTGATACAGGCCTTTGTCCAATGCTATCAACTTTTGCTATCTGGAGAAAGCTTTTGGGGTTCTGTGAACATTTCCCAGGACTTCTGTTAAAGTCTGAAAGTATTAAAGTGGTGAATGAAGGATTTATAAATCTGTAAAGTTTAGTTTCTCTAACATTATCATCTCATTCTAATGTCAGGCATGTTTTGTATAGCTTCAGCATCAGTTTGTGGGTTGTTTTTTTTAAAAAAAACCAGTGCCCTAATATATGCATTTTGTATGCATTTTAGCTTAATGTGTACATTGTTAAAAGTAGTTTTACCTAATAGAATGAGGTTTGGAATGTTATTTTTATTCATATACATGTTTTTGTTTGCAATGGCCCCTAATACATGGAATTTTCTTTGGATTTTTTTTTTAAAAATGGTAGAATTACATTACAAAATTCAGTAAAGTATGTGCATCACAGTATAGCTGCATTTTGATGCATTTATGGGGAAGGGAGTTGAATTCCTTCTCCCCCAGTTGTATTGATTACCAACTTTTCCATTCTACTCTAAAACTTTGTGTGGGGCAAAGAGCAGGGACTGGAGCACATCACAACTAATCCATAAGGAAAATAGTATATGACATGCATCCATACAGATTTTGGTCTCAGATATGGAATTGATCAAGTTAGCTGAATGCATCTATACATTTCAGCTATTTTTTTCACAGTATATATCCCTTTTGCAGAGGGTATTATTATCATGCAATAGACTTATCACAATAGTGTCTTATTAAGAATACTGTTTGGTGGGTTCTGCTTGAATATACATGAACGACAAGCACCATCTCCAAAAGAACTCACCATCAAAATCATAATCCTGATCTCTCTCCCTCTCTCTTTCTCTCCCTCTCTCTCCCTCTGTGTGTGTGTTTGCCTATGCACATGTTCTTATTTCACAGCCATGAAAATATACTTTTCAAAATCCATGTTAAAGCTCAGTGACACAGGGCTAAACAGGAGTATGTAAGTGTGTCCCCTTAATCTCAAGGTATAAACTTCTTGTCAGGAATGCAGATGCTGGTGACATTTCCCCTCACTTGGGACTGAGCGCTCCGCTGATTCAATAAGCCTACAAAAGTGCAACAGCCCTTGATGTCAGTTACATGGTTTTACATACCTACCATGTCAGTGGTTCTCAGCCTCCCTGGGAATTTATTCAGATGTAAGCATTTTCAGTCCATAACAATGTCTTCTACCTGCCACAAAGCTGCAAAAATGCTCATTTCTCATGAACCTACAAGGTGGGTGATTGCCAGTGTTCGACATGTATAACCCAAAGAGGATTTATTCTAGATTCCCCCCCCCTCAGATCTCATCTTTTCATTGAAAAGGAATCTCCATTTTTTCTTCTCATACCCCAAAAGTACACCTGACAAAGTCAAAGGCCAGCATTAATTGCTAATCAAGAAACTGCCTCAGCTTGTTATATTTATGTTTGCTTTCTAATTATATAGTGAAACAATTATTAGGCATGCCAAAGGATTTTACACACATGCCTAGTGGGTTTTCTGATTCCCCACCCTCTGAACAATAGGCCACCATGTTTTAATATAAATTGCTTTTGAAACTTCTAAGAAGACTGAAAAACAAGTTAGCTGTCCAGGACTCAGGAGCAATGTTTCAGAAATTCAGTTCCAACCCATTCTTGAATATGTGGAGCTATTTATGCAATTATTTGTATCCAGGCATTCACAGAAACATATTAGACACACTGTTTCTAATAGATTTCTGCAAAACTGATGAAGTGTGCAAAACTCATCCTATGGGTGATGCCATTTACACCTCATTTGTATGTGAAGTGTTTAAAAGGGAGTTTTTAAAAGTTTGCTGCTTCCAATAATGTTAGGGAACTCTATGAGAGATTTAAAAATAAATATCTGGGTGTGTGTGTGTGTGTGTGTTTTTTAACAAAATATAAAAAAATCCCCCTCCCCTTTAATAGCTTGTGGTCATGCTGAACTGGTAGAAATGTTTTTTCACTGCCAAACATTTTGCCATCATTTCAAAAAACCAAAACCAATGAATTAATCAAGTGTCCCCCCTCCCCTTTCCCCTTGGCATAAGAAGATGGCAGCAGCAGAGTAATGCAAATATAGGCCAAATCCACACTACACAAGTAATCCAGTTTGAAAATGGATTATTTGCCATGACTCCTTCCTATGGAATCCTGGGATCTGTAGTTTGGTGAGGCACCAGCACTCTTTGGAAGAAAAGGCTAAAAACCTTGTATAACTACAAATCCCAGGGAGCCAGTTTCAAACTGGATTATTTATGTAGTGTGGAGGATGTGGCCATAGAGACACATGTGAAATTCTACATCATTTTTTTAACCTTTCAATCCACACTTAATAAATGAGTCTTTAAAGAACTGTGAGAGGACAGGCATGATTCATTCAACAAAAGTTCATGGTCACCAGATTATTGGCAAAAAGTTGTCTTATCTCGGCAATTCCTTAGAATCAGAGAGGATACCCAAGCGTGTGATATCTATGCAGGATCATGGCCCAAAGGCAGAGTTCCTGACCCATGTGCTTGTTCTGAGGCCTACACACCCAACGGATCCCACTCCCGTAATGTAAATTTCAATACACATGGCTAAACAAGCCTGCTTGCTTCCCAGGAGCCTAACCAACTAATGAGAATGCCTGGAAACTATGTACCAGGTGTGGCTTGCCTCTAGCACTATGCCACCCTGGTTATTCATTTTTCAAGTGTTCAGTTTCAGACTTCTCCATACCTGAGCTTTAAACTGCTCAAAGGGCATCCAAAATGTGTTGCTATTGCAACGCCAGTACAAAGGCACAAAGAGGTGCCTTTTGATTATCTAATGATAACTGGTCATATAAAGGGTTCACAAATGCATTTGTTAAGAATGATTGTACAGTTCTTAGAATGCCTGTATCTCTACAGTGTTGGAGGGAGGAATATTGTGCTAAGATTTAGCTGAGAATTAATAGAAGAAAAAACTGAGGACACATCGACAGCAATTTTTAGATATAGATTCAGATGCTGCAATAAGGCAGTCGTCCCTTTAGAAAACACTGATAGGGTATTTCAGCTAAGTTTTCCCATGCTAGTCAGCATAGCTGAGGGCAAGAGTGGGATTATTGCAAAAACTTGCTATACATTCTTGTTTTAGTAAGGGCACCACTGTTCACTAGCATGGAGCCAAAGGGACTGAGTGTGCCAGGACCATTTGTGAAGGCTCTTTGCTAGTTATCACCAAGACTGTTGTTTATAGGTACACTTTATAGGTACAATTAAAGTCAAAGATGGAATTATTTTTTTCAAGTCAGGCAAAATGAAATTACAGATTAAAATTGCCTCAAAATGATAATTTGTTTATGGGTAAGCAAATCTGCCTTGACGGAGGTCCTGTTCTGTCTTGCCACCTTCACAGGTACAGTTGGTGGTAACACAGGAGTGGGCCTTTGCAGTGGCTGCTCCCAGACTCTGGAACTCCCTTCCCAGACAGTCTAGACTGGCATCCTCATTACTACCTTTCTTTAAGCAGGTAAAACCCTTTTTATTCTGGAAGGCCTTTGAGAATGGATTTTTCAGGGGAAACAGGCCTTGTACAATGTGCTGGACTATCATTTATTGGTGCTATTTTTAAGTTGCTTCAATGGGTGTCAAGTTTATTTTTTATTTTTTGAACACGCTTAATTTTTAACTATGTTTGTTTTAACTGTTGTTAAATTGCTTCAAGTCCCAAACTTTGGGAAAAGGTGGGACATAAATAGAAGGAGGAGGAGGGAGGGGGGACCCAGCATGGAAAGAATAAGGAGTGGAGACCAGCATACTTTCAGAAGATTCTTCAAATGTAACCTACTGAAAAGCACATTGTAATCTAGATATAACTAAAATGTTTGTCACTCTTTGTAGAGTCAGTGTGCTGTAGTGGATCGAATATTGGACTTGAACTCTGGAAAACCAGGGTTTGAATCCTCATTTAGCCATGGCAACCCAATGGGTGATCTTGGGAAGTCAAAACTCTCCTGGTCTTAGAATAAAATAATGAATAAATCTTTCCAGGAAAACACTGTGAGGTTGTCATAACTCAGAGTCAACTTGAAGTACAAAACAAAAAATTAAAAGAGGAGAGATAAATTGTGGCAGATAGCTCTTTCAGTCACTGCAATTGCTTAAACTGAGCACCAAAATCTGAATGCCTTAGATTACCTGATGCTGGGACAAACTAAGGAATGCTAACCATATTTTACAGTTTGTGAATTTCTCAGGGGAGCTGGCTAATTGCTACTGGAAGCATATTGCTGTGTTGAATAGACATTTGACCTGATTCAGGAAGATAATTCTTATACTCTTTATTTTGCAAGCCTCTTGACAAAATACAAGATCCTTTCCAGGTTACATCCAAACCAGCCTTTCTCAACCTTTTTACCTTGGTGGAATGCTTGAAACAATTTTCGGGTCTCAGGGAACCCCTGCCTAAAAACTGTTATATCTACAGCTAAAAAAAAAAAAAAAAAAAAAAAAGAGGTTATTTTTTCCTGAACCTTAATATCTCGCAGAACCCCTAGCAACCTCTTGTGGAACTCTAGGCATCCAGGGAACCCTGGCTGAGAATCCCTGATCCAAACAGTGAGAATCTAATCTAGGAAAGATTCAATGTTTGAAAAGTATGACAGCCATTTTAAAGTATGGCTATCTAATTATGTTGGCAGACTAAACTGAATTTTATAGATCATCAAAACTGGCAAAAGTGAAATGTGGTTAAATTAGTAAGAAGGTTTTTCTTCTTTTTTTTCCCCAGTGATCAAAGTTAGCATTGCATGCCATACCTTTGACCACCTCCTGAGGTCAAATGTGGAAATTCTTCTTTGGGAAAAAAAAAGACATGGCAACAGTTATTTCAAGATGAACAATATGTTGCTATGGAACATGCCACTGAAGAGAATAAGCTAATGGCCTCTCTACTTAATGTGATTAGTGCTATTATTGACATAATGCCAGGAAGACGCAAAACCATTAGCATTATGCTACAGCTCACTCCAGCCTCTGTTCAGGTTTACTATTTGAGCCACAATTTTAATTTTCTTGCATCCTATTCAGAATAGCATTTTGCAAAATGTGTAATTAAAAGCTGCTGTTATTCTCTCTACTTCACAAATTAAAAACACAGCAAACATTTGTAGATCTAACTCTCTAGAAATTAATAAATTAATCATCATGATACTTTAATGCTGGTTGCTTTGTACACATCAGGATAAATATTAGGGATATTTGCCATACAACATAAGTAACCATCATACAAGAGGGAAACAAGTACATGAGTCTGATTGGGCAGACAAAAGGTCTGACCAATCTTTTCCCAATAATGGCATCCAGGAAACTCACAAATGGCTATTGCCAGACGTCATACCCCTTTCAATCGAGCCTTGTGCCTGGTTTGGGGAGTGAGAGAGCCTTGGTGAATGTCTTACACTAGTAACTTAACAGAGAGATTGTAGGCCTGTTGGTTTTGCTAGGTGTCTTCCCAGCTTTCAATGGCAACTACCATAGCATCATTTTGAGCCAACTTGCAGGGATGGTACTATAGTGGTTCCAGTCTTTCCTGGAGAACTGACTGCAGAAGTGATGTTACAGAAATCTGTGTAAAGCATTGTGGTGTACCTCGGGGTCTATCTTGTCCCTGAAATACATGGAGATACTGAAGGTGGCCATTTATTGCAATGAGATCACTGGTATGCAGATGACGCCACACTATATTTGCCCATTCCATCTCAAACCAGGAAAGTTGATGAGCTCTTGTGTAAAGATGTTAATGGATGAGATCTGGCCTAACATACTGAAACTGAAGCCAGATATGAGAGAGGTGTGGTGGTCAATCAAACTGATGTAAGAACTGCAGTCAGCCAGTGCTGGATGGGTTATCGTATTCAGCTCAAAAAAAAAGGGAAGAGAAAAGATTATATAGTTTCCCAGTAATTTTGAAAGATCCCTCAAGCTATTAGTCTTCATAACTTGAGGGATCTCTTAGAATCACTAGGAGATGATATACTTTCCCCCACCCTTTGCTGAGATGTTTTGGAAGACATCTCGGGTCCTGACCCACTGTTTGTCTGAATCAGCCATACTTTCTGTGGCTTAGGAACACAAAATTGTAGAGCTTGAAAAATCCCTGAGGTAATTTAGTCCAATCCCCTGTTAATGCAAGAAACCTATCTTTGAAGCATCCCTGACAGATGGTAATCCAATATCTGTTTAAAAACCTCCAAGGAAGGAGACTCACTGCCTTCCAAAGAAGTCTCTTCCACTACTGAATAGCTGTTTTCACCACAAAGTTCTTCCTAATGTTTAGTTGAAATTTATTTCGAACACACTGAGTCAGGTCCTACCTTTGGTGGTTGCAGAAAATAAGCTTGGTCCATCATCCATACAACAGTCCTTCAAGTATTTGAAGGTTTGTCAAACCTCACTCAAGATAGAGAGGTGATAGCTATCTTCAGATATCTGAAGATGGCTATTGTATCAGTCCTCAAACTTGATTGAGCATGTCTGACTGTAATCTGATGTACTTAACTTGATCTACAGTGACCTGACTGACTCCACCTGATGTACTTAAGTTTATCTGATTTAATTCACCTGTCCCATGCAGTGAGATGGGCCACAGGAAAATGGGATACTAGCTTCCAAACTGTTTCTACTAATGCCTTGCCTTGAATTTGCCTTTTTCATGACTGCCACACACAAAGAAAGGGCTGTCATCACCCACACACCTACCTAGCTTTAAATGTTATTGAAGTAAGGAGGACTGAATAGGGGCATATATCATAAAGCTGTGAATTGCCTTCTTCACAGACCAATGCTTCATGACCCCAAGATCTTTTTTCATGATAGTCACTGTGCGCTCAGAGCCTACAAGTATGTATATGAAGTCAAGACTTATTTATTTTTAAAATCTTTCTGCAATAGAAATTACCCAGAATGCAATGCAACCTATATATGTGGGTAAGATACTTGAGGCCTGGAATGATTTCTTTTCTGTCTGAATACTTCAAGGGAACATGTGGGTACTACTGAAACAACAAAACCAATTGAGACCTTAATACATGCTCTCTCTCTCTGGCTTTTCTTCGCAAACGAAGATTCAGGAAGGGCTCATCCCGCGCTTTCTGCAAGTGCGCTAATAACTAATACATGCAAACCTCTGTGAATTTACTTTAAATTCCATTGAGTTCAATGGGGCATAGGACTGCAGCCCAAATCTTTTAATTACTTTTAAATTTACTTTTATTAACTGGCATGTTCAGCTCACATAGCATAGATGATGGTGCTTGTCAACTGAGGTTAAATCTTCAGTTTGGTTCCCATTTTACAAGAAAGTACATGAATGTAGTTCAGAACCTAATTCAACCTCCTCCCCCAATGCTTGATGCATGCCAAAAAGACCCTTCATATTTGCAACAGAGCGCCTTACTGGAACTGTTCCATATTTTATCTCCTTAATGGACATTCTGTGGTAAGATAAAGGACAGAAGAAGCAGAGGGAAAATATAGGAAGTTTACAAATGGAAGACAAAATTCTGTGGCTCTCCTATGAAATTCTGTAGATGATGTCAGGTTATTTCACTAAAAGAGTCTCAAATGGAAGCACACGTGGCTAAAGCAGTTTCCTCTCCCGATAGGCTAACTTTTCACAGGCAAGATGTTCTGATATGATGGAACAAGCAAGTTATTTTCCCTCCTGTGTTCTGGAACTATGCATCTTACAATGAGGAGATCATATCCCTCCACTTCCTGAGACACACAGGTCTCAGAACAAGGTGGGCAAAGTGTGGCCCTCCAGAAGTGGCTGGACAGCAACTCCCAGCAGCCCTAGCCATCTAGCAAATGATAAGGAATCCTGGGAGTTGGAATCCAACAGTATATGGGGAGAGCACTTTCCCCATCCACACCTTAGAGAGATCTTCCTATTTAAAGTAAGACCATTTAAAGATTTTAACATTCTTAAAAGCATTTTTATCATAAATGCTGGTAGATACTTTCCGTGGTCTTCAGAGTACCATCACAAAGATAATGCATGTTGTTAGGAATCTTGATAGGCAATAGTAAGATACAAAGCAACAATGAATTAAAAGTAAATATGCCAAATGTATTTAAGATAGCAATCACTGCTATCATTGCAATCCATTTTCTTACTGCCATTATTATTAATGGGTTAGGATATCTCTTCTGCCAAATGTATTATATAAAATCAATTAAAGAAGCCTAAAAGTATCAACACATCTTGGGGTCCCAAGTGTATCTGCTCATTTTGGCTGGCAGTGTGGCTAACAAAACACCTACAGAAAGTAACCCCCTGAACAAGCTAAATTGAGTGACTGCACTCTTGAACTAAATGCAATGATTAGTACAAAAGCATGCCTGTTTATTTTGCAAACTTATCTAACTTTAGCTCTAGACAACAGGTCTTCTTTTATCCACGACAGTCTGCCCCCTCACCCCCACTCTTTAAATGAGCAGTTATATCACAGGACTGGAGTTGGCAGCTTTTTGCCTTTATCGCTAAGCTTCTCTGTAGAAAGCTGCTCCGATGAGACTGTCAGATTTTTCTGAAATACTAACTGCCTGGATGACAGCAAAGCAGAAAAGAGATAGTCATCCATGTCACTCATATACTAACTGATCAGTTATGATCAAGTTGCAGTATTATCATACGGACAAAAATGATACCAGTTCAACATTTGTCATGGGAGGGGGGAAACCCTTGTCTCTGCGCCTCTTACACTCATTTTATCTAAGGAACAATACTCAGAAGTTATACAGAACCTTAAGTGTTCAAAGCTATTCACCCATTACAACAATCTTGCTAAAGGGGCTGAGGCTGAGATTAGCTTGACTAAGGTAATTCAAATGAGTTCATGGCTGAACGTGGCATGAACTGGAAACTCTCACAGTACAATTTTATGCATGCATACTAGGAATGTCTACGTATTTCATTCTTGCACACAGGAATGAAGACTGTCAAAAATTTCCTCTTTGTTAGGTGAGATTCCAAGAGCTTTTGTGCTTTTTACATTACTTTTTGCACTTAGGAATATTAATTTTTTTTTGGCAAAAATAATGTGGAAAAACATTGTGCAAAAATTTGCATAGAAACCATTGTAAAGTACACAACAAGTGATGTTTGTTGCACAATTTTTCCCCACAAATAGTGCTGATATTCCCCAAATCTTACAGCACTGGACCATTGTTTTGATTGGGTGTCTCAATGCATTAAGCCACACTTTCTCACCAAGGAAGAGAAAATGTCTGAGTAATCTTTCCATCCCTAAGGCCTACTAAAAAGTAAATCTGAGCTTAATGGGGTTTACTCCAAGTTAACCATGTGTAGGATTGCAGCCTTCATTGTTACACTGTGGCAGTTTGTTGAATTCCTATATTTAAAAGTAATCTGGACCCCATCTGGATGGACTAGAAAACCAGAAGGACCCTGGTTTTATTGCTGTCCTTTCTGATTCTTTTCTTTTTGGGAGATCTATATGATGTTTCCCCCATTCTGAAGTATTCCCAGGGAACTCTCAGCACTTACAAGGACTTTCTATTCTCACTCTCCAAGTCAGTTTAAATTAACCCACTATTTCCCAAAACGAAGTTTACCTCTCCATGGCAATGTGTTTCTGGTTATCCCAGAGTTAGCTAAGATGGCTGCCACCAAGAAACACAGCAACTATTCCCAGGACATCAGATTCAACAGAGATCAGTGAAGGAAAGAGGAATGCTAGCAATAAAATAAAATGATCCCAGTGATTAACTAGTCTAATATTGATAAAGCACTTTAACACTTTGGCTTTAACTCCTGAATAATAATTAAAAGGGACTCAGTGGAAATTGGTGACAGTCATTTCCTGAAACACTGCTTGACTCTAGATGTGACACATGATCAGTGGAAAGGGGAAGAGAAAGAAGGGAGAAAGGGAGTAAGGGAAACCTGAAATATTTCAAGAAAGAGTTTGGATGCAAAACCATAAATACGCAGGTAGAATCAAAACAAAAAGAACTGGAAAGTCTCAGTACTTCCAGGGACCTTTTTCTTGCATAGATAAGTCCTTAAATGACTTTCACTATATAATTCTGATGTGGCTGTTCCTAAGAAATAAACACCATGCAGAAACTTGAAGAGAATGCCTGAAAACTGGGACTGCAATATATACAGTAAGACCCCTGTATCCACTGAGGATTGGTTCTAGGGGGGCCCGTGGAAATTGAAAACTGTGGGTAATAGCAAACACCATTGAAAATAATGGGACTTCTGGTTTAAAATACCATAGAGTTGCCTTGGAGGACCTAGAAAATGGCTAGAGGATTTTCTAGGAAGAGTCTATTGTAGGCATGTTGTTTTGTGTCCCATGGATAATTGAATCAATGGGTAATGAATCAGTGGATACAGGGGTCCTACTATATATAATATACTTGTCTTCTACTGTACACACCATGCTGCAAAAACAAAACAAAAACAAATGTATCACAGTTGTAAATAATATACATCACTTTCCAACAAATCTCAGGAAATCTGAACACATGAAGAGGTCACCACACACTCCAGATATTCGAATTATGAAAAAGACAATAACTAGATCTCTTCTACAGTAAGAGTACCATAACAAAGGAGATTTTACATGAAAAGAAAAGGAGTTCATACTGATTCATTCAGTAAAACAAGTGTTGAGGTCTACTATCAAGATAGCACCATTCAATTGTTGCCCTCTTTTTAAATGGGTGGATTATTTAACTGCCATTTTTTGTATCTTTCAGAGGGAATTCTTCCTTACACAAAGATTCTTCAGCCTAAAAACATCTTTAGCGCATGTTAAGAGATTAAAGGAATGTTCAGTGTAGTAAGCACAGATCATTTAATGTGCAGACACTTATTAACGAGGAAGCATGAGGTATAAATTAAGTACATGAAGGGTGGCAGACAGCACTAGCATACTCATGGTTGTGTCTGATCAAAATGAAATAAATGGTGTAAGTATTCCATCACATTAATTTCTTGCACCGAACAGTAAGGCATCATCACAATAATATCAGTGACAAAAGAGGCGCTTTTGTCCATTGGAAAATGCACATATGCCATGCTTTAATGGGAAAATTATTATTTTGTTTATATTTAGGTGCTAAAACAAGTGCTCATATTTCTATATGAAATATTTCAACATCTCTTACCATTCTCCATATGCCACAAGTAAGTCAATGCTAATGAGAATTCAGTGGAGAATTATCATAAAGAATGGTAACTGTGCACATTCACATAAAGGGGCATGGCAAATAGCATTCAGAGAGAATTCTGAACATTGCTCAGTCAATATAGCAACACTTCCTGTTCAATATATTTTAAATAAATCCCATTTGGAGATACATATGGTCTGAGATCCTAAACTGGAGCATAGCTCTGCCCATGCAATTCTGCGTTCTCCCCACACCCCACACCTTTCAACAGTTGTCAAGTTCCAGGAGAGGTGGCTGCTGCTTGCCAGTGGTGGTGGGAGAAGCAGTTCAGATCATGAAATAGCAACTGGACTCAGCTTGGGGAGGTCAGGGAGAGGAAATGGGGGTGTGCTTCTGGCTAGAGTGCAACCTTTTCTTTCTTCCCCCAAGAGCCCAGAACATGTGTATCTACATGGTTTGAACTGCCTCCCTGCTCCTTCCCTTTCCCACTGGTATGAAGAAACCACAGCAGCCCCCCAGGGCTTGACAGCTGCCTGGGGGAGAGGAGATTTTGGGACAGAGCACAAGGGACATGCATGCATGTAAGCCACACTTACACATGTACATGTCATTAACAGGGTGTCAGCCACTGTCTTTTCAACACATGAAAAGGCTATCACACATTCCAGCAGAATAGACACGCTATTCACATTAGGAAAATGACTGATAAGAAAGTCACAGAAAAATACTATGACATATCTGGGGTCTAATCTGTAAAGAAGCATAGTGATTACACCTGATCTAAACTTTTTGGTTCTGTGACAGCTTTGCAGAATCAGACTTAACAAGGCAGCACTGATAGATTTTCAGGTTATGTTTTGAATCCATTTATATTGCTCGGGGCTCATCTACCCTGAACAATGAGTCCAATGCTGGTACCATGTTTAGGGGAAAACTTGGAGAAGAAGATCTAAGGAATAGGGGTATTTTCCTGAAGTGGACCTGGTTCTTTCTCCTTTTCATTTTTATCATTGTTCATGCGCTTCAAACAGAGAGTGAAACAGGACAAGGCATGTTGAGATTCCTGCTTCTGCCTCTTGGTCTCCTTGCTTGTTCACATACAGAGGACAGGTAAACAGGAAAGAACAAATAGGAGGAGGGAGTAACAGTACCAGGAGGCTCTAGGTACTGGGACTCCTACTAGGGCATGAGCTGCAATCACACATTGGAAACTGTTTAATGCAGTGTAGATGTGTAAATAGCTATTGCTTAAAACAATTTGTAAGCTGCTCTGATAGCCTTGTTTGTGAAGAGTGGGGTATAAATAACTAAATAAAAAATAAAAAAAGTACACTCCCATCCCTATCCCTGATGTTCACCTTGAACGATCCCTATTAATCCAAACATGCCACAAGAAGAAGTTTACACTTCTTTCATGGTCATTTCATTGTGCTCTGCTCTTCCCCATTTTGGAATAACATAAAATCAAAATGAACTGAAGTAATAGGCTCTCTACATAATTTTGCTGATCCTGTAAACCAAGAGTGGGCAACAGTGGTGGGTCAGGAGAGGGGCAGTTTTTATGCCCTGGGTTCCTCTGGACACCACAGGGACTGCACAAATACTCAAATAAACAACACTCAGATATGAAGTGGTTGGAAGTCCGTATTTTTCTTTCTTTCTTTCTTTCTTTCTTTCTTTCTTTCTTTCTTTCTTTTTTGAAAAATTGATACTTTAAAAATTGGCAAACAGCACTAGAGTGCCCCAAAGCTTACTTAAAAGTTTTCCAAAGGCAAGTCACTCCTTCTCTTTTTGCCAGCCTGAAATGCCTGTTCAGGCAATATGGAGATCAAAGGCCAGATGAAGCCCCAGGGTCACAATTATTTGTAAATGGATATATACAGTACAACCCCTGAATCCTCAGGACTTTCCCAGACTGACTGTGGAAACATGAAACCACGGATAATAACAAATCCTATTGAAATTAATGACTTCTAGCCCAACATTTGGCAGAAGTATACCACAGAATTGTGCTGGAAGACTTAGGAAATGCCTAGAGAGGACATATTTTTTCAGACACTGGTAAGTGAAACCGTGGATATGGGTCCCATGGATACAGGGGTCGTACTATATAATGGAAGCACATAACCTATTTCTCCTCCTTTGCCCCTTCTCTTTCTTTCTCCCCCCTCAGAAACATGACGGGATTCATCAATTTCAGTCAGGATGCTACAAAAGTTATCTCCAAAGAAATCTTACAGTTGCATTAATGGTTTCTATCTTTCTGGTGTTTTATTGTTTAAAAGTGGGCAAATATAAATAAGAGACAAATGAGGACATGTTGCAAACAGTATCGTTTGTCCTGGAGACTATTTATTGAGATTTGCTATCTCAGGCCTGGTTTCAGCATTTTTTTAAATGCAAGAAAAAGCCAGCTCAGAAGGAACAAGGTAAAATATTTACTGTTGGCTGTTAAAACTACATCTTTCAAGTTAAGGCTAATGTGCTTTCCAATACAGGAACATTACCAAGGGGTCAACATTACAGCATTAAAATTTTAGACACTGAAACTCCAAGGAGCTGGCAAAGGTCTTACAAGCAAAGGAACACAAATAGAGTGATGGAGTCACTGAACCACAAACAGTAGTTTTTAAGTGAAAAGTCATGCAAAGGTACAAGGGCCTCAAGTCTCTGGTGTAACAGGTACATCTACATCTGTCTCTCAGCTCACTCAAGTGCTATTAAAGCCTGATCCATCCATCTGAGTGGGCCCATTTGCTCCTTGCAGGTACAAATGGTTATTTGCTGTACAGATGCGATTACACACTCACTTCCTCTGGCCCATGATAACAGCATGTAAAACAAAAAAGTGCCACTTCATATACACAAAGGCACTTATCTGGGCCCCTGGGCTCTGAATACCAAGCACTCTTGATGGATTGATGGTAGCGTGGTGGGGACACAACAGGAAATGGGCAAGGGCACATTTCCCAGGTTAATAGCATAATGATTCTCTGTTACTAAAACCCTCAGCAGCTCTTCAACTGATGCTTCCGAAGCAGTTACAGGCAATGCTGCAAAACAGGTAGACTGTGTTCACAGGAAGAAATGAGATATGATATATCCATACTGAAGGTTACTGGTCTGAGTTTTACAACATAAAGATCCTTCCCAATTTGTATCATTTTGAGTTGGTCCCTGTATAGCCCCACCCCTGTTGCTATTGTTTTCTTCAACTGGGCAAATGTTTTACATATTCCTTCTCCTTATTAAAAATTATCTTGTCTTCCTTTTAGAGAAAAATGAACTGTAAGAATTACTGTATAGGAAGAGCCTCTGGGACAGAGGTCACTGCTCAAAAATTTTGTTGCTGGGTTCAGATGTAATACCTCAACATTTCACAAGTATATGTGCTCTGGAAATGTGAACCTCATGTTTCTGGAAGACATCAGGCTTATTATAGAGCTTGTCAGGGGTCACAATGGCAAACAGGACAAAACCACTTCTCCCTCCTCCTGTCCATCTCAGTGGCCTGGTAATTGTTGCCAAAATGGAGTTGACTTTAGGATCAGAGAACTGATCAACCTGTGGTGAACTCTGTTAACACCTACTCACATGTACAATAGGCATCAATTAAGATTGCTTTATTGTCAGGATATAGATGCATCCGGTAACACTGCACAGACAGTTCTGAAGCTTTGGCACCAAAACCCCTTCGTTAATACATTCTGGCAGCTTCAGTTTCTCTCCCGCCCCAGACCTGGTCACTATAGTTATCTATGCTTATGCAAGCCTTCTTAAACATTCCCAAGCAGCCAGGGACCTTGGTGCACAGGGAGCCATCTCTCCAGCATATATCAGCCCCAGCTCCCAGAATGCCCTCTGCTCATATCAGGTCACTGGTATAATGAGACACAGGCCTCGCAATGCTAACTACTGCATATCCCAGCTCACTCTCTGGCTTTTCTTCGCAAACAAAGATTCAGGAAGGACTCATCCCGCACTTTCTGCAAGTGTGCTGATGACTAAAAAGGCCAATCCTAGATAAACAAGTCTGGTTGCAGAAAGCACAGCAGAAGGTCTCCTTGGGTGATGTTTCCAGGTTGTGATACTTTCTGCGTTGTTGTTTCTCTTCAAGACTTGTTCAGTGTGAGTTCTCAAATAAGGCTGCAGCATTGTGGATAGTGCGTCTCCATGCCTCCCGATGTGAAGCCAGGGCGGACCATTGTTGGTGATCAATTTGGCCAAGCCTGAGATGTTGTTTCAGGGAATCCTTGTATCATTTTTTGGAGCGCCCCTCTTACGCTGACCCATGGCGAGTTCACCGTAGAGTACTATTTTGGGGAGACGATGGTCCTCCATCCTAGAAATGCGCCCTGGCCAGCGCAGCTGTGTTCTCAATATCATGGCCTCAATGCTGGTGATCCCGCTTGCTCAAGGACAGCAACATTCATCACATAGCCAGTCCAGTGTATATTTAGGATTGTGCATATACAGCGCTGATGAAAGCATTCGAGGAGTCTTAAATGTTTGCGATAGGTGACCCATGTTTCAGATCCATAAAGGAGAATAGACAGCTATCTAAGCACTAAACAGTAAACAGCATTCTAAATAGCAAACCACAACAGTGACCTGACACAACCCATTTCTAACAAGTGACAAATGCAGAAACATCACTCAAAAGGAAGCTATACTTGTACTGGAAGCTATACTGGTACTGGAAAGTACATGATGCAGATTTTTTGTCAAAACCTAATGGTCTCTTGTCACTATCTGGATAGGAAACCATTTGGTGAAAGCTGGGCTATAAATGCACTCAATAAAAAAAATGACAATAAAGTCATTAAAGTCCCGTCCCCATTTAAAACATACCAACAATCTCCATATGTTTATTTTTCACATCATCCTCTCTCTCTCTCTCTCTCTGGCTTTTCTTCGCAAACGAAGATTCAGGAAGGACTCATCCCGCGCTTTCTGCAAGCGCGCTGATGACTAAAAAGGCCAATCCGAGATAAACAAGTCCGGTTGCAAAAAGCACAGCAGAAGGTCTCCTTGGGTAATGTTTTTGGTTATTTTAAAGTGGCACAAATCAACACATAAAGATGGAAATAGGCCGTGAAGGCAGGTGACAGCAGAGTGAAGCAAATGGATGGAATGAGGTCCCTAGCTTTTTAAGACCCACATTAATTAAATAATTGAGGGATCAAACTGGAATGGAACTGGAAATAGTCCTAAATCCTGTTAATTAATCTCAAATAAATACCATGCTATGACTGAAAAGCAGCCATCCAGACCCTGCTTACAAATTCTCAATGAAGGAGAGGACACCACCTTCTGTGCTACACTGTTCCCATGCAGAGCACCCAATACTAACAGGAAGTTCCACCCCAAAGTGCTTTTTTTTCCTTTCCTTTCTTTTTTCTTTCTTTTTTTTTTTTTTTTGTAATCTATTTGTGGAGCACCAGGAAAAAATGTTCTATCATCATTGTGATACCCTTTAAAATATGGGAAGATGGCCATTGTACCTCCAGGCTAACTATATGCAGTTTGTCCTGCACTTGCTCTCAGTATTAAGCTCCTGTCACTCTGCAGAAATAATGCAGTTTGACACCACTTAAACTATCATGGCTCCATCCTATGGAATCATGGGGTTTGTAGCTTGTTGTGGCACCAGAGCTCTCTGACATAGAAGGCTAAATATATCACGAAACTACAAATCCCAGAATTCCAGAGCATTAAGCCATGGTAGTTAAAGCAATGTCATATTGCATTATTACTGCAGTGTGGCAGCAGCCTTAGTCCTGTGGCCCTTCTTTGGACACTCCTCTCTGGATGTACTTCTAACTATTAATTCCTAATCATTTCTGTCCAAGGTGATGGTAATCATATTGGCAGAAATTGACGCAGAGATTCATGAATGTGATATTATACAAGATAAGGTCTTTAAGTGGTGTCCAGTATTCAACTCTATCCTTCTCTTAACAATATTTATTTAATAAGATTTTAAATTAAAATTCTTATAAACTGCTTTTTATACCCCTGTCTCCCTTTTTGGCCCTGCAGGTGACTCGGCTAATGTTTAGTGTTTTGCAACTTTATCACATGTTAACATTTTGAGAAATATTTATCATTTTATATTGCAAAGTTCCAAGAAGGCAGCACAGTAGTTGGTGTACGGATGAGACAGGATGCTTTTATTCCAACAAAAAATAAAAAAATAAAGCGCTCCCTGTTCTTGACACACTGGAAAATGTACAGCCAGAGAGTGCTTGAGGCAAAGATGCCACACCAGCCTTACATCTGTCTGCTTTCATTTGTCTACAACTGTGCTTATAGATAAAACAAGCCTTCCAGATGTCATCACAAGCAGCGTTCATATGCTGACTTCACTGAGACACTATTGTTTGCTGCCAGCATAAGAGAGTTGTAAAGCTAAAATATTTAAACTCTGTGCTGCTCAACACAACTTTGAGTGTCACACAGGATCTGATTTCAGGATTAATTAATGTATACTCCAATAAAATAATCATGTGTTCCAAAACATAGCTTGCTGGCATATGCTCTCTTCTTCTGAACAACAGTTTGGCGAAAATATGCTGAAGCAAACACAGTTGCCTCTAAGGCATATACTGCTCATAAATGTAGGAGAGCACATAAGAATACTGCTGTATTATACACATTATTATCTTAGTTCGGTTCTGTAGTATTTGCAGTGACTGTGCTGAGGTCCATCTCCCATGGGACTCTGTCAGGCGTAAGTACTTGCAGGACCGGGCAAAGGCAGGAATACAACCCAAGTAAAAAATTGTACTTTCTAGGTATCATGAAAAATCCAGTTGTTGAAATAGTCATTGCTGCTGTCATTAAGGCCTAAAACTAGCAGGAATGGTATCCTTAGCCAGTCCCAGTGGATAGCTACAATAAGTGGAAAGATACCAAGTACAACAATAAGTGGATAACTATGATCAATGAATCATGAATGGACAATTTTTAATCTGGCATTTTTGAGAATTTCTGAGCATATACTGAACATTTTTCTGCACAAGTAAACCACTGCATCTTTTCTGCCTCCCCACTCCCAATCAAAGATCAATGGTAGAGCACATGCATAAGCCAGAGATCCTAAATTAAATATGTGGCATCTCCAGCAGTGTGCCTATGAGCATTGGCCCTCACAAATAAGAATTCTGCCTCCCCCATGAAATGTCCCTTTAATCCACAAATTTCTAACATTATGGTATCTTAAAACTTCAGCTGAACATTATAAATATTTAATTTATAAATATAAAGTCAAAGGCTTTCACGGCTGGCATCCATAGATTTTCCTTGGTTTTTTTCCGGGCTGTGACGCTGTGTTCTGGAAGAGTTTACTTTTGACGTTTTGCCTGTATCTGTACCAGCCACAGATGCAGGCGAAACATCAGAAGTAAACTCTTCCAGAACATGGCCTCACAGCCCGGAAAAAAACCAAGGAAAATCTATTTAAAAATATAGTTTAGGCATCCAAAGAAAAGGGGTAGGTAAAGTTTTATAGGGAATGAAAATGCAGCAAATATAAGAGGTCTAGCCAATAAATGTTGGTAATTTGGGGACTAAAGGAAAAATTCATCAGTGATGGCAGAATTTTAATTTGTGGGCCAATGCCCTCGCTCCCACCCCATAAAGTAATTACACCCTGGGCAACTTCAGTTTTAATAATCAAGCATTTAACAAGCTCACTCTACATCCACCTTACCTTAATTGTATAATTAAAAGGGGGAGGGCAAAAAGGATGAACAGTGGGGAGTGGGTAAAAAGGCAGAATGTGAATGTTGTGGTGATGGGGTAAGAAGAAGCCAAGAAAGGAAAAAAGGGGGTATGGGTTTGAGGAATTCTTTCCCCTTAATTACTCAAGTGTAAAGAACTGTTTAAGCAAGACTACTCAATCCAAGTAATATTTTAGAAGATTGTATATTCTTTCATAATATAAAATAGAAACCAGTGCAGAATATATTGAATAACTGATGGGAAGATACTGAAGAGAGTCACAATGCATGCTCCCCCTCCAATGGATTCCAAACACTCTTCTTCCATACAGTCCAATGGGGAGGATACCTGCCTTTAAGGCCTAAAAGGCCTTGCGTGCTGAAAGGTCCATAGCTACTTCAAGGCTCTGAGCTCCTGCTAAGAAAAACAAATCAATCCCACCACATTCCATCTCAAGACTCATTTTTCCTTTCCCATTATTTTTTCTTCTTTCCCAAACTTAGCTCTTTTGCTCTGACTTGGGTTTCAGAAAATTCTTTCTTTCTGTTGCTGCTGTCTTCCAAAAGAAATCACCCAGATTAGCTTGCCTAACAACAGATCAATATGATACATTTCTTCCAGTTCTAATACTTCTCCCAAGACAGCAGAATTCCTGGTTTCCTGAATGTGGCAAAGGGATAGGTACCCACACTAATGAATTCTAATAACCCAATTCACTAAAGCACATTTTTAATTGCAGTGTTAATTGGGGGATCTAGTGAGCTGGGGGGGGGAATCTTTAGAAAAGCCTAGGGAATTAAAAAAATGATGAGTTAATGAATGAGTTAATTTCTAGTTCTGGGAAAGCTTGATTCTATTTGGTACCACACTGTGTGAGCAAAAATGTCTTAAACCTTCCTACCCTTGCTGCAGTCATGGAGATAATCATATCAGCTTCATGTTGCATACAGTGAATGTAAAAAAGAGTTCCCATTGGTAGCAGTAGGAATCTTCTGTCCATTGCTATTTGCAACAAGGGGAAAACAGTTTGTCCCCAGGATTGAAGCAAAGGTGGGAAGGTTTAAACCTGTCCTTAACTATCAGCCCAATCCAGATCAGAGGGACACTTTATTTTTTAAAAACAATCATCATTTTGCAAGTAATACATTTAAGATTCTATGTAGATAGGTATTTAGTGAAATATTATTTAAACATTATGCTGCTAGCTGTATACTTAGAATCTTTTAACACAAAGGCAATATAAATTATAAATTATATTGGTACAGCTTTATGGCACAGAACTGCGATTCTATGAAGCATAAAATCATTTGAACTTCTTAAAAGAAACCCTTGCTACAAGTGATTCAAGGAAAACAGGAAGGGTATAGCGGTTGAGGGCAGGTAGGCATTCTTAGACAGAGATATATTTACGTTGTTGCTGAATGCAGACCCGAAAGAGCATTTCCAAGAGGAAGGAAGAAACAGGTGGCCTGAATGCCCCATATCCCAAAATGCCTTTTCTGATTAGCTTCATTTTTTAAAAAAGAATTACAGACACCTAGAGATCACCTGTGAGAACTTTGAAGAGGACGGAAAGCTTGCTTTCATGGAGCCTTACAAATAAAAACTGTCCAAGTAACTTAAGTGCTGATTGCTGTCGAAGGCTGAATTGTATAGTAGCCATGTTTTAACTCATTACAGTTTTGCCTTTCCTAATTATCAGTGCTGTGTTTATGCTTGTGTAATGTACTGGGATGTTGTGGCTCACCTGGAAAGAACCTAAAACAGAATTCCTAACTTGTTGTTATAATAATTTGCTCTGGAATTTCTGCAGAAACATCCTGATTTTCCAGAATAGTAGCTGTGTTAGTCTGTTGCAGTGAAAGCAAAAGAGTCTTGAGGAATGCCTTAGAAATTTAGAAATGCTTTAGAAAGACTAAGATATTTATTATGGCATAAGCATTGATGAATAAGTATCATTTATTACTCTAGCATAGCCCTTCTAGGACTCCTGATTTGCTTGAATAGTCAAAATAGAGATGAAAGAGGTTAAACTGAAATAACTCACAGTTTCCAAACTAATACATGAAACGATTACCCAATTTTTGAACTTCTGAGAATTTTGTGACACAAATGTCCCATCCAGACACAAATGTCCCATCCAGAGTTGAGTACTACAGAGTTGAGTGTAGTATCCAGACTACTACAACTGCATACAAGTTGAATTTAAAAAGCCCTACATTTGGGAAACTGTGGACAAACAGGAATACTTTAGGAAAAACTACTTTTCAAATAGCATACAAATTTTCATGCGAACAAATCTGTACATGAATTTTCATGCACACATTAAAACAAAACATTCAAAAACTGATACAGAAATGCACTATAACACACACTTATCTCCATTTTGCTCCAGGAACAGGCATCCTCCCTCCTTGCTCGGCCGGCCATAAATGCAGCCATCGTAAGGCTGCCTTTATGACCGGCTGGGGGAAATCCTGCCCGGTCTCACAAGAGAACGAGCGGGAGGGAAATTCAAATTTAAACACCACCCCCCAGCTGTCAAAGGCAGAAATAAAATGAAAAATAAAATAAAATAAAAAAGGAACCCAGTGAGGAGGGGAAGGGTGGCACTTACCTGGCTGTCCCATTGGTGGCCGGAAGTGCCTGCCATGGAGCTCCTCCCCCATGCCTGTCATCGCGGAACAGGGACGGGGCTCCATTTCCCACGTGCCTGATTCCATGACAGGCACAGAAGGGGTGTTCTATTCACGATTTTTCATCATGAATAGAATATCCCGGGAGCAGGACGGAAGGGGTCGAAGTCGTCTAAACACAGCCCCTTTCTCGACCCTGTTCCGTGCCTGCCCCCAGTATAGCCCCATCTGAAAATCTCTGTAGAAAGAAAAACAGTCAAAATTTAAAAGAGGCAGAGCAGGAACTGAGTTGAGCTGAACGCCTGACAAGATAAGATGCTTTTGACTCAAAGCAGTTCAACATATTATGCAGCAATTGCAAATTCAGATTAACACATGGCAGGCAGGCACACTTCAAAATTAATATATTTAAGTTTTATCAGATACATTTTTATTTGTTTACAGAAAGAAAACTATGAATGGTAAGTTGCTGGAATCTGGGGTTATTGTTAGCACTGTACAGGTGCCAGTGTCCTAGTTGAACTATAATGCAGGTCTGTTTCAGTAAAAACTCTGAATGAATAATCCACATAGGGAGAGATTTTACCCCAAGTCATTGGAAGAAGATCTGACCTTGAGTCACTCCAATTCTTGTCTATACTCTTCTCTTTCTTACTCACACCCTACTGTAAGCACAAACAATTCTTGAAACTAACCACACATATTATTATTATTAACCTGTGCCTCTTAAAAGTGCAAACACAGCTTGATAATTATGGACACCATCTTCATTTGCATATATGATGTGCCAAAGTAGCTGTTTAATACAAAATAACTTGAACAACACACTCAGTATGATTTTCACTTTATGTTTGCATTGGAAAGCCCATTTTTCTTCTCTTTCTTTTTAAAAACCAATACAACCATTCAGAAGTTCTTATGCATGTTTTTATAAAAATGTATGAGACTGAAAGGCCAAAAAGAGCCATTACATGACCTGGCTCATTTACTTCTACTTTACTGCAGCTCTGCATGGCAGGCATCAGATTCTTTACTGAGTGTAGAACATTAAATCTTATTTTAATCTCTTTTAGCAAAGCAATATTAATGCATTTTACCCCTGACTGCTAAAATCCCATTCACATAAGAACAAAGTGTGTGGGGAGGAATGGGGGGGGGAGAGAAATCATTGAATATGAGGTCCTTTGAGTGATCTCACTCCCCCCATTTTGGTTGGTTTTCTTTGCTATTGCCTATAATTCATGTTCCCACACTGTAATTTGTCTGTAACTCATGTGAAACAATGAAAATTCACCTTCTTCTCCCTCTCCATTCTTCCATCTTTAGCTTTCTCTTTAGGGTAGTATTTGTTTGACTTTATACATTTATAGAGCACTTTTCCAACTCAGATGAACGGTCCAAATCAGCTTACAGCTGCAATAAGAAATGATCCAGCACAATGGGTTGGTCCCAAGATTTGCCTTCTGTAAGCTGGAGAGCACTGTTCATAAAAGGTTCATTCAGCTATTCTCCCCATCACAGGAATATTCCTCCTAGCACCACAGTTCGTCTCTTTCATCAGGGTCTCCTGATCCACAATGTAGCATTTTCAGGGGTAACAGTGACTGTGATGGGAAGGAAGACTGAGGTGGAGGATGGATTGCTCCACAGTAATAGCAATTCGCAGCAGCTGTGACTTGTCTTAAAGATTTTACAGCTCCCATAAACTTCGCATGCCCCCTAGCCAAGATGGTGGTCATGAGTGAATTGCAAACATTTTAAAATCTACTGCTACCAATATATATATTTTTTTAAAAAAACCTTTTTTCCATGGTGTGCACAAGCGATATTTCATGTTTTCTTTAAAAAGAAAAAGAAAGAAAAGGATAATAAAATCACTGTTGGTGATCACTCACTAAGGCGAAAATCCAACATGGCGGCAGCGGGTGCTTGCCCTGTTAGCAAGCGTCCCCCCAGTGCTCATCCAGCCAATCAATTTGAGCTTCTTCTTGTATGGGAAAGTGCAGCAATGCAAATGCAATTGTCTTAATGAGAGGGAATGCACATTCTCTATGAAGCTTTTTAAAAACTCCAAAAAAGGTAATGAAGGCTCCCTGGGCATAGTTTTTGGAGGTTTTTTTTTTTGCTGCACCCCTTCCAAATACAACACATTGATGCAGGTTCCCATTAAGACAGATCATATTCCCAGTGAATTCCATGAGGATTATTTTGACTGTTTAGACAGGACCACAGAAGTGCACGTCTACACATGGTGCACTCTTATGATAACATTGATTTTTCAGAGGTTTGCACCTCAGTTCACAATCCTTTATGAAAATATTGATGAATTTAGAAAAAAGCAGAAGACTCTGCATTAATTAATTATTTAATTTCTTTTGCAAATGGGAATAGTATAACTAAATAGCATTTCTTTAATTAGATTAAATAGTATAAATAGTATAACAGGATTATTTAGTATATTTTATGTATGGTTGTGTAAGCTGGACAGTCAAGAAAGGTTTGAAATGTGGTGCTGAAGAAGAGTTCTACAGATATCATGCAGACAAATGAATGGGTCCAAATCAAATCAAGCCTGAATTCTCATTAGAAGTAAAGCTGAGGCTATAATACTTTGGACATATCATGAGACGATGTGTCTCATTATAAAAGATAATGCTTTGTAGAGTGGAAGGCAGTAGGACAAGAGGGAGACGCTGCTACGGGTGGATTGATTCAATCAAGGAAGCCTTGGCCCTAAGTTGGGAGGACCTGAACAGGGCAGTTGATGAGCAGAGCTCTTTGGGAGATGTCTCATTCATACGTCACCATAAGTCAATTTGAAGGCAAATGACAACATAAAGCTATACATATTTTGATGGTATTTATAGAAATAATATTTTAAATAATAGTTTTACAGTGCTCCCTTGGGATATTAATGGTTGGCTCCCTGCCACTTTGCATCATAGGAAGACAAAAGGACGATAGGGAAAAAAAAAAAAACCTACCTCCTTCCCCTCATGAACATATAAGCCAGGAGCAGGATTCTGCTCACAAGATCTTTGGATGTATTTTTTGGTCCTCATGTAGGACCCTTTTGCTTGGATATATAGATCCTTTGTATTTAAAGAGCTACTATAGTGAAAGAAGGAGGACTCCACATTTTAAGTAACCAAGTGCAAATCACACCTAAGATGATATCCAGCTTACTCTACTTTCTCTGGGGCAGTTCTTTGCTTTATGGTGAATTTCTTTTTACACCTTGACAATAAAAATGGTGTTTTCCCTTCAACACTTATTGTAAAGTTGGAAGTCCTTGTTTTTTTGGACTTTCCCCTCTCCCCTACCTAACCCTTAAGATTTTGTACCATCTAAGCCTGAAGAAGACTTCTATTGAATTTGAAAATTCACCTTGCTTGTGACATTTTAGTAGCCCAATAACAGTATTACTCCATCTTACTCCATCTTGGATTTTGTTTCTACTTGTGGATTATGCAACAATATTTTTGTTTTTTAATGTGAAAATGTTAACTGAATAAGGACCCATTTTCCTTGTTATACCTTGTGAGGAACGGGTAGGTGGGTACATGTGCGAGGTCCTGAAGATGATATGTTTAATGTAGACTTTCACAAGCATAAAAATAAAGGCAAAATGTTTAAGTAGGCTTTTCAAAACTGTGATAACGGTCATATTTGAATGTAGTCTCCAGATGACTTTCTCCAGTATGTTGAGTATCAAAGCCTTCCAACACATAGGGGAAAACACTGAAATAAATAGAGTGATTGGAATGACCCATGAGGAAAGAGCCTGAAAACATTACAACTTGGAGGGGGAATTGCTTGCCATGGAGAAGTTGTTTTTAGTGCCATTCCCTAATGACTCATACTGCATGTTTTTAATATCTTGCAAGAGGCTTGAGTGAATTCACGCCTGAAGTAGGTTTCTCAGATCTCTCAAAAAGACTGGACATAATCCAACATAGAATTAAATGCACTTAATTCTGTGTTGGATTGTGGCCACTGATACTGTAAAAATGTTTCAAGATCTCTGTCTAAAATGTTGTTTAACTACAAAACTCTCATGGATTCATAAGATCCAGTTGCTGGCCTACTAAACGTGTCTTTGCAGCAATATCTCTGTTAATCATCAGGCTGATGCATGTTGGTCGCTATAAAGCCGGAAGCAATCCATTCAATTACATTTGGTGACATTTGTTAACATCTGCATAAAATCTCAAAACTCTTGCATAGTACAGCTGTGCATCTTGCCATTTTGTTTTGGCCTGCTACTAATAGGCAAATAACTCCTGTTAATCTCCATGTTATCTCAGTGGCTTGAGTACATTTTGAAATATTGATTGATTACTGCTTTTCAGTACTATTAAATTATACATATATATATAGAGAGACATATCTAATCTATAATGTCTTTATAAATGTTTTAAGTATCATTATTTAATAAATCACACCAACCACTCTGTTATGACCAATTGTGGCATAACATTCACTCCCTGCAACAAGCTGCAGGACTCTTAAATATATTTATGGGTAAAATTAAGATACTCTAGGTCAAGCTTATTCATAGTGGTGGTCCCTGGACTGCTGCTGGTCCCTGAGCCATTGGCTGGCAGTCCCTGGAAAGAAAGGAACAATTGTAGCCAATGGGCACAAATACAATGCTAGTCCCTTGCACACTGGAAAAAAATATTGTGGGCAGAATAAGGAGAGAAAGTGCAAGAGTAACTTGATGTAATTGATGTAACCAGTAGTGTTTTGTGTGACCTACTAGTTCTATTCACAGGAAAAGGTGTCAAAACCATGTGATTTGTTACTAATTCTGTTACTTTCTGATTAGAGTTTTAATTATTATTATTATTATTATTATTATTATTACTTTTGTTGCTTGCCAGGGTTTGGATCTTTGTAAGAAACAGAAATGTACTCTTAATGGTTCTAGGCAGACGTTTCTGATGGTATCCCAAGAGAAGGACTAATACTCTTATCAATGGATTGTGCATACATTTTAAATGAAGATGAATGAATTAATATCTTGCCCATCCCTCTAAAGAACTGAGATAAATGTTTGTGAATTTTGGCCAAATTCACGAGATTATTTCATTATTACACAGAATATTTTTAATAAACCAGTAAGCAAATTCAGGACCAACAGTAGCAATAGAGGAGTCAGGGAGGTACCCCCTCACTGTTTTTATTAGGTTCTGAACTCCACCATATATACCGTAACTGTAACCAAAATGCAGGGACACATAGGAGATCATCTCCTAAATAGCCAATTATTAGGATATTTCTGTGACCAATTTAATAGTTTTTGAACCCGTGGTTAATGGTTTCCCTTGTTATCTTTGTTTATGCTAGAAGTAGAACTCCAGACAAAGTACTGTACATCCTGGAATGATTACTTGATAAGAAAGAGCCTGGCACTGACAACAGAACCAGTAGATCAATGGGTTAGGAAAAACAGGGCTCTGGGTATGTGAGCTGCCTTCTGATTTATAGAATGCTCCTTATTTTGCCCTTCTTCAATTTGAAGGGAGCTAACATTCTGAAGAAATGAAGGAGGTGTCTCTTAGATGTTAATCTAAATTTACCAGTTTGGTTTCTTAATTCTTAATTCTCAAAACAGTGGTGGAAATTGTGTCTGAGATAAAGATTACAAAACAACCATCATTTAAACATCAGTGTCACATTCACTTATCCAGCAGAAATCCATTCTTCTCTATCTTGTGGCAAACATATAACTAAAGAACATAAAAGGTCGCTTTCAGTGTTAATGATACCATTGGCTAAAGAAGAAGACATGGGAAAGATAAAGCTGATGCCCTCTTGAGATAATAAAGAGCCAGGTCCTCTGAGGTGAAACTCCCTAATCACAAACTGTTACTAGATAGATCCAATAAAACCAGCGACACAAATTACCAGATGAATTCACTTACATCTGAAAATGAATGCCAAGCGGTTTGTGCAATTAAATTAAATTAAATTAAATCAAATTAATAGCAAGAGCACTTACATTTTTATACCGCTTTATAGTGCTAAGCATTTTCTAAGCTGTTTACAATATGTTAGCTAATTGCCCCCAACTAGCTGGGTACTCATTTCACCAACCTACGGAAGGATGGAAGGTGGAGTCAACTTGGAGCCCTGCAGGATAACAAACTCACAACTTTGAGATTGCAATACCAGCTTTTAACCACTGTGCCACCAGGGCTCTGTAATGATTTTGCATGCCCATGGGAAAAAAACCCTGTAAGAGGGTACCTGAAAATCTTTCACATTGTTTCACGTCCCTAAATTCTATTTTAACTTAAGTGATAACTGGAAAGCTTATTTTGCCTCACTTAAAAATAGGCTAGGAAAGAGGCATTTGTCTCAGACCCTCCCCAGTGGGATGAGTCTTCCGATCTATACTCTTTGGTCTGGCTGTAGTGCTGTCTATGATTACTTTACACAATTGATTCTCTCTTTCCCCACTTCCCAAAATTCCAAGGCTAGAGAAAGAGCATCATGGCAGATCTGAGAAATCATCTCTTCTCCCTTTCAGAAATACTGAAAGGTTCAAAAGTCCATGGCAGAAGATTCCACATTTAAGTACTGAATATTCTCCAAAATCTTCAAAGGCATTCAGATCCTTGTGTAAGGAAGATTAATGAAATAGCTTTGGACTTTGCCAAGTTGCTACAAAAATTCTGTTCCAAAAAGCCCTCAAGAAACCACACTCACATGCACGCGCGCGCACACACACACACACACACATGCACACATACACCTTTAAGTGATTTATCAAAGAGTAGTGGGAAAACCACACCAATGTTTTCCAAACATTTGTATCTCCAAACCACCTTGTCCAATTATGCATGCACCTTCCAGAAAAAAGAAGCAAAAAATGAGAAGACCACACACACAGGAGACATATATCTTGTGAAATATAGTTCAAGTTAAGAGAAGGGAGGGGATGTTCTTGTATTTGGCTTTCTATTGTAAACTTACTGTAACCTTAAGGGCAGTGTAGGCTTAACACTCTATATCCCTCAGCTGTGAAATATGGAAGAAGGATATTGAGATTCATCACAGGTGTGTATTCAATTTCCTTGTAAATTACAACAATAAGCCACAGCAAGAAAACTACAAACATGCCCACACACACTGCACATAACTTGAAAAGTGTTGTTTGTTCCTCAAAAAAGATGGTATCATTGTTAGACAATGGAGATTATCAGATGGCCTAAATATGGTGTTACACAAATGTCAGGAGGGCTTGTTTTTCCACATCACATCATCCTTGTGTTGTTATGTTCCTGTACTGGTCACATTTCACCCTTGTTGCTTTTTATTCATGGCTTAAGCCATGAATAGATCGCCTGTTCCATTTCTATGATGGAATGATGGGCGACTGAAATGTTCCCCTGTTATGCTGGTGCGATACCAGTGTGAGTGGGAGGTCTATTCCAGAACACTTCTGGGTGCGATTGGGACATCCAGGTAAGTGACATCCTTTTTTGTACCTCCCCAGGTTACTTGGAGTTTTTAAAGTGTTTTTGTGTTTGCTGTCATTTTAAAACTTGTATTTCACTTTTTATTTTTAAATTTCCCATATGCTTGTCCTCTCACAAGAATGGCCCAGGATTTGAAACCAGGAAGTGAATGCAGCTCCGGAGAGCTGAATTCACTCCTGGGCTGCTGAGGGGGAGAGAGTGTCGCACGATTAAGGTAAGTGTAAAACCATTCCTTATTGTGCAGGGATGGGGTCTGAAAAGGAGCTAGTGAGATGGGGATGCTATTTTTGTCCCAGTCTGAAAATCTCCAGTGACACATATTATTACGTGTTACAATCTTCAACATTATTACAGTGAAAAAATATTCCAGGAATTCTGATATAGATGCTCCATGCATGGTTGCCATCTACAAATATGTCAACTAAATATAATGTAAACTGTCTGTTGTAAAATAAATGGAAATCCTGCAAATACTAGGGTAGAAATCTACTAGCAACAGTTCCTCCATATGAGAAAGTATGAAAAAGTATGAAAGTAATGTTGCCAAGGCCAAAAAGACTTCTTGTAGCTGGATAAGCCAAAGCAGGCCATGCATGAAAACACTGCATATAAGAAGCAGTAACTTTGTTAGAAAGTGAAACTTTGTGACTGGGGCTGCACTTGTACAGTACTTGTATTCTGCTACAGCAGCAAAGTATATCATCAGGGCCCTTTTAAGACAATGATAGGCTTGAGGCAGAATGTTCATTTGAGGCTCCCTGCTGCTGCTTCTTTGTCCATTATGCATAGGGAGCTGAAGTTAATGGGATCCTGAAAAAAAGAGTTGGCAGCAATGAAGCAATCCCAATGTTGATGTAGCCCCCTGTATGTGCCAATTCCTGCTCACAAGGGAGGTATGGGATGATTGTCTCCTGTGTACCCCCTCCTAAAAAGGCTTGGTGTATACTGACTGTAGTACCCACCATTAGTGATGTGAAAGCCTGAGGAGAAAGAAAGAAAATTTGGAAGGGGGGGGCATTCTTTTTTATGTTTTTCCAGAAAAATTGAAAATTATATATAAAAAAAATGGATTATGGAATATTTTATTTTAGAATGTTAAATAAATGTTTAAGACATGTTGTTTATATATTTACTCCCTCTAAATCAGTGGCTCTTAACCTTTCCTTTACCAGGGCCCCCCTTTAAATATCTTTTGTTGCTGTGGACCCCCAAGAGTTAAGATTTAAAATCATAACAACAACAACAACACAATTACACCATCCATTAAATCTTCTCTCAGAAACACTGGACTCTTCTCCTGCTTCTTCCTGCAAAGTTGTGGCTGGAGTGGATTGAATGGCAATGCGCAGGCCAAGCCAGCCAGCCAGCCTTTACCTTGGCTCCTGTCACGTGGCCACTCCACTGCAGGGAGGCAGTGCACCAAACCTTCAAACCTTCACAGACCCCCTGTGAGAACATCATGGCCCCGTGGGGGTCCCCAGGCCACAAGAACCACTGCTCTAAATTATTTCTAAAACTTTAACAGGAAGACATTTATATAAGACTATGTATGGTATCACATCATTGCAATTCCTGACCTTGGTTTCCTCTTCTCAGTTCTTTTTATGGGACTGACTTATTTTTAATGCCAGCCTGATACAATAAAGAATTAGAAGAGAGAGAATATAATTTTCCCTGGTTTACTAATGTTAATGGTTTCTTCTGTTTTTTATTGAGGTTTTCTTTCTTTCTTTCTTTCTTTCTTTCTTTCTTTCTTTCTTTCTTTCTTTTTTGCCTGCTTGTAATAAACTGGCAAAACCAAAGAAGTGCCTTACAGTTAAGAATCCTGTAGCTCCATTTGTAAGAAATAAAAGGAATTCAATTTGTAATTACTGTGTGAATAAGCTATACCTTCGATATATCAAACATAATTTTATGCCAAACAAAATTACACACATTTGATTTTATTCTCCTGAAGTAATGAAGTGACTTTCAATCCATAAAGGGTGCTAATATCATATTCTTAACATTTTCCAGAAAATGTCTACTTTTCCATGAAAAAAAATTAGGGGGGGGGGCTAGAGTTTTTGAATGGCTTCAAAATTTCTGGAAATGCTTATGTCCCTATCCATTGTATCAAGGCCAAAGAAAGACATCAGAGGCCTCATTGCATCAAACCTGCTTTTAAATGTACCTTACCTGCTAGAGAAGCAAAACTGAAATTCAAATATTGATTCAAGCCTTTTTATTGTCCCCCTTCCCAACTGGGTTTCATGCCAGCTGTTCCAGTTGGCTAGGGCTAATGGGAGTTGCCATCCAATTCTATGAATAACCCCAACTTGCCCTCCCCTCCCATTTCAGGTCATTGAATTGTGGCTAAAGATACGCATGGCAGGTAGCCTTGGTGGTAGTAGTAGTACAATCATATACACTGCATTAATCCTATAATGGTATTTATTTTGAAGTTTGGGGGAAGCCAGAAAATAACACTCCTATTACAATGAGCAGCAAGCTAATTTTTTAAAAAAAAAATTAAGCTGTCAATCCCACTTGTTCTAGCATTACTAATGACACAAAATCTATTTTAACAGAAGATAATAACTAGGATGGAAACACTAAGAGGAGGCCTTCACTTAAAACTGTTGCCCTGAAGCACAGAATACATTTTGGGTCCTCTTTTTTCTTAATTAAAAGATTTCAATCTAAGTAAACCTGCAACCTCCAATTTAGGTCCCTTGTTTTTAGACCTGCTAGTGCTGAGTTCTAAGAGAAAAGCATGCTTAGCCCCTGAGGGAGGGAGTGGCTCAGGTCGCATACACAAATAGCTCAGTCTTGCTGACACAAGAGCAGCTGTGGAGGCAAGCCGAGCATGTGTGTAATACTCTCCCTCAGGTGTATGGTCTCCTGAGTGACAAGAGTGAGAAAAAAATATTGAAACTATTCTTGCCTGGTAAAACTTCTTCTTAGTAACCCAGAAGAGCAATAGTCCTAAATTAGAGGATATTATGTTGTTAGGGAACATTTTGTTTTCCAGATTTGCAGTTTTCAAACTACCCCCCCCCCCCGCAATTGGGAAGCCACCCAAATACTGCAGGTCACCTTGGTGTGATCCACTTTAAATCAGTCCACAAGTGGCTCCTAAGTCTCCAGAAGAAAGCCAATGCTCTGTGTTGAGATGGGCAACCTCCCAAGTCCAGAAGGCCACAACTGTCCATTTTCAGCCCTTCCAGAGGGCTGCACATATCCTCACAAGTTGCCATTTGGGGCAATTGGAAGTGACGACATGTTGCCATTGGGGTGACTTCTGGTTGCTTTTTGTGTAATTCAGTGCTCTTTTGCTATTTTTGGAAGAACCCCTACACACACACACACACACACACACACACACACAAAACAGTTTTATGCATCCCTGTAAAGGGATTCTGGATATTCTTGAGATCTTTCAAACATTGTTATTTTTTTCTTTTCTTTTTTTAGCCAAGAAATTGGGGCAGAAACTGCCAGGGACTTCGGGGTGTCAGTGAGGATGCCAAGATTCATACTAGACCTTCCAAAGCACTTCATGCAGCTTGTGGTCATGCAATTCCCACCCCCATTTTCAGTTAAGAAAAAGTAAACAGTCAACAGACTTTGTTAACATATCACCAAAAGCTTTAGATTCAAAAACCAAAGAAAGAAAATAAATTTGGGTGGAAGTTTGTCCCATTGATTTCCATAGAAAATACTTCCAAGTAACATGATTAAGCTCTAAATTGTGAATTGGCTTATTTTTTCATTGGAATTTGGCTGATACACTGGCAAATTACGTAAAGACAAATTATTTTTGCTGACCAAAAATATCCTACAGAAGATGAATCCTTCTGGACTTCTATTTTGGATACAAAGTATCATGTGGATATTTTGAAAACATCCTAAATTTAAGTTGGGTAGACAGTGGAAGAAACTCTTCTCTTCTTATTTATGTATGTTAAGGCAGTGTACATTAATTTTTCAGGTTCTCAGAACACAAGTCACTCCGTTGGATTGCTAGGTCTGGTCAAATTCTCAGGGAATGGCTGTGCTTTTCCACATCTCTAGGCAGGGAGTCAAATGTGAGGAACATCAGTGCTGGAGCACGTTCTAATTTCTGTGTGTGAGGTGGCTTTAACGTCTGGACAGCCATCTCTACCCCTTGTCAACTTAGTGACTCAGGGTATATTTGTATGTGTTGCACTTACACACACATAAGGATACCAAAAAGCCAGGAGTATCGGAGATGGTTTATGTATATGCCATTTGGAGCAAGGCAGGGAGTGGAAATCCATTATCATGACTCATGAAACTTCTTGTTTCATAAGAACTGGCAGTAGCAGAACAGGTCTTGAAAAAACTTCTTGAGGCCTAGCATTGAGCCTTCCACAAGCTGCCATCACTGCAGCAGCAGCATAGGGCCTGAAAAATTATCAGTATGTCATGTGTGATGTAGGTAAGGTTGTGTTGGATGCAAGTCCGAGCAGGAAAAGAAGCACCTGCTGCCGTTACTGGGTGCCACCTGGCCAGCCATAAGAGGTACTTCCCTCCCAGCTTTATGTCACTCTATTATGTAGGGTGAATCTGCACTGTGGAAATAATGCAGTTTGACACCACTTTAACTGCCACGGCTCCATCCTACAGAATCCTGGTATTTACAGTTTTGTGAGGCACCAGCATCTGTCAGAGAAGGCTAAAGACCTTGTAAAACTACAAATCCTAGGGATCCATAGGATGGAGCTATAGCACTTAAAGTGGGGCCAAACTGCATTATTTCTATAGTGTAAATGCTCTGTTAGTCAGCTGGGTTTTACCTGGCTGTGAGCCTATTTTTTTCAAGAAGTAACCAGCTCGCTTTTTGCAACCAGCTGACCAAGAAGCAGTTCCTACCAACCCCTGCCTACCTCACCTTGTGATGTGGCAAAGAGACATCCCCACAAAATGAAAAGAGCCAACAACTAGGCTCAGGATTCTGCCCTGAAATCTCAGGGAATGGGATGCTGCTGACCTCACACACACACACCAATACCAATATTGCCTCTGTTCAGCAGGATTTCAGGTCTTCACATAGCTCAACAATGGAGGGGGGTACACATGTACGCTACAGGAAGCAGTGCCTCAACTCTTACAATATGCTGTCTGCCTGTACCCCAAGGCAACTGAACACAGATGCATTTAAAACAATTCCATCAGCATAGGGACAAGGCTGAAGGAGGGGAGGGAAGGAGTGGGCCTGCTTGCAATGGAGTACCACTATCAGTATGATTTGCCATTTGCAGAATTCTTATGTCAACAGGATCAGTAAACAAGTGTTAATATTTTCTACTGCTGGGGTCATCCAAGGGGAATTGAACATAGTTAGTTGCAGAGAGACGAAGAATCAGATAGGAGAGGGGAATTGTGTCAGCCTCGGGAAGCTGGCAGTAAGCATCTGACAGGAGCGTGAAGAGGAGCGGCTTCAAAGCTGAGCGGGCTGTGACCTGAATGCTGTACAAATCGTGGATTCCTTACAAGCAGATCAATGACAGCATTTGCTGAGCTCTAGGCATCCCCTGTGCTAATGAAAGCTGTCCTTGAAGCCAAAAGACAGGGCCTCTGGGCAACGTAAAAACTGGTATTAGCAGAGGTTTGTTATAAAGCCTGGCTTCTGAGTGTGTGGAGTGCCAAATGCCCCCCCTCCCTCCTTCTCACTCTCCTGCTCTACCCCACCATCTCCCCTCTGGCTGTCTGTTTAGTATCACTCAGTTGGGATGGATCCTGTTAAAGATCTGATGCTTACTGAGGACTCTGAGGTGTCTGGGACGTCTGCCTCTAATCATAAACACTACAGCTGGAAAGGATGTGATGGTGGAGAGGAGGGAGATCACCTTGATCCATCAGACATCCCCTTTGATGTCTCTGCAGCAAGCCCATTGCCCAAAGTAAATGGTGCAGGTTATTTTTTTTAAGTGCACACTCATGCCTGCACACACACACACACACCAGTAAAAAAATACCCAACCTTCTTGACATTCTCAAATCATAACCATATGATTCTCAGTTCCATGCCAGGCTTCTCCTCCTCCTTCGTTTAAATATTTTGTTCTGAGAAACAGAGAGAAGAAGAATCTGACAATGATAACATGAAACAGGTTTGAGAGATAATGGCAGATCCAGAAGAAAATGTGTCCAAAAAAGAATCAGGCTGCCACTACCAAAAATGGAAGAACTTTCCTGCCAAAGATCACTAACTGTGGTGGCCTTAAGCAAGAGACTGTAACTGATTCCACGGGGGTGAAGGTGGATTCCAACACCCATGGAACATAGTTTGTACTCCCCCAATGTTTTTAGGAACTTTTTACCCTCAAGAAAACCAAGCAAATAATTTTTTAATAAAAGATTTTTGCTCAGTACTTTGTCACTTACTTAATTATTCACAGAGTATTACTTCTATGGAGGAATAAGAGTCTCTGCTTCTCTGTCATGAGCTCTAAGTCAGCACTGGTAGCAGAAAAAGGAACATACAGAAGAGAGGAAGTGAAGGAGCCACACAGAGACTTGTTTCCCCAGCTGCAATATCTTTCCAAGTTCTATGCTAGTCAATGGTGCATTAAACTGATTAGACCAAACTGTACATTTCTGGTCTAGTCAACTTCTGCAAGGGGATGGGGATTTCATTTCTGGATATACAGTTGTCCCTCCGTATCCACAGATTTGGTATCCACGGATTTAAGTATTCTCAGCTTGAAAATATTATTAAAAAAATAATAATCCAAAAAGCAAACCTTGATTTTATTATCTTATATAAGGGACACCATTGTGCTATGCCATTGCATATAATGAGAGTTGAGTATTCACAGATTTTGATATCCACAGGGGGTCCTGGAACCAAACCCCAGCGAATATGAAGGGACAACTGTACTGATATGTAGCCATTTGTTGTTACCCATGCTGGAAAAGAGAAATAAAACAAAACAAGCAAACATCAACAGAGCTCTAAAAGTCCACTGGCATTAAGGATGTGAGAAATGTGTTACTTATCATGGGTGCTATTCCAGTGTATGCATTGTATCACGGTGTATGCATGCCTGTGTAAAGAAAAGAAGGAAAATACAACAAGTCACACTGCATTCCCCCTTCTTCCTAGTTATAAGATGTGATTAGTCTTAGGAAAATAGCATACCCCCAGCATTTCACAGATGAAAACCGGGACACATGTAGCCATGCAACAGAGTGTGATCAAGATGGCAAAGGTTCTTAATGAGGAAGAACACACAAGCTGCAGCAGTTCGCTTTTGCCTGCATCTACAGGGAAAGGCAAGATTCTGCCCCCTCCTCTCCTCTAATTGACTGCAAACTCCTTTTACACTTTGAACTCAGTTTGCAGTAACTTGAGTAACTTGAGGACAAAGCAGGAAGATGGGATGAAGAGAGAGAAGCAGGCATTTTGGAAAAGTGGGATGACTCTGGAAAAGTGGGATGACTGTGGATTAATTGGGGCTGTCCCTTGCCAAATCAGGACAGTTGGAGGATGTGGAATACTAGCAGAAGGGTCTGGTTCCTCTGACCCCAGCATATAATACTCATTCCTCACACTGTCCAGCAGCTTCTCTTCAGTCCATTTGTGGCTCTTCAGAGTTGCACAAAGCACAATCCAGCCCAGTTAGCTAAGAAGGGCAGCATCACCATAACTGTCTGAATTGTTGTTTGTCTCTTAGGCCACTGTAAACTCTCCTCATCTGACTGGGCAGCAAGATGTGTAGCTTCCAACAGGCCCAGTAGACTAGAAAGAAAGAGGTGTGCACTCAAGGAGTCAGTGGTTGTCAGCGAAGTACAAGGACCTCTCCTCCTATGCTTCTTCAATACCCTTCCTTAGCTATTAGGAATGGTGGGCATGAAAAAAGACAGTGAAGGACTTATGTTTTCCTGTGCTTCCTTCTCACATTTCCCACTGACTGCAAACCATGTATTTTTAAAAGCCAGGGTGGAGGTGAGGGAAGTGGCTGTTTCATGGGCAATGACCATTCTTGCAGGGTTTTTTTTTTTAAATTGTTGGTTTGCAAAGGGTGTTAAAAGCATGAATGAGCCTCCAAGGTTATTTTTTTCTTCCTATGGACCTGGTCACTAAACATTGTCTTCTCATGTCAGCAGCCCAAAAGCAGTGATGCCACTCAACCAGTTCACACTGCTTCATCCAAACCAGTTGTTAACAGTTTGAAAAGGTGCAGAGGTTGGGGAGGTTAAAGGAGGAGCCTCAAGTAGTGAAGGGAAGGAGGAGGAAGAGACAAGAGAAAATGAGGAGGGTGGAAAGGTGAAAGGTCCAGAAGAGAAAGGAAGGAGTGGCCGCCAGGGACAGTCAGGGATATGAACACACCAAGCAGCCTACTGTCCAGTGCAGATGCTGGTGAAGGGCTGGAGGAAACACCAGCCAGATGCAGGGAGCAACATCACATTTACACATGTACACATTTGGTAAAAAGAAAAGACAGAACCAGTTATTAATTATTTTGAAAGACGTTAGTGCCCATAAGTACACTTATTGCATGTCTTCATGCAAAAGTTTCTTCCTGGAATCACAGTATGTGATATTTTCAAGGCTTATAGATTGGAAATATGAAGCATTTTCAATGTGAGTGCAGTTAGCATGCACTGAAATTTCTCCTCCCAAAGTAGTACCATCTCATCAAAAACTAAGTTCTGCCTGTTATACATAGTAACTGGCATTATATATAGCTTGCTAGATCTGTAGGTCTTGGTTTATTTATTTTTTAAAAAAATAAAGTTAACTTTGACTCTAGCACAGCCCCAGAAAGGATGTCAGCAGCTGGAAGGCAGCAGTTCCAAAAAGAGACACACAGTGTAGTGTGTGTTTTGATTAGACTTGGTATTAATGTGCAGGAGATCAAGTTACGTTGCTTCAAATTGGTCAGTGTCATCTTGACACAACTGAAGCAAAGGAGAAGTGACACACTGTAAATGAAACACAGTGAAGAGCACAAGGGAGAGTAAATCACCCTACCATGTCACGGCTGGAAAATTTGGGAGCTGCCGTTCCAAACCTATTTGAGATTTTGCAGGCTATTTGGACTGACAAGCGTTCCCTGAGATCCCACTGAAGGCTGCAGATTCAGATAAGATTCAGATTTATTAAGTTTATGCACACTTGTACCAAGAGACAGCACATATGTATGTTGCTGCTGCTGGGGGAGGTGAACTCAGAAGGATCGTGAAAGAGAGGTTTACATACCCCTATATGGCAATTTCTCTCTGACTGAGTTTCAAGATATAATTGAATAACAGAGCTAAAATGTTACAGTATCTACCTTGTTAACTCATTCATTTCCTCCTCCCCCCTCCCGCCCAAATGATATGGGAGACAGAAGCACAAATCTTTTCTGGGCTTAGGTTCCACCTACTCTATCCCCCTTCCCCACCAAAAGAATAGGACACTATTCTACAAGGATTCAGTTACAGTTCCTGGCAGAACCCAACACTTCAAAGACAGGGAAAAAAATCTTACAGACATATTGCATTTGTGGGTGGGATTTTTCCAATCTTGGTATAGTTTAGATTAGGATGGGGTGACAGTGCTTTCTAGGCATGGGAGAGAAGATCAACATTAGTTGGGGCATCCAAGAATTGATACTGAGCTAGATATCATGCAGGTATTTTGGTTGCATTTCTTTGAAATGGAATAGCTGCATATCAGGTTTAAAACCGAAGGCATTGCAGAGCAGATTGTGAAGCTCACTTGCACATCTCACCAACAAACAGTCCACATGTTTCACTAGCATTGACATGGAAAAATTTAAAAGGGACAACAGAAAATTGATGGAGCTTGATCAATTTGATGAATAATCAAAATAATTTTTAAGCATATTTTTCCTATTTAATCCTCATCACTGGATTCCTTCCTATTTGAGACTTAACATTTTAGTGGATAGTTACTGAACTGAAGCATAATAAATTTAGAAATTTGTAATTCTTTAGGACATGTTTATCTAGAATGTGACAAGACATTTTAAAAACATTTTAAAGAGAGAGAAAGTCTGTGCATCAGCAGTTTAAAATAAGCAAAGAAGCCTAAATCCAGTTGCTTGTCCCAACCAAATCAATTCATGGATGGTAAATCAAATGCTTAAATAAATTTAATCTTGTGTAGTTGAGACTAGCAGGTATATCTAGACCTTAGGATTTTGTTTTATTTTTTTACTCTAACTTGCAGACATACCTGCATGTGTGATACGCAAGATATTATTTCTTCTTGAAGAAGTTGCACTCATGGATTTTAAATATACAGAGTGTCCACCCCAAAATGCATACACACCCTTTAACAGCTAAATGTTATAATAATGATTTGATCAGAGTTACAAATTCCATCTTAAATTACAGTTTTATGTAAGGTGTTCAAATTTTCATCCCTGCAGAGCAATGCACAGATTGCATTGTCAAGCACAGATTTGCAAACTTCATTTAAATTTTTACTTGCAATTTTGTGACAATCCTTTACTGTTGTAATCTTTAATCCTGTTAAGGGTGTTTACATGGCGGGGGGGGATTCCAATTTTTCCCAGAATTATAAGCTATTACAGGTGTATATATGGGGGGGGGGGCACACACACACTGTATATATAAATGGTATACTTTCTGTTTTCTAAAAGGGATCCCTTAATTGTTTCAAAATATTACTTTTATGATCATTTGAAAATTCTATTCTTTTCACAAAGACACATTTTTTGTCTTGTGCAACAGTATCTGTACACACACAGACAAATTGGGAGATTTAAAGAAAATAATTATAAGACTTTGAAGAAACAAACTCTATATTACCATTTTTGCAAGATCTTAATTCTTGCCAGAGGACACCTGTATTTATTCATCAGAATCTTCTGCAGGTCTTATAGGGATATACAGTCAATAGGAAAATCACACTTATTTACATCTGCTGGTACCAAAGGAGGAAGATTTAAAATGCACCCAATACTGCTAGGGAGGTGGAATATCAATTGTTGACCATCCCACATGCTCAATTCTATTAGAAGTCACACCAAATAATAAGCATTTTCCCTAAAGGAAGTATCAATCCCAATCTCTTAACTGCAGGAAAGGTAGACCAGAGCTATTAACTAGAATTGTGCTTTCTGTGAGAAGTGTGCTCCCTGAAACACTTGCATGAGATTTGTATTTTAAGGAAGCCATTGGAGTGTGGTTTATTTAGAGAAAAGATAGCAGGAAACATCAGGGAAAGAGCAAGCAGAAAAACCACCCTTGTTACCCTCCTTGCTCCAAGAAACATATGCTCCCTCCTCCTAGAAAAGAAGCTATGAACTCAATGTGGAAACTTGCATGAAGCAAACATGGTTTATATCCAGAACACAGTCTGATTATTGAAATGTACAAGTTTGGTTATTCAAGATAAAACTAAACAAGAGAATGATCGCAAATTTTCTACTAAAATCTTCACAGACACTACATTCAGAAACAAAATCCTGTAATAATAACAAAACATAGAATAAGAAATTATAGAAACATGCCAACTTCACAGAAATGTGCTTAATTTAAAGCTTTAGAAAGTTTTGAAGTTGTAAAATTCACATTCCTGGAAAGTTATTTATGGTGGTATTTTGTTTTGTTTTGTTTGAAATGGGAATATTCTGTCTGAAAATGTCTCTCAGACACTGGCAAACAAGCACTGAAGCTCATGGAAAAGTGGAGTAGGAAACCAGTGGGAAAACTCTGTGGTTGTGCTGAATTTGGCCTGTATCTTTTTCTACATTTATAGTAAAAACTGCCAACTCGTTTTCTGGGTTCACCAGCACGAAGGCCAGGATCCTTTCTAACTACTGCATTTCCCCATTGTCTGTTTCTACCAAACCCGAATCCTTGTCATTTCCCCAATGTAATGGGACAAAATAGCATGGGGAGGGGAAGGGACCCTGTGCTACTTTGACATAAATGCTAGGGGGTTCACTCTTCTAACCCATTTCCATCCAAATTGGAATGAAGGATAGGTGTTGCAGCTGCTTTTACAAAACATTTAAAAAGTAGGAGAGCAGAGCACAAATCTCTACCATCTCATCTAGTTTGGTCATGAGCAAGGAAGGATGTCAGGCTAGAAGGCAAAATATAATATACTCATAAATGTATATAACAATGTCCAAACAGTTGGGGGTAGATGTTGGAATTCACAGCAGCCTTGAAAAACTATAAATTTGACCAGAAGAGTATGTGTGTAAAGGAGGGGAGATACCTAACTCTTATATACCAGCAAAATTGACTCCTTCCCCAGTAACTTTTCCTCCATGGGTTCCAGATGTGTGTTTACCCTTGAAAACCACACATTTGGAAACCTATGGAGAAAAAGAAATGGGGGTGAGGGGCAATACTGAATAGAAAGACGACTGGCAGGGCAAGAATTAAACAACACACCCACCTGCCACTGCCACTCACCACTCTAAATTGCAGTTGCCTGAGGCTGCTTTTCATTTAAAAAAACTGGCTGGGGATTTACATGTAACATTTAGTTCTTCCCTCAGTCATTTCAGATTCTATCATCAGTAGAAGCTGAGGGCATATAGTAAATGGCAGTGCCTATGAGAACTTGCAGGTATCAGAGTGTATGGCCATACATAGTACTTTGCAGGTTTAGTCCATCTACAGTTTAAATGGTATGTACACCCTTGCAATTTTTTTTATTTTTTTTATTTTTAGTTATTTATACCCCACTCTTCAGCCACAAGGCTCCCAGAGAGGCTTACAAATTGTTTTAAGCAATAGCAATTTATACATCTACACTGCATTAAACAGTTTCCAATATGTGTTAGCTAATTGCCCCCACAAGCCGAGTACTCATTTTACCGACTTATGAAAGGATGGAAGGCTGAATGAACCTTGGAGCCCTCTGGAATCGAACTCGCAACATGGTGACTTGCAGTACTGGCATTTAACCACTGCACCACCATGAATCATGAATCACATGATTCAGTGGCAAAAGTTTAACTTGCTCATGCAAGTTAAACAAATTTGGGGTGATCCCAAAGTCAGCTTAGATTTTCCAGCTTGAAAATTACAAATAATTGTTGGGATGTTTTAATTGAGAGTTCTATAATAATATCAAAATACTGTTCCAAAGCAGTGGGTTCTACATCTTTGGACCTCCAGATGTTTTAGACTTCAGCTCACCAAACCCTTGACCTTTGGCCAACTTGTCCAAAGTACCTGAAGGATCAAAGTTTGAGAATCACTTCTCTAAGGTTATACTTTATTTATCAATTAGATACATAGAAATGCAGTTGTACTAACAATGGAACATCCCAAAGCAGCAGAACCCATTGGGATCATTGACCAGATGGGTTATTCCTACAGTGGACTAGTTCAGGCATATAAAAAGCTCTGGGACTCTACAAAGTACCACAGGATCAGGAACAGATATGCGCTACCCGAAGTATAGTTACAGTTTGCCTTCTTACATCTGTCTTCATTGTGGTTATGAGTAGGGATAGAAAGGATATTTTTAAATATTCCAAAAAATATTCCAACATGTTTTCCAAGCATTGAGAAACCCTGCTGAAAAGAATTCTGGACTGATGGAAATCTTCACAGTTCAAGACTTATTCTGTGCAAAATTGTTTTGTGTGGTTGTTTTCAACACAGAAATATAAATTCCTTCACAGAAAATGCAGTTTTCTATACAGAAAAAGCTATAATTGGGGATTTCTTCTGCATAAAATTCGCACATGATTGATTTGCATAGAAAATGGCATTTTCCTCGCAGGACTTGATATTTCTGAACTGAAATATTATTTTCCTTCCCCCCCCCCCAAATGCTGTTTCCATGTAGTTTTTGTGCCATGTTAAGACTTTAGCTAGAAACTTATGAAGAGATGAAGGTGCTAGCAAGTGACTAAAAGGTTGCACTGGTACAAGAGAGACTTTCTGATGCTTTTGTGCAGAATAAGTCCTGACTTTGAATAGCCTTCAAAAACTGCATGGTTTTCAAAGACTTTCTTGCAGTGGGAAGAAAATTGCTTAAATTACTCATTGCTACCTTTGAGGAGAAACTTAGAGAAGAATTACATCCCTCGTTAAGAACAACAGTGGTTAAATGTTACCAACATTAATGGTGAGAGCAGGTCAAATTTAACCAGAATTTAAAATTGGAACCAAGTCCTGGATAGCAGTAAAACCCTGGTTTGTCTTAACCATGCTTAACAATGGTTCTCATTTAAACTTCAACTGTGGTTAAGCTGGACAGGGGCAAAATAATCTAGAAAGCAAGGGAATGTGTCTGTGGGCTGCTCCTTAATTTATGATACTGAGAGAGCTTCTTCATTACATCCAAATCACTAATGTGGTAGTCCTATAGGAATTTTGGAATGCCACAGAAGCCTACTTATATACAGAAGAAAGAAGGAGAGTAATTCAGAAAGCATTTTGTTACTAAATCATTCTTTTGAAATTTCCCCTTTCTGTGGAAATAAGAAGAAATGAGCACTCTAAATGTGTACAGTTGGCCCTCCATATCCACGAATTCTGCATTCACAGATTCAATCATCCATGGTTTGAAAATATTCAACAACAGCAAAAATTCAAAAAGCAAACCTCAATTTTGCCATTTTGTATAAGAGGCACCATTTTACTAGCCCATTGTATATAATGGAACTTGAGCATCCATAGAGTTTTATCTCCACGAGTGTGGGTGTGGGGTGGGTTCCTGGAACCAAACCCCAGGGTAAACCAAGGGCACACTGTATATTATTTACTGAACCAATATGAAGGCCAATTTGTTCCTTAAAAATGTGTATACATGATGGGCAAATTCCATGAATTCTAAGTTCTAAGCAGAAATTACTTGAAACCAGCACTCTTTCCCAACAGTTACCTACTAGTGGCATCCCTTGTCCAGGAATATTTACTATTTAGAGTTCAGGATGCATAACGTAAGATTTGTTGGGTAGTCTGCAAGTAATGGCACAGTATTGGACTAGGATTGAGGATACCCAGGTTCAAATCTCTACTTGGTCATAATACTCACTGGGAGTCCTTGAGCCAGCCAGCCACTTGCCCTGAACTACCTCAAAAGGTTGCTGTGAATATAAAATGGCTCCCAGATTCATGGATTTCACCTTGAAGCCCTTGGACAAATGGTAGGATGTGACTGTTATAACACATATAAAATAATTCATTAGAGCATAGAAGGCAAAAAGTCAGGGCTATGTGGGGAAAGAAGAAATCCTTGCGGCTCCTAAAATACCTCTCATCCTTATGTTGCTACTGGATACTTTCCATAAAATGTCAGTAAAAACATTTTTTTAAATGTTTTTCCTCTTTCTTATAGGCCTTTTCATTTTTTAAAAAAAATCCACTGAAGTTTGTCCTCTAAACTTCACTATACGTAGTGTCAGCTTTTCAAAATTCTGCTAGCTATACATCCCATATACTAAATCATTTTTCAGTTGCAGTTTTTAAAATATGGTATTGTGGGGTGGCTAAAGGCTAATGTTAGACATTTTCAGGGTTACTACAGGGATTTTTGTTTCCACTTTTCTGTTTAAAAAGGTGAGGTGAGATCAAGGTAAAAATGATTTTGTCTCCCACTCACCTCCCCTCTCAATTCTGTTTTTTCTGAGACGATCCATGACAATTCTTCTTAGAAAAGAAGCTCCTGCCCACATAAAATATGGAAACTAAAAATAGCCCTTGGCTGGAGGCATTTGTTCATTATATAAATCAAAGAAGCATACAGAAATGGACACAAAAGTAACTGGTAATGCCCAGTGAATTCCTAGTGCTTGGCTAAAATGATTTGGGTGCATTGCATGCAGATGTCAGGTATTTTAATAAAGAGCTCCATTGTTCATGGCCCCTCTTACTCCTCCATAGCTCCCAGCGCTCCTTTAGGAAGGGAGGGAGGGGAAGGAGGGGGACAGCCATTCCAGCTGGGCTTGGATCCTTGTTTGAGTCAGGAAAACCACAGCTCATAAGCAAAGAGGAAGCATAATGTTCTACAAGGACAAAACATTAGCAAAAATGTCACTCAGCCCCAGTTCCACATGTTGGCTGCCATGGCCTCTTCCTCCAAGCATGCCCGACTGATATAAATTCCATCTGCTCAGCAGCCAAGTGACAGAGAAGAAATACCAGCATCTGGTCTCTATTGCTGTCGGGTTTTTGTTCCATGTTAGACCTTAGCTAGAAACATATGAAGAGATGAAGGTGCTGGCAAGCGACTAAAAGGCTGCACTGGCACAAGAGAGACTTTCTGATGCTTTTCACACTTCACTTTGGATTTTTACAGGGGAAAAGGCGGAGGAGACTTGATAAACTGCTCTCAGGGAGCCAAGAGGCCTGGAGGTCATTTGGTCTTTGAAAGTGTGTGTGTATGTGCGTGAGGGTGTATGTACCTATGTGAGTTTCAAACCAAACAACATCACAATTTTTGATGGTGGAACAAAAGGCAACTAAAGCTATAAACTCACTTACCTAGGGAAGCAGCCCCCATTAACCCAATGGGATTTACTTCTGAGTAGACACATACAAGCTTTTATGGTAAGTCACACAAGAATGTGACCCTTCAGCTACCCCCCCCCACTTTCATTTTGGATTTGCTCCCAAAGTACTTTAGATTCTCTTGAAGAGCAGCTGGAAGATGCCAAAAGACCAGAGCAGACTAGTTCTCTATTAACCCCACTATGTCTGGCAAGATTGCTGAGTTAGGAATTAGTTAGGAGACAGAGAGAAGAGCTAGCATGTCAATAATACAAATAGTTTTTTGTGAAAATGTATTTTTTTCTAACTATGGCTGCTATAAATAGCAGGGTGTGTGTACAGGGAGCTCTTTAATATTATCAACTGCTGGCTGTGTAGATGCTTGGCTATATATATTAGGATCACAAGTTGGACAAGTTACATTTTTAGACAACTCCAGACCCTCAACAGCTAGAGGTTGTTAAAGTAACTTTTCCAAGACCTGCTTCAGAGTGAACTATTTCTCAGTTTGATGTATTATGAGACAGGCTAAGAAGACAATCACAGAAAGGAGAACAAAACAATGCAATGGGAAGGATTTCATAATTCCAGAAATATTGAAGTATTATGGATATAATCAGATGCATATTTCATACACAAATATAGCGTCTGTTTATTTGTGTGTCCCACCTTACCCCACGCTTCTGGGTGAGCAGGATTCTTTTTCCATCAGGATGTCATTTAATTTGGGAGAAAGGTCCACTAATCTGACAAGGCGAATTGAAGTGAGTGAACAGCAATCAAACAGACATTATAACACACACATACACACACGCGCGCGCATGAGCAGGAGAGAACTAGTGAGAAAAGACAGCTCATGAGAGCTGCTTTAGAGAATGCATAAATTTATAATAGAGCCTTAAAATGTTAAATTATTAATAAGAATAAAAGAAGCTTTTATTTAACAAACAAGAAAATGCCACCATGAGCTTCCCATCATCTATGTTCAGTCACAGAGATAATGGCATGTGGTCTGACTTAATGATTTCCAGAAATGTCTCTCTGTGTTTTTATAACCATATAGGCCATCCTATGCAGGAGAGATATCATATAACCTATGTGCCATTGAAAAAGGAACGTTAGTCTTACCTGTGATACATTCTTTTCCAGTGTAGAGGCGAAGAGCATCCGCATGCTTGGGTTGTCCCTCCCACTTGCTCCCAGTAGGCAGGTAACACAGTTTTTTATTTTGAAAAGCTGACCACCGGAGGTGTCCTCTGGGAGGGATGACCCCTCTGCTGGCCAGTCCATATTCCAGCCTCGAGACGCCAGTAGTTTGACGTATCCGGACAAGGTCAACATCATTGAAGAACTTTGCGCTGTCCAATCGCTCGCCCGGGTGTGCCGGATGCTCTTCGCCTCTACACTGGAAAAGAACATATCACAGGTAAGAACAACGTTCCTTTTCCCAGTGGAGAGGGCTCCAGAGCATCTGCATGCTTGGGATTTTCCAAAGCCTCGACGATTGGGTGGGACAGGCGAGCCTCAGGGCACTTGAGTCTGAACAATCCTTTGTAAGACACGTCTGCCAAAGGCGGCCTCCGCTGATTGGAACTTGTCCAGCCTGTAGTGCTGAACGAATGTCGAGGAGGCCTTCCAAGTTGCTGCCCTGCAAATCTCCTCCAGGGAGGCATCTCTCTCCCATGCCACTGAAGTTGCTGCACTCCTTGTAGAGTGGGCCAGGATTCCCTCTGGAACTGGTTTATTTAGGGTCTCGTAGCAGGTCACAATGCAGCCCTTGATCCAACGCGCCAGGGTGGACGGTGACACCTTCCTTCCCAGGTATTTCGAATGAGGTGAAACAAACAAGGATTCTGAGAGCCTGATTGGGGCAGTATGCTTGATGTAAATCCTGAGGGCTTGGCGCACATCTAGAGTGTGCCAGATCCTCTCCAACTCAGTTGATGGTCTCGGGCAAAAAGAGGGGAGTACCACCTCCTGAGACCTGTGAAAAAACGAGTTGACCTTTGGCTTAAAGTCAGGTGGTAGCCTTAGGACTACCGAGTCCTGTCTGAAGATGCAGAAATCCTGCCAGATTGACAAGGCGGCCAGCTCCGATACTCTACGGGCTGATGTAGTTGCCACCAGGAATAACACCTTCCACATCATCCATTTCAGAGAGGCCTCCCTTAGTGGCTCAAAGGGCCGAACCGTTAAGGCTGTCAGTACCGTGTGTAAGTCCCAAGATGGGAAACGATGGACCGTTGGTGGGGCCAAGTTAGTGAGACCCTTGATGAACCTTCGGAGGTGAGGATGTGATGACAACTCCGCCGCCCTACCTGGGGGAAGGAAGGAGGCTATTGCCGCCACCTGTCTCTTGATAGTATTCGGTCGGAGACCCCTGTCGACCCCGTCCTGAAGAAATTCTAGTAGTAAAGGCACTGAAACTTGCTGGAAATTGTGGCCTTTCCATCTGCACCACCTCCTGAATACTCTGAAAGTATACTCATATATACGCTGAGTGGATTCCCTTCTTGATGCCAGAATAGTTCTGACCACTGGACGTGAATAACCCTCTGAGGCTAACATCTGCCGTTCAATCTCCACGCGCGGAGCTGTAGCCAAGCTGGGTCGGGATGATGAACCTGGCCTTGTACTAGAAGATCCTCTCGTGTCGGAATTCTGACCAAGGCAATCTGCAGGTCGAGGATGTCCGGGAACCAGGATCTTCGAGGCCATTCCGGGGCAATAAGGATGACCTCTGCCCCCTCCGCTCTGACCTTGGTGAGCACTCTGGGTATTAGAGGGATTGGAGGGAACGCGTAAAGGAGGTCCCTTGGCCAGGGTGACGTCAGAGAGTCCATTCCCTCTGCTCCCTCTGTGAGGTATCTGGAGAGAAAACGGGGGAGCTTGGTATTTTCTGGAGTGGCGAATAGGTCAATCACTGGACGTCCCAAGGTCTGGGTGATGTCCTCGAACACTTCCTGATGGAGGCTCCACTCCCCCTGGTCGATGTCTGACCTGCTGAGCCTGTCGGCTTTCTGGTTGAGTACTCCCCGAAGGTGCTCCGCCGATATCGCCACGAGATTCTTCTCTGCCCATGTGAACAAGCGTGTCGCCTCCCTCATGAGAGGTCGCGACCTGGATCCTCCCTGGCGGTTTATGTGTGCTTTTGTTGTGACGTTGTCCGTCCTGACTAGGACCGTTTTGCCCAGTGATGGGCAACTGTTTGAGCTTGGTGTGTCAAACATTGTCAAAAAACTGAGCATAACTCGGGCGGTGTGTCACTTTGAGGAAAAAACATTATTTCACAATATTTATAGTTTAAATAACATAAATGTATAATTGTATCTAATAAATCCTAAACTAATTATTTAACTTACCTGGTTAGTGACTTCTTTTTTCATCCGGCAGTCGGCTTCTTTTGTTAGTCTTGATATAATTTAGCTTGCTATGGCTGCCACTATTTCTAATGGCGGGAAATGGCACACATAGCACGCCACAGGCCCTCGCCTCTCCCAGTTTCCCCCTCACTTATCTCAGTAATGATGGATTAGAAATCCATGACACCCCAGAACAGTAGATAATGGTTGCTGTGGTTAACTGTTATTTGGTTACTGGTAATGGCAGGGCCGCCAGAGATGCGTCCCCCACTGCTCCCTGCTCTGTCGGCGGAAGTGAGGGCAAAGATGCCAGCTTAACTGGAAGTCCCAGAAATAGATGCTCTGTGCCAGACTTCTGTTGTTTTGGCCTACAGACCTCCAGCACAGAGTGTCTAATAGGGAGGATGAAACATTTGCGACTAGAGTCTTAGGAAATTTTCAGACACAAATAAGTCGTCCTGAGGGCTCAGGAGAGATATGAGCCTGTTTTGTGGCAGGGAGCCAGTTTCTGATGACGCTGTCCCTCTCGCGTTACCCTCTGTGTTCCTTCTGTGTCACATGGAAGGAAAAGGCACCACTTTTTACTCACGGAAGTTCTTCGAGAATAAAAAGTGGTGCCTTTTCCTTCCATGCAACGCAGAAGGAACACAGAGGATAACACGACAGGGATGGCATCGTCAGAAACTGGCGCCCTGCCATGGAACAGCCGCATACCTCTCCCAATCCCTCAGGATGACTTTTTTGTGTCTGAAAATGTCCTTAGAGTTAGACTCTAACTCCAAGACTCTAGTTGCAAATGCTTCATCTTCAGGAGCAGCAAATGTTTCATCCTTGGCTACTGCACTTGGCTGTGCAGGAGCCGAGGATGAAACATCCTTCTCAGCATGTGGCCGCCTCAGTGGCCGCGTGTCATCAGAAATGGCTACGCGTGTCAGTGCTGACACGTGTGTCATAGGTTCGCCATCACTGGTTTTGCCTCTGACTACAAAGGCTATGAGGGCCAACCTGACCACTCAGAGCTCCAGCCAGTTGATGCTGTGTGCGGCCTCTTCTGTCGACCACCTGCCCCGAGCCAGAAGGGATCCGCAGTGCGCACCCCATCCCCTCAGGCTGGTATCCGTGGTAATCTGTACCTTGTCCTGATGCCACAACTGTTGACCCCTGAGGACTGCAGGAGAGAGCCACCACTGAAGGGACGTTGAGACATCCTGCGGTAGCCTCACCACCTGGTGGTGCTTGGAGGCTATTTGATCCTGAAAGGGGTGTAAGAACCACTGAAGAGCCCTTGCATGGAACCGCGCCCATGGGAGGCACTCTATGGCCGCTATCATGAGACCTTGCAGCTGGGCCAGTTGCATGATGTCAGTTCTCTGTGCCTTCCGAGCCCTCTGGGCCACTCCCCGAATTGAGGTGATCCGGTCTGGCGTCAGCCTTATCGTTCCCTCCGCCGAATCCAGAACAGCCCCCAAATGTTGGATGCACTGACTCAGAACCAGAGAACTCTTCTCGAGGTTGATCTGAAAACCATGATCCCGGAGGGACTGCATTACCAAGTCGACCTCCCTCTCCGCCCTGGTTCTGGACAGGGACCTGATCAGAAGGTCGTCCAAGTTAGGATAGACATGTATACTCAAGTGCCGCCAGTATGCTACTAAAGCTACCAGAACCTTGGTGAAGACTCGGGGTGCTAAAGACAGACCGAATGGAAGGGTCTCGTACTGGTAATGCACGGCGTTGTAACAAAAACGCAGGAACCGGCGATGCTCTGGATGTACTGGGATGTGAAGATACGCATCCTGTAAATCCAGAGAGGCTAGGAAATCTCCAGGGCGTATAGCCTCCAGACTGTGTTTCAAGGTTTCCATCTTGAACTTCCGTTGACGTACAAATTTGTTTACTCCTCTGAGGTTCAGGACTGCTCTCCATGAGCCGTTTTTCTTTGGCACCAGAAATAGAATGGAGTAGCAGCCCTTGCCTTGTTCGCAGGGCGGTACCTCCTCTATGGCCCCCAGAGTTAGCAAGCAGCCTATTTTGCTTGTCATCGCCTGGTGCTTCTCTCTGATCTTGTGGACTGGGGTCAACATGAACCACTGTGGGGGAAGTCAAGAGAACTCTATCTGGTATCCATGCTGAATTGATTCTAGCACCCATCTGTCCGAGGTAGAGTTTTTCCAAGCCCCCACGAAGAACTGCAATCTGCCTCCCACTGAGGGTAGATTGTCATTGCTGGGACTTGGCGCATTGTTTAGAGGATTGGGGCTGTGCCGACTTCCCAGATCCTCCGTGATGGCCTCTGCGATTGTATCTGTTGTCTCCCCATCGAGGCCTTGGGGATTTGGAGTCTCTGGATCCCGTGTGGCTTGATGACCCGGAGCCCTGGTGGGCTCCCGATGACCGAAAGGGCCGATACCATCTGGAAGACTTCTTATCCTCCTTCCTGTGGGCGGAAGCTAGCGACCTTCTTCTTATCTTTGTCCTCCACTAGGACTGGTTCCAAGGATTCACCAAATAGCTTTTCTCCAAAGAAAGGGGATGATACTAGGTTCTGCTTTGACTTGAAGTCCGTGTTCCATGACTTCAGCCAGACCTGTCTCCTGGCTGCAACCGTCGCTGCCTGCGCTCTAGCGTAAAACTGGACCAAGTCAAGTGTGCTGTCTGCTAAGAACGCAGAGACCTTGGTTAGCTTATTAAGGTCCTGTTGGATCCTGGTCTGGGCCCGTGGAATATCCTTTAACGCCGGCTTGGACGACTGAATCGCCGCACGTGTCATCATGGTTGCTGTCGTAGACGCTCAAATGGCCAAGGAGAGTGCCTCATGGGCTCTTCGTAGCGCTAGGTCCATCCGTCTATCCTCTGGCACCTTCAAGGTCTCCTCTCCATCCTTGCAAAAAATCACGGATGAAACTAGCTCTGAGACTGGAGCATCGATCAGCGGGACCTGTAGCGTCCCCATCACCTTCCCAGGAAGGGCGTACAGCTTTTTGGCCAAGGCAGGTTGGGGTTTGGCCACTGCGGGGGTCTTCCATTTGTCACATAGAGTCGCTGGGACTGGTATCTGCATGGCCTGTGGCTGGACATCAGGGAAGAACTCGTCTGAAATCTCAGGAAGATCTGGGTCCACCTGAGACTGTTGCACCTTGGGGAGTGGGAGGCCCAAGGTCCTCACTATCTTCTTCAAAAGTATGGTGAAATCCTCCTGGGCAAAATGGCGCGCTGTGGGACGAGCCTGGGGTGGACCCTCTGGTTCCTCCTCAGAAAGCTCCCCCTCTTGCCTCTCTGAGGCTGTGGAGTCCTCCCCCTTGGAGGAGTAGATGGAGAGAACATTGTCATCCTGAGGGTCCCCCTCCTCCCCATCCAACCATAGCCTCTTGGGGGGATGGGGCTGGTTTGCTGGCTCCTCCAACAATTCCCCTTCATCCTCGCTGAGGGGCCTGGTAGGCCAGGTACCCTGGGTGCTGGGGCCCGAGCCATCGCCCGCCCCCATCGCGGCACTCTTGGGGCGCGGGCACTTTCCCTTGCTGGGACCACTGCCCTTACCCCCCTTCCTGGGGACAGACGCTGTGGGTCTGAAGGGTTGGGGTGGGCAGCTGGGGCCTGGAATGCCTCCGAAGGCACCGCTGGGGGTGATTCCCCCCGCTGCGAGGTTCCTCTCGCCTCCAGTCGCAGCTGTTGTGCCGCTGGTGCCGGCGCGTGGGGGAAACCCGGCCGGGCTGGGGAGAGAGGGAATTCCCATCCCTCTCCCCTGCTCCGGCTCACCCAAGTCCCCACTGCTGTGGGGAGTGATGCCCAGTGGCACGGGGTCCTCCCCACCCAGTGCTAAGGCAGAGGTGCCGGCTGTGGCACTCACTGGGAATCCGGACACCCTGGGGAGAGGGGGAAGCCCTTCCCCTCCCCCCAGCTCCGTGCCTGCCGAGCCCCGCTGGCTTGGCTGGAAGAGGCTTGAAGCCAGCCAGCCAGCCACCTCCTGCGCCAGCGCTTCCCGCAGCCACCCCCTAAAGAGGGCTGGGAAGTCCTCCCCCGAGTCCCCAGTCCCTGGGGCATCAGCCCCACTCATGTTCCGGGGGACGATCATCTGAAGAGTGCTGGCGGGGAGCGCTGGTGTGCCGCCGCTCGCCCCAGCATCTGGGATGGCGCAGCTCTCCTCCTCCTGGAGGGGCTGCCCGGTGGAGTTCTCCTCCTCCTCCCAGCCACTGTCACCTCCATCCGGAGGGACCTGGGCCGGGGCACAGCTGGTGGCAGCCAAGGCGGGGGGCTTGTCCCCCTTCTTCGGCTTCTTCCTGCCACTGCCGCTCTTCGCTGGGACCTTCCCCCCTCCGCTCTCCGCGGAGGTGCCCAGCTGGTTTCCAACAGCTGCCGGAGGCTCAGCCGTGTGCCGGCTGACCCTCAACGGCCGGTCGCTGGAGATTACTGCTGTGATCACCGCATCTATTTCCTCCAGTGTCGACATACCTTCTCCTTGTGGAGGGGGTCAGGTATATTATTATTATTATTATTATTATTATTATTATTATTGAGCAAACTAACTTTTCTTCCTTTGTTAAAGATGGCCCCTGCCACGTGGAGAAGGTTCAGTTGAGGACAAAGGAGGATGCGATCCTACCAGGAGCGTAGGCAGGAAACAGACTGGCCAGCAGAGGGGTCGTCCCTCCCAGAGGACACCTCCGGTGGTCAGCTTTTCAAAATAAAAGACTGTGTTACCTGCCTAGCGGGAGCAAGTGGGAGGGACAACCCAAGCATACGGATGCTCTGGAGCCCTCTCCACTGGGAAATGTGAAAGCTCGAATTGTACAAATCTAAACATTGTTTTTCCTCCCTCAAATGGATGCCCTTTGAAGGATACAACATGGTAAAAGTTCGACATAATTTTCACAATTAGGAGAGAATGCCTTCCTTTTCTGCTTATGGACTTTTTCTTCAAAAGCCATGTAGATCTTATAACATAACACACGTTTGGTTTAGATACATATATCTACAGTAATCTTCTGTAGATGAAAAATTCTACTCTGATGTAACTGACTCTTCAACATTTTATTTTAAAAAATACAAAATGCATACAATGAAACAATAACAAGGGAAAAAAGGAAAAGAAAAAACAAAAGGAAAGAAATAACAGAAAAGTAGAAGTAACTTGTCATCTTCTCTTTAGCAGTTTTTGAAACATATACTCATTCTACACCTCTCTCATCTATCACAATAAACCATCATCCTCCTTTCTATAACATATACTTCCTACTAATCAAGATCAAAGTTTGAAATGAAGTGAAATGTATATGAAATCATATACAGTTGTCCCTCCGTATCCACGGATTTGGTATCCACAGATTTAAGTATTCACATCTTGAAAATATTCTTAAAAAAATATTAATCCCAAAAGCAAATCTTGATTTTGCCATTTTATATAAGGGACACCATTTTGCTATGCCATTGAATATAATGGGACTTGAATACTCACAGATTTTGGTATCCTCTGGGGGCGAGGGTCCTGGAACCAAACCCCAACAAATATGAAGGGACAACTGTACATGTTTTCTACAGAAAGTCAATAAAGTTCGTAATCTTTATCAAATACTAGTATTAATCTTCCCCTAAATGAAACAAATTGTTCCCCACTAACTCATTCTATTTTAACAACAATCTACCATAATGTGAAATATCAAATAGTAAACCCTTTCCTCTTTATACTAAAACAGTCTTTCAACTATTTCCCCCTCCCCTTTAACACTTTTCCAGCTATGTGTCCCAACTGCCCACAGAAAGAAAATCACATTCTGCTTAATCAATCATCTTAAAGACAAATCTCAACCTCAGTTTTTTTAAACTATTTTCCTTAGCTATTTCTGAAAACACCCCCTCTCTTAATATCTCTTCTAATGGTCTAACCTCCCAGCACACATGTAAATCAAGCTTAATATCATTTTAAACAATTACTTAAATTTCCAATACCCAAATATATAACAACTTCCTTTACACTAAATTAACACCAAACATCAGGCAACAGAATTGCATCTAAAATCCAATAAACTCAATCCTTATTTTTTACCCATTCATATTTTAAATTTGACCTTTGCGTTTCTGCTATATTGTCATAGCCATAGAACCATAGTGTTGGAAGATACCAGAAGGGCCATCTAGTCCAACCCCCTGCCATGCAGGTATACCCAATCAAAGTATTCCCAAAAGTATCTCGCCTCTGTTTAAAAATCTCCAAAGAAGGAGACTCCACCACATTCTGAGGCAGCAGATTCCATTAATGTTTAGATGTTTAGATGGAATCTCTTTTCCTGTAGTTTGAGTCCATTGCTCCCTGTTCTAGTCTCTAGAGCCACAGAAAACAAGTTTGTAACATCCTTCTTCAATATGACATCCCTTCAAATATTTAAACATGGCTATCATGTCCCCTCTCAACCTTTTCTTCTCCAGGCTATATATACTCAGCTCCCTAAGCTGCTCCTCATAGGGCATGGGCTTCCAGACCTTTTACCATTTTGGTCACCCTCTTCTGGACATGTTGCAGTTTGTCAATATCCTTAATGAACTGTGGTGCCTAGAACTTGACACAGTATTCCAGGTGAGGTCTGACCAAAGCAGAATAGAGGGGTATTATTACTTCTCTCAATCTAGTCAATACTGATACAGCTTAGAATCGCATTGGCTTTTTAAACTGCTATATCACACTGTTGGCTTGTGGTCCACTGTGGTCTACTAAGACTTCTAGATCCTTTTCACATGTTCTGTGTCAAGCCAGGTGTCACCCATCCTAGATCTGTGCATTTAATTTTTTCTACCCAAGTGTAGTACCTTCAATTTTCCCTGCTGAATTTCATTTTGTTAGTTTTGGCCCAATACTCTAATTGATTAAGGTCATTTTGAACTCCAATTGTGTCTTCTGGGGTATTAGCAACCCCTTCCAATTTGGTGTCATCTGCAAATTTGATAAGCATGCCCTCTATTTCATCATCCAAGTCATTTATAAAGAGGTTGAACAGCATTGGGCCCAGGACAGAACCCTGTCGCACTCCACTGATCACCTCTTCAGAATGTAGAGGAGCCACAGGTGAGCACCCTTTGGATTCGGTCAGTCAACCAATTACAAATCCACCTAAAGGTAGCAATGTCTGGACCACATTTTACTAGCTTGTTTGCAAGAACGTCATGGGGGACCTAGTCAAAGGCCTTACTGAAATCAAAATATACTACATCCACAGCATTCCCTTCATCTACCAAGTTTGTAATTCTATCAAAAAAAGATATAAAATTAGCCTGGCATGAGTTGTTTTTGAGAAACCCATGTTGACTTTTAGTGATCATGGCAAACCTTTCTAAGTGCTTACAGACTGTCTGTTTAATGATCTGCTCTAGATTCTTTTCTGGTATTGATGCCAAATCTTTGCAATTGCACCAATTGAACACCAATCATCAAATTCAGTAAGACATGGGGAAGACACATCCTTCCATTAAAAAAAAAACAAAAAAAAAACAACCTTTCATATTGAACTTGTTAATTTTGTTAATCATCTTTCCCTCCTTTCAGAGATGCAGCTTAGAATCGCATTGGCTTTTTAAACTGCTATATCACACTGTTGGATTGTGGTCCACTGTGGTCTACTAAGACTCCTAGATCCCTTTCACATGTTCTGTGTCAAGCCAGGTGTCACCCATCCTAGATCTGTGCATTTAATTTTTTCTGCCCAAAAAATATAATCGTCTTTCAACTTCCCCCACAAATGTCATTGTCCTCTCCAGTGACTTTAATGTAAATTTCAACAGTCCTCCTTCTAACATCTCAACTATCTTTCAAGCAAACCATCCCAATACTCTTCTTCTTTCCAATATTTCTAATGCATCTGATGTTATTCCTCTCCTCTACATTATTTATAATATAGTGATACTCTCCCTGGTTCCTCTGGGATCACTTCTGAATCTCCAAAATTATAATGGTCTGGTGGCAAATCACCATCCATAGTTTTTTCTTCACATTCCAATAACTTCCCCTCTATCTTTATCCTCCATCCAATAGCCTGTTGCCTCATTTGATTCTTTCATATGTCTTCCATCGATAATCTGAAGCCCCTGGGGTCATTTTCTCATCAGTTTAAATTCCTCCTATATCTCATGCTTTTGCCTCCACACTGAGTCTTCAGATACAATGTTGCAATAACACAGCCTGACTACAGTTGTCGTTCCACATTCACAGCTTTGACTTTCGCAGTTCCGTCTATCCATGGAAAGCTGACGGAGTGTTGCTCCTCCTTCAGCTCCCTTCCCCACAGGGAATTTGTGGCTTTGCTGTGAGTGCTGCGGGTTTGCTTGGCGTTTGTATCCTGAGGGGGCGGCAGCTGAAGGCTGAGCAAGCCCCTGCCACATTCGCTGCAAAGCTGTTGAGCTGCAAAGCCAAGCTGCAAAGCCAAGCCTCCAAGTGCTCAGTGGTGGGGCGGTGGCATGGCAGCTGTGGATGCCCCAGAGGTATGGTGGTGCTGGTGGTGGCAGTGGCAAGGGCATGGAGACAGTGCTCGGGGGGGGGCAAAAGGGAAGGGGACAAAGACACTTTGCTTCTTCGCCCCCTTTCCTCTTTGCCCATGGACCCGTAATGCCATGGATTGGGTCAGTGGAGAGGAAAGAGGGCAAAGGCACTTTACTTCTTTGCCCCTTTCCTCTTCACCCATTGAGTTCAATCCAGTTGAGGAGGAACGAGGCTTGCCCTTCTCTCCTCAACCAGATTGTACTCCGAGGCACGCCCATGTTCAACAGCTTTGTGGGCATCCTGGGAGTCCCCGCTTCAATCGGCTTTTGACCCTTGAGTGTTTGAGGCAAAGGCCAATTCAAGCAGGGCACTTGCTGAGGAAACCGCGCGGGGTTTCCTGAGTGAGTGCACTGCTTGAATTGGCCTTTGCCCCACATACTCAAGGGTCGAAAGCCGGTTCAAGCAGGGAGCTCGTTTAGCAGGCAGTTTCCTTAGCAAGCTCCCTGCTTGAACCGGCTTTCAACCCTTGAGCATTTGGGGCAAAGGCCGATTCAAGGGGGGTATTCACTGAGGAAACTGTGGGGGGAGGTTTCCTCAGTGAGTGCCCCACTTGAATCAGCCTTTACCCCACTCACTCAAGGGTCAAAAGCTGGTTCAAGTGGGAGCTCACTTAGCAGGCAGTTTCCTTAGCGAGCTCCCTGCTTGAACCGGCTTTTGGCTCTTGAATGTGTGGGGCAAAGGCTAAGGAAAGCCACACATTCACTGAGGACACCATTGCTGAGCCACAAAGCCTCCAAGTGTTCGGTGGTGGGGTCATGGTGAAGGCAGAGGCAGCCCTGGAGGTATGGTAGTGGCAGCAGCATGGTGGATGCAGCGGTAGAGACCCTGGAGGTATGGCAGTGGGGGCATGCTGGGAGTGACGGGGGCATATGGCAGCAGCGGCATGGTGGCAGAAGAGGCCTGGGAGGTCTAGACAGCCTGGGTTGCGGCAGTGGCAGCCTGGGCTGTACATAATTTTTTATTCATTTTTTTCACATTTGTGGGGGTCTTGCACCCCTAAGTGCCATGGATATGAGGGATCGACTGTATTTAGCTTGTTATTCAAATTGCTTTCAATGGGATACATCTCACAGACAAAATAAATCTATCCTATAACAAACTGGTTTCTTTCCTTAATCTATTTATTACTTGCAAAACACTTGCAAGAACAACCAATCTTCCAACTTTTAATGATACTATACTGTTGGTCCTCAGATCTGGTTCTCAGATCTGTGTGGTGTGGTGGTCTCTACACTCTCCCTATTCACCAGCCAGAACATGCCTCTGCACCAGTGACTGTCACTGCTACAGCTTTCCCTTTCACCAAGTTCCATGAAGAGACATCAGCCCAGCATTGCCTCACCCAGAAGTCTCCTATTCTGCTGTAACTGAACAAACCTGGACTCCTACTGTCTTCATACAACAGACTATATAAACAACATCTGTTGGTCCAGTGTAGATTACTTCTGATTTTAACACTGAGATTTTTAAAGTTGTGAGACACTTAGTAGAGTACAGTAAATAAGTGAACAGACCAACATACTGAACTGTAAAAATGGGAAGTTAACAGTAATGTCATTACCTTTCTTCTCAAACTGCCCCTAAAATGAGATTTTCATTTACCTAATGTTCAGTTAACTATATCAACAACACATCACACCTATTTTGCTTGTTTTGACATTGAGTACCAGTATGTTTCCAGGCTCAATTCAAAGTGCTGGTTTTAATCTTTAAATACCTACACAATTTGAAACCTGGTTACAGTAATCGCCATCAGTTTTCAAATACTCTGTGCTGCATACTCCAGACAACATCTGAGAACTTGTTCCAGCTTTCTAGTATATATGAATTACAGCTAGGATCACAATCTTTTTCTTTCTGGAATGCTCTTCCAGGTGAGACATTTCTGGTTTGACCCTATACTCTTTTAGGTATTTGGTTAAAACATGGATGCCTTGAGTCCACTGTATGGGAAAGTGAGTGATTGCTAAAATGATGATGATGATGAGATAGGGTAAAAAAAATGTTTCACAAACTGGGAGAGGTTGAAACCCCTTGGCACTGGAAGGAAATGTAGCCTTATGTGGTCTCTGTGATACATTCATTATTATCATTCTGAATGTTTTTATGAAGATATATTTCTGGTCTGTGGAGCTTATGCTTGGATTACATTTCTATTTCAGATGAATGGAGGAAACTGTAACATGACTAACCATAGATGAGGAGGCCATGTATTCCCTGAGTGGACAGTTCTTCTCAGTCAAGCAATACATTCATAAACTTGCCCTCATCATCTTTCTTGCATTATTTAACAAACACATATTAAATAGGACTATAACATATAAATTCCACACTTCTTTATTACCATCCACCAAACGTATTCACCACCCTAGCCCAAAGAAGAAAATGGTTGTTTCCCCCACTCCCCGCTGCATAGCGGAGACAGATTTCATGCTTGTATTATGTTTTAAAATACCAGTAGATCACTCTGGATGCTATTTAGATGGCCTAAATACCCTAAAGGCACCAGATCCCATCTGATCTTGGAAGCTAAGCAGGGTTAACCTCTGTTAGTACTTGGATGAAAGACCAACAATGAATACCAGGTACTGTAGCCTATATTTCAGAGGAAGGAACTGATAAAACCACCTCTGAGTATTCCTTGCCTAAGAAAATCCTATGAAATTTATGGGGTTACGATAAATTGACAGGTGACTTGAAGGCAACAGGCAGATGGAATGCCATTTATACTAAAAAGATTGTATGCAAACATTTTCATTAATAAAAATTCCCTACCTTCTGGCACAAAGGATGGAAACAGAACCAACCATAGCAACAAATGCACACTTGCTCAGAATGTTTTAGAGAGTGATAATGAACTGACAGAGAAAGTAAATTATAATCTCCAAAACATAATAATAATAATAAAAAATATTTCTATCCCGCCCCTCTGCAACGCAATTGGGGCAGCTTACAGCATTAAAATCTCATAATTACATAAGTACCCTAACCCACCCACCCCTTAAAACAATATTAAATTAAAAATATTAAAAACATACAATAATTAAAAAGAGAAAAAATAGAATAATCCAGTGGCATCTTAAGGGAAAAGGCAGTTGAATCTTCGGGCTGGGATAGCTATTTGGGAAAGGCCTGCTGGAAAAGATCTGTCTTGACAGCTTTTTTGAAGCTCTCTAAGGTGATAATAAGATGGATCTAATCCGGCAGGCCATTCCATAATCTGGGAGCGGCAGCAGAGAAGGCCCTCTTGGAGGTCACCGACAGCCTTGTTTTCATAGGTTGTAACAGATTCCTCCCAGAGGACCGAAGTGCGTGGGGAGGGTCGTACGGGAGGAGGCGGTCTCAGAGGTAAGTTGGACCTAAGCAGTGTAGGGCTTTAAAGGTAATAACCAACACCTTGTACTGAGCCCAGAACCTAATAGGCAGCCAGTGGAGAGCTTTTAACACAGGTGTGATATGCTCTCTTCTGGAAACACCAGAAATCAACCTGGCTGCCATGTTCTGAACTAGTTGAAGTTTCCAAGTCAAGCAAAAAGGTAGCCCCATTTAGAGCGCATTACAGAAATCGAGACGAGAGGTTACCAGCGCATGTACCACAGTTTCGAGGTCCCTGGTTTCTAGGAAAGGGCGCAGCTGGCGTATCATACACTTTTTGTCCATACCTTTCCATGAATTAGCTTGAAGACCATCTAAGTGAATCAATGCAACTGCAATTCACTTATCACTCCACTCTATGGTGCCTTTCCAATACCCTATCTTTGGAACTTTTACCTTATGACAATTCACAACCCCTGCAATATACTCTCAGTGATAGCTTTTCTTTCTCCTAAAAAAGCTCAGATCAGGTGATTGTAAATGTCACTATCAAAGCTCTTTAGAAGGTGAGGCAAACTTTCTTCTTAACTCCCATTGGGCAATCACTGGAGCATCACAATCAATGTTTTATATCGTACAGTATTACATAAACTTCATTATGCTATATTATGGGCAATACAAACCACTAGGGTGACATCACTGAGATCAATATAGCTCATGCCAAAGGGAACTCTATGTAGTTTATCGTTCACATTGGTGATTGGGATGGCATTTCTTAAAAGGCAAGGCAGAACTTTGTGAAGGCTTAGTTTTGTTTGCGTGTACATGCATGAGAATAAGGTTGGTATGAGCCTGATACCTTGCTTTGAAATGCATCAGTGTAATTTCCTGTAAGTAAAAAACTTGAAACAATACAGCTGTGCTGCGATGAGTGAATAGCTGATGGGAGTTTGTGTGAGCTTCAGAAGCAGGCCAGAGCATTGCTCTAGTGTGAATGACAAGTGATGGGCCAAATCGCAGGGGAGCTACCGATGAGTTATTAATGGTGACAGGTACACTACCTGGGAGACAGGTTGAGAGGGGAAGAAGATTATTTATAAGCGAATAGTTAACAGCTGTACCTACTGCTAAGCATTACATGGATGCCACAAACTGTAGAATTCAAATCGCGGGTTATTCAAGCACGAACAACTGCCTGTCACCAAACTTGCAGTGCATCGCAACAAATTAAGGTGGGAGAGATGAGACGAGGCTGGAGCGACGCCTTGATCAGGAAGGCAATGTCATCATGGAGGCAGAGATAAGAACCGAGAAAGGGGCAAGATAACTACAAGGTGAATTATGCTCCTTAATAATAACGATGAATTGGCAAGAACAGCTTTTTAATTTTTCCTGAAGGCTTTTCTTAGGAGAACAGATGCTGAATGGATCCAGCGCTGACAAAAATAAATGAAGGGAAAATCACAATAAAGCAAAAGAAAGAAAAGAAAGGGGGGCGGGAGGAATGTCTTCTGAGAAGTTTTCTTTCACTGTAAGGAATAAATGAAGTTCTGTGGAAATAATTTTTAACATACTTCACCACGAGTGCAATTCCTGGTTTATGAAATCTTTCAGAAACAACTGCAATTGGGAAGGGGCTGATAAATAGTTAACAGCTGTATCATTCCTGCATCTGTGATGGAGCTCACCAACATATTATTCTAGATCTGTCTCAATTGTACAGTATGACTTCTGTATCTACGGATTTGATATCCACAGATTCCATCTTCCATGGTTTGAAAATATTTTTTAAAAAATGTTTTTTAAAACCTTGATTTTGCTACTTTATATAAGTGACACCATTTTACTATGCCACTGTATATAATGGGACCTGAGCATCCATGGATTTTGATACCCACAGGCAGTCCTGGAACTAAACCCCCATGGATACCAAGGGCCCACTGTATGAATATGGCCACATTAATGGGCTGAATTTTCTCATTGTGATAAACTGCATGTGTATACAGTAAGTATGATCCTGTTCCAGCAAAAGAACAAATTGTGCCTACTTGCCATTTCATACCATATCTCACCCTTCTTAAATCACATGGGAATTTCCTTCCCAGAAAGGAAAAACTAAACAGTATACAAATAAGAGCAGAGTTTTCACTTCCTTTGTTGTCTTCTTCACCACAGTGCAGCGCCTGAAAAAGTTCCTTCTCTGGAACTTTTTTGGGCTACAGTCACTATAGTCTAAAAGGTAACTTTTCCAAGCTCTGAATTCCTCACCATCTAACAAGAACAGTTCTATTCGGATTTCCAGCCTATAAGCCATGTCCTCTGCTTCCAAGATAATTTTGCACCTGCCCCCCACACGTTGTTTTCAATTTTTTTTCTTTTCTCTGTGACATGGTTTTCCCAGTAGGACACTAAGTACCATGCCAGATAATTATCAGAGTGTCAAACATTCGTTGTGTATGGAAGTGGGGCAGGACTTAACTTTTGACATGAGCCAGCCTGAGTGAATTTGTTAAAAGGTTTTATTAATTTAAACGGGTGAAATGTAGTTTGACATAAATGGAACTTAAATGTGCTAGAATTTTTGCCCACCTATCCCTAATTTTTTCTGAAGGTAAATACATAATTCTAAGCACTTTAGAATCTCAGAAAAGTAACACTTGTAAAAAGTGCAGCTTTGGATTCTCACTTTATCACTTAGATGTTACAAATAATGTGATATTATTGAAATGGAAACAGGTTTTATTGAACAAACAGAACCTACTGCACTCCTTATGGGTTCTACTTCAGCTCTTTTAGTTCCAAGGTTTTAATTTGAAAGCTTACACAAGAGTGCAACAGAAAGAGAAGGTAGTTTTAAGCAATTTATAAAAATAGTCACCAACGTTTATATTAATATACCTTGTGGATGCTCTTTTAAGCATAAGTTGCCAAACTTTGCTTGTCTCCTTTAGACTGGCAACTCTAAATGCAAAAAAAGATGCTATACATTGTGTTCTGCTGCATTCAGCTTCTAGTCCTGTACTTCTGATTCCTATCAATGGACTGGAAACCTTGAACATAGCCTCCAAGAAGATTGATACTGTCCATTTTGAAGATAGATGCTGTCCACTCTGACCATTTTATTCAGGGCGCAGTGGACCAAATCTAAACCATACCCTGTAGCTGATTTAGTAAGTTCCACATTTTGTGACTTTCCACATCCAGAGTGGTGTGGACCAGCCAAATGCACTGTACTTTACCTAACCATGGCTATCCTAGTAAACATGTGCTTTATTATTTGGTTGGGGAAGAGGCACAAACATGCACATGCACATGCACGCACGTACACACATCAAACCTGACTGGTGATATACAGCAGAGTGAAACTGGAATGAGGAAAGTAAATGGATTTGCCAGAAGGCAAGGAGACAGAAAGAGAGAAAATAAAGGGGGCTATGCAGGAAGGAAATTGACCAGCATGGTGCTTGAATGACCAGAAATGGCTGCAGCCAGTCCAACAGTTACAACATAGAGAGTGATGAAGAATACTCACTACATACGCCTTGGGGAAGAATGCACACCAAGAGTAACAACAACTCCACAAATACCTGCCATGTCTTGCCTAACTGAACATTATGGGTCCCTTTCCCCAGGCCACTTCTTACAAAACTTTAATACATGTGCCAAGTGCCTGTTATGACAGTGTGGCACACGCATGTTTAAACTGCTGCATTTCTAAAAGAAAAAGAAATGCATAAAAAGAAGGAAACAAATTCTTTCCCAGCTGCTGCCTTCCTGTACTTTGTTGGGAAGAATGGAGATTTAAACATGCCATTCATACCTGCGTGCCTGGATTTTATCTCAAGTGGTATGACCCTGAGATTGGTCACAGTCTCTGTTGCACTCTGGCAATGCCCAAACTCAATTCCCTTTCAACTTTAAAAATGCCTCAATTTTATTCTTCACTGTTCTCCCATGACAATTCCCTCCAGATCAGCTGAATTTATTTAAACATGCACACTCTGTTTTAAAACTAGGTTTTCCTACACATAGCGCTGGAGGCTATTGTGTAGGGGGAAATGGCAGTTCTGTTAATAAAAGCATTCTTTAGTGTTAGAAGCAAGCTTTATTTGCTGCTGCCTCTAACATATCAATAGGGATCTCAAAGACATTTTAAAAACACCATAGTATGTGTATGAATGAGCTAACCCTCAAAGCCAAAGAATGTTACTTTATCAAAAGGACAGGAGATTCGATAGTAGTGACAAGAAATCTTGGGTGGGGGGAGATCTTCTGAAAAAAATTGTAGGCAGTTGTATTTAGAAGATTTTTTTAAAAGAGAAATGCACTTATCCCTCTTCATGTGTCTAGCCAACTGATTGTTTAAATTTAATTTACTTCTTTAACATGTAAACTTCATCACAGAACTATCAGAATGTTTGCATTCAACAGGGACAAACAAACAAACAAACAAAAAAAGAAGCCACAAAATTATTATATAACATATGGTGTGTGCCGCGGCTGTGTTTATTTTATGACAGTTAACTTTATTTACAGTGTACTCTGGTAAGAATTAATTCTCAAAGGACTATACACAAAATATGGCCAGTTCCCTCCCCTCCCAACTCTCCAACCATACACACCAGAGTTATGTTGTTGACTCATGTAAATAAATTCTCCTAAGTGGAAATCTCTTGTTTTCTGCAAACAAAATGCAATGTTGGTGGAGGGGTTTTTTTTGGTAATAAATGTATTCATTAAGAATTCTTGAGTGACAAACCCTATACATTTCCAAGAGCAATAAAAGCCATGTTGCTAGGCGGAAGGCTATTTTTTAAAAAAACCCAAGCTGAGCTTTGATGTGATTCTTACACTGTCTTGTGCTATTCAAATTATGGGGCTGTACCTCAGGGAGTTGGGGACAGGGGACAAGCAGTTATTGATTTCCTCTAGGGCCCTCTTTCCCTTCCTCTACTCTACATGTGAGATGCAAATGCAAGCCTAGAGACTAACCTGGGAGGAAATTTAAGCTGGATTTTCTAATAGGGACTTAATTGCTTTTGATACAATGCTAAAGTCCAAGTCACCTTTACAAAAATGGGTGGTATCTCCCTATTATCCTTGACATGTGTGAGGAGGCTCATGGAGGTTTCAGTACTGAAAACATAGTTTATATTAATAGGATTTCAGTTTTCCAAGGGGGTCTAAATGTGTCTTCTCTGAAAAAAAATGCCCCAAGTCCTGCTAATGTTTCTGGTCTTGTGCTATGGAGCTGCTGGGAAGAATGGTACTGGTGTCTCTCCTGGTATTGTCACGAGGGGCACACTCTTCAGAAGCTGCTGTGGTATGTACCACAAATTTGCAAGCACTGCATTGAACCTGTTTTGCTTGCATTCTCTCCGATCACCCTAAGTGACTAGTTCAACACATATTGCCCTCACTCTAAACTGGCTTCCTTTGTTTCAGTGTCAGCAGGGTATAGCCAGATCTGAAAAGATTTATGGCACCTTAATGTAAACATATTCACAATTTGATCCCTAATTGTCATTGTTGTTTCACTTTCTTTGAAAGCAATTGAGACTAGATTTGCAACAAAAATATAACACCTACTATTCAATATGTTCAGATTACCAAAAAAAAAAAAAAAAAGTTGCCTCCAGACAAGCCCAAACTGGTGCTCATGGAGGGTTCACCTGACTTGATTGGTGGTGTTCAATAAGATCTTTGGTTTCCCAAGTGGTCCTATGGTATGGTACACCTTCTGCTAGTGATGGCAGTACACAGCTGCATCCTTTCTAGAGCAGAGACCGCTGGCCAGTTATTTATAATCTGGTTATAGATTACTGCAATATTTATCCCACAAGTTTCAGCTTGTGCAAAATTCAGTGGCCAGATTGCTAGTTAGAATCAGGAAAACGGAACATTTGTGTCCGTGTGCTTCCAAGTCACCTGTCGACATATGGCAACCCCATGAATTTCATAGCGTTTTCTTGGGCAACGAATACTCAGAGGTGGTTTTGCCAGTTGCTTTCTTTGAAATGTCACCTACATCACCTAGTATTTTTTGGAAGTCTCCCACTCAAATATTAACCAAAGCTGACCCAGCTTAGCTTCCAAGATCAGACAGGATGTGTATGTGAGATTAAAATGAGCAAATAACCTCAGTTTTACAAGGATAGATATGAAAATTCAAATCATCTGCTTGTTAACTAACTACAATTTTCCTTTCTGTTTAAGCCTTCAGCATGGACTTTCTGGGCACATTACATTTGCTTGTGACTAATAGCCCAGTTCCTTTATAGCCCTCTCATTAAAGGACCAAGGAGTGTCCACCCTGGCAACAGAGACATACCAGGTAGAGTTCCTGACCCTCCTTGAAGAGAAACAACATCTCTCCCCCTGGGAATACCCTAAAAGCACCAAACCCATCTGATCTTGGAAGCTAAGCAGGGTCAGCTCTAGTTAGTACTTGGATGGGAGATCACCAATGAATACCAGGTGCTGGAGGAAGGAACTGGCAAAACCACCTCTGAATATTCCTTGCCTAGGAAAATTTTACACAGTTCATGAGGTTGCCATAAGTTGACAGGTGACTGGAAGGCACAAACACACATCACCCAAGCTAAAACACTGCATTCATCAAGACAATAAAAACTTTTAATACAAAAAGCATGACCACCCTTCTGGCCTTTTGCAAATGAACTTTTTTCCCCCTCTTACCCAGAACCTGGAAATATTTTTCATTCAGCTGCAGCAGATTATTTTCAATATGTATGTATTTAAATAAATGAACGCATGCTACAAAAAATGGCTTTTTGCCCTTGATTGACAATGTGGGAATCTTAGGCAGCAGTAATAAAGTTTCATTAAGGCAGGAGTTGGTAAGTGAGCCCCTAGGATCACATGCAGTCCCTCAAAGGTGATTTTGCAGTCTACCCCCACCCCTGGACTACCTGTTTACCATAAAATATGCCTCCCCAAACTCCATAAATGGAGTTCATGCTATTTGTAGTTTTGCTTTGTTTCCTCCACCTCCCTTTATTTTTTGGCAATCCTTGTGACCATAGCAGTGTCCAACAGACCTAGTAAAGTTGCAGAATCCTGTTGCAGTAAGAACTGAAAGCCTATATAATTTTTGAGTAGATACACAATATGCCCATGTGTGCATAACAATTATAGCAACTCTAGCCTGAGCTTGTGGTGCCTTAATGTTATGCTTGTAAAATAGAGACTCCCTGGTGGGAAAATTTTGCTTCGCTACTACTACTACTGCTGTTGCTACTACTACTACTACTACTAAACCTTTCCCCCCTGATGTTACTCTAGGCAGATTACAATACAGTCGTCCCTCCACATTCGCGGGGGTTATGTTCTTGAGACCCCCGCGAATGTGGAAAAACCGCGAATAACAACTGCTCCCGCAGCCCCCCCCAGAGGGAGGGAGGCGGCGGGAGGGTGTCTGGCCAGCCTGGCTGGCCTCTCCACAAGCCTTTCTGAGGGGACTCCGAGCCTTAGAATACCCGGAGCCCGCTTAGGAAGGCCGGGGACAGCAGCAGGCGGGTGAGCGGGTGGGGAGGAGGCTGCACTGCCTATCCCCAGCCTTCCAAAGCGGGCGCCGGGACTTTGGAGCCCCGGTGCCCACTTTGGAAGCCCGGGGATGGCAGCAGCCAGGTGGGTGAGCGGGCGGGCAGGTGGGGAGGAGGCTGCGCTGCCTCCCCCTGGCCTTCTGAAGTGGGTGCCGGGGCTTTGCAGCCCCGGCGCCCCTTCGGAAGGCTGGAGACAGCAGCAGCCGGGCAGGTCTGCGGGTGGGCGGGTGGGGAGGAGGCTGTGCTGCCTCTCTCCGGCCTTCTGAAGCGAGCGCCGGGGCTTTGGAGCCCTGGAGCCCACTTAAAAAGGCCAGGGAAGGCAGCGGGTGGGTGGCTGTCTTCCTCTCCCCAGCCTTCCTGAATGGACTCCGGGGCTTAGAAACCTTGGAGTCCCCTCAGGAAGGCCGGGGAAGGCAGCGGGCAGGCGGGGAGGAGACTTTCTGAGTGGACTCCGGGGCTTTGGAGTCCCGGAGCCCGCTTAGGAAGGCCGGGGAAGGCAGCAAGTGGGTGGGAGGGAAGCTGCCTGGCCTCTCCCCGGCCTTCCTGAGGGGACTCTGGATCTTAGAAGCCCCGGAGTCCCTTTAGGAAGGCCGGGAAAGGTGGAGGGAGGAAGGCTTCCTGCCTCACCCCCACGGCGTTCCTGAGCAGCCCCAGAGCTGCCTCTGGAAGGCCAGAGAAGGTGCAGGCAGGAGGTTGCCCCACCTCTCGGCAGCCTTCCCTAAGGGGCTGGGGCTAAACCGCGAATAATCAAAACCACAAGTGTGAAAGCAGCGAATGTCGAGGGGCAACTGTATATTAAAACTAATACAGATTAAAACATGCAGAAACATCAAGTTAAAATGTATAAAAGTTATTTTAAAATGCAAGTAAACAATCAATACAATCAATATAATTCAAGAATGGTTAAAACAAAGACTATAAAAACAAAGAAAACATCACACCATTAAAAGCTACTTGTAGTCAATTCCTAAAAATCCTGTCCCACATACCCACTTCCTGCAGAAACAATATTATGATCATATGAAACATATATTTTCTTCCTCTTATATAATTTTATTATTTATTATTTTATTATTTTATTTTTAATTAATATAATAAAAATATAAAAAAATATAAAAAAATATTATTTATTATTTAATATTAGGTAGAACACCCCACCCAATGATTTTGGAATAATACTGTACACTTTAAAATATGATCCTACATAGCACTGATCATCCAGAATTTTTCAATTTAAAAAAAATCCACACTTAAAAAACCCCTATCATTGCAAATGTTTGGTGACTGGAGCTTTATAATGTCAAGTTATTAATTACTGGGAATAATTATATAGCTGTTGGGAGTCATATCTCTCTCCACCTATGCATTTTAATATTTTTTACATATAGCCTTAGCAGTTTTAAACGTATTCAACATAAAATGCCAGAGTTCCATTTCTTGCTGCCCTCAGCACTGTACTTCTGACTGCCTTCAAGGCAACAATAAGTGTTAATGACATTTACCCCTTCGAATAAGAGTCATTCATACTTCACTGTTATTCTTTTTTATTGCATAAGACAGGCACTAGAATCTCGGTGCTGCAAGGATCCCCCTCCTACCCGTTAAATTTTTTTAAAAGCACTAAATCAATGGGTGCTTGACAGATGACAAGTTTGATTTTCTAGGGCCCTCCAGCCCCTATCATCTCTGTGGTCTAGGTTTCATGACCACTGAAAGCCAGTCTCACTGAGATGAAAAACAAAACAAAACAAAACATAAAAACTAGTTGTTATTTTTCCAAATTGGTACATAGCCCAAGTCTGTCTGCTCAAGTAGCCTGAAAAAGTCATAATCCCATATCACATAAGATCCAACATTCAGGAAAGAAATAACATATAGTTTTAACTGCGGTGGACAAATCTGTCCATTTCTGGTCCATCTCCATTTTGTACAGTACTAAGTCCTTTCTAATTTCCACATCTGTCTATATTGTAAAAAAAAAATGCTGTGCAAAAATGAAGACCTATTCTTACATAAAATTTCCACTAATATACCCAATTGGTAGGTAGCTTTCACTAATAATCTCTTTTTAAAGTTGATAACTGTATTGCAAACTGCAGGAGACATGTACAATCCAAAGGATGACTGTGCTCTGATCTGTACATTTGTTTGAGAAGGCAAACTAGGTTGGTTCATTTAAAAATGAAGACCAAATGAAATTCGCTCTGAGCCCTAAATTGAACGGGTTATGAAATTTAGTTGAAGTGTCAAAGCTTTAATGGACGAGCTCTTCATATTGTCTTTAAGTTCTACCTTCCACCTATCCAATAAATGATAGAGTCAGGTTTCCTTAGAGCATGTCCAGATGGTTGTTTTTCATAATGTACCAAGTGGATGAGAAAGAATGGTAATCCATGGATCAGTGCCTGTCCATTTGCTACTGGCTGTCAATCTATTAAAGGTTACTAGGAAAGAAAGAACTAGCTGGGAGTCAATGGGCAGAAATATGGTGCCATTCCCTGGCATATTGGGAAAAAAAGTGTACCAGTCCAGCCCATCAGATAGCTTAAGTAGCAATGGTGTAGAACACACAGGAAGTCTACAATACAGAGATCATAGTCTGTAGCTTTACCATGAAAGTCTCTCAGCCAGCAGACAACCACTATGCAAATAAAGTCCCCTTTACTGCTGGATTTTAAAGATAAGCAGCAATGATAGAGTGGATTGAGTCCTCAAATCGCAGTCTATTGTATATGTTCTTTTACACTGAAGTGGCTCGCACTACATAAGTGTTATTTCATATGTCCAGGAGAACTGCTTATTCTCCTATGACTAACAGACAAGGACAGAACTGGATTCTCTTCCAATGGAATACTTATTTGTTAAAATAACAAACCACTTTTACATGAGCTTATTATGATGAAACATCATAACTCTCCTCTGCCTTGCAGCTTTTGGAGCTGCCCAAAAATCAGCTCCAGAGGATCTCCCAATCTGTCAGATCAGTTTTAGGGGTGCATGGGGGGCAGTGAGAGCCCCCCCTTCTGTTGGCTTGTACTGTTCTGTCTGTTCTGTCAGCAGAAGTCTAGTGGTAAATCCTTCCTTTAGACATGAACATTTAAGCAAAATTCTTAAGCTTAAAATTATTAATGTTTAAGATATTAAAAGGTTTGAACCCAACTCTACCCTTGCTTACACAGGTTTATGATTCTGGTTCTCTTGGAGCTCTTTATGTCTCAGTCACACCTATGATCTCAATCAAACCTAGAGTAGCAAAAGGGAGGAAAGTAAAACACTCCTTTGTTTTATTCTGTGGGTTTGTGATTTTTTTTTTCCACCCAGGACTGTAAAACAAGCACAAATACATGAACTCAAATCTTGGCATGGAAATACCTTTAGTTTGGTTTTTTTTTAACTCTCCCACACTAGTGAAGTTACTGTGAACCCCATCAGCTAGCTGCTTGAAATACATGTGAAACTTTTTCAGCACTCCTGAGCCATTTCATATTTCGTTTTTTCTTCAACTATTATAAATGCAGTTCTCCTTTGGTGCTTCTTTTCAACTTCTGTTTAAGCTACCAAGCTATCAGGGGTCCAAATTATCTTCCCTTTTCATTGGTATCTAGAGCCTGAGTTAGCCATATGGAAAGTGAAACTGTTAAAGACCTAAGCCTAGTGAGGTCCATTCTGCCCCCAGCTTCTTCTCCAGCACTTTCTCAGACTTTAATAGGGAAAATAACTTAGCACTTAGCTTGTATCACAAATTCCAGCACAGCTCCACTTTCAGAATATTAGAACACAGTCACCCAATGAAAGTGACTCACTGTAATAAATTCAGGACAGGAAAGTACTTTGTTACAAAATACACAATTATTTTGATGCAATCCTTTGCACAAAAAGTGGTGATGTCTTCATTGGCTTTCAAAAACAAACAAATTCAAGGATCAACAGGGCACTTCTACAGCTATCCACCATGGTAGCAAAAAAGAGGAACTTGGGAGTTATATTTTGGACATTTTGACATGGTTTGTGCTGGCCAGAATTGTCAGTGGTCATATTGACTGGGAGAATCTAGGAGATGTAGTCCAAAAAAGTAATGTTTCCACACTCGGCAAATCTCTATATGCACAATAACATGTACAAAGCTACAAACAACAGAGAAAGAATAATGTCTTCAGGTCTCACAGGTCTCAGGTCTCCTAGGAACATCTGGCTAGTATGTTACTGGATTAGATGAACACTTGTGGATCCATGTTCTTGTGAAAAGCGGTTTCTTTTCCCCACAGCATGCTTATCTTTTACAAAAAATGGGAGGTGGTGGAAATTGAAATGTACAATTAAAAGCAGTAATCAGCCTTCATTATAAATACAGATTTCTATTGCTCTAAATATTGGGTGAGGATGCAATTTGTTCATTAGCATCCCCTTCCTCTGCAACACACACTGTATTTATTAAGAAACCAAACAAACTGAAAATTTAGCTAGTAACAGCTTTGCTTTATTTGTTTTACTGTTAGTATTCCCTGCACACCTTGACCAGTAATAGTCAGCTTCTCAAATTACATATGCATAGAATTAGGGAACTCAAGTAATAAGCATGCTTGCCTAGGTCACTTACCATATCCCCTCATTTGCCCAGCAACACAATTTACAGCCAACTGCTAACCAGGTCAATATGTGGTAAAGACTTCCAACAGCTGTTCTAACTTGCCTTGAATAATTATTCTTCTTTGAGTGAGCAAATAGTCGGTACACTGTGGGCTTTTTTTAAAAAAGCATAATAATCATATTGAAGCCTTGAAGGTTAGAGTATTATTGAATTTAGCCAAATAAATTGACCTCCAACCTAGTGGTGTATTATGGGCTTTACACCATTCAACTATGTAGCTCTTGTGGTGTAATTGCTTACAATCCTGTTTATATAAGCTGTGTTTGGACCTTACAGCAGTGTTGACGGCTTAGCTTTGCATTCATTCTGTGATGTAGCTGTTAACATTTAAAGGACTGCCAATACATGTGCAAGGCAAATAATCTGGATCCTTACCGTCTCTTTGACTGTCAGTCCTGATGTTGGCTAGTGGAAAGAGCCTACATGATCAAATCCCATGCGATTTGGGGGGTAAAAGTGATGCTGTTGCTGATGGATGAATCAAAGGAGAAGTGGCTCTCAAAGTGCTGTTGAAAACAACAACTAGAGAGTCTTGTATCACCTAAAAGTCTATGAAATCTGTGAACTGCCACCCATAGGATACAGCCTATCTCACAGAGTGAGAGCTTATGCCTCAATAGCTTTGCTAGTCCTTAAGGTGCCACAAGGCTCCTGGTTGATTCTGATGCAACAGACTAGCACAGTTATCCATCTGGAGCAGTTTCTGTTGCAAATCACTCCTGCTAGTATACAATCATCCCAACAGATAATTTAAAAAGCAGACACTGGCCTATTTCTGTGACACTTACTCACTACAATAAGCTTCCTGTACCACAAGAGTGTTACAGAATCTAGTCTTAGATTGTGAATTCCTTTTTCCTCCTGGTTTTCACTGTACACTTCAAAACAAATGCATTTTTAAGCTCTGTGTAGAAACCCAGTCTACTTAACAGGATACTAGCCTTTTTACTCACCTTTTAAACAACATTATTCAGACCCCAGGAATTTACACTTTAATGCATAAGCACACATGGCATTGTTTAAGAAAGAAATGTACATCTGTGAGCACAAGGCATATGTCTGAATCTAAAGCATATGTGAAGGCACATATCCATGTTTTCAGAGAGGAGGGGAAAAATCAGTGACAATCTTTACACTGGATTAAAACTTAACAGTTACCGGTAAGCACCTGCAACTCTTTAACTTTCTAAAAGCTAATTAAAGTTTTAGCAAACATCTCCCTCCACCCCCACCCAAATATGCTTATAAGGTTGTATGTAATTGTCACAACTTCTCCAAAGTTAAGAGATGGGGTTTGAAAAATAGGGAGAGAAAGGAAAAGCAAGAGATTATTAGAACAATTCTAACATTTGGTCTTTGTTGTGAAACTAGCACTCTGATCCTTAATCTTACATTCCACTGCTTTCGGTGGAACTTGTACTGAGGTTTGTACATGGAGTTCCAGAGTTCATATGAGTCACAACAGCCATGGCATAAATCTGAAATGAAAAGGCTGAAAATTTTGTGCAGCATAATGTCCTTGTTCTACAGATCAAAAAGGATATAGTATGGAAAAGTTATCCTTATCTTCTCAAACTTGTTCCTACTGTCTGCATTTTGGATTTTGGGAAATACAGTGGGTCTCCCATATCCTCACGGGTTTGGTTCCTAGACCCGTGTGAATATGAAAAAAAAATGTGAATGATCAAGTCCCATATTAATAAATGGCAGCAATGTGAATGCGGACACCTCTAATTGCCTATCTGAATAAAAACTGTCTATAAAAGCTTACTTTACTGTAGAAGAAGAAGAAGAAGAAGAAGAAAAAGAAGTTGTTTAGCAATATGTTGAAACAAACAATAGATTTTGCAGTGTTTTTGTACTTATTGTAACAGAGCTACAGTTCAAAGGCATTTAGCAACATTTACTAACACATTGTGTTATAGGAGCCAACACACTACAAAGAGAAGTGTCCCCAGAAAAGTATAATGTGGAGGAAGATATGAGTTTGGGTAGTGATATTTCATGATGAAAAAGTGTCCCAGTTTCCATCTGTGAAATATATAGAGTATACATTTATTTCAAAAATGTCTACAATCCCACCCACTAGACAGCTTACATTAACGTTTCTAAGGCTATGATTCTGAACACCTTTACTTGTGAGTAAGCACCAATGCACACTCTCTCAAACAGCAAATCCTCTAAATGGTAACTTAACACTTTTATTTGTCCCAATGATTCAGCAGGTCCAATCTAACTGAAACAACTGGATTTAGGTTCTGGCTGCTTGGGCTGGTTTACATGTAATGCTAAATCATGGCATATGAAACAGATTAGTTCTCATTAAATTTGGGCTTAACAATTTGGGAAAAGTGGGGCCTTTGCAATTTAGGCCACGAAATGTAGGAACAGTGAGAGATGGAAAGAATACAGTCGTCCCTTCACATTCGCGGGGGTTAGGTTCCAGGGACCCCCGCGAATGTGAAAAATCTGCGAATATTGATTGCCCCCCCTCCCCCGCAAAAGCGAACACGGGGCCTCCGGAGGCCCCATGGTCGCTTTTCCCCGCCTCCCCCCTCCCTCCCCAGGCCTTCATGGGGCCTCCGGAGCGTCTCCGGGGGCTCCGTGGAGGCCTCCGCGGGCCTCCCCCTCCTTCCCAAGGCCTTCGTGAATGTCAAGTTCAATCAAAATAATCAAAACCACGAATGTCAAGTTCGCGAATGTGGAGAGACAACTGTATTTGCAAATATTTGAAAAATGGTCAAAAAAGTCTTTCTCAAGTGTTGGGAAACTTGGAGGAAGAGAAATCTGGACTGATTAGACTTCACAGAGCAAGACTTATTCTGCACAAAATTTGCACAAGGTTTCTTGCACAGAAAGCAGAATTTTCTATGCAGAAAATAATATTTCTGTGCAGAACTCTTTTTTGTGTGCAAAAATGCTATGTTCTAACATTTATGAATGTTGTGCAAAATAAGTTTCTAAATGCAGCATTTTCTGCACAGATAAAATTTTTGCACAGTTTTCAAACACTTTCATTCAGCAGGAAGAAAATTGCTAAAATTTCTCATTGCTTCCCTTGAGAACAAAATTAGCAAAGAATTACATCCCTAGATAGAACTAATAATTCAGAACAATGCAACTCAGGGCTGAGGCAGAATGACATATTCTCCCATCTACTATATCAAGGCTCATACTATAGCAGCTAAAATCAGCCAAATTATTTTTATATACAGTATGATCCCCCTATCTGCGGAATCCATATCCATGGTTTCCTTTACCTGTGTTCGAAAAAGTATGTCCTCTCTAGGCATCTCCAGAGCAATTCTACGGTATGCTGGAAGCTGACCATAGAGTTGTGCTGGAGTACTTAGAAGATGCCTACAGAGGTGTTCTCTTTAGGAATCGCTAGATTCCCCAGAGCAACTCTATGGTATGTTTGGGCGGAAGTCATTCGTTTTAATAGGGTTCACTATTATCCATGGTTTCCAGTATCCATGGTAAGTCTGGGAACATACCCCCCCCATCCCGAATACTTGGGTCTTACTGTACAAGACAGTGAAAATAAGAAGCTAAATAACTAATAAGTTGTGCCATTTCATGAGACCAAAAATCTACTGTTTGAAGCTGCCATCTCATTCTCCACAATAGTAGGGCTCAGTTCTCATACAATCTTAGATGTTCAACAGGCTTTCTTTCAAGTAGGCACATACAGAATTGCAGCCTAAATCTTATCTATACACCTATTTAAGGACTTCTGCAATTTCACCTCACTGCAACTTCATGCAATTATTCTAATAGATTATAATGTAATCTAAAGGGGTGGGCTATGATAGGGGCCAAATTTCACCCTGTGTTCACCCCTTGCAGGTCACAGCTACACAACAGTCAATTTCCTCATCCAGAAGTGACCAGAAATCATTATAGGTTTCAATTTCTAGGAGTCTGAGGAAGGTGATACTTGGGGTATTTGGGAGAGGTTAAATGAAGTGGCTACTTCTGAAGGTTGCCAAGAGGGGAAATTAATCATCCCACATTTTTATGAATTTGTGGGGGAAGGGACTCGGGAAATCAGCGGGTCCTTATTGGCAGAAAAATGGGATGATTCTTAATTTTCTAAGAAGGATTGCCAACTTTATAAAGAATACCATTTACCCATTACTGCAAAAGTATTAGCGGGGAGACTTGAAGGTTTAGTGACTTGTTTTGGACATTAAAAATATCTACAGCAATGTGCCAACAAAATCCTGTATTATTCATTACTTATGAATAATGAGTAATGCATTAATTGTAAAATTTAACAGCAAACAAAATAAAATGCTACTTTTTTGTGTAGCATTTCCATGCTCTGAGCATCAATGACCACACTAAAATTACATCATTAGCCATATGGCTGCAAGCAACCTGCACAGCTTATTGGAATGCAATTAATAAAATTTAGGTATTATTTGCATTAAGGTAGCAGATTCCATACCATAGCTGATGAACATGGTGTGTGTGTTTTACAAAAATCTATATACTTACTTTTTTTCAGGAGGTCCAATACTCCCGGAATAGACTTATACACCATGTGAAAATTAATTTGTGTTCGTTCACGTTTCTGATTTTTTATTAATATCTTTTTCAAACTCAGGACTTTTAATTTGGCCTTCAATGGTCTAGAAAAAATAATTGATTAATATATGAGCACTGTAACTCCTCAAAGTCTATCTAGGGTTTGCAAGCCACATGTAATCCATCATATGCCTGGCATGCTATAGACTATTCAGTGTAGAGGTATGCACAAGGAATTTTCTGGTGTGCTTTTCCATAGCACTTAGGATGGTTCTGCATTCAATATCATCACTTTCCCTTTCCTTCAACTCCCAATTACAGATATGGAATCCATCCTACTGTATAAGAAAGAGACAATATGAAGGAGTCATGCTTTTTAAAACTTAGAAACCAGTTTAATCATGCACTAGGCTGGTTCCTACCTGAAGGATGTAGCCCCGCACATAGTCCCGAAGTGTCCAGCCCAAACCATGCAGGATGTGCAGTACTTCTTCCTGTTTCAACACACTGAAGAGACGGTCCAGCAATATCTTCAGTCTTACTGGTACAGCCTGGGTACCATAGAGCATCAGGCTGCTGATATCAAACACAACATTGGATTGTACAATCTCCACTTGTGTTGGATGGTAGAGGTGCTGAGTGCTAAGCTTGTCCAAAGCTAAGAGGGAGGGGAAAGAAAGAGAAATGAATGGTGAGAAGAGGCAATTTAAAGTTAGTCCAACATTAAATTGTATAATGTAGATTTCTGAGCATAGGGTTTCATGTGACTTACCGTATATTCCGGTGTATAAGACGACTGGGCGTATAAGACCACCCCCCCAATGTCCAGCCAAAAATCTAGGCCTAGGCATATATTCGCCAAATAAGACCACCCCCCCAATTTGGCTGGCTGGGGGAGCCTTGCCAGCTGATCCTCTTTGTTTCCCAACTCATGAGGATCTCCTCATGAGTTGGGAAAGTGAACAGGATCAGAAGGCAGGGCAACATTCGCCCCTCTCTTCAACCTTCCAGTCAAACTGGACTCGAAGGTGGAGGAAAGGGGTGAACATGCCCCGTTTGACTCCATAGGGAGGATGCGGGGCCATGGAGCCAAACCCTGGGATTCGCCCCCTCTCCCGACCGTCAAGGGAGAGGGAGCGAATCTAGGGATTTAACTCCACAGCCCCATCCCTCCTTCTGGGCTCCCTCCACCCACAATTCCCCAACCCACAGGAGGCTGCCCAGTCTCCTGGTGGGTTGGGAAATGCGGGATGGCCAGCTGGCTGGGGGGGTGGAGGGAGGGGGCTTCGCAGCCACCCCCCTCTCCAAAGTGAGGCTTTGGGGAAGGGGGGTGGCTGGGCGGAGGGTGAGTGGGTGGCTGGGGGGAGGGGGCTTCGCAGCCACCCCCCCTCTCCAAAGCGAGGCTTTGGGGAAGGGGGGTGGCTGGGTGGAGGGTGGGTGGGTGACTGGGGGGAGGGGGCTTACCAGCCACCCCCCCTCTCCAAAGCGAGGCTTTGGGGAAGGGGGGAGGCTGGGCGGAGGGTGGGTGGGTGGCTGGGGGGAGGGGGCTTACCAGCCACCCCCCTCCCGAAAGTCATGGGTCCTTGGCTTTTGGGAAGGGGGTGGATGCGCGGGGGGTGCGTGGGGGGAAGGGAGGAGGGGTCTTCCCAGCCACCCCCCCTCCCAAAATTCACAGGTCCACGGCTTTTGGGAAGGGGGGATGCACGGGGGGTGGGCGGAGGTAAGGGAGGAGGGGTCTTCCCAGCCACCCCCCCTCCCAAAAGTCACGGGTCTGCGGCTTTTGGGAAGGGGGGTGGATGCGCGGGGGTGGGCGGGGGGAAGGGAGGAGGGGTCTTCCCAGCCACCCCCCCTCCTGAAAGTCACGGGTCCGCGGCTTTTGGGAAGGGGGGTGGATGCGCGGGGGGTGGGGGGGGAAGGGAGGAGGGGTCTTCCCAGCCACCCCCCCTCCCGAAAGTCACGGGTCCGTGGCTTTTGGGAAGGGGGGTGGATGCACGGGGGGTGGGCGGGGGGAAGGGAGGAGGGGTCTTCCCAGACACCCCCCCTCCCGAAAGTCACGGTTCCGCAGCTTTTGGGAAGGGGGGTGGATGCCCAGGGGGGTGGGCGGGGGGAAGGGAGGAGCACTTTGCTTCACCCCCTGCCCCGTCTCCTGCCTCTTCGCTCCATTTGCGAAGAGGCAGGAGATAGGCAGGCAGGTGAAACAAACTATATCCGGCGTATAAGACGTCTGTCGATTTTGGAGGGCACTTTTGAGTGCTCAAAAGTCGTCTTATACGCCGGAATATACGGTATACTTTAAAAACAAGACATATTGTAGGACCGCTGTATCCATGGGGGATTGGTTCTGTGGGGCACCATGGATACCAAAAGCTGCAGATAACAGTGAACGCCATTGAAAATAATGGGACTTCTCGTATAAAATACCATAGAGTTGCCTTGGAGGATGTAGACAATGACTAGAGAGGATGCCTCTCTAGGCATTTTCTAGGAAGACTCTATGGTAGGTGTGCTGTTTATGTCCCATGGATAACTAAATCAGTGGATAACGAATCAGCAGATACAGGGATCCTACTGTATCTCTGAAAACAAGTTGTTAAAAGACATGTGGGAGTGTTACATCTTGGGATGAAATAATGGCTAGATATTAACTGAGTTTTTAATTTTAATTGAGTTTAATGTTACCTCTTTTTAAAAGAAAACCAAATTCTCTAAAATTAAAAGGAACAGAGGAAATGTGCCTATAACGGTGACATTCATGGAGAAATTGCAAATTCAATAAAATGAATGTATTTTAGCCATTCAAAATGTTTTAACATTTGTCTTGAAAACCTTGAAGGTATTTGTCACCTGCAAATTCTGTACACAGCTTAATGGAAACCAGGAATCACATCTTCCTTCTGCCCTGTTCCCCCAACTCCAAAACAAGTTTGACTTCCCTTTACATTGATTTATTCATTTATTGTATTAAAATATTTATATCCACCCTATTGTATTAAAATATTTATATCCCACCCTATTATCCAAGAATCTCAAGGAGGGGTAGGATAAAAACAATTTAAACAGTTTAAAACAATTTAAAACAATTAGAAATAATTTAAACAGATAAAAGTATATTAAACCATTTAACAAGTTAAAACAAGACAGTTTAAAAACAATTAAAACAGTTTAAGACAATTTAAAACCATACATATATGTAAATTTATTATTAAGCTATTATACTTCAAAGGCTTTAGTGAAAAGCCATGTTTTTATTTGGCCCTGGACTGGTACCAGTGTTAGTGCCAACTGGCCCTCTGAGGGGAGTGTATGCCGTAAATGGCCTGACTCAACAATAGATGCCCTCTCTCATGTAATCCCAGTGAGACACAGAGGTGGGGCTCCTCTAGCAGATCTGAATCTGTGGGCACGTATACAGGGACTCATGCCCCTTCAAGTATTGACACTGCAAGCCATACAGGGTTTTAAAGTTTTACCACCAGCACCTTGAATTCCGACTGGAAGCACACTGGTAGGCAGTGCAAGTCCTTTGAAGCGGTGTTATACGACTGCCATAAGGTGTGCCAGTCAGAATTCTAGCTGCTATATTTCACATTAACTGCAGCTTCTGATCATCTTCAAGGGCAGTTTCACATAGGGTGCGTAGCCTAATTGGGAAGTAACCAGTGCATGGGCCACTGTGGTTAAGTTGTTCCTTTCCAGAAAAATCTGTACTTCGTAGACCAGTTGAAGCCGGCCCCAGGTTCTCTGAACTACAGAGGCAATTTGGGTCTCCAGTGAAAGAGGTGAATTTATCAAGCTACATAGGTGGGTTGCTTATGCAAATCCTGAACCTGTAACCAATCCAGCCACCACCACAGGATGAACACCACCATCCCCACATTGCCGTAGGCAAATCTGTGCTTAAGTCCATTCAGCAGTTCACCTACCTGGGAAGCATCATCTCCTCAGATGCCAAGATTGACAAAGAGATCGATCACAGATTAGCAAACGCACATAGCGTATTTGGAAGACTTTACAGAAGAGTCTGGAGTAATAAACACCTGAGGCGAAGCACAAAAATCAGTGTGTATAGAGCCATTGTACTGTCTATTCTCCTTTATGGATCTGAAACATGGGTCACCTATTGCCAACACTTACAACTCCTCGAACGCTTTCATTAGTGCTGTATATGCACAAACCTAAATATACATGTGATGAATGTTGCTGTCTTTGAGCAAGCAGGGATCACCAGCATTGAGGCCATGTTATTTAGAACACAACTGCACTGGGCAGGGCACATTTCTAGGATGGAGGACCATCACCTCCCAAAAACAGTACTCTACGGTGAACTCGCCATGGGTCACCGTAAGAGGGATGCTACAAAAAAGTGATACAAGGACTCCCTGAAACAATATCTCAGGCTTGGCCAAATTGATCACCAACAATGGTCCGCCATGGCCTCACATCGGGAGGCTTGGAGACGCACTATCCACAATGCTGCAGCCTTATTTGAGAGCTCAGCCGAACAAGTCACACCGACAACGCAGAAAGAATCACAATCCGGAATCATCACCCAAGGAGACCTTCTGCTGTGCTTTCTGCAACCAGACACGTTTATCTCAGATTGGCCTTTTCAGTCATCAGCGCACGTGCAGAAAGCATGGGATGAGTCCTTCCTGAATCTTCCTTTGTGAAGAAAAGCCAGAGAACCACCAATCCACAGAGTATCTGTCTTGTTGGGGTTCAGCTTCAGTCTATTGACTGTTACAACATCTAAGCACTGGTCCATCACCTGTACAGCCCCAACTGACCTCAACAACATGAAGAAGCAGAGATAAGTGTCAACATCAATGATCTCACTCTGGAGTTTCATGCATATATTTAACAGCATGGGAGAAAAGATAGAACCCCACAGCTTAATATGGCACCCCACAGCTTAATGACCAAGAAGCTGAACAGAACAGTGCTACTTTCTGGAACTGGCCATGCAGATGGGAGCAAACCACTGTAACTCAGTGATTTTCACTCCCAACCAACAGATCTGATCCACTAGGATAGAATGAGAAATGTACCAAAGGTCACTGAGAGGTCCAAGAAGGTCAAAAGGGGCACATCTCACTTGCTTTTCACCAGAGTAAGTTTCAGTACCCTACCCTGGCCTGAAACTAGACAGAAATGGGTGCATTCCTCCAAGAATGTCCAAAATTGACCAGCCCCTCCCCCCAAAGGGGACATTAGCAATAGGGCAGTAGTTCTCACATGCCTCTGTGTAGATGGAGGCCCTCTTGAGGAGAAGACACACCGCAGCTTTCTTCAAGATAGCAGGAACCTCTCACTGACCTAGTGAGCCATTAACCACACCCTGGATGCACCTAGCTAATACACCTGTGCAAAATCTTATCAGCCAGAAGAAAGGATCAATTGATTTGAGTGTGGTGAGATTAGGAATAGGAAGAATATGGAAAATTTGAACATGGTTGTTTCCATGCTGCACAAAGGGTGCTATAGTTGGGGACTTATTCTGCATACAATTCACATGGTTGTTTTGTGCAGAAAACAGCATTTCTCAATCAGAAAATAATATTTCTACACAGAAAGATTTTCTATGCTGAAAATAGTTTTCTTTGCAGAAAATGCAGTTTTCTGCACACACAAAAAACACATAGAAAATTTGCACAAAATAACTCCTCAACTGTGAATAGTCTTCAAACAGTTTTTGAACACTTTCTCACAGGAAGAAGAAAATTGCTAAAATTACTAATTGCCTTTTTCAAGAAGAAAATTGGTGAAAAAATGTATCCCTATGTGGGATGAAGTGATTCAGGCATACTATCCACATTATCAAGCTGCAGCAATTGAAAATGCTCCCAGATGGAACACTCCTTTAAGTTCCTTGCAAGTTTCTCCCAGCAAGCCACACAGAATAACTCTGCTGAGGCATGTTAAGATAATAGAGGGATAGTTTTTGCTAACCTCACTGCCACATAAAAGACACAACAAATAGTCCTCATTAATTTTCAGTCATACACACACTGTGATTCCCCTTTCGCTCTTTGTCATATGAACACAACCTTGAAATAGCTGTTAAAAAACAGAAGATGAAATTCTTAGCTGAATGCCAATTCTACATAGGCGTCTATGTAACTCTCTATTTTTCAAAAATGCATTCATGCCTAAGTCAGCACACACAGGCTTCCTACTATGTAATATATACAGCCTAACATAGTTGATATAGCTACAATCATCACACAAACTACCTGTGGTAGTTATGCAATTTTTTAGAGACCAGTGACTAACATCAGGGAACTTTCACATCATTGGAAGAGACTCTATGTCTATCCTCACTTGTCACAGTCAAGAGAGCAGTGACCAGGTAAAAATAGGGAAGGGAGACAGAGGAAAGGAAAAAACCACCAGTGCCAACTGATGCTGATCCAAGGACAACTGTGAACATCATTCCTACAGAACTTTAAACTTCATTTCATAAGAAACAAGAATCCCTAATGCTTTGTAATGTTTAAAGTAACAATCTTGCCCTATGGCACTTTAGATATTTTAATGGGTTTTTTTTTTGTCAGCCTGTAAAATAATGTTGTAGGGGGTCTTCTTCCTCCCCATGTACTTTGGTATCTTCTTTGCTTGTGGTCACAGGAGAGTTCATGTACTCTTGATAAATTGCTTTCTTATATCCACAGCGTAAATGCCCTTATCGTTTCCCTGCTGGCTTCATTCAGCACACTTGCCCCTCGGGATACTTTGTCAAAGAGTTCTGGTTTCCTCATACTTCATTTCTTGCTACTGATTTGTCTGATCTTTCCTATTCTAGCAGTTTAGTCAACCTTGAATAAATAGGTTTTTAAAAATTAATTTAAAGTTCACAAAAGATAAGGGATTGGCAAGCTTTGGGACTGAAGTCCTCTGTCTCTCTGCTGAACATTCACACTGCAGAAATATGAGGCAATATTATGCCAAATACACTCACAATTGTTTTATTTATTTAACTGAATAAGACAACCCCGTTGCTAAGGACCAAATTTTCAATGTAGGCAAAAACTGTAACATTGCAGCAATATATAGATATATCCATACGATTACTCCACATATTTGAAAACTTGATGACTACATGAAAAATCTTAGTTTTGGAAAAGACATAACATTTCCAGTCTTCTAACTACTGTTGTTGTTGTGCCCTTCAAGCTGTTTCTGACATATGGTAACCCTAAGGGGAACCTATCACAGGGTTTTCTTGGCAAGATTTGTTCCAAAGGGATTGCCTTTGCCTTTCTCTGAGGCTGAGAGTGTGTGACTTGCCCAAGGTCACCCAGTGGGTTTCCATGGATGGGCAGTGATTTGAATCATTGTCTCCAGAGTCATAGTTGAACACTCAAACCACTACATCATGCTGGTCTGCCTTCTAACGATATAGAGTTAGTATATTAATAATGTACTGTAGGCTCTTGGAATCTAGAATTTGTGAGGCCTAGTTACAAGGAAGTTGCACAAGCATGGACTGGGTGTAGATCATGGCCATCACACAATGTAGAGAGTAAGCCACATCACCACTTCAGAAAGCCTTAGAAATGTGAAGGGGAAAGTGTGGAGTGAGCCAGCAAGCATGCTATCAGGCTTTCCCCCAAGAACACTGTATCTGCAGCAGGATTTAATCATGGAAAATGTTTTGTGTCAGCAAATGGTAGATGCTGGAAAAACTCCTTGAGAACACATGTTTGTCTTCATTCTGCACTTGCTAGCCAGCACATATTTTTTAAAAAAATCAGGAGATGTTTTTGTGGAACCATAAGTTTGAGGTGTGAGTTAGGAAAGGTGAAGGGATTTGAGGTCTGGTTGTGAAAACACATTTTTAAAATTTTATGCTTTTGGATTATGCGGTATCTGTTGATGAGTATATAGTAAGAACCAAAAGGATATAAATCCTAAATAACGGCTACTCTCTCACCCATCTTGAAGTGGCATTTTCAAGACACACACCCACATTTTCAATCTAGTCCTGAAGTGTAAGTTAGAAGGATGTGAAGTTGACATGGGACTTCTAGATTCTCTTCCCTCCAATTTATTTAAAGATAGGGAAAAAATTAGAATTCACACGTGCTGCATTTACTTCTAAAGCAGCCATACAGTTTCTTCTGTATATGTGTTTTCATACATACACACCTTCACAGTTTTACTGTGAAGACAAATGATATATAGCCCTGCAAACCTCTGGTTAATGAATCATGCAAAGACTCTCTTACAAATTTGGGGACTGCTTTTTGGGAACAGGTGACAACAGAGGTCTTTCTTCCCCACTCTTCTGTGATGACATTTCTATTCTCTTCCTGACGTTCAGAATGCTACTCTAAAATCACTCCTGATGCTCTGCTAAATGTCATTTTCTCAAGACACATATCGGCAGTGCTGAGTTCCTTGTATTCTGTGGTGAAATGGCTCTCTCACTCACTCGCTCGCTCTCTTACACACACACACACAAACTACACACTTCTTTCTCCTAACAGCTTCCACCACAACAGCCACTAAAACAAATAGGTGAATAACTGGGGAATTTGACCGATGCTCTAATGTTCATCTCATATTGAAGACATGCTGTACAAGATGTCAAAATTAGTATTCTGGGTTAAAGAATTACAAATGTTAGCTACATCATCAATTTCACAAAAAGCAACAAACCAACAGCAGTACTGAAAATATAGAATGGTCTAAGTAGCAGATGGATATTTTGTAGATCGTTCATAAGTGGAATGAAGTGCTTAAAACTTCAAACACTTGGAAAATGGCATCAGGACTTGATACAGGTATCCATTATATTTTATTTCTCCAAAGCATTATTGATATATTAATATGAAGGTGTTTGGGATAAGAATGTACAAAGTATAGGAATATATGAAAACGTGGTACAATATTCTTAGTTTTTTCCATTTGGAAATTCCAGTTATGAGGCAGGCACATGCAATGCAGTTCATTTCAGACATTCTTCTGGGTAGATGCCAAAAGTGGCATCATATTTTCCTTCAGAAATGTTTCTGAACCTATTTAAATGCTTTGGGCTGGTACACCCAAGAGACCCTCTGTACATTTCAGACACAACGTGAAACCATTGTCTTGAGTGCACAAAGTCACTCTAAAGAGCATGATTTTAAAAGGTAAAGAGGTGTTCTTGTTTCATTCACTCCCTGCATTTTCCTGAATAGAACAGTGCATTCTGATAAGTACTCTGCTTCACAATAGTTTTATACTGAAAAAAGTCTTCCATTCTTTCTGATTGCTAATTATACACTTTCATATCATTGTCCATACTTTTCTGCATTCCTTGCAGAAAAATTATCAAATTTAGAATGATTTTAAATTTAAAATGTGACCCCCCCCATTTTAAAGAAAATTTCAGTGCCATTTACTTGATTGGTTAGGAGTGTAGAGCTATAATAAAACACCACCATAAATGCACTGGGATTAAATATACCACTTATCTCAGTAATAATTACTTTCATAGTTTTGAATGCAGAATTTTCAGACTTGTGTTTCTTAGTAAGGATATAAATTTTTGCCCACTTCATTTGCATATGGAAGAATGAAAGATTTCAAAACTTTTCTCAACTTTCAGGGAGATCATTTTTTTTTTTTTTGCAGACTTCTTGTACCCTTTTAAACATTTTGTGAACTCTTTATCATTTTTTCCACATAAAAGCACTGCATTTTGCATAAAATATATTTTTACACAAAATATTATGCTTTGCACAAAATATTGTGTTTTGTGCAAAGTAAAACTTTTAATGCAAAACACAATGTTTCTGTGCATTCTTTTCTTTCTCTCACAGGGTAAAAATACCCAGCAGAGGTTGACCATTCTTACGATGGGATGTCTTGACACATAAAGACACCCATTCTCAAATGCTTAAATATTCTTTACATCCTTGTTTCTTAGTATTTAATTTTTGGCCAGTATATTGGATATATCTGCATGCTTTAAAAATTAGGAGGCAGATGCTAGTAACTATCAACCCCTTCCCCCCCCCCGGTTTGCTTTTTTTAAAAAATAAATACTGTACTTGAGTCAGAACTGACCACAATATTCAGGGTAAGACTTAAGCACTGATTTTTCATTTTCTACAAAAGTGGGCTGATATATGGTCACAAAAGTGAGATACTAAAGAGGAGGTTTGGTGAGATTATGGACCAGATTAAACTGGATGATAGTAATAGAAAGAGAAAGCTTGTGTTTGAATTTAAGATTTCTCCCTGCTCTACCCTTCTGTAGGGCTGAGCTTTGTAAAACTTGTAATGGAAACCTGTAAAAAAGAGGAAATAGTTCTCACTACTTATTACTGCTACATTGAAAGCCTCTAAGCAGACACATGGCTTCTCTAATGGGTGTTTCTATGTGCATAGGACTCCATGAAGGCTAGGCCAAAAACCCTCAGGGCTGCTGATGGTACTAAAGTAGCGAAATAGTCTCAAAATTTCAGAAAAAGAACAACACCTGTTTCCATCTACCACACAATGGAAGATCGTAGGAGGTTGCTGCTAGAGATGGCTAACAAAATGAACGTTAAAGGTATAAATTCTAACTTTAATGATTAAAATATTAAATCAGAGTACAGGCAACAGACTATGGAACTTTTGTGTAAAGCATGACGACACAAATGGAAACAGGATTTTAATGACCATGTGAAAAAGTAAGCTGCTTGTGCTTCTGCCAAGTAATATTGATAAAGATAATGAACGACTCCTACAGATTGTAAAGAAACTATGCACAAGATGATTCATACCATAATGGAGACCTTTGGAGTCAAATTCAAACTAACAGATTATCCTACAACATACATTCAAGATGCAATGCCAAAGCTCACTTGGCTGCTTTGGCCTGCTAAGTCATAATATAGCACACCAAAGGTTAACATTATATTTCTTTTTTAACTGAAGGGGTGGGAAAAGAGTTTTCGATTTATATTTTATTGGGGGTTTGAGGCCCTGTACAATTCAAAGGAAATTAAATCCACACTGTGCATTAAAGTAATGGCAAGTGGCTTGTTCAATTTATCAAGTGCCAGAAAGTGCAAAGCTAGATTCTTCTGTTGCTTAGCCAGTTAAGGTTAGATGTAGCTATGCAAGACCCCTTGCTGACCCAGAACCCCTGCCATAGCTATGGGCACTGCAGGAGTTCAGGGTGCCACAAAAGCTGTAACTCAGCTGAACATGTATTTAATTATGGCACACACACACAATTCTAGCCTGTAATAGAGATGCAATTCTAGAGGTAAGTAGTATTTGATGATATTCTAGAAGAAAACTGGGCAATCAAGGTCCGCAGGCTAAATTCAAACTTGCACACAAGCTTCAACAGCCTTAAGAATGATAGATTACAACAGAATTTGGTGGCAATTCAGTATGGGCTGGCAACTGAATGCACATTGTATGTTGTGGCCCCAACACTTTCTCCATAAGAAACTAATACTTTGTTTGTTTTATATCCAACCTTTCTCCTTGCATAGGAGCCAAGGCTGAATAAATAATAAGGAATGAAGATTAGAATCTTCTGTCCCAAAAGAAAATCCTGGGTTTTGTTTTGATTTTTTGTTTATTTTCATTTTCATTACTGGATAAAGTTATTGGTAATGCCAGGGACTCTGTTTATGTAGGGCTGAGTTCTAAACCACTCCCAAGAAGCAACTATAGTGCTGCCCATCAAATTCATTTTACATATTGAGTGGCTTTTATTATATACAGTTCAATGACTCCAAAAGATACTAAGCATACTGGTTTGGAATAGCCAGAAAAGAGAAAGCCAGTCAGCTCCAGGTTCTCAAAGGCCCTTAAGCAAGATGACTCCACTAGGTCCTTAGTGCCAATGCCCTTCCACTGTTGCCTCTGCACATTTACTTGACATCTTCACCTGGCCAAATATGTACCACTGCAAAGAGGATGAGGACAAGAAAAGTGGAGGATTCCATTTCTCCTAATTCTTGAGACTGCTTTGTTTAACCATACTGAAGTCTTGGAAAGAGCAGCTTGGAGAGAGGCTTCAACATCTAGTAAGAAAACGGGGGCCAGAGGGGCCAATCTTGACAAGTGGCTAATGAAACCGACCCTAACGCCAACTCTTGGGAAACAGTTTGGTCTACGCTGGGAATGATACAGTATAAGAGTATACTCAGTGATGGTTGATGGCTTTCATGTTGAATGGGGGGCTGAACTGACTCTGCTTATAGTTCAAATTTTAAAGGAGCATTCCAAGCTGCTCAAATATGTTTAGGACCCTGGAATAAGTCCTTTAAAGTTCAAACTAAAACTCTCAGTGGAATCACTATCCCATCACCATGGAAGCCACTAGTTATCACTGCTTTAAAACAACAACATCCATCCATCCATCCATCCAATACATAGACATCCCCCTGTATCGATGGATTCTTTACTCACAGATTCAACCATCCATGGCTTGAAGTTATTCAACAAGAACAACAAAATTCCAAAAGACAAACTTTATAATGGGACTTGTGCACTCACGGATTTTGGTATCCATGGGGGGGGGGGTCCTGAAACCAAACCCTAGCAGATAACAAGATCCCGCTATAATTTAAACTTCCTGGTAATGCCACATCTCTCTTCTGTCTATCAGTGACATATGAAGTTATGTGTCTCAAAAATGCCTTTAGATTTCAGGAGACAATTCTGTATTTCTTTTTGTAACAAAAACTCTTCAGGTAGTATACATTATGTTTGAGTAGGAGCACTGTAACCCATTTTCACAAGGGCCCCATCTATATGAGGGGGAGAAACATAGTGCCCCACAGTAAGAGCTTGGTTGTTTTGTCTCAGCATCCCCCATAAGCTTCACATCCCAGATCCCAGTGGGGGCAGTGGGGGTGGAGAGGATTGATGGGAAACTGAGGAAGGGAGAAGAGGGCGAGAGAGCACTCTTGGTCCCTATGGGAGCAGCATTGGTGATTGGAATGGTGATGACAATGACATGGGTTGGAAAACGAGAAAGGGAGAAGAGGACAAGAGACCACTTCCCCCTCCCTCAGTCTCCATGGGGCCAGTGGTGGTGATGACAACAATATGGGTGGGAAACCAAGGAAGGGAGAAGATGGCAAGAGAGCCCTTCTTACTCTCTTGGTCCCCAAAGGGGCAGCAGTGGTGGCAGGGATGAGATGGGTGGGAAACTGAGGAAGGGAGAAGAGTGAGAGAGAGCCCTCCCCCCTCTCTCAGTCCCTGTGAGGCAGCAGTGGCAGCGGAGGCAGCTGGGGTGGGTGGGAATGACAGCCGCCCCCTCCCTTCCCCATTCCCGATCGCTTGGGGGGGGAATGGTAGCTGCAGAAGCTTGCCTTATCAGCAAGCCCCACCCCTGTGCTTGTCTGGCCAATCAGCTTTGTACTTCTTGTCGTATGGGCAAGTAAATCAAGGTGAATCACTTGTCCTAATAAGTAGGAATGTGCACCCCCTCGCAGTTTTTTAAAAACTTCGTAGAAAACCACAAAGTCTCCTAGCATGCAGTATATGGCCGTTCCCCCCCTCCTTCTGAATAAGGTGAATCACTGTGAGTTGCTATTAAGACAACACGTTTTCTCCTCAAATTCTATGAGGATTTTTTTTCACCGTTTAGACACACTAAAGTGTAGCACTCAGAAAATAAACTCCACTCTCTGTAATTCTATGTCTCCCCTGCAAAAAAATGTTTAAGCTAACTGCCATTGATGCTGTTTTGTGTTCTTCCAAATGGTGATTCTTTGTTTCTAACTGATATGAAATCACCCAGTGAGGGATTAATGTACAGTACTACTGTCTAGAGCAGGAGGTAAGTATTCTCAGGAGCAGGGAGAATTATCCCCATATGCTTTTAAGCTCAAACACTAAAGAACTAGTTTTAGATGAATATCTTAAAAGAGTCAGGGCAGTAGGTATGAACCTGCATCCCTATTATTTCAATTTATCTTTTTTATTTCTATTAATACAAAATGTGTGTTAAGTGAGAGAAAGTTACACTGTTTATTAAAAATAAAGGAAGCATTAACACAGAACATGAGGCAATGAACTACTTTTGTCTAGCCTCTCTAACATTCCAAAATGGGCCTAGTTTCCAGATTCCTTTGTGCTTTAAAAGCATCTATGTGATCTTTTAATCTGTACTTTCCACATCCAGATGCACACACTCCATAAGCACATAAATAGCTTTTCAAAATTAAAAGTACATTAACAATGTGTTTCGATTACAGCAAGACTGACAAACGGGACTCTGTCATGCTTCAGCCATTTCTTTTAACTGGGCTAAAAAGAGCCCAGCTCATAAATCCTTTGAATTTACATTGAATAAAAAGGTTATTTAAAAACAGTCAACAAAAATCTTCATTAATTTCTGTCTCTGTGATCTGATTCCAAGATGAAAAATTTAGATGGCTACTGGGTTTATGTAGCCGAAAGCAGAAGCACAGTTTGTTCACATGTGATGCTTGCTGTCTGCAATTTTTTTTCATCCCTCTGCAAAACTTTGAACCTCATCCAGCTTTGACACACTGCCTCTTCAGTTAATAACTATCAAGTTTCCCCTTGTCTCCTGTCTACTTTTCTTTGAGGCAATTGCGCACTCAGCACCCCGAGATAATAACACACATCTATAAGATAAAAGCAATGGCATTAATGTAATTGTCTGCCTCTTTCTCTTTAGCCTAATCTTTTTTTCTTTTCAGTTTTGACTGCCTGTGTGACACCTGTTTTTGTCTCCTCTGATCCTACGACAGGTTTTCCGCTGACAAGGTTTTTGCCTGACAGAGATTCTGCCAGACAAGAACATAATAAAATATGAAGAACTGCTTGTCAGAGTTTCTGCCAATTCTCGCATGAAATAACCAAAAAAACCCACAACACCCTATTTTTTTTTTTTAAGGGGCCCTGTGATGGTCGCTTTGGCCTGTTGGGGAAACAGACTTCTTCGCCAACTCCTCCAAGCTAAACAGGTGTTTTCTTTTATAGCCTCCCTCCTTTCCTTTCTTTTCAAAAATGACTGTGGAAAACATGAGAACTAAGGGGGAGGGGGGAAGGAAAGCTTTGTCTTAAAATTATGCTTGCAAAACAAGCAATCAAAACTACTTTGACTATTTGTACACCCAATAAAGGATATATTTTTAAAAAACAACAACACCAACATTTAATTTTAAAAAACGACTTTAACTGTTTGTATGCTCAATAAATGATATTATTTAAAAACAACTCTAAATTTTAGTCTAAAACAACTGAAGTGAGTCCTTGCCTTTAAAAAAATGTAGGTTAAGGTAGCATAAGTACTGGGAAGTACAAGAGCCTCTGTAATATTTTAGAGACTAAGGACATAATCATATTCACACTTGCTTACCCAGGAGTAATGTCAACTGAACAAAATGGGGCTTATTCTTGAGTAGACTGTGTGAGAATGCAGTGTTAGTTTCAAAAGCAACAGCTTATTTCATTGGATTCATTATACAGACTGAAGCCAGTAATGTATGCATATGTACAAGCATACTCAAAGTAAAGAATAAATCAAAGAAAGCCAACTATATTTGATGTGTTAATACTAAATATACCGTTCATTCTTTTTGATAGTGAAATACCATGTAAGACCATATTTGCCCCACTTTAAAAAAACCACTACAAAGCATATGTAATCTTTATGAAAGAATCATTCACAGACTATTATGATATACTGAGAAATGCAATCAACTTGATAGTTATGTCCTTACTATAAACATCAAAAAGTAGACAGGGAGAGCAACCGTCTTCATCTCAATATACTCTATTGCCCTAAATACTAAATACATTTATGCTGTATTTAGTTGCATACTTTGATGATAAACATTTTTTTATTTGATGGCATAAAGTACATGCAGCCTTTTTTAAAAAAAGAATTCTCAGTCATAAACTTTACAACAGCTTATTGCATGGTCATTTTTGCTACATTGTTAAATTCTTAAGGAGAAGACTGAACAGATATGTCTACTTGGACTAAATCTGTTGCTAAGGTTAGAGAACTGGAAGGGGAGATGGAAAGACTCCATTACTTATGACATCCCTAACCCACTTTACCAATGCATATTGGTTCTGTGCAGATTGTGGCCTGTGCACCATTTGAAGAGACTCTCCACATTATAACTGATAGGACTGGTGCTGTTACCAGTGAAAGCAATGGGAAAGACTTAAACCAACTCATTAAGATTCCAAACTCTTTGCTAGATGCTTATTATCTTGTGCCCCTTATCTCTGATATTATACACAGCTTTTTTTCAATACAATAGGCCCTAGGTATCCGCTTGGGTTTGGTTCCAGGACCACCAATGGATACCAAAATCTGTGGATGCTGAAGTCCCATTACAAACAATGGCATAATAAAATGGTGTCCGTTATATAAAATAGCAAAATCAAGGTTTGCTTTTTGGATTAAAAAAATATATATTTACAAGCCGTGGATGATTGAATCCATGGATGCAGAATCCATGGATACAGAGGGCTGACTGTACTCTTCAGCTGTTTGTTCATGGGAATGTAACCAAAGCAGAGCTATCCTTCCTAGGATGCACTGGTCCACCAAAAATCAATGGTTCTCTTTTTAAGCTAAACAGAGAGGAACTCTAGAACTTTCTCCAAAAACCTTATTGTTTGTTTGGGGGGATATTAATCTATAGAGAAAAGCATGAAAGAATAACACCAAAAATGAATCCACACACTCCTGAGTTCCTGCTATTCAAGTAACTAATGTTGATTGCCTTTGTTCATGCTGCCTGAGTATGCAGTACACTTGCAGACTGATATATTCAGTGTGCACTGCTGGATAAATCAATAGTGATTTCAAGCATTGTAATTAGATGAATATAAGTTAATTAAGGTAGTTTTACAAGCACCCCTTCATAACTGACACTAGCCATGCTGTTATAAGGTCCATAAGATATGACGATCCATGGGTCATGATTATCCTTTTTAATCACCCTTCCTTTGTGCCCTGCAACTAAACAGGACACTTGTGCGCGATTGTCATAAAGTTCATCTACTGTGACCATTTCACACTTCAGCTCCAGATTAAATATACTCCAGCAAATTTGACTGCCGTCAATTAGACTGTAATTAGAGAAACCTTTAGCATTGCTAAGGGTACAATCCAGAGTATGTTCCTTGTTTCTGAAATCTGAATGGGAATAGGATAATTAAGAAAGTTTAGGGGGGCTGATCAACTAATCTGAGGTACATTCCATACTAAAAATAATAGAGATGTAGTCAAATAAATTTCCTAGCATGAAGAGAGAGTGTTATTGTCTCCCATCCAGCTATTTTCTGACACAGAGTACTGCAATATAGAGGCAAAGTTACCCAGGCCAACGTTAACACATGAAGGGAATATGACATTTTTATTCTTGCCATCAAATAGTTCTCTTTTAATTTAATAGTGCTACATTTCAACATAGTGTTAGAGTTTGTTTCACTTGTAACCCTTTCAATTTGTATTCTGTTTAACCTGGTGAACTTTACTTAATTAAGATGCTACTATAAACAATTAAGCCTCCTGTAGGATCATTAGTGAGATATAAAACTTTATGATGTAATAAAGTGCAATAAAATGATAAAGTCACAGCACTTCATGTGAAGAAGCATAAGGTGTTCTTAAAGGCAAATAGATTGCTACCCTTTCTAAACTCCAGAGATTTTCAAAGCTCATGATCTGTTTGACACAACTTGTTTACATTCTCATAATCAAGATGCATGTCCTGAAATGCTGTATAACAGACTATTTGAATATTCTCAGCATGCTTCATTGTGTAGCTACTTTTCTCCTCTCCTTAACCCTCATCAAGGTAGACTGGACATTTGAGTACCTCAGAGTCACATTTTGTTGCAAAATTCACACAGAAGTAGACCTATAAGTGAAGGGTTTTAAGACACTGGGCTCATCTACACTGGGTGCTTAATCAGAGCCCAGGTTTCTTGCAGGGAGCTGCTTAGCTGGCAAAGCAGTGGTGGCAGCAGCTCCAATGGGGATCCATCCCCTTCCCTGAACTGCTCAGCACAGGGTAAGAGAGATGGCACCACATTTGTATGTGGACAACTGGATCAGCCCAAATCGAACTTGATCCAGCTGTCCAGATAGCAAAAGAAGCTGAGGTCCCTCCAGAGTTTCCAGAGTTTTGGCCGACTTGCTTAGTTTAGAGCAAATTAAGTTAAGGGGGATTTGGAGGGAGTCTGAATATTTTGCCAGTGTAGACAAGCCCATTGTCTTCTGAAGAGTTGTAAACAATGACTCCTGATTTTAACCACATGACACTTACAGCAGCTGTAGTTGTTTTTTTATGCACATAACAGTAACAGCATTTTAAAGACACAGGAATTCAGTTTACATTTTTCCCTTGGGGAAAAAAGAGAGCTGACCACTATTTATTTATTTATTTGTTCCTTTCTTCCCAGAATGGGACCCAAGGCAGCTCACAACCTATAAAATACAGTTAAAAATACAACAATTAAAAATTAAAAACAATTAAGATCATGATAATTTTAAAAAAATATAATATAAAACATATAAAAGTTAAAAGAATAACAATACAAAACATGAAAGAGAGGGACCACATTACTCCGGTTCTGAGGTCCCTCCACAGGCTGCCTATCAGCTTCCGGGCCCAGTACAAGGTGTTGGTTATCACCTTTAAAGCCCTAAATGGCTTGGGCCCAAGCTATCTCAGGGACCGCCTTCTCCCTTATAATCCTCCCCACGCTCTCCGGTCCTCTGGGAGGAATTTGTTGCAGCCACAAAGACCTAGACTGGTGACCACCTCCCAGAGGGCTTTCTCGGCTGTCGCCCCCAAATTGTGGAATGGCCTGCCGGATGAGATCCGCCTATTGACATCATTAGACAGCTTTAAAAAGGCTGTCAAGACGGTTCTCTTCAGGCAGGCTTTTCCAGAATAGCTAACCCTGGCCTCAGGAACCCCCTCCGGAGGTTGCTTCTGGACCTCCAAACTGATGCTGCTTGCTTGAAAGGGTTTTTAATAAATTGTATTATATATTGATTTTAATCTGTATTAATTTAATAATGTTTTAAGGGGGGGAAGGGATTTTGAACTGTTTCATACTGTGTACTATTTTATTGTTGTAAGCCGCCCCGATTGCTCGCAGAGGGGCGGGATATAAATAAATTTTATTATTATTATTATTATTATTACAAAACACACCCCAATAAAAGCCTCTCTGCTCACAGCTACAAATTAAATGTCTGCTGGAATAAAAACGGCTTTGCCTGCCAGCAAAAGGAAAGTAGGGAAGGGGCCAGCCTAGACTCTCATGGAAGGGAGTTCCAGAGGGTGGAAGCAGCTAGAAGGCTCTCTCATGTCCTCACCGAATGAACCTGTGATGATGGTGGGACCAAGAGAATGCCTTCCACTGATGATCTTAAAATCCTGGCAGGTTCATACTGGGAAATACGGTCTTTCAAATAGTTTGGACCCAAGCCATATAGGGCTTTTTAGGTCATGAGCAGCACTTTGAATTCTGCCCAGAAATGAACCGGTGGTCAGTGAAGCTGTTTTAACAATGGAGTGATATGTTCCCTATAACTGGCCCCAGTCAGCACTCTGGCCACAGCATTCTGGACCTGCTGAAGTTTCTGAACAGTTTCCAAAGGCAGATCCATGTAGAGTGTGTTACAGCAGTCCAAACAGGATATAATCAAGGCATTTGTCACCGTAGCCAGGCCTGGTGTCTCAAGGAACGGGATTAAAAATTAAGGACAAATGTTAACTTCCTCTGCCCCCTTCCAAAAAATTCTGTGAATGAAGCAGAGTGATTAGATGAAAAAAAGCCTGATCTTGATGTCTCACTTAACTTGGAAACTGAACGTACAGATTTTGATGACTGAAAGTATTGTAGTTTGGCATCCAATTTAACATGCCCAATCAAAGCATATGCTTACATCAGTGAATATGCTCAGGATCAATCCTGTTGGGTATAGATTGAAAGACAGGACAGTAAGTGAGAATGAATAAAAAAAACTTCAAGACTCTTGAAAAGAAATTTTATGACACACCAATTTGTACATGGATGCCTTAAAATGTTTTATAAACGTGTTACATGTTTTGTAAAATATGAAATTTCTGTTTGCAATGGCTTCTCACTTTTAATATGAAAGACAATCTAAGACTTATATGAATGCTCTATTTCCTCATACACAGAGCTTGAAAAACCTTCCAAGTCATAGATGTAAATTGTAAAAGAAACTTTAATGATTCAATGATTACGCATATAGATAATATTTAACAGAAATGGAATCTGCACAGCTCTCTGCAAAGCTTCTCATGTCCTTTACAAATGCTTGAAGCAGCTTGAAAAATAGGAATGCCACATTCATTTTTAATTTGCAGAATTTGCTACTAATTAACTATTGAATCTGATAAAAAGGGCATGATATTCTTCAAGGGCCATGCCTTTTCTTAGTACCTCCTTCCTTGCACAGAGAAGCTCTGGGCATTCTAATGTGTACAAGAGAAGAGGAGCATGAGAGATTTATGCTCTTTAGTAGCTGTATGCTTTATAGCATATTTTGTTTGCTGCACATAGGCAGAAGTGCACGTACAAACATCCTTAAACATCTTTGCATATGTGTACCACAACCATTTTGTATCCTGTATCACTATATCGGCTGATTTGCAATTGTAATAAACAAACAGAATAATTTTCAGTTGGATATAGCAATGGTCTTGAATGATGATCTAACTTCACTATCCTGTTTTACCAAATCACTACCAGATCTACCAGTTTCACATGGGTTAGAAACCTTTTAGTCTCCACTCCAGTACTCTTTCTCTTTCCTTCTGCTCTTTCTCTTCCAATTTTCTTACCGTATTTTCTCCAGCCCCCCATGTCTTTTTGTCCCTCCAACTCCTTTCAGCTGTTCCCTCTTCCCGCCTTCCACCCAAGGCCATTTGGAGTTTCACTGTCTCCTCCCCATTTTCTGTACTGTTTGAAGAGTTCCACCTTGTGTAGCTGCCTAGAGGCTCTTTGGAGAATTGAATATGCTAACCCTGCCCATAGCTTTATCTCTATGGAAGGTTAAGGAGAACTGTCCTCAAGTGACAAGATAATACTGCAGGCTGTGGAAAGATATTAATTAAAAAAAAACAATCATTATTGGAAAAAGACAACTTAGAGACATACACTCCTAGGATGTCCTTAATACCTTCTTAATTCCTCTTAGGAGGAATTTAAAAATTCACTGGCCTACCTTACAGGGTTGTCATAAGGTAGTCTACTGGACATTTTGGGGGGGAGTTTTTTAATGGTTTATGTTACTATGGTTACAAAGATACAGGTGTCAAGGTGTCAATGTTTTGGAAGTATAGCAGATTCCAGGAATGAGCGCCCACAACATTCAATAGAACAAAAGATCAACAGACAATTTGGAAAAAGTAGCTGTATCCAAGTCAGAAAATACATCTAATTCAGGGAAATAATGAAATCAAGAATATATGATTTTTTAAAAATACACAGCTATCAAAAGCTATCATCTATCACAACACTGTTGGAACAACGATTTAAAAAGGGAGTTGGATAAAGATCTAATTTCTATATATACAACTCTTGGGTATGTTGCCTTTCCCAGTGTGCTGATTGGCTGCTGAGGAAACACATGCAACCAATCACCACCCACATGCAAATTCCCTCTCCACAGCACAATTCACTCCTGCTGCTCAATCTGCATCTACACCCTCAGCCTCACAAGCCCCAGCTGCTGTGATGTGACCCATGGGTGGCGGCAGGGGCAGCAGGCCACCTGTAATGGGACCCAGGCAGTCAACTAGCAACAGCCGTGGCAACAGAGGGAGTCATCCTCAGCAATTCTGGGGAAAGTGTGGAACTCTGAGAAGGGGAAGGAGGAATTTAAAAATTCACTGGGCTACCATACAGGGTTGTCATAAGGTAGTCTACTGGACATTTTGGGTTTTTTTTTTAATGGTTTATGTTACGAGTGTTACAGCTAATATTAAATTGAATACCCCGCTTTTTCCATCAGAACTAAGACTTAAAGTGCCTTACAAAATTAAACAGATATGGATACAAATAAGTACAGATCCTTAAAAAGTATCTACAAAAGTTTATTGTCAAAAGGCACACATATAATATTAAAACACTAATGGATTAAAAACAATTTAAAACACTTCAGTCAAAAAAAAATTCAACCATCTATTTAACAGGAACAATCTGTGAAACATTCAGTTCCTAAAAGGTTTGGCTGCCGGGAGAATGAGCACAGGGAATGAACCAGTCTAGCTTCTCTGGTAAGGGAGTTTTAGTTCTTGAGAACAGTCATCAAGAACATTCTCTTTTGTTTTTCTTCCAGATGTACCACTGAAAGTCGCAAGATGAGAAAATGGCCTCTTCTGGAGATCTCAAAGACTAGTCCGTCTTGAATGGGAAAATATTATTTTTTTCAGATAGCTTGGACCCAACCTAGCTAAGTATCAACTCATTAAATTAATTTCAGTGCAGAACACTCAGAGTTGTTCACAATTTTTACCAAAAAGCTTGATTTAAACATCTAGCAAATAGAAATACATATGTCTCTAGAAACCAAAGCCTAAACCACTGCATTCAGACAAAAAGTGCATTGTGTTCCTGTTCCTTGACTCCCCTCTACATAGTAGAAACAGCACAAGAATTTTTCAGGTGTGATGTTGAGCATAAATGCACATATATGTGCCAAGCAACTGATTCATTAAGTGAGATGCCAGAATGTTAAGGGTGATATAGCAATTTTCTTATGAAATTTTAAAGTGAAGAGGAAAAAAAAACCCTTCAGGTGGTCCTGATGAACAAAGAAGAGAAAGTAAAGCAAAGCTTATGCTGTTTTTAACAGTATAATTGAAAGAAAGATAATGGAAGTATGAGCCAGTCTATAAAAATTCCTAGAATTTTAGGAACAGGAATTTTCTAACAGAATAAACATAAATTATGAATGTTAGTGGGAAATAATTATGAACACTAGAAGAGGTAGAGATATCAAGATGATTTAGCAGAAGGAAATGAAGCAAAATCAAAAGAATGTTATTTTCAAATATTGTTTTCATACAAATTAGGAAATTATATTTGAACTAGGCATGATGTAGAATATGCACATGAAAAGAAAAAAAAAACAATTTAACCACAGTTGAGCAGGCTCAGATCCAATTATTTCAATGGAAGAAATGTAAGCATGTGCTTATTTTCCTGACAGAAATAAACAGGACTTAACATTGGCTGCTGCCACACTGCAAAAATAATTAAGTTTGACACCACTTTTAACAGCCATGGCTCAACACTATGGGATTCTGGGATTTGTAGTCAACCATCTAAGAGAAGGAAACTCTAATCAAACCTACGACCCAAGGACCTCACTGCTACCGTCAGTGCTTGCAAGGCCACAGCAGATGAACCTTTGGTTTAAAGGGTGAGGCCAGTTCTGTGCATCCACCAGAAAAATCCATTGCACAGGCTCGAAGGACAAATCCAATTCCGAAAAAGCCCTGTAGCAATAGGCGAGGGACAAAACGGCAGGTGTAAAGATGCACTGGAAGCCTCAGACCCAACCCTGCATACAGGCAGTTCAGGACTTTGGTCGCTCGAGGCTGATTTGTTCGGCAGCATCCTGAATGACCAAGCAGCCTTTTTAAAGGAGAGCATTGCTTGCTCCATATGGAGAGGGGACTAGAAAAGGTGGCCTAACGAAAGCTCATCCCCATCTACCTGGTTGGCTATCAGTGGCCAATGGGCAGCCTTATTTGAGAACTCACGCTGAACAAGTCTTGAAGAGAAACGACAACGCAGAAAAAATCACAACCTGGAAACATCACCCAAGGAGACCTTCTGCTGTGCTTTCTGCAACCGGACTTGTTTATCTCAGATTGGCCTTTTTAGTCATCAGCACACTTGCAGAAAGTGTGGGATGAGTCCTTCCTGAACCTTTGTTTGTGAAGAAAAGCCAGAGAGAGAGAGAGAGAGAGAGAGAGAGAGAGAGAGAGAGAGAGAGAGAGAGAGTGAGTGAGTTTTGTGAGATATTTAGCCTTCTCTGTCAGAGAGCTCTGGTGCCACAACAAACTAAAATCCTAGGATTCCATAGTATGGTGTCAAACTTTATTATTTCTGCAGTGTGGCAGTGTTCCTTGTCTTGCAGTGCTGGCAATTTTTGTTGTTGTTAATGCCACAAAAAGTGGCTATTAAGAAAGGTGAAAAAGAACTTTTCAGCTGTTACTCTCTTTATTTTGTTTTTTTTCCATCCTCAGTAGCACTGATCTGCATTAAATAAAAATGCTTATAAAATGCCAGTGTTAACTGGGTTTTTTAAAACCACCCTATAATATGTCTCAAAATCTCTCCTTTAAAAAAAATCTTGTTTGCCTGACAACTCCAGACCTAGGATATGGTTTAGCCAATTTAAACCATTTCAAAAATAAATAAATCTTCCTCCAAGCTGAAAAAACATATGCCAAGTTTCTGCTGGAAGCAAATTAAAACAGTCTAGTTCTTTAAATCCTTTAAACACCAGAGATTCACACAAGAAACAACCAATTCCTCTTTAAGAGCAGCAATGGTAAGCAGAGGCCACTACAGCTATGGAACTATTGGCCTGAGCATTAAAAAGTACTGATGGTAGGATTACCACTATAGCATAAGGGTCAAAACTCAATAAACTGAATTTATGCCAACAAAAACACTTATCCTGCCACAAAAAGAACCTTTTAATGAATCTGTTCTTATGCTGATGTGCTACATTTGCCACCTCCAAAGGAGGGGGACTCCTAAACTTTGAACACTGCCCCCCTCCTCTTCAAGCAGCTTCAAAGCAGCTTAGGTGAGGAAAATTACAGTGAAGAACTGATAAACTCAGTCACAGTTTCCATTTGTAAATCTCATCACAGTGGTGTGCCCAATAAGTTAGCAGCCCAAAATCCGTGATGTGTTGTAATACAGTAGGACCTCCGTATCAGCTGGGGATTGGTTCTGGGAGCCCCCATGGATACTGAAAATACCATGGATAATAGCGAACGCCATTGAAAACAATGGGACATCTGGTTTAAAATACCATAGAATTGCCTTGCAGGACCTAGAAAATGGCTAGAGAGGACACATTTTCTAGGAATACTCTACTGTAGGTGTGCTGTTTTGTGTCCCATGGATAACTGAATCAGTGGATAATGAATCAGTGGATACGGGGGTCCTACTGTAGTCTCATGATTCTCAAAGCAGGAAAGAATCCTTCTGAAAGCAAGAAACAGAGTAGTCAATGGAGAGGTTAACAGATGATTCCTAAATGTACTATGAACACCTGCTTGTCCAGTTGTGCTGGATATGTTTCAATTTGTATAGTTGAAGGATGAGTAGAAGAACCTAAGAAGGGTGATGTTACTAGTTGTGCTCTGGCTGAATAGGTTAAGGTGGTGCCTCATGTCTTGCTAGAGGAAACTATGATTCATTTCAGCCTTCCAATGGTTGTGCTTAGAAATGGAGTGGAACTGAACCTGCTGGATCCCATGGTACTGGGAAAAAACAGACTGCATTCAGATTTGCCATTTTTAAGTAAAGTGTCTGAACACTTGGTGCATTTCAGTTCCAGGACCAGTTTTGGGAGAGACAGCTTTGGTTTCCCATGGCAGACAATCTGTTCAGGAACTAGAAAGTGGGAGTGTTTTCCTGCTGGTTCTTTTGGACTTCTCTATGATATCTGGTAAGTGTTAAGTATTCAACTCTGGGTCACCTAGAAGGAATGGACTTAAAAGGTTTGTTTTACAATGATTCTTCCTTAAGAATTACTTTTGGGAAGTAATGTGGAGCAACTCCAATCCATTGAATCCAAGTAATGCTGTATGCCATCTGTGCAGATTTGATTTATTCCCTGTTTTTTAAACAACTATATGAAACTGAGGGAGATCTCCTAGATAACTGGAGTGCATTGTCATCAATATGCCAATGAAAAACAGCTTTCATCTCCTCCTTTTCATCTAATGACATGAAAAATGTTGATGACCTGAATTGGTCCCTAGTGATGTTAATGGGCAAAATTCAAACAAGGCAGAGTTAACTGCTAGTTGGTAAGGAGACAAAATGTGTACCTTTTTCAGAAAGGGTAATATTCCCCCTGAAAAGTCACATCTATAGTTTGTGGGTGTTTCTGGATTCAACTTTCCACCTGGTGTTCAGCTGGTGGTGAAGGCCAGGGATGCTTTTGTACAACTTAGGATGTTGTGCTAGTTCTGCCCATGCCTGATTGCTTGTTTCATTCACATCCTAGGTGGTGAATATCTATCAGTTTCATGTGTTCTCCATTTCTTAGAATGCCACCATTATTTATACTGAGTTTCCAGTTCTGTATTAGATTGTAAGACTTTCTTTCTTCTTCCCACAAGGTAGTTCATAGTTACACATTTTTCCAAAGTACACTTTATTTCTTTAGTCTTTTTTTCTCTACATTTTTTTTTAAAAAATGTTTTCCTTTAGTCTCATTAAAAGCTTGTTTGTATATTTCCATACACACATTTGTAGTTGTGTGCATTTCCCAAAAGTAAACATGGTCTTATTCACCAAAATGCACTGTAAGCTTTGGGAATGTATGGGTTTCAAAGGCAAAATGCACTTCATCCCACTGCCAGTTTTTAAAGAGTTGAAATTAATATTTTCATACAGTGAAAGTAACCAAACTACATGCTTCTACATCTCTACTCTGATTAATTTATTGTTTATTTATGTATTTAGTAATGAACCATTAGGATCATATCAATCACAAACAACATTAAGAGACAGATTTAAATAGTAAAAGGATTTCTCCTTTTAAAAGTTTTTTTTGTGTGTAAAAATACATCAAGATAACCTGTCTGGCTTTTCTTCGCAAACGAAGATTCAGGAAGGACTCATCCCGCGCTTTCTGCAAGCGCGCTGATGACTAAAAAGGCCAATCCGAGATAAGCAAGTCCGGTTGCAAAAAGCACAGCAGAAGGTCTCCTTGGGTGATGTTTTTGGGTTGTGATTCTTTCTGCGTTGTCGTTTCTCTTCAAGACTTGTTCGTCGTGAGTTCTCAAATAAGGCTGCAGCACTGTGGATAGTGCGTCTCCGTGCCTCCCGATGTGAGGCCAGGGCGGACCACTGTTGGTGATCAATTTGGCCAAGCCTGAGATGTTGTTTCAGGGAGTCTTTGTATCGCTTTTTTGGGGCGCCCCTCTTACGCTGACCCGTGGCGAGTTCACCGTAGAGTAGTATTTTTGGGAGGCGATGGTCCTCCATCCTAGAAACGTGCCCTGCCCAGCGCAGCTGTGTTCTCAATATCATGGCCTCAATGCTGGTGATCCCTGCTCAAGGACAGCAACATTCGTCACATAGTCAGTCCAGTGTAAATTTAGGATTGTGCGTATACAGCGCTGATGAAAGCGCTCGAGAAGTCGTAGGTGTTGGCGATAGGTGACCCATGTTTCAGATCCATAAAGGAGGAGAGACAGTACGATGGCTCTATACACACTGATTTTTGTGCTTTGCCTCAGGTGTTTATTGCTCCAGACTCTTTAGTGAAGTCTTCCAAATGCACTATATGCCTTTGCTAATCTGTGATCGATCTCTTTGTCAATCTTGGCATCTGAGGAGATTATGCTTCCCAGGTAGGTGAACTGCTGAACGGACTTGAGCACAGATTTGCCGACGGCAATGTGGGGATGGTGGTGTTCGTCCTGTGGTGCAGGCTGGTAAAGAACTTCTGTTTTCTTCAGGTTGACTTCCAGCCCAAACAGCTCTGCAGCTGTTGCAAAGCAGGATGTTAGGCGCTGCAGAGCTGCTTCTGTGTGGGCAACAAGGGCAGCATCATCGGCGAAGAGCAGCTCACGGACTAGATAGTTTAGAGTCTTAGTGTGAGCCCTCAGACGGCTTAAGTTAAACAAGCTACCATCAGTACGGTAGCGTATATAGATGCCGTCGTCTTCTTCAAGCTCTGCCATAGCCCTTTGGAGCATCGTGCTAAAGAAGATAACCATTACATTAAGAAAATGGCTAAAAACCCCTACTTTGACCCTACTCTGGTTATGTATATAGGTTGCCCTCTGTATATGTATAATTTCCCAGACTTACTGTGGATGTGTGAAACCATGGAAAATAGCAAATCCTATTGAAATGAGTGACTTCTGGTCCAACTTCCAATGGAAGCATACCATAGAATTGCACTGAAGGACCTAGAAAACACCTAGAGAGGACATATTTTTTTTAAGATATGGATAAGTGAAACTGCAGATACTGGTTCCGTGGATACAGGGGGTGACCTGTAGTTCAAAATGTTAGTCTTGTTTTTAAAAAGACTTGGGCTTGGTACTAGGATACCTAAAGGACTATTTCCGCCCAGGAAAGTTTGCTATTTACGATCTAGTGAACAATCTCCTCTTTGTATCTCTCCCACAGTAGAAGTGTGGTTGGTTAGGTAAAAAAATAGACCTTCTCAGTGACCATACCAGTACACGTCACCCATCATATCTATAGGGGGATAAATTCCCAGACTTACTGTGAAAACATGAAACCACGGGTAATAGCGAACCCCATAGAATTCTGCTGGAGGACCTAGGAATGCCCCTCTAGGCAGCTCCAGCACAATTCTATGGTAACTTCCAGTGGAAAGATTGCACTGTAGGACATAGGAAATGTCCAAAGAGACCATATTTTCCAGACAACAGATAAATGGAACCAGTCCCGTGCATATGGGGAGGTGTGTGTGGGGGTAACCTGCATTACAAAAAACCTTACCCTATAAGATTAGGATATCTCTGTTTCTTATTCCTTTTTGTCAGATTGTGTAGACTAACTTTTTAAATTGTTGTTTGAATTGATGCAATCAGCTTTGTATAGTACATGTATACTAGAAAGATGCAGTATAATAAAACAAAGACCAGACTGTTTTCTTTCCAGCTCCATTTGGACCTGTTCATAAAGCTCCATATCTCTCCCCTGTTGAAGACTACAAAATTATAGCACTATGATTCCGCCTGAACAGTTATGAAACCTCCTTTGGAATCATGGGGTTTGTAGTTTGGTGAGGGACTAGAGTTCTCAGGCTGTAGTTTGGGAAGCACTAGAGCACTAAACCGAAAATCCCAGAATTCCATAGGATGTTGCCATGGCAGTATAACGCTTTATAACTGCATAGTGTGAAAGAGTCCCAGAAAAATAAAGGAGGCGGGACATAGCAACCAATGTGTGTATTGTTGGGGGTGAGGTGCCAATGAGCCACTTTCCTATTTTCTCCCAGAGCTCTCAGTTTCCCATAGCTCTTTCTGTTTCTTCTCTCTGTCCATTACATGAACTTGGCCCTGTGTTCAGAACAGCCAGTCTTTCTTTCATCTGATTTTTGAATCAGAACTTTAGCTTATGGTGAAGCTTGAAAGCTTCTTCTAGACAGATTGGCTATGGAAGAAACCATGAGAATGGGCTATGCTCTAAAGAAGCTTTCACAAGTGGCATTAAGAATACATCTAGCTTCTCTCCTAATACCTCTGTGCCTTTTTTTTTTTTTTTTGCACATTTGTTAACAATTATGCTATGGCATAATACGAGTAAGATACTCATTTTAAGTTTGCTAACATACTGGAATGTGAATTCACATTCACATTTAATACCTGATTAGCTGTTTTGGTCATCTGTAAATGAACATGGTCCTGGACAGCTTTACAGTCATTCGTAAAATGACTGACCTGAGTATCCTCCCTGGGGAGGTATAACCTCTCCCTATCTATAAGGCAGGATTAAACAGGAAAAGGGTTGTCTTCTTTTTTAAAAAAAATGTCAGAAATAAATATCTATTCAGAGGAATAAATTCCAAAAAAACCCAACAAAAAACAGAAATATAAACATTCATAATAAGGATCTTTCTGATGTCATCACAAAGCCGTATTAAATCAATGCCATTATAATCAATACCTAGGTGTTAAGTTCTTTTCTTTGATAGGTAGAATCCGTAGGTAGAAAGCTACTATTCATCAAGGCAAGTACAGAATCAAAGATTTTGGAATAGTAATTTCTAATTCTCTGTAGGAATGGGCAGATACATCAATTTTATCATTAATTTCTATCATTTCCATGTTTAAGTTTATTCCATGCCATTTACCCATCAATTTGCACTTTAAAAAAAAAAGAGTTAATATGAAAAATGTGTATGCCCTTTGGTGTGTGTTTTCCTATTATGTATTTTTGCAGGCAATTGGTGTAATATTCACATTTTCCAAAGCAGTGTTCTTTAAATGTAATGCTGTTTTATGTATTCATTCACTAATATTTTTGGGTGCACTTTTCCCAATATACAATTTTGTATGTCTCCCCCTCCCACCCCCATCAGGCAGAAGAATGCATTTCAATCTTTTGAAAAAGTGTGAATACCAAAATATAAGTGCTTTCCAGTTTGTATGTTGATTTGGAAAGTGCAAACTTGGTACATTTATAGTGATGTGACAATGAAACCAAATTCTCCTCTATCCTTTATTGCTCTGTGATTTCAAATCCCAAGTGTTCTAATTGCAAAACATTAATTTAGCCTTCAAGGAACAGCCCTCTAAAGATTCTGGAGAGCAGCTAAACTAAATAACTCAAGTGGACTTGCCACAGTCTTAAGGTACTAATTTATACACATATGCTTGGAATGTGTCTGAGAAAAATATATCCGTGTATATCACCAGCCTTGCTTTGCCACAAAATGTAAACACAGTGATTGGATTTATTCTAAGAGGACCAAGAAATTTAAGCATGTTGGCAGGATGCAATTCTCCAATGTAAATTTCTGTTTATCATATACATATATACCCATCTCCTGAATAAGGATTATAAATACTGACATTCAGAGATGTGTTATGATCGGTAAAGACAACGAAAAAACAACAACTAAAATGAGGAGACGTCCATATTTCTCTATAGGTCCCTTCCTCCAACCCATTGCATAGAGTCCATCACATGCCTTGAGAGAGCTTGTTTGTAAAACAAAGTGTCATCTTACACTGGATAAAGTGAGACTAAATTTAACAAAAGTACAGATGAAAGACCGACAACAGGAAATCTAGGGCCTGTCTACACTGCAGAAACAGAGCAGTTTGACATCACTTTATCCACCATCGTTCTGTCCTATAGAATCCTGATATTTGTAGTTTGTTGAGGCACCCACGTTTTCTGATAGAAAAATCTAAATACCTCACAAAAGTTCAAGTACTTGGATTCCATAGGATAGAACTACGGTGGGTAAAGTGGTGTCAAACTGCTCTGTTTCTGCAATGTAGACAGGCCATTAATTAATGGAAGTTAATTATATATTGGAGAAGGACCCTATCCAAGAACAGCTCCCAACGCCAGAAATTATTTGTTGCATATTTTTTCTGTTCTTCCATCAAGATTCTCAAGGTGTATGTTGACATTTTCTTCTTCCCTATCCCCCCACCCCATTATCCTCATAAGAATCCTATGAGGTAGGTTAGGGCTAGGTTAAGACAATGAATGCTAATTGGCACCTAACTGCAGAGATTTTTTGTAGTTATGATAAAAATTTCATGTGCTAATGCTATATAGCACCTATTTTTACAACGCTTTCAAATTTCATATACTATGAACTTGAACCTCTGATGAACCTCTACTTCTATCAGTTGTGAAATATGACGAGTTAGAACTGGTGAATATTCTGTGACACATAATTAATAACAAGCAAGTCCTGACCATCAGCATTATTTAGAGAGCACTGGGGATACCACAATTCCACAATGTACTCAAGGCACACAATGAGTTATTGTGCTTTCACTGCCTTGAACCCTGTTGTTAGTTCCAACTAGAGCAGATCCATTCAACCAATGAGACTCACCATTCAACAACTGATTCAACGAGTCCACTATAGCTGAGACTATGTGCACTCTCCTGAGCCTGACATACGGTTGGACACCCCCCCCCCCCAATGGGTAGGTCTCTTTAAAAGCTGCTTGGAGATTTGGTAAAGTGGGGAATAAAAACTGCTACCAGTAAATCACACTAACACAAATACTGGAGCATCATATTAACACTAGCTGGACCCGGCGTACCATATGCTGTTAAACCCCCCAATGCCCAGTAGACTTTACAACAACCCTGTAAGGTAGGCCGGTGGATTTAAATTCCTCCTCCCCCTTCTCAGCATTTCACACTTTCCCAAGAATTGTTGAGGGTGACTCTCTCTGTTGCCCTCCTGCTGCTGCTGCCGCCAGTTGACTTCGTGGGTCCCAATCTGGGCCACAGACTGAGTGGCAGGAGTGCATTGTGAGGGGGAGAGGGAATTTGCATGTGGGTAGTGATAGGCTGGGTGTGTTTCCTGAGCAGCCAATCAGCACACTGGGAAAGGCAACATGCCTAAGAGAATTATATATAGAGATTGTTACCCTGAAGATTGACTATAATGTGAATTTCTGGTGGTGGTAGGGAAAGAATGTATATGGTTGTTCACACATGCAAGTCAGAGTTGTTGTAGAGATTCAAGAAAAACATACCTTCCAGCTTTTGCCCTGAGTTACAGATTATCTAGGCCACTGTGACACCTTTTTATGTAGATGAATCACCACCAAGGTTTTCACTCAACCAGTGTAGAACATACCACCTTACTTCTGCTATCCAATTTCTGAAAGACAGACTCTAATGTGTTTCAATTTCTATCAAACTTGATGAGTTATTGGCTATTTCTTACAAGCACTGAAAGCTCCATGGTACTATAAACAGGACTAACCCTATTATAAATGTATTATTGGCAGCATATTAACTTACTAATTTTTCTAATGAAACAATGGACAGCCAGTGTAGACTTTACTTGCTATGGCTTGATTCAGATGTCACAGTAATTCAAAATAGGGACAGATAGACTTGAACTCATTATCCTATTCCTTCACTCTCTGGAGTGGTTGTTATTTTGGAAGTTTTGATTCTGATTAGGCACAACTTGCTATCAACTGAAATCAACCTCTCTCTCTCTCTCTCTCTCTGGCTTTTCTTCGCAAATGAAGATTCAGGAAGGACTCATCCCATGCTTTCTGCAAGCGCGCTGATGAATAAAAGGCAGCTGTGTTCTCAATATCATGGCCTCAATGCTGGTGATCCCTGCTTGCTCAAGGACAGCAACATTCGTCACATACTCAGTCCAGTGTATATTTAGGATTGTGTGTATACAGCACTGATAATAGCGTTCGAGGAGTCGTAAGTGTTGGCGATAGGTGACCCATGTTTCAGACCAGTAAAGGAGAATAGACAGTACAATGGCTCTATACACACTGATTTTTGTGCTTTGCCTCAGGTGTTTGTTACTCCAGACTCTTTTGTAAAGTCTTCCAAATGCGCTATATGCCTTTGCTAATCTGTGATCGATCTCTTTGTCAATCTTGGCATCTGAGGAGATGATGCTTCCCAGGTAGGTGAACTGCTGAACGGACTTCCAACCTGAAGTCAATGGAGGTGTCAACCTGAAGTCAATGGGGGCGTCAATGGAGAGGTGAAATCAACCAACTTACTTCAAACTATTGGTTGTGAACTAGCTTGTTTAAACCACCTTCACTTAATGATGGGAGATAACAGCATGGATTTCTTGGGGCCCATCTATACCAGGGGGAAAATGTGGACTGATGCGTACTCACGGGAATTCAAAGCAGGATCAACTTGTCTTAACAGTGTTTGGCAAAATCACAGGCATGCGAGGCTATACGCTTTTGCTATCCCAACACTTATGATTGTGATTCAAGATGGCGGACACAACTTGTGTTTTTATTTTCACCAGTTGCTGCTGCCAAATGTTTTTTGTTAAAAAAAGGCATATCTAATGTGCAAAAGTGTGATAGTGCGATATGCCACCTAAATAAACATTAAAAAAAGAAGAAAAAGGCTGCTTTGTTGCCTTAGCACACTGTTGCTAAGGCAAAAATCAAAGATGGCAGTTCCAGGGTACTTGCCTTCTTAGCAAGCTCCGCCACCTGCTCCTGTCTGGCCAATCAGCTTTCTACTTCCACTTTCCTGGAGAAATTCGATTGTCTGTCCTAATGATCAATCATGCACATTACCCACAGAGTTTTTAAAAAACTTCAGAAAAGCCCCGAAGCCTGTTCCCTCGGGGTTTATGGTCGATTTGGACCCCCTCCTTCTGAGTACAATGAAATTTTGCAGGATCCCATTTTGCAGGATCCCATTAAGACAGGTAGGATTTTAAGCGAATTCTAAGAGGATTATTTTCACTGTTAAGACAACCTCTTGGTGTACTGCTTGCCACTGTGTGTGTGTGTGGGGATGCTGCATGCAAAGGGATCCCCACTGTTACTTCCTATTATTAAGTGGAGATTATGGGGTCTCTCCTCCTTCCTAGCTTCCACAGCTGTGGCTTGGGGTAGTGTGGTTTGTCCAGGAGCCCCCACTGACTGGATGGGAGGTATAGGTTTCCCCTCTCCTGGATTAGCATTTGGTTTCTTCAGGAGAAATTACATGTCACCCCCTTTAAACCAGCTATAGCCATGATTTACAAGGGTATGTGACCACATTGCATCTCCAAAAAGGTCCTTAATAGTCCACTTTTGCTCAGCAAGAGTAGCTTTGCCCTAGTCATTAGGAGGGGAGGGAGAACGTGCACATCTGCAAACTGTCAACCTCAGACACAAAGTCATTTTATGAGATGGCTAATTCTGAGCACTGACCTACTTTTCAGAGGCCAGAATACATTCTTTACAATGTATACAACCCAACACTCCTTGTTTCCAGTCTCATTTAAGCTACTTGTGTTGGAACAGAAGGATCCTCACTCTGCATGCCTCTTCAGAGGACAAAATCCCAAGCATAGACCACAATGCATTCCTTTTCACATTACAATGAGACGCACGTGCACATTTTAACATAGATAGGTACATGTATCTAATGTCGTAATTATTTCACACACATACACAGATTCCTCAAGGTAAACATGATGAAGAGAAAAGAAAAAGAAGGTTGTTCTTACCATGTGCCACCCAGCCATGCTTACACTGATCACAGGTTCTCAGGTTTATCTTCCCTGGTTGGAAACATTCACATGTGCAATTTACCAATGTACAGCGAATGGCCTAGAAGAAGAAAAGGGAAAACACCTTCTATAAACTGCTTATTAGAATCATAGTCATATAATCATAACAGAATCAGAGCAGGATCTAAAATGACAATCAAAAATGCTTCCAGGCATACAGGGAAGGGCAGGAATCCAATTCACCTTCCTGGAACCTACTCCTATTTCAGTTGGATCACACAATGCTCCAGGAAAGTTCCCAAGTATTCCAAAACTGAATTTGGGGGCAAAGAACAGCAACACAAAGTGGGGAGAGAGGAGGGAGGACAACCCCAATGAATGCGCAGAATGCCATGGATAGCTCTTTGGACCTCAGGTTGAAAATATAAATGTCAAGAAGGATTTTGCTGTTCTTCAAATATTTGTTTGCAGAATAGCGGTCATTTTCATTTCCCTGTTGTATATATAATACATATTAAAACAAAACATGACATGAAATAACTTGTTTTTTTAAATGAAACCATGGGAGTGGTGCATAAAGGACTTCTATCATTGTCACAGAGCAATTCCAATTGCAGGATGCAAAAAGTTGTCATCATCCCATGAACATGAATCAATGTTTCTAAATATTGCAGGTCAAAGTCCACCTTGGGGTTTTAAATGTAGGAGAATAAATATGTGTCACACAAATCTTCCGATTTAACTTTGAAATGCCAGAAGGAATTTTTAAAAAGCGAGTTATGTTTTCACATTGCAACATGTCATGTTAATTATAACCAAGAATGAAGTAGGTACTTAGATATACAAAAGTAAAGAGCAAAGGTCTCCTTTACCACCCTTGCCCCTGTTAAAAAAAAATTTTTTTTTTCCTTTTGGAGACACATGAGAGATGTAATCCAGAATGGTAAGTGTGACTCAGGAGATTTTCACACGCCGAAAATATCGCCGCCAGAAACCGGGACAGAAATATTTCTGTCCCGGAAGCAGCGCCGCGGTTCGCACGCTCACCTCCCTCTCCTGTTGTTCCGTCGTCCTCGCTTTGGGTTTTTCCCTCCCTCTTCTGGAATATTTTACTAACGGGAGTTTGCCGTTAATAAAATATTCCGGAAGAGAGAGGAAAAAACCCAAAGCGAGGACGACGGAACAACGGAAGAGGGAGGTGAGCGTGCGAACCGCGGCGCTGCTTCCGGGACAGAAATATTTCTGTCCCGGTTTCTGGCGGCGATATTTTCGGCGTGTGAAAATCTCCTCAGTGTGTTCAATGCTGGTACAATGAGAAGAGAAGAAAAGTTAACTCTAAAGACACAGAGCAACTTTCATGCACCTCTGTCTTTCCATTCCTTTTACAAGACACCAAGTGTTTACCTTTCAACAAGTTACATATTTCCTTTAAAACCAATTTTCTCTACTTAAAATGGAATATAACCAGTTAGGGCTGAAATGCATCTGGTACAAACAGAACGTTTACTTTGGAGGGGAAAGTTAGATAATTTCTTTATATTATAAAGCAAATACATAAATAATGAGTCAGCCTTTTTTTTTTTTAAGGCCAGAACCTCAGTTTTTAAATAGTGCTAAAGTTAACCTGTGCTCTTTAAGCTACTACAAGTAAATTTATGGCATGCATTTAGACCTAATTTGCACACAGATTTTTAAAATGGAAGGAATTATATTCATCATTCACACATTAACAATGTACTGTAACTACTCCAAATGCCAGGAAATGATCACTCCACCAATTTAGATGCAACCAGTGATTACTTCAGGGTCAAAGGCAAGGGGGAGGGGGTTGCTACCTGTAATTGCATGAACATCAGAATTTCCTGAATGCTGCCTCAACTGATTTATAGAATTGTGAATCTTTACATTATAGGAATTAACTTCCTTTGTCTCAAAATGGTGATTTTGGCTACAGTCCTATACACTTTTGCATGGAAGTCTCATTGAACTTAGAGAGGCCTACTTCCAAGTAAATATGTATGAAATCGGGTTGTTTATAGATGTTATTATAGGCATGAACACAAAGAGGTCTGTGTGTAAATAGATGTTTCTTTTGCTCAGTCATTCATGGGGGTAAGCAGTTTTGCTTTCCATACTGTACCCAAGAAGAAAGTTGAATTTTACTCTGCATAGTCAGTCCCCTGAAGCTCAGGGATGGACTACAATACACAATATAACCCAGTCAAATAGTAGAACTCAGACCATCTCTAAAAGTATTAATATAAATTATGTTTTATATATTATTTCCTTTATTCAGTATACTCTAATAAGTGTTGGCTGTCTTTTCCCCACAAACGATTCCTGACTTTTGCACAAACCTTGCTTCTTTTTTTCTCTCTCTAGCTGCTGCTTTATATTAGACTCTAAAAAGCATTGTTGAATGAGAGGGGTGACGGGAGAGGAACTTGGTGTATTACACCTGACATTAAAGTGTTCCAACTGACCAACTGTTCATTAGCAAGGTTGTAAAACACTGTTGTACCTATCACTGATTAAAGGAATTAGAAATATGAAATATAAAAGCAGCAACAAAATTGCTGACTAGGCAAGAATAATATATGTGATTGTAGGTTACAAAATGAAGGGAGGGAGAAAAATCTACCAAAAGGTCCCTCTCTGTGTTCAATACTTTATTGACTCAGTAATATATCAGGTCTCCCCTAGTCAGTAATGGTGTCTTTCTCTAATATGTTCATTAATTAATGAACTCAGTAATTAATTGCCCTGCAAAAAGGCAGAAAAATGGGGAGCTCCTTGTGCTAACACATGCTTTCTTTCAAAAATTTGTTCTCAGCGTAGTATGCACAGCTTGCTGGTGTCTATCCTTTTAGTGGATGCAGCAAACACAACCTAATAAATATGTGAGCAGTGCTATAGTATCCCTACTAAAGGTTGAGAATACTTTTCAGAAATCTCCACTTCCCTCCCTCCTTTTTCAAGAAAAGGTTACCAGGCTGGTGGTAAAAAAATAAATTCAAGCTGAAATGCAGTGTTGCATCCCAGGATTAAATTTTATTGTCTGAATTCAAAATGGCCCATTTAGCCCTTTTTAAAATTATTAGCAAGAATGAAAAAAAAAAAGTCTATAAACTTTATTTCTTTCCACCCACACTACTCACAAAGCACATCTTCAAAGATATCTCAGAACATTTTAAACATCCATAACATTTTGTATCAAGTTTCAACAGCAACAAAAGCAATAACTATATGGCCAAATCCCCATTATTAGATCCAATTAGAGTAGATTGACTAAATCAATGGGAACATGGTGAGCCAACACTTACATTGGGGGGAAAAAGTCTGGAAGCTGTGCAATTCCTAGGACTATCTATCTAGTGATGTAAACCTCACTATATTATTTGGGATGTACAGTAGTCTCAGGCAAGCATGTATGGGATTATGTTGTTTATGTTACGTGCAACTGAAACCCATCCTTTTGAGAATCTTACTAGTACAGCAGAAGCACATTACATATCAACCAGTAATTTGTAAAAGCTCAACAGAAACAAAAAAGTGACAATCAAAATGTTAAATGCATTTTCTGTTTTTTGTTGTTGATGAAATACAGCCATACTCCCGTATCCACAAGGGATTCAGTTCCCAAACTTACTGCGGATAATGGAAATTGCAGATAACAACAATCACTATTTAAAGAAAGGACTTTCAGGTTTTTTAAAAAAACAACAACCATAGTGTTGCACTGGAGGAGGCTCTAGAAGATGCCTAGAGAGAATACCTCTCTAGGCATTTTCCAGCATGACTTGATGGTATGTGACCCTATTTTGGTCCCACAGATAACTGAAACTGTGGATATTGGTTCAATGGATACAGGGATCTGACTGCATTTTAAATAGCATTTTAAATACTAAACTTAAGATTTTGATTTGCAAGATAGATGTGCTTCTAAGTAAGGTGGCATCTGCACTGCAGAAATAATCCAGTTTGACATTGCTTTAACTGCTATGGCTCAATGCTATGGAATCCTAGGCTTTGTAGTTTGTTGTAGCACCAGAGCCCTACAGATCCCAGAATTCCATAGCATTGCCTCATGGCAGTTAAAGTCGTGCCAAACTGGGATTATTGCTGTAGTGCAGTTGCAGCCTAAGTGCTCGTCTACATGGGCCAGAATATGCAGGCTCCCCTCCAACATATTTCGCCTACAGATCTGGCCCATTCCTCCCCATTACTGGCATGAAATGGGCCAGAGTCTAGATGAGCATGCTGGCCCATCCCTGCAGCACCACTACTGTCCTCCGTGTCACTCTCTCTGATGTCAGGAAGCAGGCCTGCAGCACGTGAGCAAGACCCCCTGCATGTAAATTCAGCCTGGTCACATGCTGCAGGCTCCTTACTGGCTATGGAAGAGCGAGGCAAAGGGCAGCTGCTGCGATGGGCCGATATTCCAGAATGGGTGCCTGTGATCATGCGGGGGCCAATCCATTTTTTGCCAGAATGTGTAAACATGTATTATTTTAACATGCTCTATTGGGCCCTACCCTGTCTTCCCCCATCTTAGTCCTGTCTTTGCCTCAGGATCATAAGGAGTGGCCGGGGGCAAAACAGGGCAAAAGCCCTGCATCATCGGGACTGCAGGTTCCAAGATGGGGGCAAGACAGGTTAATTGCCCACATAGACAAGCTCTAAGTCACTAATTTTAAAAAGGTTCTCTTTTGTTTCCCAAAATTCACTTGGTTTGATTTACAAATTATAGAATTTTTATATGGAGATGCCAAGACCCAAACTGCAGATTGCAGAAGGTTACAGGTTAGAAAAAGTAAGTGAGTTCAGCTAGACTATAGTTTGGAAGAGTCCTTAAGAATACAAAGAGTGAAAGTATGAATCAAGATAAGCCACATTGAGAAAAGGAAGCTAGAACTAAAGCAAAAGTATACAGAGCCTGTGAATACCAGAAATTTTGGAAATTTCAGGGGGCTCGATTTAGACCAATGAGCAACTTGGTTATGACCTTTAAAGCCCTACATGGCTTGGGTCAATTTACCTCCAGGACCGCCTCCTCCCATATAACCCTCCCCGTGCACTTCAGTCCTCTGGGAGGAACCTGTTACAACCTATGAAAACATGGCTGTCGGTGACCTCCCAGAGGGCCTTCTCTGCTGCCGCTCCCAGATTATGGAATGGCCTGTCAGACGAGATCCATCTTATTACCACCTTAGACAGCTTTAAAAAAGCTGTCAGGATGGATCTTTTCTGGCAGGCCTTTCCTGAATAGGTGTCCCGGCCTGAGACTCGGCTGTCCTTTCCCTCTGAGCTGCAATTGGATTTTTAAAAAAATTATTGTATGTTTTAATTTTTTTTCTAATTTAATATATTTTTAATTATTACATGTTTTTAATCCTTTATAATTTAATATTATTTTAAGGGGTGGGTGGACTAGGGTACTGTAATTATGGAGTTTTTATATTGTAAGCCGCCCTGATTGCATTGCAGAGGGACGGGATAGAAATAAATTTTATTATTATTATTATTATTATTATTATTAACTGTGAAGAGGTGTGTCAAATGTGTGGTTCAGACACAGGTCATAGCAAAAGTTAAATCCTGTTAGCATAGAAATACTAAGTGTCTTCAGAATTATTGGGAGAAAGATGTAACAAATCAAAATATGTATCAGAATGAGTAGATAAATGTGATTGCCTAGTACAAAAATGAATACCAGAAAGGAGGTTCTAGCCAATGCAGGCATAGAATTTTTGAGGAATCTAAATGTGACATTGGATTCTAATAGAAGGGGCATGTAAGGGCAACAGTCACATCTGGAAAACTTTATTTCCGTTTATAATTTTTACAGTATTCTGCTTTATAAATGTAAAAATTAAAACCTTTAATGCTTTTATTTCAGAAGTTACTGAGTTCTTCATCTCAGGAGTCATGTAAAACTAATAGCAATTGGGCAAGCCTTAGGGCAAATCAGTAAAAAGCTTCTCATGAAATGGATTCTGGGTATTAAGAATATCCAAATATGTATCACAACACAACAGTAATACTTGCCCTAAAAGATCCTGGCCTAGGCTGAGGGGGATAGGTCATCCAGAAGACATTGATGACCAACTCCAAAATAATGAGATCAGACAAAAGAATTGGGTTAAATAAGGGCCACTTTATTTGAACTAAAACTATTTAAACAAACTGCAGATGAGCAAAAGTAGGGGGGAGACCTGGTGCAGGTCCAGCTGAGGCCGTGTGCCATCCAAGTGGCTACCTCCTCAGCCTTCAGTTGGGAGAAATACCTGACCCCAAGGGCAATCCCAAGCTATGGGGTTGCTTCCTGACTGGTTGTATTCTAGAAGGCAAAACCCAGGTTGCTCCCTCCCACAAGACTTTTTAAGAGAGAGTAAACTCCCAGATCAGCCTCAAAGACAGACTCCTTCCCCACCTCTTAGGTTGCAGAACCTGTGAAGGCAATTCCAGAACCCAGTCGTTCACCAAAATGATGCCAAGGTGTACACTGGTCTATAAAATTCTCCCCCTGTTACTTGCAATGTGAGGACCTATTTAATGACCCAACCCAAGGCCAATCAATCCAGTCTCACAGTCTGTGGTAGTGGGGCAGGGACAGGTAAAATGGGGGGAAATTCCTACCTGGCCCTGAAGCAACCAGATAAACTCACACTGTACAGAGGGTGGATGGGTGAGTCACAAAGAATGGAGAAAGAGGCATGCGAGGGGGCAGTTGAGTCTTAAATGCTCTCTGCCGCATCCTATCATGTGATTCACTTGGTGTGAACGCACCAACACAAAGCACCCTGGCCTCAAATCGCCCCCTCCCCGCAGCACCTTTCAGCTGCGCGAGTATGGGGATACAAACTCTGAAAGACCCAATCTCCCTGCCTATCTTTGGAAGAAGGTTTTCTTGTGGTCCTACCACCATCATAGGCACTTTTTGTAAGGACCTGGGAGAGAGCCTTCTCAATGGCTACTCCCAAATTGTAGAATTCCCTCCCACGGGAGGCTTGGTTGGCACCTTCTCTTCTTTCTTTTTACCGGCAGGCTAAAGCCTTCTTATTCAGGCAGACCTTTGATTGAAAATCTATGTAACAGAATGGGTTTGTGGTGAGGTTGTGTGTTTTATTGTTATTATCATGATCTGTGCTTTTATGTTGTTTTAATCTTCTGCTTTTAATTGTACTGGTATTTAAGTCTTTTAATTTTTTATTTATTAAATTTATTGAAGTAACATGACATACAACATACAATGTACAACATGCGATAAAACAAAAACATGTACAAAAAAGAAGCAAGAAAAAAGAAATAAAAAAAGACATTGCTAACTATCCTAAACACACACTCATGCACTCACACCCACACCCACACAAAACACATAATTTAACATTATAATCACACAAAACTTATACATATCTTTATACATAAATTGTTAAAAGACTTCCCGCATAATCTTGTTTGACTCTACTACACATTTTGAAATTATCCTCCTATCCAAATTGTTATAACCTTAATATCACAATTTTAAAACTTTTAAATCTGAATTCCTACATTATCTTCCTTCTGGCATTTAAGTCTTTTTAAACTTTTGTATAAATAATGTTTTAACTATACCCTGTTTTTTTTTTAAGTACCTGTAGGCCACTTTGGTTCCTGCCTAGAGAGAAAGACAGGATGTAAAGCAAATAAACAAACTTTGAATGGAGGCAAGTTACAAGATGATACTCAGCGAAAAGGTGAAAGGAAAATGAAGCTGTCCAAGAGTAAAGTACATTTTTTAAAGTTCCACGAATGCACGTAAAAAAAAAAAAAAAAAAAAAAAGCTCTTTGGATCATTGTTCAAATGATTAGACAGGGGAAGCATGTGAGAAATATGTTGAATTGTTATTACAAAGAATATTAAAAGAGAACTGTCAAAGATAAAATAAAAGATTAGTGTTTACTGCCTAGGTTCATTGTTGTAAAATTTAGTACAGAGATGAATTCCACCTTCATAACTAGTCTGTATCCTCTTAAGTGTAAATTGCAAACTTTCTTTGCTGACTCAGACTGGAGGATTAAAACAACGGAACATTACCACCACCCAACAAGATACAACATCTAATAAGTAGACAGATGATACAAGTGAATTGTAAAGATGTGTTCTAAATGCAGTAAACCTTGACTCCAGAGAAGCATTCTATTTTGCCATCTAAATAACCTATCACTAGGCAGAACATCAAAGATCTTTTCTACAGGCAGAGCTGACACAGGATTTCTTGTACAATAGGACCCCATATCCGCTGGGGATTGGTTCTGGGTAGGCCATGGATACCGAAAACTGTGGATAATAGTGAATGCCATTGAAAATATTAGGTCTTCTGGTTTAAAATACCATAGAGTTGCCTTGGAGGACATAGAAAATAGCTAGAGAGGACAAATTTTCTAGGAAGACTCTATGGTAGGTGTGCTGTTTTGTGTCCTGTGGATAATTGAATCTGTGGATAATGAATCAGTGGATACGGGGGTCCTACTGTATTTCCATTATGATTATAGATGTCTCCTAGGAACCCTTGAAATACCAGTGAAGAAATCATAATTCCGTTCAGATTCATCCTTATGCTTTTTCTCTTTTAAAAACAATAATTCCTCTAAAATTGTGTTTAAAGAGAAGAAAACACCCAAAAATACACTTAAATGATTTTCTCAAACACCAATATTTTCAGCAGTGCTTCTTAGCAATTTCCTCTTTACCTCTGCATCCAATTCAAGGGTATAAAATGCTGTCTAATATCATATTACAATATATTAGCAATAAGGGGTAATGCTATCCTTTCAATAACAGGAGCGAGGGATGTGTGATGACATGAGAACAAATGAATCAATCCTGTATTAATTGATTAAAATGCCAGGGATGACAGTGAAAAGAATTGATGTACTGATACCGCTGTTGATAAAATTACTCCTGTTTGTACTGTGGTGGGAGGAGGAGAGGAACAATTGATGAACTGAGCTTGGTATTAATTGTTTGAAAAGCAATAGATAATAATGAAAACCTATAACTGGAGGTCACCTGAAGGTCATCTATCTGAACTCTCTATTCTAATTTAAGATAGATCCTCAGCAAAAGGAAATACAGGTACTCTATTAGATATAAATCTGGATTTATGAGGGGGCAATCTGATTAATTTTTTAAAAACCTAGCAGCACAGTGCATGTAAAAGGAATCAAAGAATAGAATAGTGAAGGCTCAGAATTTTTTCCTGCATTTTCTTCATTTTTTTAGGCTTTCTAGTGGAAAAATTGGAAACTTTAAGAAACTTAGCAGAAATAAAACCACTGATTAAATATTTTCTCTTTTGGAGTTAGTGAAAATCATTTTTCATACAAGGTTTTGCACACTCTAAATGCTAGGAACTGCGTAGAGGGATGATATGTATGTAAGACAGTCTAAAGCAGTATTACTCAAAGTGGTGGTTCCTGGACCTGCGCTAGTCCCTGAAACATTAGTGGCTGGTCCCAGGCAAAGTGACATGAAAGGGGGGAAAACTGTACCCAATGGGCGCAAATTTAGTGCTGGTCGCTGGCATGCTGGAGAAAAATAATTGCCAGTCTTCCACATCAGACTGCCTGAGAAACACTAGTCTACACAATCAGAGAACAATAATCCCTGTACATAGATCTTTTGCACATCAAAATCAGTACATACAATTGTTTCTTCACTTTTGCATATTCCAAATGTTTTAACTTTATTTTGTTTTAACTCAAATTATGAGTTGCCTTGGGTCTCATCCTGGGAGGAAAGTGGGATAGAAAATAAATAAATAAGTTATAAATTGCTGTTGTATGCTTTAAATTAATTTCCAACTTATGGCGACCCTAAGGCGACCCTATCACAGGGTTTTCTTGGCAAGATTTGTTCAGAGGTTTGCCTTTGCCTTCCTCTGAGGCTGAGAGAGTGTGACTTGCCCAAGGTTACCCAGTGGGTTTCCATGGCCAATTGGAGATTCAAACCCTGATCTCCAGAGACGCAGTCCAATGCTCAAACCATTACACCATGCTAACTCTCTTAGGCATAAATAAGAAATAGTCAAATCCAGGATGTATTTCTGCACTTATTGGGTGCTGCCATTACATGAGAGGAACATAATAAAAAACCTTTGTTCCTTGAGATAGAACACTACTGAAGCATTCAATATTTTTAACACTGATTTAAACTTCACATCTAAATATGGTGTTTACCGACTATCCAAATAATGCAGTTTATTCATGAAAAAATAATCTGTAGGTTGTCTAAATGGTGAAAATACTCCTCATAGAATATGACCTGTCTTAATGGCATCCTGCATCAATATGCAGTATTCGGAAGGAGGGGGGACAAATCCACTGTAAACTCCATGGGAAAAGCCTTTGTGTCTTTTCCCAAAGTTTTTAAAAAGCTCCGTGGGGAATGTGTGTGCCATTCCCCTCACTGGGACAACAGATTTGCATAGATTCGCATTCCTCATGAGAGCGGAAGTATTAAGCTGATTGGATGGATGTGGGCAAGGGGCAGAGCTTGCTAACAAGGCAAGCACCTGGAACCGCCATCTTGTATTTTTGCCTTAGGAATTGAGTGCTGAGGTGACAAAACAGCCTTTTGTTCTTTTATTTATTTAGGCAGAATAACACACTTTTCACACCGTAGATATGCTTTAAAAAAAATACTGTTCAGTGGTGGCAACCGGTAAAAATAAAAAAAATAAAAATGTGAGTAATTCACTTGCGTCCACCATCTTGATTCTCAGCCATGCCCATTGGGACAGGAAAAGCAGATAGCTTTGCATACCTGGGATTTTGCCCCCCCCCAACACATTAAGCCAAATTGATGCTGCTGCGAATTGGCGTTAGTGCACATCCACATTATATTGCCTCTTATAAACAAGCCCCTGGTTTCTGTTTTCCCCTCTACATCCCACACGGCAAAAATTAAGATCCATATGCTCAGGGAATGGAAGATAGAACAGTTTGTATCACTCTTTTAAAACAGGGTATGCTTATAGTTTTGAGGTAGAAAATCAAGTGCTGCATATTTTAGAATTTCATAAATATGCCAAATATATATTAAGTTATGAAGGATGCAGTCCATCTGGCAAAAGTGGTAAAAGAAGTTTGGTTCTGATATGAACATAATTTTTGCATATACAGGTACTTCAATCCCCACCACCACCACCAATTTTCAGTTTTTCTTAGGGAAGGAACCAAGAGAAAGACCTCCCTGCCCATGGCTTCAGAATTTCCTTTTTCAATAAACAACAACAACAACAAACCACATCTCTACAAAGGAAGCAGAAACTGATCAAAACTAAGGGAAAGACAAGCTGGTAAAGTTTGTGGGAGGGAAAAGAAAACCATTTTTCCTGTCTTGGGATATTGTAATTCTCTGTTATTTACGTGGAACACGTTTGCATACCAGAATACAAAAACAAACATCCTTTCTGTTCAGCAGTTGAGTGGAAAGGTCAGTGCATACTTTTTTTAAAAAAAATACATGCTGCTCCAGCATTTTAATAGTTTGGGTTTTTTTTTTTTAACAACTAAGAAGAAACCCAAACCAAAATCCAGAATTCAGTGGTACTGTTCAGTATAGAGCAGAATGGCTCTAATTATTAGGGGCAGATTCATATGTAGGATGAGACAGGAATGTGATCTCTATATGATTGTTTTGTGATACTGCATGCAAAAATCCCCTTCTTATGCCAGTATTCTACAATTCAATGTAGATGTTACAATCTAGGGATGATGAACCCGGGACAGGGAAAAGCAGAATGACAGAAACCAGCCCTGCCTGTCATCTTCAGGAATGTATCATACCTTCCATACTGAGCATGGGTGCATACATTTGAACGTATGCAGACTCCTTCAATATGTTTTAGGCACATTGAAAATGGCAATTCCTGTATTGTAAATAAATTCTATACACACGTGTGATGTATATATATGGAGGTCAGAAAGATAGGGTGGCTATTGTAGTTACACACACACACACACACACACACACACACTTTCAGTAATCATCACTTCTAGACTTCGGGCATTCAAAAAAAAAAAAAGAATAGCAAGCTGTGGAGGAACAACAAAAGGCAGGGCTTTATCAACATATAGATGGTTTTCAGAAACTTAAAGTTCCCTGTGATAACTACACTGAATCATGAACCAGTCTGGGCACAGGAAGTAAGTTGCAATTGTTCTGGCCCAGAAGTGGGGGTGTTTAACTCTATGTTTACTTAAGGTGATTGTATGCTGGATCTTACCATATATAGGTAATGAACTGGTTAGTTTGGGGATTTGGTTTTGGATTTTTAAAACAATGTCTTAAGTTATTTAAACTTTATCTTCTAACTTATAAATAGCAACTTATTTTTACTCATTTTTTTTTCAAAAATCTAACCTTTTTCTTTTTCTTTTTTCTTCTGGCAATCCAGTGGTTGTTTTGTTAAGCAGAAGCAAATATTAACAATATACTAAATAGATGGAGATCTGGCAAGCCAAAGAAATTTAATACAGTTACTGAAAAATTAATACCAATATATTACAGGTCAGACCCTTGTGGTATGGTATAGAGATGCCTAGAACTGGCATTTATTTGGGGGTGGGTGGGTAATCGATTACCAGCAAGGCTCCTGCCTCAGTGAGGGGCCCACTGTCAGCCCCTGACATTTTTTTAACTCTAGTGGTGCTCCTCTTTGCTACTGTAGCCTCTTCACCTGCCCTCTCTGAGAGAACAGTGAAAGAGACAAAGAGACCAAGCCGGTCCCTGGTCAATTAACCTCTACCTCAAAGCAACTTTGCAGTTTGCTATAGAGGACTAAGACATGTAAATGGGAAATGGTGATACTGAAAAGGTGGAAGTGGCCTACTGAGGGTCAGTCTCCCCCTTCCCAACAGAATATCTCTGGTACAGACACTACATCCCCAAATAGTGCAGGTTAGAGGATAGGTGTTCCTTCAGATGTTGCTTCACTCCAATTCCCATATGCCCTAGCCAGTGGAACAATGCTGGGTGATGATGGGAGTCCAACAGCTGAAGGGCCACACACTTTCCACCCTGATGTCACATCTTCCTAGCAGCCCCATTTACAATTCAAATGTTGTTGAGTAGCCAAGTTGAGCAGCACTTTTAAAACAGAGAGAGAGAGAGAGATTGAGAGAGAGATGTCTTTGGATCACCTTGTAAAACAGTTTATAAGTGCCACTCTCCCCTCATCTCTCAGCTTCCATGACTTTCTACAAGTCTTTGGGTGGGTCTTTGCCATTGAGACATTCATGGTATCAGATCAGCCATGACTACTGATGTAAGGGGTTAAACAAATATAGTTCTTTTAAAAGTTTCATAAATTTATTAAGCAGCACTGAATGAAAACCAAATTTGCTTAATCTGAAATTTAAGTAAGTAAGGCAAATTATTCTACAGACAGGGACCGTGAAAATGTAAGTGTCCCCATTACCTTAGTGGAAGTAAGTACCGGTAGAACTCTTTTGGAAGAGGTTGTGCAGGTAACTATAGCATATCATGCATTGTTTATTAGGTGTGCTCAGTTAGTGTATCAACAGCTTTCACTGGCTTTGTTCATTAAATCTGAACAAATGATATGAGAGGAACACATGCTATAAACATTTAAAGTCAAGTATGCTAATAAAAATTATTTACACATTAATTTGTTTGAGCATTTTCTTTAAACCACATTAAGTGTGCTTTATTTTTCACCAAATCAAATGTTTCCGTTCAAATACTTACAGGTTTTTGGAACATTCTAATATTTTATTTAGCAAGTGAAATAAACATGCGAAGAAGACCATGCTCTATTTAAGGCCTTGGGAAATGTTTCTGGATTCATTCCCTGCCCCCTGGGAAATCCCTTATCATTGGCCCTAGCTACAAAACCCCACCAAAGAAGAGATGAAGATATATTTGCAGAACTGCCACAACAATCTGAAGGCCCTTTGCTGAATTTGTACTGCTCCTACAAGAATTCATTATGCCCATACACTTAGAGATAGGCAGTGAGGGGATCTGCTTATCACTAATGAAAGCTATACGTGGAAATGGGTAGGACTACAATAGGTCTCATGCAGGGATAAAGGAAAGAAATAACTAATAGGATCACCCTCCGCATGGGGTAAGGGCAGAAGTTACCACAAGCATGCAAATCTTCATACAGGTTTAGTGGGGGAAATATAAAACACCATTTCCACCAATAGTACCAATGACTAATGAGTACAGGTTGAGTATCCTTTATCTAGAATTCTGAAATCCAAAATACTCCAAAATTCAAAATTGTCCACATGGGTGTATGAGACAGTGGCACCTTTGCTTTCTGATGGTTCAATATATACACATTTTGTTTCATACACAAAATTATTAAAAATATTATGTACAAAATCACCTTCAGGCTATGTGTATAAAGTATATTGTGAAACATAAATGAATTTTGTGTTTAGACTTGGGTCCCATCTCAAAGATATCTCACTTTTTATATACAAGTACAGCTGCCCTGTCATATTCGCTGGGGTTTGGTTCCAGGACTCCCCGTGGATACCAAAATCCATGAATACTCAAGTCCCATTATATCCAGTGGCATCTCTCTCTCTCTCTCTCTCTCTCTCTCTCTCTGGCTTTTCTTCACAAATGAAGATTCAGGAAGGACTCATCCCGCCTTTTCTGCAAGCGCGCTGATGACTAAAAAGGCATAATCTCCTCAGATGCCAAGATTGACAAAGAGATTGATCACAGATTAGCAAAGGCACATAGCGCATTTGGAAGACTTTACAAAAGAGTCTGGAGTAATAAACACCTGAGGAGAAACACAAAAATCAATGTGTATAGAGCCATTGTACTGTCTATTCTCCTTTATGGGTCTGAAACATGGGTCACCTATCGCCACCATTTACGACTCCTCGAACGCTTCCATCAGCGCTGTTTACGCACAATCCTATATATACACTGGACTGATCCAGAGGCATAGCAAAATGCTATATAAGATTTTTAAAGAATATTTTCACGCCGTGAATACTTAAATCCATGGAGACCAAATCCGTGGATACGGAGGGACAACTGTCTTCCAAAATAGGAAAACATTCAAAATACGAAACACCTGTGGTCCCAAGTATTTTGGATAAGGGATACTCAACCTGTAGCATATGTGGCAATCTGTGTGGTTACTGTTTATGAAACATCCTGATGTTTCATTGACAGTATGTTGTATGAATAACCAAAGTGTATTAGAGATTTACAGAACTCTAAAAATCTTCACTCTGGACTTTAGAAAAGTGAACATGTTCTACAGAGAATCAGCCTTCTTGGAAAACAGCCATTTTACAACAGTGTCATACAGATATTGGAAATCCCAAAGTAAAATAATTTGATTCTTCATTTTGCATTTCAATGCTGTTCAATACTCTTGAGTCTTTCTACAAACCTCACACTCCAGTATCATCGAGATATAGCCTGGGAGTGGTTCAATGCATCTCAGTATTATATCAGCAGTTTTACATCATATTATATTAGTATTGTTTCCGACATGTATTTATTTTCACTAATACAATTTGAAAGGTGCTAATATCATTATATTTCTCTGTGGCATTCAGGAAAACAGTACTAATATGATATGATGGTAAGAATACTAACAAGACATAAGACTGCTATGGAGATAACAAAGGTTCTTCAGTTAGGAAAAACATGTTGCAGAGAAATGTTTTACAAAACCATTTCTTCAGGGACAACTGGAGAATAAAAACTACACTGGGGAATAAAGGAAAGAGAAAGAAGAAATGGCATTTGAAGTCCTGTATCTGCACTGAGAATCTCTGTAGTTATATAAAGACTTAAAAAAAAAACACGCAGCTTTTCTGAGGAATGTTCTGAGAGAGGATTATGCAATGATTCAGCAACTCTGTATTAGAAGTACTGTAGCTGAAAAGCTGTGTGGGTTTTTTTTTTTTTGTAGGAATTGTATGAAACATAAATATTGTATAGTTTTATCGTATACCACCCTGAGAACTTCAGCTAAAGGGAGGGATATAAATATTTTAATAAACAAACAAACAAAAACAAACCGACTCTCAATTAATGTGAACTTATCAAAGATCTACTGATTCAAAGGTAAGATTGTTTGTGGCTCAATACCAAGGAACACACACTGGAGTGTCCCAATCAGTCAAAGCCTCCTTCTCCACATCCACTGCATGTTTAGGGATATGCATTTGCATTTCACACTACACTGTTTTATACTGGAAAGACTGGAGTGGGATTACACTGTTATATAATTAGGTAGAACCTTTATGGATCTGAAACATGGGTCACCTATCGCCACCACCTACGACTCCTCGAACGCTTTCATCAGCGCTGTATATGCACAATCCTAAATATACACTGGACTGACTTGTGTGACGAATGTTGCTGTCCTTGAGCAGGGATCACCAGCATTGAGGCCATGATATTGAGAACACAGCTGTGCTGGGCAGGGCACGTTTCTAGGATGGAGGACCATTGCCTCCCAAAAATAGTACTCTACAGTGAACTTGCCACAAGTCAGCGTAAGAGGGGCGCTCAAAAAAAAAAAACACGATACAAGGACTCCGTGAAACAACATCTCAGGCTCAGCCAAATTGATCGCCAACAATGGTCCACCCTGGCCTCACATCGGGAGGCATGGAGATGTACTATCCACAATGCTGCAGCCTTATTTGAGAACTCACGCCAAAAAAGTCTTGAAGAGATACAACAACGCAGAAAGAATCACAACCCAGAAACATCACCCAAGGAGACCCTCTGCTGTGCTTTCTGCAAACGGACTTGTTTATCTCGGATTGGCCTTTTTAGTCATCAGCGCACTTGTAGAAAGCGCAGGATGAGTCCTTCCTAAATCTTCGTTTGCGAAGAAAAGCCAGAGAGAGAGAGAGAACATAATTATTGCCAAAAATGTTTATGAGGTATGGAACAGTAACTAGTCATTGTAGTCCAAATGAGTGATCCAGGAAACTTGACCTGGGAGACTTGGATTCAAAAACTGATGTCAACCACTTATTCACTGGTGAGGCTAGATCAGACTTTTCTAAGCCTTTATGTAAAAAAAGAGAATGTAACACAGAATCTACTGTAGATTCTATGTTATTCACCATGTTCTCCTTTTTTAAAGCAGAGACTGAGAGTTCATCTACGTGGGCCAGAGCATGTTGGCTCCCTGCTGGCATTTTCTGACCCTGGATCTATCCTGATCTTCCGCTGTTACCCGAATGAAACAGGACAGAGTCCAGACGAAAGAAAGAGGGAAACAAAGGGAAAGATAGAGATGACAATGAAGAACAACAAGGGGCCATCTACACGGTAAAAAAAATATGTACGGTGTTCGGAAGATCTATCATGTGTACACACAGCCATTTGGATGCATACATGTCTTTCGGAAGGGGGGCTAGTGAATCCCCTGTAAACGATGTGGATTTGGTGTTCAGGAGGATTAGCAAATCTCGAGCTAAAATCCGTACAGCTGTTTGTATTGTCAATGGTCTGTACACCCTGTTCGCACACATACGAACAGGCAGTGTAATCTGATTGGCTGGCAGAGAACAGGGGGTGAGGCTATCAAAGAGGGGAATTGGGAGCGGCCGCCATGTTGGATTCGCAGCTAAGCAAGGGTCCAGTAAGTCCATGAAATGGAAATTTTTACATATATTTATTTTTATTTTACATTGTAAATAGGGAAAACTGAATGTCTGCAAAACAGACACCTTTAAAAAAATGGTGGGAGATTTAAAACCGCCACTTGGATCACTGGCTCTAGCCAGCTGGAGGGGGGGCATAGGGAGTTTGGGGGGGTAAAAACAAGCATGTAGGCAGTTCATACGCATACAAACAGCTGCCTTTTCAGATTTTTTACCCCCAAACGGATTTTTTTTTCCATCGTGTAGATGGGGCCGAAGTAGATCTTAAGACACAAGAAGAACAAGAATTGGACAGAGAAAACAACAATGAAGACATAGAGGATGGCTTAGTGGGTGTTACTCTCTCTGAAGCCAGGAACCTGGCCTGCAGCATGTGGTCAAGACCCCATTGGTCACATGCTGCAAGATTTTCCTGGCTTTGGAGAGAGTAACATGGATGGCAGCTGCAGCGATGGGCTGATGGACCAGTACGGGCTCCTGTGGTCACATGGGGCCTGATTTTTTTTTCTGTAATGAGATCCCCCCAGGTGTTTTGTTAAAATGTTTTATTGACCTTAACCCTGTCTTCCCCCAGCTTTGCCTCAGCCATAATGAGGACTGCCCAGGGGCAAAACTAGCAAAAGCCTTGCTTCATTAGGACTGAAGGGCTCTAAGATCAGGGCAAGATGGGGTAAATAACCCATCAAGACAAGTCCTGAGAGTCTAAATTCTAGAAACAACATATTTTCCTCACAAAGTGGTCATATCTTTGTCATATTGTATACATGTTCATAAAAATGAACATGACACAGAAATGTAGACTTATTGGTCCAAATGACTGTTCCTTTAAAATTAAAGTTTTATATAAAGAAGAGCTCTTCAGCTGAAGAATTAACAGGCTAGTTCAAATGAATATGTGAAACTGAGTATTCACTTCCTCAACCCACCAGCTTTGAGCCTTTATATGGCAAGGTTCAACAGCAGGGAAAACCCTAGGTGCCTTAGAAAATATATTTATATCATGAAGTCCACTCAATCTATTTCAATGCTCAAATGGCATTGGTACATTTCAATACATATTTTTTAAATAGTACTCATGTATGCTCTGTCTCCTTTCTGTGTTTTATTTCTTGTTGTTAGAAGTTTCTCTAGCTTTTGGTTCATTTTTAACTGCATTCTGACTTCCATGTTCAGGGTATGGAGGTACTAGAAAACTTCACATACTTACTCGCTTTACCCATCTACTCTTCCCTCAGATTCCCTTTTACTTAAGCTCCCCTCCCTTCAGTCAATTTTTCTGGGTGTCCTTGACTTTAGATTTCTTACCTTTGGAGATTTCAGCCTGCCACAAGCAGGTCACCCAATCTCTAAATTTTCTGTGAGGTTTTAATCCATGTCAGACTGGCAACATACTCTGGAATGTGTGAATTCCTGTGCTGAAATGTTTATTCCCTGAGCCTTCAGATTGCCAGTGCTCCAACTCAACGAGTCTTAGAGGCTTTGCTGCCACAATACAAAACAATATAAATGGTGGATAAAGGATACTTTAGAATACAGCTGACCCTTCATATTCACTGGGGTTTGGTTCCAGGACCCCCCGAGGATACTAAAATCCATGAATAGTCAAGTCCCACTGTATGCAATGGCATAGCAAAATGGTGTCCCTTATATAAGATGGCAACATCAAGGTTTGCTTTTTGGATTATTATTTTTTAAAGAATATTTTCAAGCCGTGAATACTTAAACCCATGGATACAGAGGGACGACTGTATTTTAGGAAGGTAGAACAGGTATGCTAGAACACTCACATTTGGAAAAATGCCTTCACTTCATGGAACAACACTGAAAGATGAAGATATAAAGAATTTACAAAAGGTCTCACATCCAGATATATTATAAAATAAATTGCATTTTATCTGGATTTTATCTGGCTTATTTCTGACCCAACCCCAGATCATCATGGGACTTTTCGATCATTAAATGTTGCTAATTAGCAAAGGATTTTAAGGGCGTCTTTATTATCTTGGCAGACAATGGAAAATCCCAGCAATAAAGCTACATGCTACCAGGATGTATTAAGCATTGACATTGCCTCAATCTCCTAAGCATTGACACCAAAGAGAGAGACAGAAAGATCCCAGTAATTCTGGAAGCGTTAAAATTTTCCTCTATGGTCAGGGCAGAATGTTATTATGTGTAACTGCTTATTAAAAATAACCCTTATTGGTTCTCTCTAAAGGATTTTCTTTTATACATAGCTTTATCCTATAATTTTGTCCCTGTTGGGCATGCTGCCTAAATTTAAACACAAACAGTCAAGCAATGAAGAAACATTAACACATTTACTGTGAACAAAAACTCCCAGTTGTACAGTGAAATTTTAATACATTTCAACTTATCTCTTTTACTAATGGGGAGACTACAAACCCTGCAGGAATTCGCTCTGCAAACTGGTAATTACAGTAGACTCACTATATATATATATATATATATATATATATATATATATTGCATACGTATAGTCAGGCAAGAACCATAGCTGCCCTTTTGATGTAAGTTACAATAGAAATGTTTCTGGAGGGGGGGGGTGTTATGAAAATCTACAGTGATTCTAAAGGAACACATTAGTTCTTGGGAACATGTCCTTTAACTATGCTTATGAACACAAACATATATATTAAGTAAATTTGCTTGCCAGAGCCCAAGCTTTATCAAAATGATTTTTTTTAAAAAAATCTAGAACTATTTTGTTTTTAAAAAGGCACCCAGAATATATTTGCCACATTGGTTCAGAGCTAGCGTTTGCGGTCCAAAGATACAGAGAAGCCCTTGTGCAAAAATTATTTCTCTTCTCTTGACTTATTTTTAAAATGTAATGTATACATTAAGATTTGTGCCTCATGTCACATTACCTCTATGCAGCTAAAGTTTTCGTTTTGTTTTATATTTACAGGTAATTATAAAATCTCTTCCTTTAGATGCCTTTGGTATTAGCCTTCCATCTAGTGCAGCTAAAGGCACCTACAGTGGAAGCCTAGCCTGCATACATGTGCAGAATAGTTTTCAGAATTGTTATCCATGCCAGGCTGCCATTATTTTTTTCATGCCCTACCTACAAGCATATGTGTATTGCGATCCCACAAGCATCTGTACTCAACTAGTCCTGCATTTCATAGGACTACAGGGATATTGGGAAAGGATAAGCAAGGAAACTTAAAAGTGGGCTTTGGAATAAATGATCTGTCTTTGTTCTACATATATGAGTCTTATTGGATTGTACGCCTATTCTATGTGTATAGTTTTATTATTATGGCTGTTATGGGCAGCTGATATTCCCTAATATTTAGAAGTACAGAATACATGTACATATGCACAAATCATATGACAAGAGAAGTCCAATTGGTGAACCCACGCTAACAGACTTGGCATTCAATATTTTAAAAAAATAAATATTGAAGTATTGTAATAAAATGAGCAAACCCCAATATTTTAAAAACTCCCTGTGAAGAGCTATGTTTGAAGGCATGCATGAGAAGCAGGACAGGAAGCTGTGGTGGGAGGAGCCTCTGTGAGAGTGATCCTGAGAGAATGTCAGTGGAGAGAAGCAGTTGGATGAGTCAGGTGTGAGAGAGAGCTGGGAGTGAACTGTGCTGAGAGGAAGGTGTGTGACTCACTTGAGAGAGACTACAGGTGAACTAGATGTCTGAGTGTAGTATGTCTGTCACTAAATGAAACAGGCAGTATTAATATTCGGTATTACACAGTTTTGAGATTTATTACCACATTGATATAATAAACCAAATAAGTTCTTTTTTTGGCTGTTTCACTGACTCATCGTGAATTGACTCCCCTTATAATAAAGGGGAGGTCATGCTAACCCAAAGAATACAAACTGTTAGATAAATCTACCCACTGAGAGGTTCACCTGGAGACTCAGGCCCCAATCCAGAAAGGGATACCAGAGGGGGACCTAGAGTAGGGTGGCAGTGGCAGGCAGCCAGAGCTGAAAACTGTGGGGCCAGTTTGGTGAGGCCAACATCACACACCTCATTTGTTTCCTGTCTTGCAAACTGATCCTCTGAAATATCAACTGTTTTGAATGCAGCTTTTTCCACTGTTGGCAGTTCTGTGGTCTCAGTTAGGCTCTCTATAGCTTTTGCTACACACTTTTGGCAAGCTGGCTTCTTATACAATCTCCCTAAAATAAGCTATTGTCCTGAATAATAAATAGCCGTATCATGTGCCACCTGGTAACTTGTACTGTGGTATTCTAGGTAAAAGTCTCATTTAAACTGAGTATGCTGCCACCTAATAGCTGAAGCAATATAGACAGCATAGACAGATTAAAATAAATGAAAATTAATCAATGCAATTTTTTTAAAATACCCAAATTCCAGCCAATTTTCATGTACATAGACCTTACAATCTTGAAACCATGGTTGATAGAGACACACAAAGATACACTCTCTTTTGTTATTATAAAGGGTAGTGCCAATTGAGTTCAGCTCAATTGAAACACCATGTTGTAGTACAATTAAATAATCTTAATTGTTCAATGTGAAGAGGAAGGCTTTCACGGGTGGCATCCATAGGTTTTTTTGTGTGTTTTTTCTAGGCTGTGAGGCCATGTTCTGGAAGAGTTTATTCCTGATGTTTCGCCTGCGTCTGTGGCTGGCATCTTCAGAGAATGGCGGCAATGTGGGGTGTGTGGGGTTTATATACTGTGAGTCCCTGTTGAAGAGGATTAGCATGTAAATTTGTGTATTCAGTTGTTGGAGGTTCAGTTCTTAGGGTGGGAGGATATGCGAGGGAGATTAATGTCTATTTAGCTCATGGTCCATTGTCTGCTGGGAAGCTCCCTGTCCTGGAATACATGCAAATGAACTTCACCCAAGGACAGGGGGCTTCCCAGCAGACAATGGGCCATGAGCTAAATAGACACTAATCCCCCTCACATATACTCCCACCCTAAGAACTGAACCTCCAACAACTGAATACACAAATTTACATGCTAATACTCTTCAACAGGGACTCACAATATATAAACCCCACACACCCACGTTGCCGCCATTCTCTGAAGATGCCAGCCACAGATGCAGATGAAACATCAGGAATAAACTTTTCTAGAACACGGCCTCACAACCTGGAAAACCCCCACAAAAAATCTTAATTGTGATTTGCTGTGATATACAAAACATGGTTTGTGATTAGACAACAGAATAGAATTTTTAAAATGGTCTGAACTTGGTTTACAAACCCTCCTTTCTGCTAAGTATGATTTGGTGGGATGTCTGAATTTAAAACTACAGTTATGGTTCCAAATAGTACAAAGAGAGAACCAACAACCTGAGTGTCAAGAGGATGGAAAAGAAGCAGAGAAACATTTTGGCCATAGAGAAAGAGCTGTGATAGTCCTTCAAAAATGTAAATGTTTATTATTCTAACAAAAGCCAAGGTGGCACAAAAGAACTGATGGATCCTATTTCTTTAATCTTTATGTAGTGCCAGACATACATAAGGCGACCCTCCCTCCCTCCCTCTCCCCCCATTAATTAGTTGGCCTCAACATGTCTCCTGTAAACATCACTACTTTCTAGACACCTCCCCAAGTAGATTATACCTGAAAAGCTACTAACGTTACTGCTGTAACACAATTCAAATACACATCTAAAGAAGAACTCCAGGAAAGGAGATCTTGATACAGAGGGAAGCTTAGGTATAATCCAGTTAAAATGGCCATGCATCTATACTAGAAATATTCACTGAATTGTTGATCCATGTATTGCTGAAATCAGAGCTCTGCATGCCCGTATGAGACTACTATGTGTATGTAATTTGCACTGTGTCCACTTTAGCCACAGAATTTAAAAAGCACATGCTGTTTATTGCTATTAGTGGAGCTTCAAGCTTTTCCTCAAATGACACTGGAACTGTTGATATCTTGCTTGGGAAGGAGGCATGAACATTTCCTGAAAACATTTACACAGCAACACAATTGCAGAAGGAATACAGAGCCTGTTACAGACCATGCATAAGTGTCTTTTCACCCATTGGGAAGAGGCCTGTATATTCCAGAATCTCAAGGCACATTCCCTTGATATTTTTCAAGTAAATGCTAAATGGATTCAGTCACCAAAGTGAGAAACAGGGCTGTCCCCACACATTGGGGGTGGGGAGTAATACAAATCCACCAAATGTGTAAAGGCTGTTATTCCATACAGCAATACAATTTATGATGCTGTCAGCAAGTATTTCCTAAGAGTGAGTATTGCACATTTTTTCTCCTAAAAAGAGACTTTGTTACTTTAAATTAACTGACTAAGTTTTTGTAAAGCAGTGCTTCCCAAACTTTGGATCCCCAGGTATTTTGGACTTCAGCTCCCAGAAGCCCCAGCTAGCTTAGTCAATAATAGGGAATTTTGGTAGCTGAAGTCCAAAACATCTGAAGGACCAGAGTTTGGGAATCACTGGTGTAAATAATAATTCTCCACTACTTTTGGAGAATTTGGTACTGTCCTACAAATGTGGACCATAGCTAGAGAAAACAACAACAAAAGCTCGCAATTTTGAAGAAAGGAGGGTACAGATTCAGGACAAAATTGATACGAAGTACACTAGACTCTGGTCATGATACAGCAGTAAAACTACTCTGTATCACCATTACCCATACAGTCTTTCTTTTACATCAAGCTCAGATTTAAGAGGTATAAAGTTAAGGAAGTTCTACTGGATTTAACACAAATAAATGCACACAATGATTCACTTAGTTTGACAGCCAAGCTTCCTTACAAGCAAACTCTTGCTTGTTTATATGTTTTTGGTGGAAAGCTGCCAACCTACTTGAACATTTTTGTCATCCTAACCTCTCTGTAGCAAGGAATGGAGCAGAGAGTATTAAGAACTGCTAAATCTTTCACTTGTGGCCATAGCTGTTTCAAACAATATCCCAACAAAACACTGAGTTCTTACAAAATTTATAGCAATGACCTCTAGTTTGGGTCAAATGGTACTCAACTTCATTTAGAAAGGCCAACATGTCCTCTTGTCTGGTTAGAAAAGGTCAAAGATTCATCTGGGAGGGAAGAGTATTGCTGTTGATGCAGCTTTAACACTGTTTGTGTGTGCAAGTGTGTGTGTAACCAGGAAATTTGTAATAGTGAGCCACATCTTATATTTTGGTAATAAAATAATAATGATCAAGCACCTATGGCATCTGGATGCTGTACTTTCAGAAAACTTAACTAGATATTTATATTTATATATTTATTTAGGTATTTATATCCTGTTCTTCAGTTACAAAGGCTCCCAGAGAAGCTTACAAATTGTTTAAGCAATCACAATTTACACATCTACATCACATTAAGTGGTTTCCAATGTGTGTTAGCTAATTGCCCCCACAAGCCGGGTACTCATTTTACTGACCTACGAAAGGATGGAAGGCTAAGTGAACCTTGGAGCCCTCTGGAATCAAACTTGCAACGTACTGCAAGTTGCAAGTTTGCAGTACTGGCATTTATCCATTGCGCCAGCAGGTCTCCCTAGATAAAGTCCCTGTCTGCACATTTAGAATCATAGAATCATAGAGTTGGAAGAGACCACAAGGCCATCTAGTCTAACTCCCTTTCATGCAGGAATAAACAATCAAAGCATTCCCAACAGATGGCCATCCAGCCTCTGTTTAAAAACCTTCACAGAAAAGTACTCCACCACACTCCCAGGCAGCGCATTCCACTGCTGAACAACTCTTATTGTCAGGAAGTTCTTCCTAATGTTTAGGTGGAATCCTTTTTTCCTGTAGTTTGAACCCCTTGCTCCATGTCCTAGTCTTTGGAGCAGCAGAAAACAAGCTTGCTCCATTCTCAGTATGATATCCCTTGAAATATTTTTAAAAAGGTTATCATGTCCCCTCTTAACCTTCTCTAAACATGCCCAGCTCTCTAAGCCATTCCTCATAGGACACGGCTTCCAGATCTTCCACCATTTTGGTCGCCCTCCTCTAGGCATGTTCCAGCTTGTGCATTAATGTAGCACACAGAAAGAAAATCAAAAGGCCTAAGTGAGGGTGATGGAAAAGTGAAAATAAAAAGCTCAGCCAGAGACAGAAGAAATGGTGGAAGCAGTAACACAGCATTACTCTCCAATATTTCACAGATCAAAATCGGGACCCATATGGTCAAGCAAAAATCAGAATGTGATAAAGATGGCACAAGTTATTAATTTATTATTGAGGAAGAACACAAAAGGTAGGAGAAGCTGCAGCGATTTGCTTTTTCCTGAGTCTACAGGGAAGGACAAGTTTCCAGCCCCTCCTCTCCTATCCACCTGGCTGAGTCAATTGAGTGCACTCCCACTGACCTTACAGAGAGTGGAGGTGATGAGATAGTGGTCAACAGGCCTCAGGTAGTAAACGGAGGCTCTGACATGGGCATGTTTGCATCCTCTATTTTAAAATAAAGTTCAGGGCTGGCAGCCAAGTATATCCTTTGTTTTGTTTTTGCTTTAAGAAAACAGGAATGTAGAAGCAATTATAAACCATAGAACATTTGGCATTGGGGACTGGGGACAGATGAGTATAAATGTTAGTTGTGTGCTTCATAAATGCAGTAACACACATTGCCTTCTAAAGTGATCATTAAGACCATAGTCCAAAACAGGCATGAGATATTATCCAATATCCACAAAAGGCCTCAATACTTGTAACACCACTTTTTAAAAAACTTTTAATAAAAACTTACTAAACATGTCCCCTGCACCCTGTATGGAAGTGGGGTACAATTTTTGCCAACCCCCCATGGCTGTTTTAGGCCTAGAAAAGGCCATTTTCAAACCACAAAGTAAAGTCAAAGTCACCTCTGCTTTTGAAAAAGGTCCCCTGAACTTATAGCAGCTGTTACGCACCACTGCAAACCCCCACTGAAGATACTGGGATATTTTGAGTTGAAAAATAAAAATTGAATGAGACTGAGAGGGTGATTTTTAATAAATAAATATTTTAAAATGAGGACTAGAAAGGAATAGAAAATACATGCAAGAAAGGGAGATTCACAAACCTAGAAACAGCAGAACAAAGGCAATGCAGAAAAATAAAAATCACACAAAAATGGTTAGGCAGGGTGGTGGAATAAACTAGGGGCTTGTCTATACGAGGCAATAAAATGTGGTTTAATGTACACTAACACCAATTTGCAGCAGCTTTCATTTGTCTCCATGTTTTTTTTTCAAGGTTGTGGGTGCAAGTGAATTGCTCACATTTTTATTCTCACCAGTTGGAGATGCCAAACAGTATTTTTTTTTTTAAAAAAAAAAAAGCAAATCCAAGATGTGGAAGTGCAATCTTCCACTTAAATAAACAAAAAAAAGGGGGGGGCTGTTTCATTGCCTTAGTGAAAGATTGCTACAGCAAAAATCCAACATGGCAGTTCCAGGCGCTTGCCTTGCCAGCAAGGTCTGCTTCCTGCGCACATCCAGCCAATCAGCTTTCCATTTCTGCTTCTATCGGGAATGCACAGCAAAGCGAATCAGTTGTCCCAACAAGTGGAAATGTGCATTTCCTTCAGAGATTTTTTTTAAATGTGGAAAAGCCGCAAAGGCTTTTCCCATGGAGTATTTGGAGTTTTTGTCCCCCTCCTTCTGAATATGGCAAAATGGTGTAGGATCCCATTGGGACAAAAGGCATTCTCCTTGAATTCTATGAGGAGTATTTTTGCCACACAGACAAGACCTTGAGAAATTTTACACAAGGCACGTGGTCTGTCATTGTTGGATATTTGCTCTCTTTTCTTTTAGTGCAGCCAGAATGGTCCTGGGAGGGGGGAGTAAAATATACATTTTATCTTTGAAGTTCACAGCCATTACCTCTCTCAGACCACAGAACTATTGTCTCAGTCCTAACTTTTCAAAACTCCTTCTTCACTATATGAACCCAAGCAACCAGGGATCATAAAGTAGAACTGCTATGATAATTTTACATAGCGAGTCAGAGTTGTGTATGTCATGACATCATTAAAAGAAAACTCAATTCAGAGTATTGCCTTCAGTCTGAATTAGCTTAGGTTTCCTCACTGATATCACACAGCAAAATCAAATTGGGGGTATGCCATTTTGATGCTAAATGGACATTTTCACCTCCTTTCACCCCATAACTAAAAAAAATCCCATCACTAAAATGGGGTATTTTTCACAGCTTGTGATGGAAGCCAGGGAACATGGAGAACAAAAGAAATGTGACAGAACAGTTGGCTGAAAGAAGAAGATAAGAACAGAAAGGAGAGGTTGACCGTATACAACTGGTACATCTGTGAAGAGAACATGGCTGCAGTCCAGAAGTGAAAAAGTATTTTCATTCAATGGAGCTGACCTTGAGAGAGCAAGCAATGTAACATGTGAGCCAACAACCAATGTATATCATTTGCAGAGTATGTGATCTCTGACATACATTATATGGAGAAAGGGAGAACTCACCCAGACATACATGGTTCTATTTTTTTCTGTGCATGATTACCATAGAATATGTGGACTCAGGTGTGGTTAAAATTGAACTATAAAAATTAGAGACAAAAGTTGAAAAGGAGAAAAAGTTTTAAAGAGAAATGTAGGAAGAGACCATTTGCACCACAACATTTTTAAGACGGGGGGGAAAAACAGAAAAAGAATCCATATGTGAAAATTGTCCCAGTGGAGATTAAGATGATTTATAGTCCCATTCCCTACCAATTTACCTGAGAATAAGCCCTAGTGAACTAAGACCTCTGAGTCTCAGAATTCTGAGAAGGTATGTATAAGATTGCTCTGATAATACTGTACTGTAGTACAATGGACTGGGTTAACTGCGTACAAAATCCCAATTATCTCATACTACAATACTCATAGAAGAGTTCCAATTATCTTAGTAATTGCAATGTCTTGCATTGTACTAGCCTGAGACTGCCAGTTTCCCCATATGACCTCCTTCATGTAAAACATGTGTTCTGTCATGAGCTATAGTATGTCTCTTCTCTTCCCAGGATACTGGTCATTCTAAGTTCATGTTCTGGCAAAGAGCTAATGTTCGTGCTGATAGTTTTAATTATAATTTACATATAACAAATTTATATGATTTTTTCATAAGTCCATTTCAAATTACACATTTGTCTGAATTTAAATATCTATGAACACATTAACTCTACAGTACACAGAGCAAACATGCTGAGCAAAGTTTGCTTTTCCACCAACACATTGTTGATAGCATTTATAGTGATATAAGATCCATAATGAAGAAATTAAAGAAAATAGATTTACTAGGAACAGAAAGGGAATATTATTTGTACCAGCCAGGGTTAGTCATAATTTAATAACTATTTAGAACCTCACAAGAAAAATCATGCCAGAAAAAAGAGTTTTAAAAATCATTTATGTTCAAATGTGACTGAAAACTCTGAACTGCACACTTGTTTCTGGTAGTTTAAAAACAAACACCAGTTTTTCTAGGAAGAAAACATTATGCCAGCAATTGGAAGTGGTGCTCTATTAATATTCAGTACATGCCAACACCTTTAAAAAAATCGGAAAGAAAATGTGAGGTGCCAAGTTTATTTTGGCAAAACTGCATGACGTGATTTGTACTCCAAGTTGTTGTTTTTTAATAAAAAGTCTTTTAAAAATTCAAATCTTTTCCAATTAGAAAAAGAAGAAGAAGGAAGTAGTATTTCTGACTCTCCAGCTCTGCCTGCATGTGTCGTAATATATAATTTTCAATCTTCTGTGAGTTATGATTGGACAACACTATGCTAATGCGCTGGAATCATTAGGGTTTTTTTTTTCTTTTTCTTTTTGGTAAAGTTCCTTAATGGCTTGGGTTAGACATCCCAAAGAGCAAAAGTAACTCTAAAACACTACCTTTTTCTCTACAGTCTCTCAAGGCTTGCTGTGCAATTCAACAGTAAGTGATAGTTCAGGTATATCTTCCTTGAGATCTGCTTCTCCACTGTGGAATTCCACCCCTGACTTCACCTACCTTCCACACCTGACTTCACTTGCCATGAGATCATACAAGGCATAATGGATCAGACCAAAGACCTATCTGTTTCAGCATCCTGATGCCTACAGTAGCCAAATAGATGCTTATGGGAAGTGGAGCATAACCTTCTGTTGCTGCTCTCTGGGCATTTTTTGTAGTAGATACTGATAGATTTATCCTGTTAGGCATGACCTACTAGGCATGAATTATTAAGCATTAATTTTCATAATTCCCTTTGAAAGCCATCTAAACTAGTGGGCATCACCAGACTTTACCAAGTTTAAGTGCCAAAGCCTGAATATTTTTTGAAGTTGTGTTGGAATAAACTAGACAGCAGTGGCTGAGAGGGTGAGGTACTTAACACCTTCTCGGTAGGTCTTCCCCAGCATGATTCATTTTTTTAGTTTTTGAGCCTAGTTGGGGGAAAGGTTCTTTAAAGCATCTAAGCCTGTTTTCCAGGATAATCCACAGGAAGAGAGAAAGTTAAACATCACCCCCACCTACTCGTCCATGACAAATGAGGCACGAATCCCACATATGGATTAATTGGAAAATGCAACTTTGAAAAATCCATTATTTGCTGAACACGGAATTACCCCCTCTTCTTGTCCCACTGACAGAAACACTCCCTTCAGTGGAACAACCCCACTGCATCCTAGCCTGTCTTAGGTTTGTAGGTTTTTTTTTTTAAATTCCATGCATTATATACTTACCTTCAGGGACAGAAAAGAGATTCTACCTTAAATAGTAAGAACTTCTTGATGGTAAGAGCTGTTTGACAGTGAAATGCACTACCTCGGAATATGGTGGAAACTCCTTCTTTTGAGGTTTTTAAGCAGAGGCTGGATGGCCATCTGTTGAGAGTGCTTTGGTTGTGCATTCCTGCAGGGCAGAAGGTTGGTCTAGATGGCCCTTGTGGTCTTTTCCAGCTCTACGATTCTATGAAATTCTCTAAGCATTATCCCGCTATCTAAGCAAAACAGGATAAACTTTTTTTTCCAATACGCAGTTTTCCCCTACCCAGGCAAAGTTGGTTTTCCAGTAATAAATATGAGTACATTCTTTTTCCTTAGTCATGAAATTGGGTAAACCATCACACACAAAAGATTTATCAAACAGCAGTGTGTTTGAATGAAATGGGAAATCCATCGTTTTTCACTGCCACAACAGTGTTCCATATTTTTTTTTCTTCATCTGGAAATTATCAAGGGGAAGTTAGATCATTTGCTTGAAACGATACCTAAACAGGATGGCTTGAAGCAGGGTAGACTTGATATTCCTACTTTTAAAGCTTCAGGAAAATGTACAGAATTTACAGTAAGACCTACATTGGTATAGTTACAACAAACAAAAAATGGATTCCCCAGCCTGCACAAGTGGCTGCTTCAGTAACTCCTGATAGACAAAAAAGATTACCTTTTGGTCTTTATGGGGTCATGCTGTGGCTCATTTGAAATACCTATGGTGTTTCAGCTTCTTTCAACTTCATTTGATTTAAAGCAAGTGAAAACTCTTCCACAGTCACATTCTCTACCTGTATTTCTTTATTGTTTTGTATGAACAAATACACCTTCACTTAAGCTAAAAAGGAAACAGATACTTCTTAGCTAGGAGGTTGATCTGCTGCATGTTTACAATGATTCAATTAGTACTCCTTTTTGTAGGGGCATAAGTACAGCTGCTGCTTTGTTTTGAGATAAATAGAAAAGTGTGATGTTATGCTTTTGCCACAGAATTTTATAAGATTTGAAGGGCGGGTTTTTGATGAGTAGAAAAATTGATTTTTTTTATTTTAAAAAAAGCCTGCTGACTCATATTTTGTTTCTAGAGAAGATTCCCTGATCCATCTGAAGTAAGTAGCCCAATGAAGTACGGTAAGTAGTAAGTCTCCAAGGTCTGAGCAGCTAAAATGTGTTCCTTTAAAGAAGAAACATGCCCTATTTAAGGATTCATTTGAAACTACATTACTGGAATCTTTTGCTGCACAAGAGTCTCCTGAAAGGAAATGCATTGTACAATGGTGTACATCTTTCAGAGCTTAATTAATGGAAATATATAAGGCCACGGCTATTTCTGACAGAAAAAATAACTTGATTGTGTTTTGATTTTTATTGGTGTGCTACAAAGTAGTTTAAATTATTTTTTTCAACACCTAATGCAAAGGAGGTGTAATAAACATACTGAAAATTGATATTTGATACACCAAAGTTAGCCTCTCAGCTTTCTTTTAGGTGAGAAATCAAGAGAAAAATGGGCCTCAAGAACTGAAAAGAATGGCAGAATTTCTCTTTTTAAAAGAAGAAAAGATAGGCATGAATATCCCAGAAATGGCATTCCTGACTTACAAGGAAAACTTTGGGGATCACAGCATCAACACAACATAAAGGGCACAGCACTGCATTGCAGGCTTCTTCTTCCCATTCCCAGAAATCCAGAAGTTGTTGTTGTGTTTTGTTTTGTTTTTTACAGGCATTGGAAAGGGCAGGAAATCTAATTAATAAGGAGCCAACACGTGGCTGGTTGGTGGGACCAGAGGACTTTGAGAGTAGAGTTCGCTCTGGTCCACTCCTTAGTTATAAAAACCAGTTCCCAGTGCACCCAGCTTCAGTTCTCAGTTGGATGTTAGTATATGATCTGGAGCTGGCTTGGTGGGAGTTAGGGCATGGGTGCTTGCTTAGCTCAGGCATAGGTGTCTCCAACCCATACCCAGGTGACAGAGGAACCATACAGTGGCTTCCACCAATGCGGATTCCCATAGATGTCATTCCTGAAGTACTTGGCAGATGGGCCGGGTCATTTGGTTTGTCATCAGCCAGCAGGTGGGTCAGCTGATGCTTGAATCCAGAACCATGCTGAGGCCAAGCTTACTTAGTTGTAATCAATACAGTATTGGCCTTTTCTTGCTAACATCAAGATGCTGTTATGGTGTTGTTTTCTGCATATGTAGAGTAACTCTCACCACTGTGCTCATAAACTATCTAGGACCAAATCCACACTACACAAATAATCCAGTTTGAAACTGGATTATTTGCCATGGCTCCTTCCTATGGAATCCTGGCATTTGTACAAAGAGTGAGGCACCTGCACTCTTTGGCAGAGAAGGCTCAAGACCCGGTAAATCCCAGGATTCCATAGGAAGGAACCAGGGCAAAAAAATCCAGTTTCAAACTGGATTATTTATGTAGTGTGGATTGGCCCAATATCTTATTTGTCATAAACAATTATATCACAGAGTACTTTGTTGATGTTGTGTGCTTTTGAGTCATTTCTGATGATAATAATGCTAGCAATATTAATGTGGCAACCCTAAAACAAATCTATCATGGGGTTTTCCTGGCAAGATTTGTCCAGAGGGCTTGTCTTTGCCTTCTGCTGAGGCTGAGAGTGTGACATGTCCAAAGTCACCCAGTGGATCTTCATGTCCAAGCCGGGATTTGAACCCTGTTTTCCAGAGTTGTAATCAAATGCTCAAACCACTACAGCACACTGGTTCTCAAAGAGTGATGAAAGGACAAGGCCATCCATGGTTACTTGAAGACCTTTAACATTTATTTATTTATGTATTTATTTATTTCGAGCACAGCGGCCAAAAAGACTACCAGAGTGGTTTACAAATTGTTAATTTGACATTCCTTACCCGTGGGTTTACAATCCAAAAAGACACAACACGCAAGGAAGAGGGGACAGCAGTGGGAGAGCGGATTAAGCCCAGCAAATCCTGGTTGCTGTTCTTTCCCTGAGAGGCCAGAGCAATGGTGGTTCATATAGGGAAGAGCTTTCCATCAGCAGGTGGAATCAAGGCACAATGGTGCTGATTATTTTAATAAATAATGCTATTTTCTTGTAAGAGGTATGACACAGGAAAAAGCTGTTGTCTGATGGTCATGCCACATTAAAAATTGGGCAGTACTCACAGAGTCAAAGCTAAACATGAGTTAGCTTTCTTAACTTCTACCTCTCTGTTTTCTAGCCCCATCCCCGCAAAATTATGGATATCTAACAACCATAGTCTTGGTATAGTTTATATAATCTCTCTCTCTCTCTCTCTTTGGCTTTTCTTCGCAAACGAAGATTCAGGAAGGACTCATCCCGTGCTTTCTGCAAGCGTGCTGATGACTAAAAAGGCCAATCCGAGATACACAAGTCCCGGTTGCAAAAAGCACAGCAGAAAGTCTCCTTGGGTGATGTTTTTGGGTTGTGATAAATTGTTAATATTAGGTATTTATCATCCTGTGTGACTATTAATGATAATATGTGCAAGAAATTAAAAGTCTGTCTGGTTCAGTAAGAATTCAATGCCTGCTTGCTTATTTTCTTGCAATGAGTGGTGAAAAAAGTGATGAATTGATCAAATAATTACAAAATGCTAGCAATATTAATGGATGAGCAGTGTGGTTGAGCAATGAGCTATCATTAGGTAGCAAAGGATCTAAAAATAACATATACTGGAGTTTGTATGTTCCAATTTGTAAGACACTTTTCCCTTACTCTCAATGGGAATTTTCTAGCACATTCTTTAGTTCTATTGTATTAGTGGTAACAAATTATGTTGGTCGATTTACTTACATTTCTAAGATGGGCAGCAGTCCCCAGGACTGTTTTTGAGCCTCCCAGAGGTCCTGTGACTTGCTCCTTTAAAAATATTGTTGGTGTTGTTTTGCTAAAAATACCCTTCCCCAGGCCTCTAAAGCCCTGGTAGTTGCTCATCCCTCTTGCAGTACTTTCTGCATAACTGTTTAACAGTGTCCATGCTTGTAGCATAACTGAATGATTAAGAAGCCATATCTGACATATCTTTATGTGAATGTGATAAAATCATAGTTGATTAACCTAATTTGATATTTCTTTATAAACATCAAAAGTGGGCAGAGGACATGAATCAAGATATACACTCTCAGTGCCTGTATGTTGCGATCCATGTTTCTAACATCTCTATTTTCTCATCTGAAAACTGTTCTTCAGGAGGAATCTAAATCTTATCATGAAATAGTGGACTAAATTGGCTTAGGAAACATACATTGGTTGATGAGGAATGTGATCCGGCTAAGTAAGAACTACAAAGAATCTATAGCTCAAGGACTGGGAACTTGAGGGCCAAATTTAATTTCAGAGATCAGTAATGGGCATGGCAAAAGAGTAGAAAAAAATACCATCTGTCTGTCTATCTAGTCTTATACTAGATAGAAAGCTGTATGCCCAGTATGGAAAAATCTATCTATCTATCATCTATCTATCTGATAGTAGCATTTCAGACAAGTTGGTTTTGAATCCCAAAAGGATACAATTACCGGTAATTACTATATTTTTTTATTAAAGAGAGACTGATAAAACACATAATGTATTTTAATATTAAGACATGACATTTTTGGCTTCCCTCTTCTCCATCTACTCTGAAAATAAGTAAGCTGTATCCAAGGTGGCAGTTACAGAATATAGATAATGGAGTATTCTACAGTGGATTGGTGATGTTGGATGCCATCCTCTAGGGGCAGACCATGAGGTGCTAAGATACCAAGTCTATCTATCCAGGAGTTTAAAGCATGTACATAAGTCACTTATTGTTTTGCTTATATTCTGTAGATGGCATTCTGGACACCTGCATTCAGTGACATAAATCAGAGTGCAGGCCTAATACATGCTGTTATGTTTAATATTTTGGAGTGGGAGGTATGAGATCCAGGGAATAAAATGTGACATTCAGGGCAGATCTGGCCTTCCAAGATCCTGGGATCCCATCCCCTATAAATTGCTATAAAATGTTGCCTATAAATTGCTATAAAATGTCCATCTGTTGGGAGTGCTTTGATTGTGTATTCCAGCATGGCAGGGGGTTCGACTGGATGGCCCTTGAGGTCTCTTCCAACACTATGATATTGGAGATTTTCACATGGGGAAAATATCCCCCGGAGAAATCGGGACAGAAATATTTTTGTCCCAGAAGCAGCACCGCGGTTTACACGCCCACTTCCCTCTCCCGATATGCCATCGTCCTCATGCTGTGTTTTTTCTTCCCTCTTCTGTAATATTTTATTAACGGTAAACTCCCATTAGTAAAATATTACGGAAGAAGGAAGAAAAAACACAGCGTGAGGACGACGGCATATCGGGAGAGGGAAGTGGGCGTGTGAACCACGGTGCTGCTTCTGGGACAGAAATATTTCTGTCCCGATTTCTCCGGCGGATATTTTCCCCATGTGAAAATCTCCATTATGTCCTATATATTTTTATGATATAACACATTTAAAGCAAAAACAGAACGCTGAACACCCAATTAGAACAGCAGACAACTCATACAAATGAACCTGCAGATAAAAGGGTGGGCAATTTATAAGGGATGGGATCCCAGGATCTTGGAAGGCTAGATCTGCCCTGAATGTCACATTTTATCCCCTGGATCTCATACCTCCCCACTCCAAAAAATAAGTCTCCAGGTGATCACAAATTCCATTTTTGCCTCCTGGACATGTTTAATTTTGAGGGGCTTTCCCCCGCAAATATGGAGATGACTAGAAAGACCAAGGCAGGTCCACCTCCATGGAAATGCCTGAAATGGTCAACCACAGCCCTTTGAAGCTTCTGAAGGCATAATTGGCCATTTGTAAACAAAAAATCTATGTCAGGTTGCAGGGGTGTGGAAAGAGGATAAATGGCCTGGAACTGCATGCAGTCTGCAGGCCAAATCTTGGCCACTCTTGTTTTTTTGAAGATGAGTCAACAACTATGGAAGATAAACATTCCTTTGTTTCTAGAGCAGAAATGGGGAGAGTGTGGCCTACTAGCTGCATGCGACTCCCCAGGACTGTTTTTGAGCCTCCCAGAGGTCCTGTGACTTGCTCCTTTAAAAATATTGTTGCTGTTGTTTTGCTAAAAATACCCTTCCCCAGGCCTCCAAAGCCCTGGTAGTTGCTCATCCCTCTTCTACATGAAAATTTCTTTCACTTATATTATCTGCATTTGATTCCATCTCTAGGTAAGGCTTTTGGGGGAAGTTTCAAATCCCAGTTAACAAAAAGGCTCCTGATTCTTGTTTAGAGCTCCTTCCCCCCCCCCCCATGCCAAAAAAAATAGAGTATGCTATGGTCACAAAGAGGTTATCTAACCCTATTTCAAAAGTGGATCCCATGCTTTTTGTGGTTAAACGGTTTGGTCCCTTCTTGAATAACTGATTGAGTTGCTACCTCTAATATTGGCAGGTGTTTAGACACCAATTCATCTTTATGTTGATTATGTAAGTACTCCATGATGAGCTGTGCTGTTAAAGTTTCCAAAGATTAGCAAAGCATTTGTTTTTGCAATTTGAAATCCTGTGGACTACCAGTAAACTTGATGCTGAAACTCGCTTTACAAATGGACAGAATTCAAAGACATAGCTCCGTTAGTCTGAATCAGTATGCAAAGGGATCCTTTAGCACCTTTGAAACTAACTGAATACTCATTTAGTCTCAAAGGTGCTACAAGATCCCTTTGCAAATGGACAAAGTGTTCATTTGTATTAGATCTGGCTATTCTGATTGCTCTTTTGCATGAAAAACAGAGAAGGCAGCAACGTCTGAGTTACGTTCTCAACTTAAGTATATACCATAATGTAAGTAGTGTGGTGGTACAGATGAAAACCAATTCAAACCTCATCCATAAAACTATAAGACTGTAAGAACAGCCGTCCTGAGTAAGACCAAAATTCTATCTATTCTGTTCCCACAGCATCCAGCACTCTTCCCACTACTAACAAACAGATATCTAAGGAACTCCACAAACAGGGCATGAACAGAATAGCAATATTCCATTTATGTTCCCCTGCAAACAGTATTCTGAGACTATTATCTTTTGACATTAAAGGTAATATATCCTGCCTTTAATACTGGAGGTGACATATATTTCCACCATGATTAGTAGCCGTATTCCCCATTAATTTGTCTAATCTAACTTAGAAGCCATCTCTATTGGCGGCCATTGCTACATCTTCTGGAAATAAATTCCATCTTTAACAATGCACTGTGCAAAGAAATAACTTTCTTTTATCTCCTGTAAAAACCCCAACATTCAGCTTTATTAGATGACCACAAATTCTAGTGTTCCAAGAACTGTAGAAAAACATGTCCCTATCCAACTTTTTCTCCTTCATGCATAATTTTAAACACTTCTACTTTGTCCTCCCTTACTCGTCCGCTCCCTCCAGTCCCAAACATTAAAGCTTTGCTTATAGGAGCAGGTCAGCCATGACTCCCCTTAGAGACAGAGTAAAGGTAATCTTAGAATTTCTACAAGCAGATCTAGATGTTGGCCTGAAATCCAACACACTCAGGTACCAGACCCCAACCTTGGCTTCCATTAATTATTTTACCTCCCTCCTCCGCATGCACCTTCTCTAGCACTGAGATATTCTGTGTATACTGTATTCCAAGTGTGGTAACACCTCAGATTTCTAAAAAGGCATTATGTATTGGCCATTTTACTTTCAATTCCTTAATATCCCCAATGTGGTACTCATCTGCCTCACAGCGGTCACACACTGGATCAACATTTTTATTGATCTAACCCTGAAGGCATCCCATCCCATCTGATCTTAGAAGTTAAACAGGACCGGCCCTAGTTGGATGGATAACTGCCAAGGGATACCAGGTGGTGTAGGCTGTATTTCAGAGAATAGCAAAGGCAAACCACCTCTGAGTATTCTTTGTCTAAGAAAATCATATTAAATTCATGGGGTGCCATAAGTTGGCAGGCAACTTGAAGGGACATACACACAAACAAAGTTCATCACAACCTGAAAACTGCTTTCTTGGTCAGTGACCAGCAGCTCAAACACCACAAGACATATATGTGAAGTCAGAAATTTAGTTAAATTTTGTACTGATCATTTTAAACTTCCTTGCCTATGTATTTGAATCATTTTATACTTCCTTAACTATACTTACCAATTTAATAGTCTACAGTTTATACAAATCACAAAAAGTTCTGTATAGTAACACAAGGTGTGAGGGTTTATTTAAAGTGACTGGGTCATAAAATGGATGCCAAGATTGGGGTCTGGCACCTGCCTGTGTTGGATTTCAGACTAACATCTAGATCTGCTTGTAGAAATTCTAAGATTTCCTTTACTCTGTCTCTAAGGGGAGTAATGGCTGACCTGCAAGCCCATCTGAGAAAAGCCTACCGGTTGACCATAAATTCTAAATGGTGGAACTCTTCCTGGAAGCTAAAAGTGTGTTTACTACTTCATGTAAATAACCAGCTCCCACATAAAATCACCTTTCAGTTGCCAGGCTGCTAGGTGCAGCCAACCTGGATCTGGGTGTAGAATGGGTCCTTGACTGAGAAGGTTGGGCTTAATTGGAAGGAGAAGAGGGTCCCAGAAACACCTGCATTTGATAAACATGTCAAGAAATTTGAGGTCCAGAATTGGGTGCACTTTTTTGGATACTGTGAAGAAGATCAAATAGATCCCTTTGAACTTCTTGTTTGGTGAAACCTGCTCAATGGCCCATATTTTTAGGAGGTGAGCAATGGCCTAGTGGTCATGAGGTTCTTTAAGATGTTTCTGGACTCTGGAAATGGTGCCTGAGTTGGTGGCTGAATTCTATTTTGTACCCTTCATTCACTGTCTGCAAAACCCACTGATCTGATACTGAGGAGGCCCATGTCTCTGAAATAAGGGAAAGCTTGCAACCTATCTGACAGGGCGGCCAGTCTCATGGCTGGCTTGTTTTTGGAAGACTGGCTTCCTGATGGGGCAATTATGACTGAGTTTCCTTGGGGACAAAAAGGAAACTGGGATCTAGACCAGGTGGGTTTGAATGATATAATCCTGAGAACGGGAAAGGAACCAGGCAGGACAAAAAGATTGTGACTGTTTATCCTGGCATTTAAATTCTTTCTTAGGCATATATGGCTTTTTATCCTTAGTCTAAATAAGGCTGTCATTGAGAGCCTCTTCACTGAACGGTGGGGAGCCAGTATACGGGAACATGGCTAAACTGGATCTGGATTGGGTATCCGTGTTCCAGTGCCTTAGCCAAATAGAATGCCTAGCTACAACAGTAGTTGTGATGGAGCAGGTGGAAAAAGTAAGAGTATCTCTGGTGCCATCAGCAGGAAATGCTAAAGAATTCATAAATCTTTCATGTCCAGGTCTTGATACTCAAAAATATCTTGTACCCAGAGCATAGCCACTCTAGCTGTAAGAGATGCAGTGGAAGAGGCATGAATTGATAGTGCACAAGCTTTGTGGGAGCATTTAAGGGAGGTTTCAGCTCTTTATTCATTGGGGTCTTGAAGAGCTAAGTCCCTTTCCTGAGGGGCTAGAACATGGTCAAACGAGCAGAAATGAACCCGTCAATGAAAGCAGGCTTTAACAAGTTCATGGTCTCTTATGGAACGGTGTACAGTTTTGGACCCACGTTGGTCCCTTTTCTGCCCTGTGTAGGAGGAGCTCCATTCTGATCTTAATAAGCCATTGAAATAAGCAGGAAAGGGAGCTACATGTGAGAAGGTCATTGCTTTTGGGAACATAGGTGCCCCACCGGGGGATTGCTCAGCGGTTAGGGCAGTGGTAGAGTCAAACTGCAGACCCAAAGCTGCTATACCCTTAGACAGAAGAGGGACAAAGTAATTTTGGTTAAAATGTCTCTCTGTGAAAACATCCTCCAGCTCTGCAGTCTGACCAGTCACCTGAGCCTGAGTCAGATAAACCTTTGAGAGAAACCATCTCAATATCTCTCAGCGGAGCCCTGTTTAGGGGGAAAGGAGCAAAGTCCTAATCCGAGGAATGGCCTGGCTAGTCTTTCCTTGTTTCCTGGGGAGGCAGGAGTGCTTGGGTGGTGGAGGCAGAAGGGACTGGATAAGGAAGCCCAGACCTTTTAGATGCAGAACTGGGGTGGAGGGTGGGGAGAGACTGGCACTGCCCCTTGAATTCCTGAGCCACCATGGAGGAAAGCTGTTTGAGCCACACACTCTGATCCATAAAAGGCATAGCAACTGAAAGAGTATAGGTAATGTTTGTTCTCTTAATTCAAAATGGCCATTTTGTAGGCATTATTTAAAATGACCACCGCCATGTGGGCAAAGCACATAGTTGCTTTTTTGGAAGGCCATTGCTTGGGAATAGCCCCCATTTGCAAAGGCTGCTTAGGCTTAATCCCTACCGCCTTTGGGCAGAATTCTGCAGCCGAACCTGCCTTCTCTAAATGCTATGGGGACATATATTGGGAAATAAAGGAAGGGTTGGGAGCTTGAGGGAGCTTTTGATTTCACTTTAGCCTTCCCCATTATCCCCACCCAGCAAAGAAAAAAAAACCCCACACAATACCAAAATGTGAAAAGGTGTGAAAGGGAAAGAGGCAAGGGTGGCGGGAAGCGGCTAGAGACACAATGGAAGGGAGGAATGATGGGGAGAGGGAGGGAAGGATGCAGTAGAAACAAAGGCACTAATCTCCCTCCCTCCCCCTCTCTCTCTTTAAAGAGCAAGGGAGTACATGAAGGAAAAAAGGGTTGGGAACTCAGACAAGGAAAGAAGAGAGAAATTTAGCCAGAGAACGATGGACAAAATTGCTTTTGACCTTTCTTAGGCAAGGCAAGGAAAAATATTGAAGAGGAGGAGCTAGGGCCTGGAATTAATCCGTTCCTGGATAGCTCCTTCTCTACCAGCTGGGAATTTAGATATTTTTTCCCAAAGGGTTTTTTATGGCACATTTAGTAAAATGCACAGTACATAATGGAAAATATAAAAGTCATGTAGTAAAAATAGTAGCACTTCATGGGTTGTTTTGTGTCTTTGTGAGTAGGCAATTGCCAACCCTGATGTGCTTGGTGTGTATGTGTATGGGCTTAGCTTCAGATAAGGAAAGAGGCACCAGTTTTGAGGAGTCACGGCAGTTTCACACGAAGTATGTTATGCATAAATCACATCATCTACGGTCAGTGACATCTTGGAGGTGACATGTCATGAGGAAAGTTGAGGATTATCCAAGGTCCTGTCTCACCAAGACCTCAACTAAAATCTCAGCAATGGCAAGATTTATTCACATCCCTACCCAACTCTATCCCCATATGCTCAATATTTGCAACTCTGGGTGCCTGGAAGGAAGTCCTTGTCTTAAACAGCTAAGGGACCACATTTTAAAAAATTCTTATGAAGAAAGGAGGCCCGATAAAATTATATTAGATTAGGTAGATTTGACTGCTATGTAAAAGACACTGTTGCTTGCTAATGCTCTCAAGGAGATGTTTAATTTGTTGCATAGACACGAAGAGAAAGTAGCTGTCAGTTTAAGTGCCATTTCTGTCACACTTTTTAATAATATACTGTTGCTGTAATTATACTGTGGTTCTTTTATATTTAGTAAAAGCTTGCTCAGTTTTACAATGAAAAACAATTTAAGAAATTATAGAAACAGACTGAACACAGTGGTTCATTTGCTGAGGCAATTATCCAGATACTTGTCAAGGAAAAAGAGCAAGGAAGAACAAAGACTGTGATGTGAAAAAAAATGTTTCTAATTCAATACTATAATGCTTACAGTATGTCTGTGGTTGTGTTGGATTATGTTAATAAACTGCAGTCAAAATGTATTTGTCACAACACAAAGGAAGGGCGCTATCAATCATCTTGCCAGATATTTTAAATTAGTCACCAAAATGTCTAGCCAAGGTTTCCTCTATGACCCTCAGATGAAGGGTGAGGCTTATTGGACAGGTTTTTTTTCCTGTGAGAGTAGACAGTCCTCCCCTCACTACCACAACACACACACACACACCATGATCCAGTATCTTGAAGAATCTGGAAAATAACTGTAAAGTGAACTGTGATCAGCTTGACGTATTAATAGCATACACAGTTCCACCCGAAATTCATCTCCATTTTGAAAAAGTGGTTAGCACTCACAGGCCAGATTCCTCCAGAAGCTCTGTGACCACATGCTTTGAATGGGGTGTGGATAAGAACAATGAGAGAGTTCCTAACAAAGAAGACAAGATCTTCAGAAAAATAACTGGCAGTCCAAAAAGAAGTTTCTGCTCTTACTCTGTTTAAAATAAAGCCCTCTGACTTTCTAAATAAACACTGCAGACTTGGCGGGGGGGGGGGATATTTGTTGCTTTTTAAGAATCCGGTCATTTGTAGAACTACTTGGAACACAAGCATCCCAAAACAAAGTTAATAATTCCAGAACCACATTTACTACATGCCATGTGAAATAATCATCACAAAAAAATTAGGCAATACTTGCCCCATGTTATTAAAGTCAAAATTACATGTGTTTTTTTTTAAAGGAGGAAGAGTCTTCACAAATTCAGACATGTATAATGTGGTTTTGTTAAGAGGTTCTTTTAAAATCAGGAGTTTTGGACAGTAAGAGATGCATTTTTAATCTCTCATCCTAGATGGAGGCTACCACCATCAAGTTCTTTTCCTACAATTACATTATGCAGATGTCAGTGGAAGAGATTGCTGAAAGCTGTTTACAATACACTCCTTCAATTGACAGGTATAGAAGAAGGGGAAATGAAACAGAAGTGCATAAGCACATAAGACAAAACAAAAGTAACATTCAAATGCAGATTATGAAATGTGAATGTGCTGCTAAACATTTGAATGTAATAATAAAAAATGTGGATCCTGTTTCTTCATTCCCCACCTCCCTGCCACATCTGGAGATAGTTTGGTGAAGCAATTGCCAGAAACCAAATAATATCTCTGCCTGACTAGTTCTTTTCTTTTGCATATAAACAATTAATGGAATATGCAACCCATTTTCAAAGTGTTCATACTCATTACACTGTTTCCTGAAATTAAGTAACTGTTTCATAATGTAATACTGCATACAAAACAGGAGAAAAACCACTTGTCTTTCCCCTAAAGAGTATACTATTAAAGAAAAATAGTTTTCTCACTTGATACTGATGTTCTTCAAGTGGTCATCTTTGCTGTCAACATGTATAAATTCTGTGCCTATGCAGAGCTGATTCCAGGAACATTCTGAAGTTCTAACCATTAAGGTAGAACCCATACCCTCCATATCAAGGAGCAAAATGTTTTGGTTTTATGCATGCCTTGAGCGGTCCATTCATGTCTTCTGTTTACACCTTCATAATCACCATAAAAATGCCCCCATTGAATCAGTACTTCTTAAGCTACCTGATGTGTGTGGGGGGTAGTAGGTTCAACCCCCCCCCCAAATGTACCAGGGACTGGCACTGTTTGGGGCTCATTGACTACAATTCTTCCTTTCTTTCCTGGAAATTTGACACAGGCTGTCTGCAATTAGCTCATGGACTGGCACTGGTCAATGAACCACCACTTTGAGTAGCATGCCTTTAAAAGGACACAGGGTTCTTGCAGGGGAGCAGCTCACTGTGTGACTGCAAAAATGACCACTAGGATGACTTCAGTTATGGAAACAATCTGTTTTATTTTTCATTCTCTCAGTGCAAACATACAGATGGACTTTGTGCTGACATTTAAGATGTAGTGTTTGATGAAGGTCAATGGCTGACTTACACAGATTCAGGAGAGAAATTTTCTCCTGGAATGCAGCAGTGGCTGTTCCTCTAGTGAACTGTCTGTTAATTGCACATGGAAAATCTGCTTCAACAGCTCATACATACCACAACTATATAGAAACCAGGTAGTCAGAGTGAAGTGGAATAAACTTTTGGTAGGCACTCAGAGCCTAAATGTAGCAAAGGAAGCAGTACGAAATGAGCCACCCCACATTTTGAAAACCTCCAAAAAGAATCAAAACTGTATCACTTTTAAGACATAGAAAATCTAGAGAACACTTTCTAGTTGAGAAGAGGTCTAAGGCAAGCTTCAATCAAATTGCAAAGCCACTGACTGGAAATACTGGGGGAAGGGGCAGTGGGAGTAAAAATTAGGGCACATAGCCACAGATATGTTGACTATCATGAAACATGTGTCACTCTGCCCCCTCCCTCCAGAGGGTGTGGGCCTGCGCGAGCCTGAGTTTCCATAAATACAATGAAGTCCAAGATGCTGTGCTAATGAGAGGGTTTAATAAAATAAGCAATAGTTATACAGTCAATAGGAAATAACAAAAGAAATCATTCCTCTGTCCCTTTAGCCCCAGGGACTAAGAGTCATGAGTGTTTTCACACAAACTTAGGGCTTGGATTAGCTGTCAACTTAGCTTCTACCAATGGGGTTCAGACTTGCCTTGTCTCTCTTTTTCCATATACTCCCATTCCCCTTTCTCCTTATGAGTGATGCCCCTTCCCAGGATCCATTGTCATTGGTTTCTTCCCCCTCCCATAGAGCCCCAAACCCCTTCCAGGGCTCCCACAGTTACACTGAGGGCATTAGAAACTTCCCCTACTTGGCTTCCTTCCCTAATCGGAAGATTGGCACCTGCCATTGAGCCTTCCTCCGCCAGGCCCACACCCTCTGGAGGGAGAGGGGAGTGACACATGTTTCATGGTAGTCAACATATCTGTGGTTATGTGCCCTCTGCCTTGCCCTGGGTGCCTTTCCCTAGGAGAAACCCACATGTAGCCCTGTCCCTTCTCTGACTGCCTGTCCCTGCCAAGGGCTTGAGATCCCCCCAGTCACTAATTCCCACCCCCCTTTTCCCTCTAAGCTCCAGCCTTCTCTCCCTGCTGCCACGTTCACTCCCATCAGCAATGGTGTTCTCTCCCCTCCCCCAATTCTCTGCCACATGTTCCTCTTCCTTCCTTTCTTCCACAAGTTTAAATTCCTCCCTCATTGCTGCCGCAGTCTTTTTCGGTAGCATCCTGAACAAACAAGCAGCCTTTTTTAAGGAGAGCACTGCTTGCTCCATATGGAGAGGGGCCTAGAAAAGGTGGCCTAACCTGGTTGGCTAGCCGTGGCCAACGGGAATCTTCTGATGCGGTCAAACCAAGGCAAAGAAACAAAGGCGCACACCAGCCTCCAAAGGTGTAAATAAACTGATGCTTGCATGCTGGAATATCAGAACCATATGAGACTCTGAAGATAGTGGACGGCCTGAGCGTCATTCTGCTCTAATAGCCCATGAACTATCACAACTTAATATCGACATTGCTGCTCTTAGTGAAGTTCGTCTCCATGAGGAAGGCAGCCTTAAAGAACACGGCACTGGCTACACACTTTACTGCTCTGGCAAACCCAAAACCGACGAAAATCTTACAAGAATAGGCTTCATTATTAAAAACTCCATTTTTATGGTAGTCAACATATCTGTGGTCCCTGTAGAAGATAAAATTATTATCCTTGGTGACTTCAATGCCAGGGTAGGAAAGAACTCCGAAGCCTGGAAAGGGGTCTTAGGCAAACATGGTGTTGGAAATTGCAATAACGGACGCCTCCTGCTAGAGTTCTGTGCAGAACAACAGCTGACTATTACAAACACTATCTTTCAGCAGAAAGACAGCTTGAAGACAACCTGGATACATCCCCGATCCAAACATTGGCACCTCATTGACTACGTTCTAGTCCGCCAGAAAAACATTCGCGATGTCCGTCATACTCGAGTGATGCCCAGTGCAGAATGCCAGACAGATCATCGCCTCGTAAACTAAACCTTCATCTTAAGTTCAAACCTAAGAGGGGTGGCATCTTAAAGAAGAGACTCCAAGTCAACAATCTTCAACAAGCTACCATGAGAGACAAATTCCATGCAAACCTGCAAACAAAACTTGAAGACCATCCCACAGATCCTTCTCCTACAGTGCTTTGGCAACATATAAAAAACAGCATCCTCCAGTCTGCAGAAGAATCCTTTGGGTTCTCCCACAAGAAAAATAAAGACTGGTTTGATGAAAACAACCAAGAGATCCAAGAGCTGTTGGCAAACAAGAGAACTGCTAACCAAGCATACCTTGCCCAGCCAAGTTGCCATGTAAGAAAAGCAGCTTTCCGTCTCACATGTAGTAAACTTCAACAAAAACTCCGAAACATGCAGAATAAGTGGTGGATCAATATAGCAGAAAAGACACAACACTGTGCAGATCTGGGTGATTCTAGAGGATTTTATGAAGCTCTTAAGGCAGTGTTTGGACCTACTTATCAGGTCCAAAGCTCCTTATACAGTACAGATGGTCAAACATTAATTACTGATAAAGCCTCCATTCTGAGTCGATGGGCTGAACGCTTTCAAAGTCTCTTCAGTGCCAACCGAGTAGTCCAAGGCTCAGCTATCCAACATATGATACAAAAAACGATGAAAACCGAATTGGACATAGCTCCCACTTTGGAAGAGACCCTTAAGGCCATACAGCAGATGAAAAATGGCAAGGCAGCTGTGATTGATGGAATCCCACCTGAAGTCTGGAAACACAGAGGTCATGTACTCCATAATAACTCCCACGAACTCCTTGTGAATTGCTGGGAAAAGGGGGAACTGCCATCAGATCTCCGAGATGCAGTCATCATCACCCTGTACAAGAAAAAAGGAGCAAAATCCGATTGCTCAAACTACCGAGGCATAACACTGCTCTCTATTGCTGGAAAAATCCTTGCAAGGATACTCCTGAACAGATTAGTTCCTGCTATTGCAGAAGAACTTCTCCCTGAAAGCCAATGTGGCTTCAGAGCCAATAGGAGTATTACAGATATGGTATTTGCCCTTAGACAACTGCAAGAGAAATGTAGAGAGCAGAACAAGGGTCTCTATGTAACATTTGTTGACCTCACCAAAGCCTTCGACACCATGAGTAGGAAAGGTCTGTGGCAGATCCTGGAAAGACTAGGGTGTCCCCCCCAATTCCTCAAAATGATTATCTTGCTACACGAGGGCCAGTGTGGTCAAGTCAGATATGGCGATGCTCTTTCAGAACCCTTTCTAATAACTAATGCAGTGAAGCAAGGTTGTGTTCTTGCACCAACTTTATTTACAATCTTCTTCAGTATAATGCTCCAAAGGGCTACGGCAGAGCTCGAAGAAGAGGGCATCTATATACGTTACCGTACTGATGGCAGCTTGTTTAACTTAAGCCGTATGAGGGCTCACACTAAGACTCTAAACTATCTAGTCCGTGAGCTGTTCTTTGCTGATGCTGCTGCCCTTGTTGCCCACACAGAAGCAGCTCTGCAGCACCTAACATCCTGCTTTGCAACAGCTGCAGAGCTGTTTGGGCTGGAAGTCAACCTGAAGAAAATGGAAGTTCTTTACCAGCCTGCACCACAGGACGAATACCACCGTCCCCACATTGCCGTCGGCAAATCTGTGCTTAAGTCCATTCAGCAGTTCACCTACCTGGGAAGCATCATCTCCTCAGATGCCAAGATTGACAAAGAGATCGATCACAGATTAGCAAAGGCACATAGCGCATTTGGAAGACTTTACAGAAGAGTCTGGAGTAATAAACACCTGAGGCGAAGAACAAAAATCAGTGTGTATAGAGCCATTGTACTGTCTATTCTCCTTTATGGATCTGAAACATGGGTCACCTATCGCCACCACTTATGACTCCTCGAACGCTTCCGTCAGCGCTGTTTACGCACAATCCTAAATATACACGGGACTGTCTATGTGATGAATGTTGCTGTCCTTGAGCAAGCAGGGATCACCAGCATTGAGGCCATGATATTGAGAACACAGCTGCGCTGGGCAGGGCATGTTTCTAGGATGGAGGACCATCGCATCCCCAAAATAGTACTCGGTCAGTGTAAGAGGGGCGCTCCAAAAAAGGGATATAAGAACTCCCTGAAACAACATCTCAGGCTCGGCCAAATTGATCACCAACAATGGTCCGCCCTGGCCTCACATCGGGAGGCATGGAGACACACTATCCACAATGCAGCAGCCTTATTTGAGAACTCACGCCGAAGAAGTCTTGAAGAGAAACGACAAGGCAAGAATCACAACCCGGAAACATCACCCAAGGAAACCTGCAACCCGACCTGTCTATCTCGGATTGGCCTTTTCAGTCATCATTGTGCTTGCAGAAAACGTCGGATGAGTCCTTCCTAAATCTTCATTTGCGAAGACAAGCCAGAGAGAGAGGGGTATGGTCCTGCCTTTCTCCTTCTCTCTCTCTCTCTCCTCCTTCCCTCTGCTCCTTCGACACTCATCTTCCATCCAGGTTCTCTGGTAATCAGAAACTGGATGTGCCATCTTCCTCTGCCACCCAGGGTTCCATGGCTTCTGCCACCCAGGACCCCATAGCTTCCATGAGGTCATGGGAGGTGCACATCCTTGTAGGCACCTGCACCCCTCGCACCTTGTCTTCAAATATTTTCTTAAAAAACAGGCTAAAGTCTAAGAATAAGTTCAAATGCACAAACCCATACCTAGAGAAAGGCTTTCTTGCTTTTGAAAAGAGGGCTCTGTTCTCTTGACAAACTCATGTTGGTTGCATTTCTCAAGCTTACCGGTAATCTGCACTTACCATGCTTAACCTGTGGCAAGAAGATGTGTGAGATGTACTTCACAGTCCTTCCCAACTCTACAGCTTTTTGTGGATGCAACATGGAATGGTAGCAAGAGATACTTTGGCATTACATCTGGATCAGGTGAACAAAGATTTACCGAAACCATAACTTGTTTAGTTTTTGCTTTATGGCAAACTATGGTTTACTGTACAATAGGAAGTTATGGAGTCCAAGGGGTAGAGCCCAAGACTCATTCACATAACACCACACAAACCAAAACATGAGATTATATTTGAAAGGAGTCAGTCAGAGAATCTTAGGCATGAAAACAAGGACTTACTAAAACCCCAAAGTATAATCTACTTCTCAAATTCTCTGGCAAGAGCTAATTCAAACAAAACAGTCATGTTCTTCCACAGTTCCCATTCATTTCAAAGAGAACTTGCAGAGGATATATGCCCAGCAAATTGTGCCCTGTGTGAATTAGGTTACAATCCTATGCATGTTTAACTGGAAGTCACAATGAATTCACTGGGACTTATTTCTGAATGGACATGCACAGGATCATGGTCTAAGCCACTTTACTAATAAGTAATTGAAACCAAAATCAATAGGGCTTACTTCCAAATAAATATGTTTATGATCAGGTTAATAGCCAAAAGACCCAAGCTGTAAATTTCAGATGAATATCAGACACAGCACAAAAGAGAAAGCAACACACTTTGAGGACATTGAAATATACAGTAATAAACTGTAAGTGTCTATGATCACTTTTTAACAATGACTCAAAAGAAAGGGTTTCCACTCCCCCAATATGCTCTTGAACGCCTTTTATATAAACATTTAAAATATAAATAATATGAATAACCTAGCAACAAAATATAGTTTTAACCACAAAATGATCTGCTTCAAGACCACCATTCTGTAGTAACAGAAAGTGATTAGTTAAACGTTTTCACATTTAACTGAAGGAAACATGAAAATAAATTCGTATTTGAGAAGTTTTGAATACTTTAGAATACTTGCTATAAAAACTGCTTTCATTTTCTCCCAGAAATTAAAAATTCTACTATCCAAGTAACATGCCAGTACTTCAGTTCATGGTTGGTCCTGAATCTGTAGCCTAAGGAATATTAGGTGGCCATTCAGTCTGTGTGTCATGATCAAACTCTCCTCACTTACAAACCATAACAGTAAAGAAGCCTCTCGGAGTTCAGCTGGCAAAACAGGCCATCTGGAAACACCAAGTTGAGCTGTGTCCTGAGCAATAAAGGTCCTCTGTTGCCATGGTTCTCCCTTGTTCCTGATACAAATTTGACTTGCCTAAATTCCTCCTTCCCCTGATTTGATTTGCACTCTCTCCATCACACATAGGTTTGCCTCTCTCCAGAAACTATCCATAACTTCTAGATTCAATGCATACTTTGTTGTGGAACCAGAATAACAAACTTTCATTTAATTTCACTTACTGCACATTTTCTCTTGGGTGTAAAACAGTCCTTCCATGAACAAATGCACCATCTGCAAGGAGAATCAAGCCTTTGAACCCAAACTGTTCTTTTCTAGTTGGCCAAGAAAGATGTATAAGCGAGCAAAAGTTGAGACAGTTTTTTAAAAGAAAAATAAGAATAATATTGCCCTTAGTATTGAATTTCATAGAGTCAACTAGAGATATAGAAGTAGAAAAAGCTTAGGTAATAGATCACAGTAACTGCTACAGAATTGAAAGGCATTGAGGCTGAACTGTGTTCTCAATATAAAATATAAAAGAGCAAGCATTTACAAGCCTCCTCCCCATCTTCCACTGCACTTGATCTATAGTCGGCCCTCAACTTTTGCGGGAGTTAGGGGCACAGGATGCCTGTGAAAGTGGAAAAACTGTGAACATAGGATGCTATTTTTTTAACCTGAAAGAACACTTGTCTAGGCATTTTTAGGTCCTCTAGCAAGACAGAATTGTGCTGGAGAACTTTGTTGTTTTTGTTCATTTACATCCCACCTTTCTCCTGATAATGGGAATCAAGCCGTATTTAAAACTATTTTAAACAATACAGGTTAAAAACCAAAAGTCAAAATATAAGTATAAATGTAAGATTTAAAAAACCAAACACTTTATAAGATAAAACATTACACATTAAAAATATTAAAATGCATTAAAAACAAATTAACCTGGTCAAAAACTATATAGGGCTTTATAGGTCAAAATCAGCACTTTGAATTGTGTCCAGAAATGAGCTGGCAGCCAATGAAGCTGTTGCAACAAGAGAGTTGTGTGCTCCCTGTAGCCAGCCCCAGTTAATAATCTGGAAGGCAGCCCCATGTAGAGCACATTATAGTACTCCAAATAGGATGTAACCAAGGCATGTACCACTGTGGTCAGATCCAACTTCTCCAGAAAAACCTAGAAATACCTAGAGAACATATATTTCAGTTGTGTACAGGACAGCAGTGGAGGCAGCAGCAAATACAGTAATCCACGAATAATCAAATCCGCAAATGCTTAACCTGCATATATGGAAGGATGACTATAAATCCTGCATCCAAATTTTTTGTTTTGTTTTGTTTTTAGTTTTTTATTATTATTATTTCTATGTGCATCAGGTTTGTCCAAAGCCCAAATGCCAGCCACACTGAGATGCTGCAGGGTAGTTTCCATGCTTCCAGAGAGAAAGTGGCCTTCTTTCCAAAGTGACCAGAACCAAAGTTGGACCCCACTCACACAAAGCATCCCCACTCTAAGTTTTCCAGTCACCAACGCAGTCAGTCTTGCCTATGTTGTTAGTTCACCTTTGCTACCATGGAAATATTATTATGGTTGTTTCCATAGTACCTTCTTTGCTACCATACAGGAATGTGCACCAGCTTAAGCCACATCCTGAGTATGTAGTATATATACAGCTTCTATTGGTTCATAGACAAGCAATGAATGCAGTCACCAAGGCTCCTTTTGTCTAATGGAGAAACAATAAAAGTAAAATCTCTGTAGCTCCTATCATCTAGTACACAAACAGTAGAAGTATGCAGGTTTCATGGCTCCTTCCAAGACAAATCCTTTCCCTAAGACATTTTCCCATATTGCTTCTCAATCTATGATTCAAGAAGTACCATCTAATCCTAACTTCCTGCACAATACTGCTCTGATTAGTTTCTTTGTTTGTGTTCATGGTGTACAATTTTGAACCAATCTCTCCTTCCACTACTTAGAAAAAAGAAAAGTTTGTCTTGGTCTGGCTCTTGCTAGCCTTCCAATGAATATACATTTCCTTTGTTTGGCTGCAGGATGAGGTAAGGTAGCAGAGGTGGACTAGAAGAGAGTACAAAAGGGACAATGGTATTTCCTTTGTTGCAGTAACCTGAGCACTGGTCAGCCTCATCAAGGTAGGGGTAAGCTAAAATGTTGCTACTCCCACCATCAAATAGGGGTTTTTAAAAATAGCTTAATGGTAATATATATTTCTTCTATCAATGTTCTTTTAAACAAAAGCAAAAGTAAGTTAATTACAGGTTTCCCCCCCCCCCAAATATCTGGGTGGGGGGTTGATTCCCGGACTTATCGCAGATACCAGAAACCGTGGATAATAGCAAATACTATTAAAATAAAGGACTTCTGCTACATACGTACAATAGAATTACATTGGAGGACCTAGCAATTCCTAGAGAGGACACCTCTCTAGGCATTTTCCATCATGACCATGTGGTATGTGTCCCTATTTTTTCAACCGCAGATAACTGAAACCATGGATATTGGTTCTGCAGATGTGTGGGGTGAACTGTATTTTGGCAACCTAAACAAAACTTTCCCTTTAAATGGTAAAACATAGACAACACAAAAGTAGTCACATCTCCTGCATGGCTCAGTGCTAAAGTGCGCCTGAAGGATTAATCCTCTAAATGTGTGGCCTCGGTTTGTGTGAGCATAGCTTGCACTGCTCATTTCCTCTTGAAAAAAAACTTTTTGTTATCCTCAGTTTATTTATTGCAAAACCACAGATTTTGCAATAAATAAATAAATAAATAAAAACTTCTCCAAAGTGAAAAATCTCAGGGCTGTTTAGCATTTTCTTGATGGGAGTGTCTGTGTTACAGATCCAAATACTGCATTAACAACAGAGCAAAATAAAAAAACACAAAATTTTTAACAATAATAGCAATATTATTTAACATACATTATGTTCTTTCAAAAATCAGGGCATATTGATAATTTCAGTTGATATACCAAGGTTAAACTACATTAAACATTTTTTAAATTCGCATAAAAAATTTTTTTAAAGAAAGCAAATGGTCAGTGGGTACAGAACATACAAAAAACACAGTGTTTCGGTAAGCAGGAAATTCTGTTTTATGAGTTCCAGAATCATCTGTAGGAGCCACAGACCTTCAAAATTTCTGACTCTTGACTTGCTTTCAGGACCAAATTAAACTGGATGGCCTCCCAACCACTCCAAGCAAAACTGGGCAATTTTGTAAAGGAGGGTCTGAATCAAGTTTTCTTTTCAGCATACACCTCTTGTGTTCACAGTGCATATTAACACTGCAATCTGATATGTGTCTACTCATATGTTAAGTGTCCCATTTAATGTGTTAGGTTTGCAGCCCAAGTCTTACCCATACATTAAAAACTGTATTAAAAAGTTGTAAAAAAAACCCCAAACCTCTTTGATGTGACTATTTCAGTTCAAATACCATACAGTATTTAAATACCAGAAAAATAATACCACACTTTCAGCTCTTTCCACTAAAATACAAATGTTTCAGGTAACCTAATATGTTAATCTAGCCTAAATACCCTAAAGGCAACAGCTCACGTCTGATTTTGGAAGTTAAGCAGGGTCAGCACTGGTCAGTATTTGGATGAGAGACCACCAATGAATACCAGATGCTGTAGGCTATATTTCAGAGGAAGGAACTGGCAAAACCACCTCTGAGTATTCCTTGCCTAAGAAAACCCTATGAAATTCATGGGGTCTCTGCAAGTTGAAATGCAGCTTGGAGGTGTGTGCGTGTGCACACACTCACATACACACAGAGACTTTATCACACAGACATACCCATTCCTGAATAATTAATTGGAATAAAAAAGATTTGTATAATGGTGTTCCTGACATTTAAAAAAAGCAAAATTTTGCTTCTGGTTCAGCCAGATCTCCAATACATTTTTTTATTCTGTTTACCATTTAACAGCAAATTGTAGAAACTTCTTTTCCTTAGAGTGGGGTTTATTGAGAAAACAATTCTTGTGATTTACTAAGATGACTACACCCATGCAAATTCATTTACTCATCTGAGGATTTGTACCTTTCCAACCCAATAATTAGACCATCCACACAGTTAACCATCGTGCGATAAATTTTTATCTATTGTTTTACTTAGTTACTTTTAATGAGTTTCTCAAAGATATGAAAGATATGCTTGTCCAATTGAACTCTTCTTTGTTACTTCAGGCATTTGTTTTAAATCAAAATATAGCAAAAAGATGCTAAAACAATCAACTAACAGGAAAAAAACTGAAAATATATAAAAAGCAGAATTACATCTGCAATTGTACAGAGAGAATATCACATGTATGCAGTTCTCTAAACAACTGACCACTGACACAGCCAAATTTTCAACAGATTCAATAGATTAATCATCAGATGTTGTGTCATTCAAACATATACCACACATAGAACCTATATTCTTTGTTCGTGTTCTTGTTGTGTGTCTTAAAAACCCATTGTTATACATTCTGTCCTCCCCGCTGAAAATGAAGGTAATGTAATTCAGGCTATAAGTAATCCTAAACGTATTTACCATGCTGTAAGCAAAATTAAGCACAATAGGTCAAACTACATAGGATTCCAGAGTCAGTGTGATGTAATGGTTTGAGCACTGGGACTAGGACTCTGGAGACCAGAATTCAAATTCCCACTCAGCCATGGAAACCACAGGGAGGAGGCTTTGGGCAAGTCATACTCTCTTGGCTTCACAGGAAGGCAAAGGTAAACCCACTCCTGAACAAATCTTGCCAAGAAAACCCCATGACAGACCCCTTAGAGTCACCATACGTCAGAAATGACTTGAAGGAACACAACAACAAACATGGGATTGCAATCCCAAGCTGTTTTTGCTTTTCCGTGCAGGCAGGAGAAACTGGCGTAAGCCTCTAGTGCATGTTTAGTTTGGTAGGCTATACACCATGCAGGTTTCATGTTCCAGTTTTGTTAGTGCGCAAACAGACATGTAGTGTAATTTCTCCCATCAATTTCTTTTTTTTAAAAAATCTTTTTTATTAAGTATCATCATACATACATATATATTCCATTCCAATTCACGTATTCTTTCAGATTCTGCATTTTCCTTTACAAAACTCAAATTGGCATTTTATCCATCATGCGCATCAAATCTTCTATTCTATTTACATTCATTGACCTATAATCTTTGCACACCATTCCTTAGAATCTTCATTTCTGAACAACAAAATTCCAACTCCTTCATTTTTTGCTATTTTCCATGATACAATAATAGGACACACCTCCACCCTTTCTCCCACACACTACACTCAATATAACAAACAAGTTAATTTCAAAGCAGCTTTAGTACATTTCTGTGAAGCGGAATAGTATTATTTGTGTGTGTGTGTGGGGGGGGGATTCTGAAAAGAGGAGGAAAGAGGGATGCTGGGCAGATATAGTAGGACAGCTGAACTGCAAAGTGACCCAGCAGATTATTTTTTTAAAAAATTATGGTTTAGGATTAATTTTGGGAATGTAATACAACAACTACTACAAACTTAACCATTTAGGTACAGATGGCCTGACAAACGTAAACTGCACCATGCTAACAACATCCACTTATCTGCTCACGTTAATGAGACTTACTTCTCAGCAGACTGTATTGCTCAAAGTGCTCGCTTCTCCCAAACAAGCCAAACTTACACTACTTTAGGGTATCTGATAGGTTTTCAACTTTAAAAGTAGACACTGTTTTACATTTTTGTGTAGATAAATGAATAGGCAAATGAATACTTACGAGGCAAAGACTATAATGGAATAGGAAAGCCTGAGTTGAGCCTAAGAATCACACTGTATTTATTTGCCTGTCTTATAAAAATTATAACCAGGTATTAGCACTGAATTCCTAAAATACACACACATCCTTGGAAAAGGCTGGGGTTGGAAAATGGATGGGAAAAGTTCAGTTGTGTCAATAGTTCAGTTGTAACTATGTTAGCCTTTATTTTTGCGGCCAACTTGAAAATTCAGTGCCTTAGTTACTAAAGAAAAAAAATGTTACACTGAAAAAGAGAAAATACCTACGTACTTGGAAAGCAAACATGACAAAGAAAAAGATACGCTACGGGTAGGTTTGCCTGAACTTGATAAGGCTTTTGCGGTCTGCTACATTAGAGGCAGAAACTCTAAACTTACCATGAAACATAACTATTACAACATGGGGAAAATTAGAGTCCACATTATTTGCTGGCATTTACGTCTACCTCACTCTGTTGTCACATGGGCAGTGAATAAAGCACTTCCAGGAGAGAGAGAAAGAGAGAGATTGAGAGCGAGAGCAAGGGAGAGAGAAACTTCACCCAAGATCAAACTGTGCCTGGTGACAGCAGTGTCCAGGCTATAAGTAATGTTCAAAGGATTTAACAATGCCTGTGACTGATCATTCTCTTTTCCTTGCCATCACCTGCTGATTTTGTCCAGGTGTTTTATGGCTATCTGGAGGCTCTGGAGAACAGACAGAAAGAAGACTTTGCCAATTTCTTTTGTCTGGGATTGTGAATTCCTTACACAGATGGTGGACAGCCAAACACTAGGCTAATTTGCCTTTACCCTCCAAAAAGGAGAGGATGAGAATGATCTTCTCTCTCCCCAAACACTATCCGAAATGTGGTGGTGGTTAAGAAGTTGGGGGGAAAGTGCCTCCCCCTCCCCATCTAAAGGAGAAAACTGCCGTTTTGCAGTGTGGGTGTTGTTGCTTTTAAAAACAACAACAACCCAGAAATAATACAATAAAAACACATAGATTTTTGTTCACAAACAATAATTATACTCATAATAATTACTATTATTCACTTGAACTCCTGAGCAACTGAGGTAGCCAACACAACTAGATGTTACAATCCTCCAATACATAATTTGAAATAGTGTTTAGAGTAAAATAAATTCACAGTTTTGCTATCACTCACCAAAAATGGATTTTCAAGCTAAAACTAGAAAGAATATTCAAAGGGACTGTCTAGATTATCAATTCTTATGAGTGATAAATGTACAGTTGTCACCCATTTGTTGTGAGTAATCCAAATGTTTTCCTTCAAGATTGCTCATTTACTATTTGTGTCAACGTTTATGCCACAGAAAATGGGATTCTTCCCTGAGGTAAGGTCTCTTCAGCTTCTGAAATTGTTGTGTATAGTGTAACTGTGTGGCAATCACTGAATATTGCATATTATAATTTATTTATGAAACTGAGGGGATCACTTTGTGTAGTAAAATATATTTACCTTCTAGAGATCATAGTAATGTCCAAGAATATACGTTAATAGACGACTTGACAAGATGGTGGGATTCTGCTGTTGGTATTGTTTATACAATGGGAAAAAATGTGGACTGATGTGCACTAACACCAATTTAAAGCAGCTTCCATTTGTCTTAATGTCTTTTTGGAAAAATTGCAGGCATGTGAAGCTATCCACTTTTGCTGCTCCAATGGGCATACCTGTGAATCTAGATGGCAGGCACAAGTTAATTACTTGTTTTTTTATTCTTGACAATTGCCGCTGCTGAACAGTATTTTTTTAAAGCATATCTATGGTGTGGAAGTGCAATATTCCTCTTAAATAAATAGGAAAAAAGAAAAAAGGCTGTTTCATTGCCTGAGTGCACAATTGCTAAGGTGAAAATCCAACATGGCAGTTCCAGGTCCTTGTCTTATTAGTAAGCTCTGCCCCTGCACGTGTCTGACCAATCAGCTTTCTACTTCTGCTTTTATCGGGAATATGAATGAATGCAAATCAGATTGTCCCAATGAAGAGGGAATGCACATTCCCTGAAGAACTTTTTTAAAACTTTGGGGAAAGACGTGACAGTTTTTCCTGTGGAGTTTTTGGTGGATTTGCCCCCTTTTCTGAATATGGTGGATTGATGTGGCATGGCATTTACACAAATCGTATTCTCCTCAAATTCTATGAGGAATGTTTTTGCCATTTAGACAACCCTACAGACTGCTTTACAACGATTTAGAAAATTTAATTTTTTACACTCTTTTAAATTGTTTTAGAATACATTTAGTTATTTAATATCATTCTGCTGTCCATACACCATCCTGAGATCTTTAGATCTAGGAAGGGAAATGAATATTTTAATAAGTAAATGATAGCAATAGCAGCAATAGCACCTGCATTTCTATACCACTTTACAGTGCTAAGCACTCTCTCAATAGTTTACAATGTGTTAGCTAATTGCCCCCAACAAGCTGGGTACTCATTTTACTGACCTCAGAAGGATGGAAGGCTGAGTCAACCTTGGAGCCCTGCAGGACTGAACTCACAACGTTGTGGCTGCAGTACTGGTATTTAACCACTGCGCCATCACGGCTCCCTCATGTTGACCATCTGTGGTACAAAACATTGCTGTTCTGTATACTTACAAGGTCATTTTTCCATTATTTTAATCAATTTATGCACATTTTAATCAATTTAATTGACAGGTTAATCACCAAGAGTTTTGCTGATTAATCGTTAAGGCCTAATTCTAATTGGTGAGGCTGAAAGTTCAGAACTTTTTTTTTAAGGTTCATTAGTGCTGCGTGTACTGCTGTAATATGGAGTAAAACACAAAATATTGTCTTTATGCTGAATGAACAATACTTTCTAATGGATACAAAAAGGCCCTTCCTTTCTTCAGTTTATCAGTAAGAATCATAGATGTGGCCCAAAATATTTTGCTGCCTAAGGCAAAAGACACAATGGTGCCTCCTTTCAGGTTTTTTTTTTTAAGTTTCTCAGAATCCGACCAGCACTTATGCGCTCTCCACTTTCTGCATCAACTTGGGTGACATCACTCCTCCAACCACTTTCCTGAATGCTAAATTCATCCATTTCCAAATGCTTATGTTTTTCTTTATATATACATTTTTTTCTGAGATATTTTTCAAATATATACTTTTCTATTCTCATTTACCTGTGTAGAAATAAGAAAGAAAGAGGGGGTGGGGGAGATTCTGACACTTGCCATTTCCTCCCAGTGTGAGAAACTGAAAGATAGGTGCATGCTTCATTAACAATCTCCCAGACCACAAATTGGATAGATTTCTAAAGAATTCTGTTAATGTGATTTTTTTCCAGACTCCCCATTACATATACAGAAGTTCATGTGAGTGACAGCTGGATCTTATTTCAGTACTTACTTCAGTACTTCAGATCGAATCTTCCACTACCTCTAAAGACAAAAACTTAGGAGAAAGCATGTGGTATGGTGCATTCGCTTCTCCCCATTCTGAGTCTCTCAGCACCTGTCCTTGGAGGTGGTTGCCTCACTCTTTCTGATGGAAGGGCCAGCCTGTCGTTTACAAAAGGAAGCTCAGTAAAGGGGAGAGGATGAAGTATAGACAGCAATTCGGAGGCAGCCTCTCGGCCTTTCTTCCTTTCAATAAGGAATTGGGACAGAGAAAGTGGCAAGTGGGAAGAGACAGGGATGCTTTGCAATGCCTTCCTTCTCTCTTGTCAAGTGCCTAGACAGAGACAGAGACTTCCACAGACAGTTGTAGCATCCAGTGTATTTTATTTTTATTTGTTGCTCACATTCTGTACAGACTTCCTGTCAAGGCACTGAAGGAGGACTGACTGAGCTGTGCTCTCCTTGCTAATTTGCTGCTCTGCACTTCTGCCACTCAGGGCTGTTTCCTGTTCTTCTGTAGAAATGGCCTGAAAGACACAGGGATGCTAAGAGGCAGAGTGAACAGGTCAGGAAAGAAGGTGTTGCATACAGAATTGCAGGAGAAGATTGTTCAAGGAAGGAGAGATCAGATGTAGGAAAAAAATCCCAAAAATATGATAAAGCAGAAGAATGGAGAAACAGTGGCCCTAATGTGAAGATCGGTCCCAGCAACCCAAGGACAAATCTGGCCCATTTGGCAGTACAGTTTTGTGTCTTGTAGACGTTCATGGGTCAACAGTTAGGACAGGCCTAGACAATATTAGATATCGGTACTTTTTTTCTTCTCAAAACACACAAACACATACATATGGAAAGAGAGATCTTTGTAACATGAAAATATGGTTGTTTTTATTACCAAATATGAATACTTTAATAATTTGTCCCAATTCTCTATAACCCAATTTGAAAAATTTTTGCTCAGAAGTCTCACTGAGCCAAATGAGACTGTGTTGTTTAAATAATAAACAGTACACAGAACATCATATCTAAAATCCAAGTCACTTACAGTTAGTTCTCTTTCATTCTAGTTTTAGACAGCTAACAATGGGAATCATAAGTTACTGTTGGAATAGTGACAACAGTTTGCTTTTAGCTATGACTCAATCTGCTATGCCAAGAAACAAAACATACCAATTAGCTGCTAATCCTTTTTGTCTAAACAAAACCCTTAGTATGCTTAATTCCAAACTATCAGGCTACTATTTCTTACCACCTTAGTAAATACTTTTTATAGTTTGTGATTGTCTTTTATTATTGATTCTCTTCCATTATCTTAAACAAAACTCTCTCTCTTATGGTTAGTCATTCCTACAGAAAAACATCAAAATACCAAAGGACATTGGGTTTTGCCAAATAAAAGTGTTATGTTTTCAAGCTAGAATTTATCAAGGTTTATTTCAACAGTCATTCTCCTTAAAACACAGAAGCATAAATACTTCTTTTCAAATAACTTTTGTGTTTTAGAAGCATGTATCCATATTCAGTTGTGGAGGTGGATTTCTTAAAAACAGTGAAATCTGTATCTTTCTCAGAAGATCTCTTAACTTCCTTTGCCAGCTGAGAACTATTTCCAATTCTGTACCTCTTTAAAAAATAAAATGTGTAAGTTCCCTCCTACCTAACAGCAGGCATTTTCAACTTCAGATTCCATTGAGAGTATTAATTTTAAATAAGTACTTTAAAATAAATATTCAACGAGTAGTCAGTAATTGGGCACAATAATGAAACATACAGCCTCCTATTTTATTCAGCTGTGCAAGATAACAATTAAAAACTTGAGCAAACACCAAATCACCAATTTATTAATTCCTCTAAATAACAAAATAGATGTTATGCATTTGGCTAGCATTATCTTTCTGTCCCTCAACCAGAACTGAACCAAGGAAACAAAATCTGTTTAGCCCTGACACAGTTGTAATTCAACCTCTGTTTCTTTTCCTTATTTTCTTCAGAACACAATGAAGCTCTCTGCTGGGCAAGGCCACCTGCATTGATAACTCCTCCGTCTACACCCACGGAATATGAATATGAGCCAATGATAATTAATCAGAATTTCTTCCAACATAAACCTTAGCTCTTTTCCAATCTGTCTAGGACTGCTCTCCTTCTTTTTAATCTCAAGATAAGACAAGGAACGGCTGAAATAATTATCAAAACCAAGAAAGAAGAGGAAATAGAGAAATAGAGAGTAGAGTGAGGAGGCCATGCTTTCTGGGCAATTATGGAAGTTATAATCCAAAAAAGAAAAAAAGAAAAGAAAAGAAAAGAAAAGAAAAGAAAAGAAAAGAAAAGAAATTTTCCAAACTCTGTATTTGGATGAGGGGCATAACCAGCTCGTGGAATGATAAATACCACAATATCAAAATTAGTGTTTTTGTGGCAGCAACACATTGTCAACATGTAAGCTACACATTCTCCTCAAGGTTTATGGTAAAATGTACTCTTATTTTTTTCCTCAACTACAGGGGTGTGACAGATGGTTCTAAAAAGCAGAGATAGGTCTGGAATGCAGGTGTAGCCGGTCATTAGGAGCAAGGGCCTGGCTAAGTAAGTAAGCAGGATACTTCCAGAGTTAACTACTTCAAAATACTGTACATCAGAGAGTGCATCACCCTTGACTGCTCATCCCCCCTCGGTTATTGCCAACTGAAATCATTTTGGGCTGAGGCTGGGGAGGTGGGGGAGCTCACTCTCATGGGAATTACATCATCTTCTAATGGATTAAGCGCTAGCGTAGGCCCCCCAGTAGTGACTTCAAAAATGTAACAGATACAATGGTCTGCTTAGCACCAGATGTACCTACTGAAAAATAACTGCATACACCCAGCAACATTTTCTGGCTTGCATGCAAGCCTAGAGAAACCTTTAAAAGACTTGCCGAAGTAAATTAACTCCAAAGAGGTGAGACATTTTTCCACACATGCAGAAAATATGATCCATAATTAAGAAAGCATTTTAGAGTCCCCTCAATGATACACTTACCTCTCAACAAACACAGGTCAGGAAAGTGTAAAAAGCTGCTACTAAACCAAAAAGAAACAATATTTGCAGAAGTTTTTATCCTAATTTAGATTCCATTTATAGAAATAAATGGAGCTTAATTTCTCATAAATGTGTTTAGAATCAGTCACAAAAACAATGGCATGACTGTATTACCGGCAGAAACATTGTAACTAGCTGTTTTGTCACCTCACACATGCATGCACACCGCTCAAGTTCCTGTTATGTGAAAGAGCCTAAGAGCAAGTTTTGATCATGCAGACATTCCTCATTATTTCAAGTCTAGTAGCAACAGAGTAGGGGAAACAGGGGTGAGAGACAGAGCTTATGGACTGAAATTTTCTACCAGGCATACTTTAAAAACTCCTCAGACCACTGGTACCCCATGCTTCACAGTCACTGCTGACTCCTTTTCTTGTCATTCTCAGCATTTTTGTTTGCTTAATAAAAAATGACAAAAGAGGTTTCTAGGCATGACTCTCCTTCTAATTACCAGACTGAGAAAGGTCAACTACACTGGCCAGAAAATCTGTTGAAGTGTTTGGTAGCACAGGTCATCCTAATAGATACTGGTGGGATTCCTTGCAATAATGCTACTTAAAACTGAGAAAGAGAGGAGCGCTTGTTTGCTCTTGTTTTGAGAATCAGCTCTTTCAAGCATGCAGAACTCAGTTGGGTTCAAATAATACTTACTGCAATGAACTCAGTTGGGTTCAAATAATACTTACTGCAATATGTGAGTGGTAGAAAGTGGCAATTATGTGCAGCCACTTAGGAAATGCATTTTTTTTTAAAAAAAAAATTGTCATTCCAGTTTAAAGACTTCAGGCTGCAGTCCTGTGCACGCCTTTGGCATTAGGATACTACACCAAGCCCAGGTCAGCATTTTAGATGTACTAGAAGGGTGTGAATTAGGGTATGTTTTCGAGCATAGTTGGGCAAAGTGTGGACCATGGGGTCCAACCAGGACCCTAAAGGGTTCAAAAAAGAAACATTCCCACCCACCCCAAAACAACTAATCTCCCATATTTTTGCCCCCCAAATGTCTATAGAGGGCATGCAGGTTACTTTGCTAAGTTCCCCCCCCCAAGAAATTTTAGGTCCAGGAGAGACCTTTGTAAAACAGGAAGTGACAGCGGAGGGAGTCCTGTCCTGGCAAAGTTCCCTACATGCAAATATGTTCCCTGTATTTAGACTGGTTCCTTTTCTATTATTATGATATAGGAAATAATAATAATATATTATTGATAATTTTAAACGCAGTTACATGCTTTCTAGAAAGCAATTTAAATGTTCATTTTGGATATGTTCCACCATGGCTGTACAAACCTCCACAGGAAAATCCTAATAACGAATTTCATTAATGTAAATATTGCATATACTAGTGATCATTTAAAAAAATTGGGTGAATAGGAATTTTGTTTGTTCCTTCCTTCCTTCCTTCTTTTCCCCTTCAACTCTCATCTTTGTCCCAAGATTTGGATAAATTGAAAAATACCCTACTAATATTTCTTAAGCTATGCTTGTCCCTATCTGCTGCTATATAATAAATCCAATTCCTCCACGGTTTAAACATTGCTATAAACTGAGTAACAAAGATTTTTTACCAAAATATATTTGTGCTTTAAAAACACCAGTTTGCCTTCAGAGCTGCCTTCAGTGTCCCATAAGCAGAGAAGAAATATTTAAAATAAATTGTGGAACAGCCTCCCCTCCCTCATTTCCTACAGTTCATGATACAACTTCCTTGTAGGTAATTCGCAGCATGCATTTCATCACACATATAATAGCCAGTTTGTTTTAAGATTCTTGGGCTAGCTTGTCACTTGCTTTCTTCTTTTTCATTTTTTTCTTGTTTTACATCTTCTCAGATTCATTTATGGTTATAAGTATGAGAAAGGGGAGGGCGACTTTATGTTGATAATCTTTACTAGGTACTTATAACTAAATGACCTCTGCTGAAAAATAAAGAATTAAGTCATTTGTCTTATGAGGTATTGTGGACTTTTTATGGTATACAATTTAGCTAATAACTAGTTGAGACCAATCTTTAACAAGTCACATATTTCCATTGTCCCTTCACCCCCTGCTTATGCTTTTACCACATCCTAACAAAAACATGACCAGAACTGGTGAAAAACATACGGTTCCAACTAATGAATCACATACTTTCCCGCAAGTACAGTAAGTACTACCAGCTGTGACAGTCTTGCTTTGGCAGTGGAACCAGTGCAGTACAAGGCCGACACATCTGAAACCAGCTGTACTAAAAAACCGCAAGCAATATAAGTCCGTCTGCCTTCTCAGGGACTTCTTTGTCTCTGTCTGTCTCTCTCTGCTCTGTCCCTAGCATTTGCAAGCCATCTTTGTTTTGAGAGGGCTCTGAGTTTTAATAAATTTCAAGGGGGGAAAATGTGCTGATTCAGGAAACTTAAGTCTTTACAAAATGATAAGGAGCTCTTTGTCAAATTCAAGCATCCATCAGGAAATTTAAAGAGAAAGTGTACAAATGATGTGCTCTCTATTGGTGCTGGTTTCTGCTATAACATTAGTCAGTCATCTGCATGCTTAGGTTGCCATTGAAATAAACAGCTCTTGTTTCAAAATAGATACACCACTTTGGAGGGAGCATTTTAGAAAGTGACATATATTTTATAGATGCACAATTAGACTGATCCAACAGCATTCCTTTCAGTCTATCTATATGTCCAAGTTAGATGAACACATTTGTGTGTAACTGTGCAAAGCAGGCAGGCTGTGCAATATAGGCAGAAACCAATTAACTAACTGAATGCCAGGATGTTCTTTGCAATCAAGCATCCTGTACAATGTCCCTCAAACAGTTCTTTTGCTTCCAAGGACATAACACTGATTTTTATTGAGGGCTGTCCTCAGCATCTCTCCCTTTTGCATCCAGACAAGGAAAGACCATTTGTATGAGGCTGTCCGCACATTCCAGCCAGCTCTGGAACAAGTGGCCATGAGAGTAGTCTAGATGCACAGGGGGCTTCAGGGGCAGCAACATTTTATTTGATGCTGGATAACAACACATGTTCCCTGCAATATATTCCCAGGAGCAGTGTGGAAGCTGCTGGGATACAGCCTTCTGTTCATGTGCACCAACGTTCACTGAACTGAGAGGCTGCATTTATTTATGTTCTCCCAACATCTAAAGGGCATTTGGAAAGAATGTAGGATAGGGCATTCCCACTTGTGGTGGCCAGACTGAAGCTGCTTGTCCAGGGAGATCTAGCTGGTGGTCTCTCACTTTGTTTTTAGCACACAGGTCAAAACAGTGCTGGTAGTGTTCAGATGTATCTTTGGACATAGAGAACTAGGATGTACTCATAATCTGACTTTTTAAAAATATCTGCTTGATACAGCTGCTATTTCACTGGTTTTTGTTTAATTTTTTTGTAGGGTGTAGGGATTCCTGTATCTGGAATGAGTCCAGAGGAGGGCAATCAAAATGGTAGGGTGTCTGTAAGCCATGCCCTATGAGGAGTGGCATAAGGAGCTAGGTATGTTTAACTTGGAGAACAGAAGGTTAAGAGGTGGCATGATAGCCATGTTTAAATATTTGAAGGGATGTCATAACTGAGGATGGAGCCAGCTTGTTTTCTGCTGCTCTGGAGAAACCAGGACACGGAACAATAGACTCAAACTACAGGAAAAGAGATTCCACCTAAACATTAGGAAGAACCTCCTGATGGTAAGAGCTGTTCGGCAGTGGAATGCGCTGCCTCAGGGTGTGGCGGAGTCTCTTTCTGTGGAGGTTTTTAAACAGAGACTGGATGGCCATCTGTTGGAAGTACTTTGATTAGGTATTCCTGCACGGCAGGAGGGTTGGAGTAAGATGGTCCTTGTGATAGCTTCCAATTCTATGATTCTATGATCATAGCTATAATCTACTTTGAAGATCCCATTAGATACTGCTACCCAAAATGTGATATAAATGTTGTTACTAAATAGTGTTCAGTAGTATTTCAAGGAATCTAGTAGTTCAATAGCCAAGAAGGTCCCACATTTTGTTCAACACAGTTGCTTACAATAACAAAATGGCTTACAACATGATTGGTGGTAGCCCCATTGCCACATTCTGTGTCCTAGCATTATTACCTCAGCCAATCAGATCTTGGCACCCATCTTTGCTAAGTCTGATATGACTGAGGTCTGAAATATTCATCTAAATTGGGTGTAGTATTGAGTGGGTTACCAATCATCACATTCTGTAGATCACAATAATAAATCCTTGCTGCATGTCCTCTCTCTATAACATATATCTACAAAGGAATTATTTCAGGTTTGTTAAGGGGGGGGGAAAGATAGGATATTTAAAATAAATGGTAGTGGGTTATTTCTAAGCCTGAAGAGCAAAGCAATCTTATTTAACCAGATCCTCACAGGCAAGGACTTGAACATCACATCCAAGAATTTGACAGGGAAAAGTAATACATAGTACACAGTGGGAGGTGGGGATAGATGCTGTGTCTTCTGTAATGGAATACAGTTTCTTTTTCGAACCCCAAAATACAGACGCAGATATTTAAAAGGGCAAAATAAGCAGCAAAACTGAAACTACCCAACCCTAACTCCTTGGATATTAATAAGCAAACATAAAGGAAATTCCACTGGAATTACAATTACGATTACAATCACTGGCAAAAGCTAGTTGTAATTTTTACAAAATTATATCCAACTGACTGAAGGAACTTTTGAGGAAATGATACATTCATTGCCATGTGTTAAAGTTTTCAGTAACTGTCCATTTATTAAAGACACACCTCATGAATAATAAATATATGCACAAATTGCATCTATGATGAGCACTGAAAAAACAGAGAACAACGCTGGGCAAAATCTGGCCACTATTATACCATGTTATAGATTATGGGCCTATATGTGTAGAATAATGCATAAATTTGAGTAACTGAGGTCAGCATATGAAAAATCACATTTTTAACACTCTCATAGTACACTCTGAGCTGAATCTATTTTGGCAATTCCAAATGAGTATTTACATAATGATATACATCTACACAGTTTATAGGAAAATTACTTCCATAACAATGTATTGAAACTTCTTTTTTACACTTCCCTAAAGCTGCCAAACTTCACACCAGTAGGGCTATTGTACATTTATCTGTTTTCATGACAGAATTTCAGCAGGTAAAATGTTGGCAGAGCAGCAACAGAAAAACCTTTAAGGAAAAAAAGAAATTACACTGTAAACATAACAGATTTCCAGTTGCTAAAGACATAGGAGATCTGTCAGGAAAATGTCGGCTTCCCCCCCCCCCTTCCTTTCCTTTCCTTTCCTTTCCTTTCCTTTCCTTTCCTTTCCTTTCCTTTCCTTTCTTTTGCTTTTCAGCAACAGCATACCCTGTTAGGAAAATGAATGACTTCATTATGGAAGTTGGGGTTTTCTAGTCAAGACACTATCTGCAGCCAAAAAGAAAGAGAAGCCTCAATCGATGACAGATGAACTTCTTCAAGCAGTTAAGGACAGATGAGAAGCAAAAGTAAAAGTTGACAGAAATACAGTCAGAACCATAAACACAACTGTTCAAGAACTTGTGCTAAGGGACAAGGAAAGCTGCTATAATAATCAGTGTAGAGAAACAGAAGATGACAAGCAAAAAGGAAGAACAAGAGACCTCTTCCACAAGATCCAAAGGGAAATTTAAACCAAGAATGGGGGTGCTATATGACCAGCAGGAGAACACATTATAGGACCAAGTAGAAATAAAAAGATGATGGAAACAATACACTGGACAACTATATAAAGGAGATGAAAAGATGACAGATTCATTCAAGGAAGAACTATCTGAAGATGAACCTACAATTTTAGAAAGTGAAGTGGAAGCTGCTCTGAGAGCACTTGGGAGAAATAAATCACCAGGAACAGTTGGAATACCAAGCTACAGAGACAGAATCTACTCTACTTCTAACTAAAAAACTTTCAACAAATATGGAAAACAATTGAATGGCCCACATATTGGAAATACTCAATATACATCCCAATCCCCAAGGAAAAGGACACCAGGGATTGCAGTAGCCACAGGACCATTGCATTGGTTTCCTATGTAAGACTTTGACCATATATGGAGAAAAAATGCCAGATGTCCAAGCTGGCTTTGGGAAAGGAAGAATCACTAGGGACCATATTGCAAACATGTTGGATAATGGTCACACCAGAGAATTTCAGAAGAAAATCACTCTGTGCTTTTTAGATTATAGAAAATCCTTTTATTGTGTAGGTCATGAAAAACTATAGCACACCCTTAAAGAAATGGGCGTGTCACAACATTTGATTGTCCTGATGCCTAAACTGTACTCAGGACAAGAAGCTACCATCAGGACAGAATTGGAAGAAACAGAATGGTTTCCAGTTGGCACAGGGATCAGGCAAGGCTGCATTTTATCACCCTATCTATTTAACTTGTACAGGCATGTGTCAGTTAACATAGACTCTAACAAAGAAGCTCCTTTTTATAAAGCCTTTTTCTGCACCCACCCCTGCATCCCCCTTTTCTTCCTTGTCTTGTGTCTAGCTGATAGGGTGGTGAAAAACTAGAGACTTTCAGTTGCCTGGTTGCAGCAGCATGTATGCAATAAACAGCTTGAGCTGAGAAAGAATGGGATACTCCTCAACTGATCCTATTCTTGCTATCTATGCCTCCCTGCAACAGGCACAGTAACTGAAACTGCCTCTAGAATTCCTTACTGAGCATGAATGAACAGCAAAACAGAGAGAAAAGGGGGAAGTGGGTTAGCCTGCCTCACCAGCTGCCCTTAGCATGTTAAAAAAGCAGAGAACTATAAATATGACCACCAAAATGGAAATAATAAGAAAAGTGGAGGCTGTTGAAAGAAAAATCATCCCTGGATGCATTCTGGAAGAAGCTTTCAGGTTATCTTCGGAAGGATAAAAATAATTTTGCTTAACTATCCAAGGTTTACCTGACCTGGTTGTTTCATTTCACATGTGAATACTTGTTAGTTTTGAATAAAAACTTTGGTCAATCATGTTGAGCTGCTCTTAAGTTTTTGTGGTATAGGAACATATTCCTATACTTTCCCTGTTATTTCTACCTCTGGTACCAAATTTTCTGTTAAATAAGTTATGTCCAAGAACACATCTACTTTATTAACTGAGATATACTTGTACGCTGAATATATCATATGTAAAGCAGGATCAGACTCTGAGGAAGGAGGTATGAAAATTCGTGGAAGGAACATCAACAATTTATGATTTGCAGATAACACTATATTACCAGCAAAAATTAGCAAAGACCTGGAACAACTACTGAAGAAGTCAAGGAAGAAAATGCAAAGGCAGGTTTACAGATGAACATTAAGAAAACAAAAAATATGTCCGGTTTACATAACTTTAAAGTAGACAATGAAGACACTGAAATAATTTAAGATTTCTCATACCTTGGTTCTGTCATTAATCAGAATGGAGATTGCAGTCAAGAAATCAGAAGACTGGGACTTGGAAGAGTAGCTATGAAGGAACTAGACAAGATCCTGGAGTGTCAAGATATACAATTGAATACTAAAGTTAGGATGGTCAATGCCATGGTATTTCTCATTCCTATGTATGATTGTGAAAGCTGGACAGTGAAGAAAGCTGATAGGAAGAATATCAACTCATTTGAAATGTGGTGCTAGAGAACAGTTCTACAGATACAGTGGACCCCTAAAAAGACAAATAAATGGGTCCTATTTTTCAACCACCTCTGAATATTCCTGACCTAAGAAAACCCCAAAAACTTCATGGGGTTGCCATAAGTCGACAGGTGACTTGAAGGCACATACACAGAATAAATCAAGCCTGAACTCTCCCTAGAAGCAAAGACGACTAAACGGAGACTGACATACTTTGGACATATGAGAAGACAAGGCTCACTAGAAAAAACAATAATGCTTGGTAAGGTAGAATGCAGTAGGAAAAGAAGAAGACTGCATTGCAGATGGATAGACTCAATCAAGGAAGCCATGGCAAGTCTGCAAGACCTGAGCAGGGCTGATGATGATAGGGTGACTTGGAGGTCTCTCACTCATAGGGTCACCGTAAGTCAAAGTTTACTTGAGGGCAGTTAATAACAACAACAACGCCCCAAGTATGTTCCTTACACAATGGCTTCCAAATCATCATCTCAGGCCACCATACACAACATTATGGGTTATGGACTGGAACATGCACTGCACTGGGAACAGGATAGGACAAAATTAAAGCAACTAGGATGGGCAGAGGCTCTTTAATCTAGGGGTGGACAGTCGGCAGGGATTGGGGACATATTGGCAGGACCTAGAAGGGCACATCCTTTCCTCTATGTCCCCTGTCATCCATAAAATGTTTACTTCATTTTGAACTAAAAATGTGCCTCCCATGGGAATCTCTAAGAGAGACCCTTTTTTCAACGAGGAAGTAAAACATTAGTTCTTAGGGATTAAGGGGTGGCTTTTTAATTTAAAAAATGAAAAGGGGGACACTAGGGGTCCTTGGGACCACATTTGGCCTACAGCCTGCAATTTACCCACACCTGCTTTAAGTTTTCTTTAATAGACACACTCAGACTTAGGGTGTTCCTCTTCACAAATTTTGGGGAAGAGAAGAAAACTCCGAAAACCTGATTTTATGGTTCACCACACCTTTGTTTTTAAGGCCTCCAACACATGCTGCTGTACCCCTTGAACAAAAGCAAGAAAAAAAATTGTATTCATAGTCCTTCTTAAACAGGAATGGGGTTCTATGGGAAAAGGTTCCTGATAGGGAACTAAGACGTCTTAACATAGATGGGAGCATCATTTTCTGTGAGGATTAACAGAGGATCAAATTATAATTTGTGAAAAATGGGTTACTACTCTCTGAGAAAGGTGATTTTTCTTTAGGGAGGTCTCTCTGTCTCTCAAAATGTCTTTGCTATATGGCCTTGAGCTATAATCCTATGCACTGAGGAATAAAACCTGTGGAACTCACTGGAGCCAAGTAAACATGTATACTGCTTTCTAGCTTCCACCTAAGAATCCACCACAGTTTTATATACCAGCTTTGATGCCAATCTGCTGTTAATATGGTTGGCGGTCTAGAGCTCAGTTCTGACAGCTTCCTCTTAATCAACTTTAATTAATTTTATTAAAATCTCTATATTCTGGTTTAAAGGTACTTTGCCGATTGGCTTCATATTTTTCCTTATTTTTATTTTTAAACTTTCAAATATTCTCTTTGACCATCTGAACAAACAAAACAACACCTCAACATCTCAGTCTTGCTATGATCCTACAGGTTATTAATTAACCCCCAAAATCAGTCTTTTGCAAAAGATAATTACATAAAGGAAATGTTTCTTAGACTGTTTACTTTTCATCACTTGAAATGGCAGCTTCTGGGCTGTGTACTGCAGTCGACTCTGTTCTTTGAAAGGCAGCTGTGGGGTTCACCACATGAACAAATTAAAAGCCCTGAGCCAACCTTGGCTACTAAATGTTTCATAGTTTTCAACACAGGAGCTGCCTTCAAAAACAAGTATTCTTTGTATTGTTTTAAGCCGTGGGTCATATAGCCCCATTCTAAACCCCGATCAGATTATTTTGCTTTCCCATGTGCTAGTCAAACATTTCAAAGAGCTTTAACAAGTAACATATGAAAATGAGGAATGAAGGCCTTTTCTGTCTATTACATGGGGGCTTCATTTTAAGAAGCATAAGCTGAAAACATGTCTCTTTTACAAGCAGATACTAGAGCAGTGTCCCAGGCACTGTTTCAGACAGAGCTGGAAAAATAACTTGGATAACATTTCCCCCAGATTTAAGATCCTGTAGGTCAGTTCCACTAAAAGTGGTGGGTGCCCTGCGGACTGCTTCCAGTCCCTGAGGCATCTGCTGTCTGTCCCTAGAGAGCTTCCAGGAAAAGAAGAACCAATTGTAGACAATAGATACAAATTTGATACCACTCCCTGGCACATGGGGGAGGGGATGTCAGTCCCCCAAATCTGATAAGAAGTTTGTTGTGGTTATTATTGTTGTTGCATGCACCTTCAAGTCATTTCTGATTTATGGTGACCCTAAGGCAACACTATCACAGGATTTTCTTGGCAAGATCTGTTCAGATGGGATTTGCCCTTGCCTTCCTCTAAAGCTAGGAGAGTGTGACTTGCCCAAGCTCAGCCAGTGGGGTTCCATGGCCAAGTGGAGATTTGAACACTGGTGTCCTAGTCCAACATTCAAACCACTGCACTGCACTGGCTCTCCTCATAAGAAGTACCACTGTAGAAAAATTGGGAGATGTCACCCACTCAGATTTAAAAACAAAACAAGGTGTTAATTTTGCATTATTTTATCAAGATATCCCCTGGTAATAAACTTTTTTTTCAAAGCACACTAACCAGTGGGTGTTATCTAATGGCACTCATGCACCCAACCTCTAGAACTACACGATGGAATTGCATTGGGAAGGTGTATGAAGATGGGAAGCCCACTCCACCAATACTGACTATTCTGCTAGTGCACTGATACCACTTGATTTCACCCATTATTTCCATCTATCGAACATCCATAGAATCTGTAGGTTCTTGACCATCAAGACTGTCCATCTGCTTGTCCAGGCTTTAGTTATGTCACATCTGGATTACTGTAGTAGCTTACTGGCAGGTTTGCCTTCTTGAGCTCTTCTCCCTCTTGCCTTAATTACCATAAGAACACTGTCATCCTTTATATCTCCCTAAATATTCACATCTCTCCCCACTCCTCCATAGATCCCTGTCCCTGGCTAGCAGTTCAGGCCAGTGCCCATTTCAAACTTTTGGTTCTGGTGTTTAGGGTTCTGTGCTCTAATCTCACCCAGTACTTAGCTCAGCTAGCATCATATGCACCTTCTCAGATTATAAAGCTACAGAGAAAGGATTATTGTCTGTTCCACCAATGTACACAGCTCTTTTAAAACCTGGTTCTGCATCTTTGGACCTCCAACTAGAGGAGGATCTCACCTATTTTTGAAAGGGGCAGAAGGAATGGTATTCATCACCACAATGGGGGCAGGCATGATTTCCTCTTGTCCCTGCAGCCTCCTTCGCACCCTTAAAATCTGATGGGGGGGTGGAATCTATTTGCAGAACTATGATTTAATATGATACAGTCAAACAATTTGTATATAATTCAGTATTTCTGTGTTGTTTTATGAGACTGATCAACTATGATGGGTACACAGAAATTATAAATATGTAATCATTGTACTCACTAAATGATCAATTTCCCTTGACAAGAGAGATTTTAAAAAAGACTTACTCATTCCTGCAGTCTTTTCATAGTTACTATCTGGAGATGGGTAATGGAAATATTGTACCATGGCCTCCGGAATATCAAATCCCCAAAGGCATAATACTTTAAACGTCAGGTGTGGCATTTTGTTTTTCAGTTAAATTGCTCCAGAGAAGGGAGGAGACCTAAATTTTCATCTACAGATTAAATGTTTTTCTTGTAGTACATTTTGCAAAGCAAGACTGATGTCAAGGTTTCTGTCAAAAGTATTTGAACCCACAAGAACTGATTAGCTGTCTCCTACTGATCATGAACACCACTGATAATTTACCTCATCACTGCAAAACTAATTCAATATACTTCAGTTAATATAATGATTTTGATATTAGGAGTTACAATTTCAAATCTATGGTTAGCTGAAGCTATAGCTATGATAAGTCACTGCTTCTAAACTTAACCTACATTTCACAGGACTTTCCAAGTAATAAATAGTATAGAATTAGGTATGCCGAAAGCCAACATAAAAGAGATCCTTAGCTCTCTGAATACAATAAATTGAATGTAACAAACAGGGCGTTATCCTAGCTTGGACAGGAATAGTTGGGTAATAGTTGGGTAAAGTTTCAAAAGCAGCAGCATCTATACTCACTAGCTTAATGTTAGACAAAATAGGGAGGCCCCTAATTTTCATCTCAGCCTAAGAGCATCAGGAGCTGAAGATGGCAGTGGGAAAAGCAACAGCAAAAGATTACCATTCACTCAACTGGACAGAAGTGAAATATTTTATTGCTGAAGTTAATATGGGAAATAAGGAAGAGGTAAAATAAACTGTTTCTTATTATGGTTATTTAGCTTGGTAAAAGCTGATTAGAACACATTTTCCTCCTTGAAAAAATAGAATGCACCAGGCTAAAGAGTTAGTGTAAATATACATTTTCATTAGTAGTAGATGTCACTGGTTTCTTCTCTGTGTTTGTTTAGTTGCCTTTACTCTAAACCACAGGTTCTTAACCTGAGGTCCACTGACAGAAATTGTCAGGGGTCCGCAAAGTCCTCACAGGGGGGCCTCTTCAATGGCTCTCTCTCCCTCCCTTGGCCACTGGGAAGCAAGCCATTCTCATTCTCCGCTTCTCTTCCTGTGGTCCTGTGCTCTTAAGCCGACAACAAGCAGCTTGGCTTCTCCCTCTCCTGGGAACCTAGCGGGTAGCTGGGCAACAAGGGATGAGCTCTGCCTCCCATCAGACAGAGCAAGTTAACGAGCAAATAAAAACGGCAGCAGTCCATTTTCTCTTCAATCCCTCCTCTTGCTCGAACCTCTTGTGATGAACTGGGGAAAGGAAGTGGGGAAGGGAGAAATTTTGAGAGGCACCAGCACTCTTTGGCAGAAAAGGCTAAAGACCTTGTAAAACTACAAATCCCAAGATTCCACAGTGTAGAGCTACAGCACTTAAAGTGGTGTCAAACCGCATTATTTCTACAGTGTAGAAGAATTCTAGGATTTGGGCCAATCTATGTTTTACATGGTGCATAATCTATTAAATGGAATATATAAAGTATTCCTAGAAATGTGATCCTTTTCTGATAGGATGCCACCATCAGACCCAACACTGCACAAATGAAACAGTAATTTGACTGTGTATTTTATTAGAAGACTAAACATTTCTTTTAATTCTGAACTCTTTCAAACTATGAACACTTCCTTAGTATAATTCTAAACAAGACTGCAACCTGTTTATTTCAAAATAAATGCTGACAGCTCTTTAATTATAACAGTGTTGTCAACTTGCTGCTCACTGGAACAAGTTTTCATTGCAACCCTTTCTCCAAACCTCCCTTTAATATTTCAGTGCTCTGCTACTAATTATAAATGTCAAAAGCAGAACAAAATTTCACTGGCTTGACTGGTTGGTGTCTCTCCATATGCACATGCAGAATTTATTAACGATTTTCAAGGTGCATAAAATGGCAACAATCTTCTAGTAGTACTGCCTATAGTTATTTTTTGTTTGTTCTTGTTACGCTTGTGTGTATTTTTTAACTGCGCCATTGGAAATACTAAGTGCAAAGTCTTAATGAGTGGTAGGCAAAAATGTGCTCATCTAGACTGGTACTGGCTCAGCAATTAGGAGCTCTCAGTGAGCATTGGGGGAAAATGTGTCTCATTTCTGAGCAAACTCTCCAGGCTTACAGTGTTGGCACATGAATGCTGATGGTGCCATGTACCTGAAGGTAACTAAGGCTAAGCATTAAGTCTTAATTAGTGATAGGCAAACTCCCCTCAGTATCATTCCAAATCAGTTTGGCACTAGCTCCATCCAAATCTATTTCAGGATGTTGGCAGAGTACTTAAAGACTAAGAGCTTGGAAGAGGCTCTGTCTCAGTATTTTGTGATAGTATCAGCAGCTGTCTCTGGAGGATTCCATTTTCCCTATGCATAGATTCAAGCATGAAAGGGTGGCAAGGCCAATAAAAATGCATGAAAAAGACTGAGCCAGTCTACCCACAGACTTCATAGTAGAGATACATCTAAGGCTGCAGCCATACTGAAGAAATAATGCAGTTTGATACTACTTTAGCTGCTATGGCTCAATGCTATAGAATTCTGGGATTTGTAGTTTTATGAGATATTTAGCCTTCTCTGTCAGAGAGCTGATGCCATGACGAACTGCAAATCCCAGGATTCCATAGGATAGAGCCATGATAGTTAAAGCAGTTCATTTCTGCAGTGTAACAGCAACCGTAGTCACTTTTTTCATTCTCACATCCAAGAATTAAGAATTTCAAATGTTTTCTCTCCAATGGGTAAGATGTTTGTGTATGTGCATTTTTGAAGTTTTTGTGCATTTCAGGGATTTTTAGAAAAAGAAATGTGTGCCAAAAATGTACAAATTATATTTTGGTTCAAAACAAACAACATTGTTTTTGTGCAAAAACTGCACTTTTTTTGCACGAACAAAATGTTTGCAAACTTTTTTTAAACAGTGGCAGTTTTTCCCCTCATTGAGAATGAGAACTTTTTCTTTTTTACACCTGTACTTCATAGGACATGAGTACCTGATTACAGAAGTTTCAGCAATACAGACTCAGCAATATAATCTCACTAAACTGAAAAAACAGGTAACAAAAATGTGGCCAACAATTTCCATAGCTACAAGCTTGTCAGAGGAGGCAAAGATGCTTCACTCTGCAATGAAGTGTTATAGGAACATGCTGTGTTGACTGGATGTGGGAAGAGAATTGTTAACCCAAGCTCACATTCCTTCTTTCCCTTTCCTTGTTTTGCAAAAGGGGGTGCAACCCCAATGCAAGGGTGCTTTGCCCTCTAGCCAAGATACTCACTATTTTAAATCTGCTGCTGCCAAAAAAATTTTTTAAAGGTTCCCATGATGCATACAAGCAACAGTTTGTATTTACAGAAAGAAAGAAAGAAAGAAAGAAAGAAAGAAAGAAAGAAAGAAAGAAAGAAAGAAAGAAAGAGTATAACATTGCTGTTTGATTGACTTACCGGACTGTCGCTTAGCTGAAAATTTTACATGGCAGTCACAAGCACTTTCCCTGTTTGCTAGCCCCAACCCCCCATGCTTGTCCAGCCAGTCAGATTACACTGCCTGTTTGTATCTGTGGAAATGCAAGTGTTCAAATGATCGCACATTTGCATGTTGTATGGTTTTTTTAAAAAATTCCAGACAAAGCCCCGGATGCACATGGATTTTGTGGTGGATTTGGCTGCCCCCTTCCAAATAACACATATTTATTCGCATATCTGTATGAATGGATCACCGTACATTCACATGCCGTTCGGATTATTTTGACCATATAGACAAGACCTTTAGCATCCCTAGTTGCTCCATCCACCCCTTTGCAACATAACCCCACAAAAAGGGAAGCCCCAGCTATGGTTAGAGACAAACCACTGCAGAACTTTCTCCTACCTCAAAGTTCAAATTTCTTTTCCTTTCTAGCCTTCTTTCTTCTTCTCTCCCAGAAGCCTCTTAGGCTCCAGATCTGCTTCACTCCAACCTGGCAGTATATTAAAAAGTAACCCAGTCTTTCTGGTCCTTCATATCTAGGTACAGCCACAGCCTAGCTCACTAGGCTTGATACAAGGGGTGGGGAAATTTCCTCTCGCAACTCCCATGCAACCACAACCCCTTTTCTAAAGCTTCAGGCCACCAAATAAAATCCACCTGGGGAGTGTCCAACTTTAGGGCTGCCAATTGAGGATTGTCCCAGGGCCTGAGATTTTGAGGCCCAAACCTGAGACCTAGGTCTGGCCCCTAGTGATGTCATTAAGTGTTAAGCATTACATACCAACCACAGTTACTCACACCTTGTCATTCAAACACACACACAGAGAGAGAGAGAGAGAACATATTTTCCTGTTTAGAAAGTAATTTAGAACTCTTAGGTAAAGGGGCTGTTCCCAGATCAAGGTGAAATGAAGGGATTATTACTTCTGACCTACATAGGGAAACAAGATAAGAAACATTTAACCTTGCCTACTTGCTTCTAGCTAAAAGATGGATGCAGAGCAGAGTGTAGGGTGAGCCCTGGCATCAGAACAACTGGGAAGGAAGGAACAACTTAACCAAGTAAATACATAGACACTACACCGAACAGAGAATCTTTGCAAGTCAATAAATCAATATAAGCTTTGCAAATTGAGCAAACTGCTGCTATACTAACTGAGCAGGAGAACTGCACAGAGCCTTTTCCTCTTGCCTGGAGCTCAGCTCACCAAAACTAGAACTGGAAAATGTGCATTTTTGTCTTCCACTTGAAGAGGACTCATAAAAATTGGACACTCAGGACCAGCTGAAAACCACTGAGGTTTGATTAGATTCCTTCCCTAAACTCTAAAACTTCCTGACCACCCCCAAAACAAACCCCAAGAAAAAGACTGATTTTTGCCCCAAAACAAAACCAGAGGCAGTGCCACGTCACTTCTCATCCACTGAGGATGTGCTGGTGCAACCCTGCAGGTGGTGCAGGGACAAAAATTGCCCCCCCCCCCCTTTGCACAACTGCTCACTTTACAACACTTGATTTAAAGAATAAGCTCACTTTAAAAGCCAGTTTCCCCAAATTTAAGCTTAACGCTTATATTTCTTTAGTGTTCTTTGGATCCCAAACATACAGAAGTCTTGCATGTTTTGCACACATAGGACTATCTGTTACATTTGAGCTATTTGTAACTATGGTAAATGCTGATTTAACATGAGCTCATCCTCCCGCCACAGATCATTTTTGTAAATTTTATTCCTATATGACAAATAAACATATCCTTTTATACGAGTAGAACACAGTTCAACAGAAGGTATCACCCGACCTGATACTCAAATATTGTAATTCCAATCATTTTGAGCAAACAGCCAACCAAGCTTTTGTCTAGTGCTTTTAAATGAAGATGCCTTATCCATGTCATAAAGCCCCAAATTAAAGCAAGTGTTACTTTGGTATTTGAAAGCAAGCTATGTTATTAGCAGTACAAGTGTTAGGCATATGTTTCAGCCAGAAAAGTTGTGATCCAAAGAAATGCACAACATATTTTGCAGGCCCAAAGAGTTTTTTACTTTCAGTCACTTAACAGCATCTCACATTTCCACAATGCACAAGAAACAACTTTTGAAATAGAGAAATTCCAAAAGCAGTTTCTGACATGGCACTGAGTGGGAACCTGTTCAAAGAAAAATGTATATAAAACTATTGGCCAAACTCAGGCTTTTAGGGATTCCTGAAGTAGTTATTTGGATGATGGCCTCACTTCACATGGAAGTACATATATCATGGACTTTTCAAATGCCTTGAGATATATTAACAGTTCTATAAAGCAAACATTGTGAACCCTTTCTTGGGTGATTTCTAGAGATAAGCTTCAGCTTAGCCATAATAAAGTACCAACTGCTTATGACCCGAAAATTACAACTCTTTTGGTTTAAAGTGACATAGTTTGATAATTACTCCAAACTTTATTCCAAATCTCAGGCTTTAATTGACCTGGATTTTGACTTGTTCTCATTTTGCACACTCTTCAATTGTTAACAAAACACATGAGGTAATACTAATCCTTTCATGCTTCAAAAATGCTAATGACTTCTGCTTTTGATGTACAGGTTAACAGTGAGCTAGAAGAACAAGCAATAAATCCGTTGTTGCTTCTATTTTATTAAGTGCTAAATCACCACTACTTGGCAAGGAACAAGATATATTATAAGTGGGAAAGGGTATGTGCAGTCCTCTAGATGCTGTTGCACTCCCGTTCCCGTCTTTGATCAGCATTAGCTATAGTAGGTAGATCTACTAGGTGTTGTAGTCCAACAAAGTCTGGAAAACTCCCCAACTCTGCAAGAGGGTATCTGCAAGAGGGACAAAACACATAGGCAGTCATATGGTAATGCTGGAGGCCTCAGAGCCTAGATAGGAGAGATGAGAGTCTTGTTGTTTTCCAGGAGACCATAGATATAGTGGGTTTCTTGGCAAATCAGACTCTCTCAGCCTCAGAGGAAAGCAAAGGCAAACCTGAACAAATCTTGCCAAGAAAACCCCATGACAGGGTTGCCTTCGGGTCACCATAAGTCCAAAATGACTTGAAGGCAGTGGAGGCACTCGGGGTGTGTGGAAAAGCCAAACTGCACCAGGGTAATACCATTGGGGGAGGGGTGACACCAGCCTTAGTGATGCTGCAGCTTGAAGACACACAACAACAATGGAAACCTGGTGTAAGTGAGAGAATTAGTGGTATACACAGCATTCTCTAAATACAAAAATTGAAATAGGAAAGAAGGCTCTGAAAACAGAACTATACCAGGAGAGAACCTGTGCTTTCACAGTGCTTGTGTTTATTGACAATGTATTTTTAAAAGATTCTCTTTGACAGGGGCAATGTGAGCAGTGGATGTGGCTATAGCCATGCTCAGGATTAAGTAGGCTCATTGTTCATATTGCCTCTGATGAAGTATTGCTCTGAAGATGCATTAGGTAACTTCTCATAAACATTGGGACTCTAAAATTACAGCTTCCCTCCTGTCATTGTTTTACCTCTGGATACAAACTCATCAGAGGACACTGAGGAGACAATATTCAGAACATGGCATATGTCAGGACTGTGCCGTTTTGTAAGTCAAAGAGAGTTAAGGGGCGCAAAGTCAAAGACCCTAGAAATTTGAGGAGGCAGCAAACCATGTGACTAAAAACTAGCAAATACAATATTCTACTAAAAATTCTCAGTTGAAAGACTAATGCCATAGTACCACCATTCTCCCATGATTAATAGATGAACAGTACCTCACCATGTTTTACACAGAAATATTTTCAACATACATTCGGAATGTCAAATGTATCATATCCATTTGGGGAGGGGGGAATGTCAACCTGATGGTAAAAAAATGAGAGGCTTGCTTTTTATTTTTAATCCTGTAATTGCTGGGTTTTTTTACACTGGATTTACTGAATATGACACCTACCAGAAAAATGACAAAAGTGACTGAATCAGAAATTCTATGGATGTTTGAAGAAATCAGGCTTAGGAGAAATGATAAGGTAAAAATCAAAGATTTGGTAAAGGTAAATGAGGAATTGAAGAAAGATATAAAAAAGGAGATTAAACAAGTCAGAGAAGTAGTTGGTTGGAGTTGTGAAACAAGTTGATTGATGATGGAGTGGAGATTTTGGAGAGGAAAACTGAGGTCATAGATAAAGAGTTGGAAAAGGACCTGGATTTTGCCTGGGATTTGGAGTGATTTTGAAAGACCACGGTGATGGCAGCAAACAAAAGGTTGGAGACGAAGCTGATATGGATCTAGAAGATCAAGTTGAGTTGATGGACAAAACTAGTTTTAAAACTGAGAAGAAAGTTAAATATTTAAAGAAGGATATATTAAGATGGGAGATAATAAATTTGTTATTGTTGGGGAGAATTTCAGTGACAAAAATGAATGTCTTGTTTAGAATGATACTTTTATTTCAGACAATATATCTTTTGACAACAGATATACCATTTGAGCAATGGTGAAAAATATGTTTACATTTGTATGGCAAGGCAAAAAACCGTGAGTTAAATGCAAAGTACTACAACAAGTAAAAGGAAAAGGAGGATTGGGTTTATCTGGAGTCTGCTATTTGGTTTGAATCTTAACAAAAGATGGTTAAGATAATAAGACCTCCTTATTTGTTAAGGGGAATATATAATTAAATCTAGAGCGATATAGTTTTCCATGGTTTTCTTACTTATAATTATTGGAAAAAGTAAAAAATGGATAAAGATTTATGGGCTTGAGTAAAATAATTGTAATTGTGTACATATGATGAACAGGTAATTGCTAAAATGTATAAACTTTTGTTGAAATTTGAAATGGAAGAATAGGTTAAGGAAAATTGTGTGATTTAATGTGAAATTTGTAAGATGGAAGAATTTAACATTACCTACCATGGAGGAATGTTTGTTGGAATTGATAGGTTGTTAGTGACACTTTTCAAAGACTGGAAACCCCTTATAGACTTTTTAAGAAAAAAAGAAAATTGGTAACCGTTGATTTTGATTAGAAAGAATAAGCTCTTGAAAGAAGAGAATGCGCTGTAATTTGTTAGAGAGTGAGGTATGAATAACTATATACACATATAACCACCGAAAGGAAGATCAGAAGTCACTTTTTCCTTCCTTTTTTTCTCTTTTCCTTCTTTTATTTCTTTTCTTAATATCTATAATTTTTAATGTATGCTAAAGCTGTCAATAAAATTATTCCAAAAGGAAAAAAGAAAAAGAAATGAAAATCTGGAGGGCCAGGCTTAGGAACCACTTGATTAAAGTAATAATTGAACATAATTTCTGTTTTTACTGTCTGTTAGCATAGTAATTTTTATATTGCCAAGTTAACTTAACTGTCACCCTCCTAGGTCAAATCAATTGTTTTTCAGTGGACCACATTTCCAATCCATGTGACCACAGTAATTCTGTACATTTGTTTTTTAAGTCTCCATTTTATTTATTTATTTATTTATTTATTTATACGCCGCTCTTCAGCCACAAAGGCTATCAGAGTGGCTTACAAATGGTCAATTTAACAGCCCCCCACGCATACCTGAACTAGAAAATTAAATGAACTGTCTTGCATTTTGTTGATTCAATAGATCCTTGTAGGCCCAACTCACCTGATAACCACTAAATTTTCATATCCCAATACTTTGCTCCCATGTTGTTTCAATGATGATCTGAGCACACAGAATCAAATTTATCAGACAGTTCCTTTCTATATTATGTCAGCAACTGAAGGGCACTGAGGTAAAGAAAAAAAAACTAGTAATGTGATTGATTTTACTGTTGATTTTGATGCAGTTTTGAAATGGTAGACATTCATTTTACTTTGTATATTTTAAACTTTTATGCATTATACTCATTTTATGTAAACCACTTTATATACTTTTTCCCCAAAGTGGGACATAAAGTAGGAAAACATGATAAGCAGCAACAGCAGAAGTTTGACCCCATCACATCGTGCATTACATTGCAAGTGTGGCAGGAATGTGCAAGCATTAATGTTCTCTAACATTCACATAGACGATCCAGTCAGGCAAGTGAACCAAACCACAGATGTTCAATCAGGATAAGAAGCTTAAGAGACCTCTCATCAGGATGCTTTTGAATATGAATATTCCACTTAATTTTCTGACAGTTCTGCAAAGAGCTATGGCTGTCATACAGCAAAAACACAGTTGACTGATATGCCAACATCAAAATTATATACACATAAAATCACTATAGGTGACTTGGGCACAAAAAGGAGAGTCAACCAAATATATTATTTAGCACTATGAGAGCTTCAGCTACTGTAAGCAAGGAGATTCACCAAAGGCAAGGATTGATTCAGGTCCTGCACATAATGTAGTGATGCCTGCAGCAAAGTAACCTGCAAAGTCTGAGACAATTAAGTACGTGGGATTTTGTGCATGAAGAGTCTTTAAATTTGGGGGTGGGAGAGTGGGGAAGAAGAAAGACCATTTGTATGGAAGCAGCATTCAGTTTATAAGGGCCCCAACTTTGGAAAACTGAATAATTTTAGAATGTTAGAAAGTTATGACAATTGAATAACTATAGATTTTCCTTGGTTTTTGTTTGTTTGTTTTGGGGGGGGGGGCTGTGAGGCCGTGTTCTGGAATAGTTTCTTTCTGACATTTCGCCTGCATCTGTGGCTAGCATCTTCCTATTCCAAAACATGGCCTCAGCTCAGAAAAAATCCAAGGAAAATCTATGGATGCCGGCCGTGAAAGCCTTCGACTTCAAATTGAATAACTGTAGGATGATGTTTCTTTCTAACTGTTGTGTTTTTATTATAAAATGGTTTCTCTTATTATTAGTGACTCTGGGCACTATGTTTAGTGGCAAGGAGGAATTTAAATAATATCAGTCAATAAATATACTTTTATTTGTTTGTTTCTGCACAACTGACATACACTGCTAAATTCCTCTACCAAAAACAATCAGACTGGAAACTGAATTGGAAACTTTACTTTCCTTGTGTGCTGGAACCACCTTGAGTTTAGGATGTGTCCACAATAAATGTATATCCCTACGTACAGTGCAGCAAGTTAAGACAAAGGCAATTACAAGATGATAGACACTCCCAATTGTCCTGGGTGTTTATGTAAGCTCTGCTGGCATTTTTAATACCAGTAAATTTGGTCTTGTGGTGTAGTGGTTTGAGCACTGCAGTATGATTCTGGATACCAGGGTTTGAATCACCACTCAGCCATGGAAACCCACTGGGTGACCTTGGGCACATCACACTCTCTCAGCCTCAGAGAAAGGCAAAGGCAACCCCCCTCTGAACAAATCTTGCCAAGAAAACTCTGTTATAGTCTCATCTTACTCCAGAAGTAAAAAATTATTTGAAGGCACACAACAGCAACCAATTTGGAGTTGGCCGAAACCTTCTATTTTGCTCCATCACATTTCCAATGAATAGAATAAGGCTATTTGGGAGGCCTTCCACTGACCACCTTGGGTAGTGGAAGGCCTGAAGTCTTCTCTCCTGAAAGGCTATCTTGTATTTATTTATACACAAATATTGGTATTCGGTCTGCTTCATTCAAAAAGCTAAGAGTGCCTTTTGCTGCTCTAATTTCCTTAATCAGTTTAATAAGTGTTTTGTCCTTTATTCATCTAAGCCATACCACAAAGTAGTAGGTGCATTTATTCACCCATGTACCAGGACACATGTGGCCAGAGTGTGGTTAAGATAGCAAAAAATATTTATGAGGACAAACACACAAGCCTAGGAGAGGCTGAAACTGTGGTCAATTGTGCCCTCTCCTCTCCTTCCCCCACTGCTGAATTAACTGAGTGCAAACTACTTTTGCACTTTGGACACAGTTTATAGCAATTGAAGTAAGCTGAGGGCAGAGTGGAATGGGAATAGAGAGAGAGAAACAGATATTTTAAAAGCAGCTGGAAAAGTGGGAAGATAGAGGATTAATCGGGACTGACCCAGCCAAATCAGGACAGTTGGAGAGTACGCACCCAAATGCTCCATATCAGGAGTAATATAACAGCATTGACTGGAAGCATTCATTCTGATAAAAGGGACATGTTCCACTCCTGGGCCTGACCCTATCTCCCTTGACGATTTTAATATAGATATTCTTCATTGGAATGAGGCACAGACCATGCAGGAAAAGAAGGAGATGCTTCCATATATTTCTGTGAACAATTTGGATCCTGCATCTCATAAACCTGAAGGGCTATCTACTGATATAATTTGAAGATTATTTTATATGACATATGAGTTTCCACGTCTTGGGACCAAATTCTGAACTTCAGATTCCATTCCAAGAAAATGACGTAGGTAGATTTTGAATAAGAAAGAACTATGAAGGACTTTCTGTGACAGGGTTTCATTTATAAGACCTAGAAATTAATTCCCTTTAGAGGTCTGCCCGATTCTGTGCAAATTCTTTATATCCTGCAAGTAAAAGGAATGAAAATAAAATGCACCATGTCACCCAAAGTCACATAGTCTCTAAAATCATACAGAAATTCTGTGTGTTGCTATATGGCAATAGATTTTTTTCCAGCTGTTTTTAATGGGGAACACAGGGCATAAATGGGGCTGCCTCAATTTAAATAATATGAAAATCCAAGGTGTGCTGTGTCTAGGTAAAATAAGGCCCCCATAGAGCAGGGCTGTCACTGAAATCTTAGCACACTCTATGTAAAAATCACTCTGTTGTTATGAACTCTATAAAGACTAATTAAAGACCTTTTCAGAGCTGTGCCTTCCATTCTGTGTAAGATGTGTTGTTTTTTTTAATGCCCTCAGTGGCAAGAACACAATATTATCATCTGCACAAATGCACACCTTCAGTTTTACAGAGTTGAACAAAATAATATTTTCAGTTAAATCTGAGAACTTTACAGCAAGCTTACAAGAAAGCAATTCCCACATCATAAAAGCAAGCAAATGCACTACTGAAGTGCTGAAGGCTCTTCTCCCAGGATTGTTTTACTCGCAAGAGCTAACACTATACTGTCCTGACTTCTGAAGCAGAGAATGCTAGTTAACTAACATATGTGTAAACTTCAGTGTCTATATGAATTAGAGGATTACAAGCCAGGAAGTTCTCAAGCAGACTTATCCAATGGGAGACTCTCTAATTCCTTCAGAGGGGGATCAGAATCATCCCAACTGCCCTCAAAGTGACATGGGAGTGTGTCTCCAGAAACACATTGCAGGAGGCAACTATGGTTTCTGAGACCAAGCAAGTTGAGTTCACTGCCTAAAGAGTTGCACCTGCACAGATACAGGAATAAAACACACACCAAACTGGACATCAGAAAGTATCCAGCGAAGAGAAAGACAAGGAGCTCTGTCTGCTGTCACATGCCAAATGTGAAGGTATTACTATGGGGCAAGGAAAGAGACTTTCCCTAGCCATCCCTATGGCCGAACAAGAGCCACAACCTAGAGGGAGCTAGCAGGGTATAGAGGCCAATAGCACCCACTCCATGGCTTGGCCAGAGTCTTTCTACTCCTAGATGGGCACTTAGTTGAGATATATATATATATATATATATATATATATACATACATATATATATATATATATATATATATATACTGTATACATACATATATATATTCTATGAACGGTGTTCCACTTTCTTTTCAATTTGGCTAAGATCATGCTCACCCACTATGTTTCAGAAGTTGTTCTTTTCAATGGGAAAAAAGTGTGCCTTTCCACTTTAAAGACTAATCTCTTTTCAGTCACTTAAATTAAAGGGATGATCTAGATTTTCCTGAATCTAAAAGACCTTGTGAGCCACACCATTGCTAGGAAGCAAATAAAAATAATAGGCTGATCACTAAAAGACTGTGAGGAGGATAGGTCTCACAGAAATTTATCAAGAGAGCACATACAAGGATTCAAAAAAAAATTCCAAGTCTCCAAAGTGTAACCAAAGCGTGAAGGAATGGTTAATGTTAATTAATTTAAACTGTAAGCCACTTTGAGTCCCATTTGGGAGAAAAGTGGGATATAAATCAAATAAATAAATGAAGTCCAGAATCCTTGCAAGTGTAATGTTGTGAATGTGAACTAGGAAGTGTCTGTTCAAATTTAACCCCATCATGAACTCAGTAGGTGGTCTTAGGTAAGCCATTATTGCTTCAGATTTCTCCCCATTATACAACTGTAATACTTCTGGTCTACAACACAAAGTTGCTGTAAGGGGGAAAACCAGAAATGTATTGGACAAATACCATTATCTCTGTGCTACAGATTGAAAGGATGAGTAAAAATGTTGGATTACTAGAATAAAAATTAAATAATGGATTTAATTGAAATATACAACCATCAAGTCATAGCTTTCAGCCTCCACTTCTTAAAAAAGTTTCTGTGAGGAAAAGGGTAAGAACTAGAAGTCATAGTTTTTCTTGTAGAAGACTCTTGACATGCTTACTTTGGATAGTAGTTGGCTAAATCATGCATCTCACTGGACTTTGTATTGCTCCCTCCTAAATCTGACTCCTTGTGCCCATGCATGGACCTCTGTTTTGTTAAAGAACTACAGTATATTATTTTATATGTCCTCCCTATTCACTTTCATATGTCATAAGTCGGGTTGGGAAATCCTTATTAACATACTGGGATGGATCCAGATTTGCCTTTCTCTGAATGGAAGGGCTACTTCTACACAAGGAATAGACTGAGGTCAAGCCAAGATTTCAAACTGTGAGGTGGCAATTTCTGGCAATTCCCACAACCCCCTACAGCCCCCAGCACCCTCTGAAGCTTTAGGAAATGTGTGTGTGGGGGGTCATCTTCCATGCTTCATTCATTACCACCATGGCTAGAATTCTATCTATGGATAATCTGGATCAAAACCATTATGAAAAAGAAAAGCACTTTTCATATTGAAATGTGTTAAGGGTGCGCTTTATGTGTTTTAACAACACATAGTAAGTTTTTATAGATTTTCAAGTAACATTTTACTGTGACTTGACTTCCTATTAGAAAAAGGTCTATCTACCTAGAACCAAAGCCTTCTCTCTCTCTCTCTCTCTCTCTCTCTCTCTCTCTCTCTCTAATTTCTCCACAGGTGAGAAGGGTCATGATGGGATTTTCTAGATTTCTTACTTTACTTACATTTTTAGTATGGTTGCAAGGGCTCCCCCCATTACCGACTGTTTTATGATTCAAAAGATACCCACGGCTTGGGAAAGCATCCAGCTGCTGTGTGCTTTGGAAATGGAGCTTAAAAAGACCCTTGGGAAGATGATGATATTGTTTGTGTCTTCGCAGGTGCATTCCTGAATCAAAAAGATGGTTATCCCAATAGTCTGTTGGATCATGGGTGACTTTTGGAAGAAGAAAGGAAAGAAAAGAAAAAGAAATAAACCCTTGTCTGGTCTAAAGAACATACCCCCCCTGCCAGAGAAACATTTAGACTTTTGTGTCATTCCCCAAAAACTCCCAGAAGCCTCCCTGCAACTTTTCAGAGGATTAAGGCTCCATTAAATTTGGGTGGAGATATTCAATCTTTCAAAAATAAATCATAAATGGTATTCACATCAGTTATGTGACCTGAAAACCTTAGTTCATTTTGGCTAGGAAATGACAAAAAACCCATGCATGTATGGAGTTTTACTTTCTTCTGAAAAGACAAATGGTTTTTGTGTTTTGTGATTTATTTATGTGCAATTTAGTATAGACAAGTAACAAATTTAGTAGAAGTAAAATACAAATTGCCTTTTACTATAAGTTGGCATTCTCAGATTTTTAACTTAGTGTTTTCTTTCTTTTTTTTCTCATTGACTGTCCTTGCTTTCCTTCTAAAAAGATACTATACATTTTATATGGATTTCACAGCTCTCTATTTTATTTAAAGAAATGTCACAATATGCAAAGCCCTCTAATGTCTGAAGCCAAAAATCAGACCAGGTTTATTCAATTTTGAAGCCTAAAGGATTCATACTCCTGACTGAGTTTTATTATTATTCCAGCTTTGATTCATGGTACTTTCGATTTCAAGAGTATTACCAAAAGTAAGGAGAAAACATTAGAAATTTTACAATTTATTGTACCGAACCAGTCAGCTAAATGGCATTTCCAAGTTATACGAAAGATCATGTCTGGTAGCTCATTAGATTGTTCCTCACACTGAATTACTGAAAAGGATGATGTATTTATAATACAAGCTTGCAATGCCATAAAATGGCTCATCAATCTGTTTTATTCATAGAAAGTCCACATAAGGCCACTAGCCTGTTACTGACAATAAACCTTGGTGTGATTTCCAAAAGACCTACATATTAGATAGTGATTCATAACTCTAAGAAATCAAACAAGAGACCTACAAGGCAACACATACACACACAGAGAGAGGGGAGGGCAATTCCAAAGAAAGAGATGAGAGAGAATATTATGTTGTACATGGTACACAATTTGTGCATGACATGTACCATAGAACAGTACCATAGAATTGTCACCTTTCCCTCTTTACAAAGTCACTCTTAGATTTCATAAGCCACACATTTTTCTTCATGGAGGGTGGTGATGAGTACAAAGCACCTCATGATTGGTAATGTTCAAACACAGTGGTTAATCTTCCGTTTTAGCCACTGCCAAGATAACAATCACTGGAGTGCCCTCGTACAGATGTATTCTCTTTATGAGCTGCATGTATCAAGCCACATCTCAAATGATGATTATATGAGGCCCTTTCACACTAGACCATTAAAACACTTTGATTCCACTTTAACTGCTATGGTTGCAACTAACAGAATCCTGGAACTTGTAGTTTGTTGAGGCATTAGAGCTCTCTGGCTGAGAATTCTAATTGCTCCCATAAACTGCAGGTCCCAGGATTCCATAGGATGTAACCATGGCAGTTAATGGAATCATGGTGCTATATTCTGAAGCATGAAAGGGCCCCAGATGACCTATGGTATGGTTCTAGTCTATTATGATGTGGCCAAACTTGTTGTGTACAGTAGTCACTATTTTAAAAAAAAATGTCTTTGTCCATGACACATGGGCCTCTCTGCCTGATTAAGCCTTTTAGTGAAACCAAATAAGGACTGTAGCCAAGACTGCTACCTAAAATCACTTACTTGTCTCATACAGAAGTATAATATGTGTGCTAAATTTGGACAATAGATTTTGAATACAGCTGGACCCCTGTATCCATGGAACCAATATCCACGGTTTCAGTTATCTGCGGGACACAAAACAGGGACACATACCATAGAGTTGCACTGGAAAATGCCTGAAGAGACATCCTCTCTAGGCATCTTCTAGATCCTCCAATGCAACTCTATCGTATGTTTTTACCAACCGTCCTTTATTTTAATAGGGTTTGCTGTTATTCGCAGTTTCCAGTATCCACGGTAAGTCCAGGAACTAAAACCTCATGGATATGGGAGTCTGACTTTACTTTTTATGCATCATCCTAAGACTATCATTAAGTGTTCCAGTAACAGGTCAGCAAATAAAGGAAGTTGTATCATCAAGGATGAACTGCAGTGTATACAGTTTGTCCAGGGCAGAGCATATCAAAAAGATATATTCAGTCTGTGATATCCTGAGAAAAATAAATGTACTAGGAGAAGGCAACAATAGGTGGAAATGATAATACACAAATATTTTAGAGAGAAAAAATATGTGTGGCTAATCTGGATACTTCAGTGAGCCTGAATGGCATACCTTCCCCCATACCCAGGGGGGAAAAAAAAACAGAATGAAAAAAAGAAAACCCTTCTATCAATCCTGATATATCTAGAACAAGGGTGCTTTAGAAGGGCCATTATATGATGGCTTACATCAAGACATTTGAGACTAAAGCCAGAGTCCCCGGAATGTAAGGTTGAGGTTTAGCTAGTCGGATTAGTGAAAAACTGTGGCACATATTTCATATTTCAGTAGTGGTGGGGGAGGACAAGACCCTCACCACATATAAAGGATAGATTGCTGGATATATTTCAAGAGAAAACTGCAAAAATTTATGATGTTACTTTTTATACTGTACCAGAATAAGTCATGTCCCTTCCCCCTGGCTCCTTAAAAGCAGAAGTATGCATATGGTCATTTTAGTGTTCTAACAATAGTTTTATATGAGAGGGAAAAACAGCAAGTTGGCAAGAAATAGTGGTTCTTCTGAGGAATAATAATCATGTGGAGTCTTAAACATAAGATACCCCCCCCAACTTGTTCTCCCCAAATTGTCCCCTCATTCACATCAGGAATCTGGCAAACCTAATGTTCTTTATTATCAGCAGAACTGATGGGCTGGTAATCCTATCCCTAAATTTGCCAAACCAGATACCAATATGCAGAAATGAGCTTTAGGTCTTCACCTAATCATTAGAGTTTCCAGATTTTCAATTCACTGCCTTTCTTTTCCTTACTCGGTTTTATTTTCCAAGACCAGACCAACTTCTGCACCTCACCATGGCTATTCCAACTCTCTGGTGATGTTTAAAGTTTCAGTCTTGAGTATGCCTTGGCATTTTTCACGTCTAAGAAATCGACAGATCATCTCCCTCCTTTCTTTTATATTGTTTTCATTTTACTTTATTTCTGATCTAGTAAGCAAGCTCAGAAAGGTATATTCCATGATTCCACTTGTTCTTGACAAAAATAAACTTCCTCTCTTTTTACTCAAAGGGCAATATTCAGTTTGACAATTTTGTCAATCAACCTCATCATCAATACTGAGAATCTATCATATTTCTAGCACACCAAAAAAAAAAAAAAAAAGTCCCCCAGTCATTTTCATCATCACCTATTATCATCATCATCGGACAAAGGCTTTCTTTGGTCTAACATTACAAGAACAAATGCTTTAGGGAAAATATTAGTAGTAGTGCTGATGTTTTTCCTTCTTAAAACAAGAACAACAAATTGATATTTCTTTTTTGCACATGGGTATCAAAACCGTTCTTTGTTTACAATCAAAATAAATGGCTGCTACTTACTGAGATGTGCTGGGGAGGCTCTTCTCCAAGCGACAACTTTTCTAACCTGCTCTTCTTTCCTCACCTTCGGTTATCTTCTGAAGACATATTTTTTGACAGACATTTTGGCCCCTATAAATTTAAGAGTTTTGGTTTACCATCCCTACCTCCTTCACACTCTTGCTCTTTAAGGATACAGCCCTAAGGCTCTGGAAAACACATTCTAGGGGCCACAGGGTTTTGTGGATCTCCCTTTCTGTTGATAGATAGGAAGGTCCAGCTAACAGTTTCAGAACAACTCGCTGTTGTTGTTGCTCTACTTCTGTCACAACTCCAATAGTGGAGTCAGGAAAAAGAAGACATTCCATGGTGTGCTGAGGTACTATGGAAGTGTTTATGGACCTATAGGATCCAAAGTGACTTGTTTTCCTGAAATATCCCTCCAAATAGGAGGTAAATTAATTTACCTTCGAACTGGTCAGAAAATTCAGCCCTCTTCCTATGTTGTTGTTACTTTTATTACTATTTTATTTATTTATTTATATCCCACCTTTTACCCAATATAGGGACTCAAGTCAGCTAACAATGAATTTAAAACAATAAAAATTAAATACAATGCAAAAGCATTTAAAGTGTAAGCAGGACATCAGCACTGACAGTTCACTGTTGCTTCACCTCCTTTCCACCCCATTCCCACTTGATTACTCCAACAACATATATAGTAACAGGTTATAGTTGGACCCCCCCCCAATATCCATGGAATCAATATCCATGGTTTCAGTTATCTGCAGGACACAAAATAGTGGATACGTATCATAGCATCAGACTGGAAAATGCCTAGACAGGCATCCTCTCTAGGTATATTCTAGGTCCTCCAATAAAACCATATGGTATGTTTTTACCAGAAGACTTTTATTTTAATAAGGCTCACTGTTATCTGCAGTTTCTGGTATGCACAGTAAGTCTGGGAACCAACCCCCCTTGGATACTGAGGTCCAACTGTACTTTTAATCTTAATGTTATTCATCCTGATTGGTGTTGTTTCTTAAACAGAACATAGGGGAGTGAATATTTTATAATAAATGAATCAAATTAAAGCTGATTCATTAATTTATTAATTAGAGATATTATGATCAAAATGCCACCATTTCAAGATCCCCCCCCTTAAAGCAGTTTTGATCCAGTGAAAATATACATTTTACCATTGATTACAATGGGAGGCAATCTGCAGGCCTGATGTTATTTGTTGAGTGGATAATTAGCCATTGTTAACATATGTATTAAGTTTCCCCTGTCTAAAACAAGTTTACAACCTTTGGTTATGTCAGAATTCACTCAAAATATCAAGACATCAGTTCTCTTTCATCTGTAAAACATGAATTAACTTGCTGAATAATCATACATATGGAACAACTGACATTTTAAATTGTTATTCAAAAGTAGGAAAGCATAAGGAAATGAATTTGACATTCAAAAAATAGCCATTGCGGGGGGGGGGGAGAGAAATCACTAACTAATAAATTACTAAAGTATGGTGCTGGTATATCAAAATGGCAGCTTTCACCCTCAGAGAATAGATGGATAGATCTGTCACCAAACCAGTAACAACAGAAACTGTCAAAAAAAGGTGACAAAATGTAGCCAATTCTGATAGGTTTTTGAATTATTATCACATCCAATTTACAGGGAAATAATTTTGTCAAAATTTGGCCAGATGATGGTGGACCATTAGGCCTTGCTTATATAACCTTTTCACTGCAATCTGTAACTTAAATAAAATCAAATAAAAAGAGTAGGGAAATTGAACTCGGCAAATACACCATGAAGAACCCATATGTGCCACTGTGTACTATAAAAAGGCAACTGAAAGTTCAGACCTTTAACACAAATATTCCCAGAAATGTGGTCATGTTTTTATGTGCACATTTTATTAGATCACCACAAATAATTGCAATCCTATTGAAATATTCCTGACTCTGATTAGCAGAAGTGGGCCTGTTTCCTATTTCCCCTTGCCAATCACTTAAAAAAGAGCCAGGGAGGAGAAAGAAGGAAAATGCTATTTTAGCCTTTGTTTAAATGAATTGAGCCCCCCCCTCTATATTTTTGGTGGGTTTTGTTGAAGTAATCTTGAATTCTTGAATTGTTATTTCTCTTGAATTTCTCCTGAAATTTTCAGACGGCGGGGGTGTTCAGGAATTGCATTTGCTCCAGGGGCTTGAGGCTCTCTCTGTTTGTGTGAAGCGGACATTGGCATTTCTTCCCTGGACTTTTCCTGTGGGGTTCATCTGGTAGGCAGGGTGGGGAATAGTTGTCTGAGCTGTACCAAGGTCAGCCTGCAAGAGCTGACAGTTTCTGTCTCCGAACAAAGGAAAGAATCAATACTTTTGGACTACGGCTGTGCCCTCAGTGTAAAACAACAAACATGCAGCGTCTGACATGTTTCTAGGTGATTTGTGGCAGAACCTCTTGTCTGATCTGTATCCAGGAGCTGCTGTGTTACTGCTCTTTGCCTTCTCTGCTCATCTCCCCAGCCCCCCACCCCACTGCTCTGTGAAGTCTAATACTTTACTCAGGTACAGAGGCGTGTATTCTACCCTACAGCTACTTGTCACTCAATAAATCACACCTACAAGCAGAGTCTGCACACAGTGATCTGGGCTTTAACAAAGGATCAGAGGGACAAAGTGCAGGGAAGATACTGTAATTATAACAAAAATAAAACATTCAGTGAGCTGTAGCAAAGACAAAAGCTCTAAGGCACTGACAGATTGTCATCAGAACTAGAGTCCTGGGTTGAGTTTTGTTTGTGGGTTTTTTTTGGGGGGGGTGTTGTGAAGAGTATGTGTGTGTGTGTGTGTGCTCATGAGTGACTGAGTGCATGTGTGCTTGCTTCCATTATTTATGAACTTTCGTACCTTAAAGGTCCTTCCTCAAGTCAAATCTACCCATTTGTCTGTCTGTCTATCACACACATGCAATTTTTTTAATGATTCCCAATGAAACAGAGTGATTTACATTTAGATAACAGGGAGGTTAAGGTTATGCCTCATTGAAGCCTTATTTTCTCTGAGATTCTGTGCTCTTAACATAGGCAAATGCAGATATGCACACACACGCACACATATACACAAATCTAGTACAGATGTAGAAGAGGAAACAGCTGTTGAGACAGATTTCATGATCCGATCAATCATTTTAAGAATTGCTTTGCTGGGTGTTTTCACAGTTCTTCTGCTAATCTAGAGAAGTTTAATTCCCATTAAAATTGCATCAGTATCATGTCCAAAAAGAAGAAACCTTTCTAGGGGCAAATCCACACTACACAAATAATCTACCTTGAAACTAGATTATTTGCGATGGCTACTTCCTATGGAATCCTGGGATTTACAGTTTTACAAGGTCTTTAGCCTTCTCTGCCAAAGACTGCTGGTGCCTCACCAAACTACAAATCCCAGGATTCTATAGGGAGGATCCATGGCAAATAATCCAGTTTCAATTATTTCAGGATTGTTTGTGTAGCGTGGATTTGGCCTAGATCTTGTCCTAACACATCTCTACATGTGTATGATTACTCTTGCTGTTATACCTATGTATTCTTCTGTTTTTATATAAACACCTCAAATAACTTTTGAAGGTATACTATGGAATAATATTTTGTTTTGGGGGGAAACATATTTACCCTGCTGCTCTGTTTAGGACTCAGTTTTACAGTAAACATATCAACCATTCAAAATATTAATATTTCTTTTTGAGGGATCACACTAATTTTATTTAATCTGGTCTCTCTTTAATGTGAAGGTAGCAATATCGGCTTTTTGAAAAACCCACCTGCAAACACTGACATAGGGCAGCAGTGGGGTGGGCTGTCAGAATAGCTTTATATATCCTTGTAGGTCAATCAATGCCTGACACAATTTGTCCATAAAACATGTACCTCAGTGATGATGAATCAATAAATGTGGTTTAACAGAACAGAGCGACCCACTCTTTTATTAATGCTTTTTATGCAATGGAAATCCAACTTTTCAAACAGTTTTTTTTTTACAAATGAAATAAATTGTCTTGTCCTGTATTGCCTCTTGTATTCTATTTCATGAAAGTAGCTGGAGTTCCAGCCAATAAAAGGAGTCTGGTTAAATAGGAGAAAAGGTGAGAATTTTTTTTTTTTTAAGGCCACATCAAAAAAATCAGTAAATATAGAGTCTGGAGAAAATTTCCCATAATATCTTTAATTTCTAATATATTCTTTTAGGCTGTAATCCCATCCACACATCCTTACTCTAAAATCCAATGAACACAGTGGGACTTTTTTTTAAAAAGTACATATGAACTGGATTGTTCTGCCTATACAGCATATTTCCAAGTAATTGTGGTTAGACTCACAGTATTGGTCTGCTCAACTTTTTAAACAAACACCTCCAAATGCCACAATTAAGGTTTAAACATGTTACGACTGATTTAATGTAACAAGTTCAAAAGTAAGAGCTGTTAAGCTCTATATTCTGCAAGTATGCATTTGACTCTCTATTTCTCCAATGACAAATCGTGCACAGACAGTATAAATTGCTAATGTTCCCCCCACAACAAATCTCCCGAAATCTCAGTGAAACCGATCATTTCTTTCAGCCACAGAAACACAAGGGTTCTAATATAATGTGTTGAGAATAGTAAAAATGGCAAGCAGTTGTATCTCTTTAATCTGTGGCGATAAGAATACAGATGTCCCTCCACATTCATGGATTTGGCATTCATGGATTTAAGTATTCATGGCTTGAAAATATTCTTAAAAAAATAATAATCCAAAAAGAAAACCTTGATTTTGCCATCTTATATAAGGGACACCATTTTGCTATGCCTTTGCATATAATAGGACTTGAGTATTCATGGATTTGGGTATTCACAGGGGGTCCTGGAACCAAACCCCAGCGGATGTGAAGGGACAACTGTATTGCACACTACAGGCGGGGGGGGGATGGCGACCTCCCCCAAATGAATTTTTCCTTCACTCTGCACATTCCCATCACTGCAATTAAGCTTCAGTTTAGAATTCAGAAATAGAGTTTAGACATATAAAGAAAAGGAGTAGGCAAAATTATCAATGGAATGTGAATACAACAAATAGAAGAGTTCTAGGTGTGAATGAACTATAGTATTTTCTATATCTTACTCTCTGGAATGCTAGAAATTTGAGGACTAAAAGAAATGTTCATGGGGTAAGGGCAGAATTATCATTTGGAGGAGGAATGCCCTTATTCACGCACCCCTATTTTGAAACCTTCTTAAAAAACTCTTCCCCAAGTTTCCTTCTCCTGGTCTGCACCCGCTCCTTCCACAACTAGTCCACCCAGCCTTCTTCTCTGTAGAAGAATCATGGAACCATACAAATCTACAATGTGCCACAGAAATATCTATGGGCAGTCAAAGAATGGCTAGACTGTTGGGTGAGGGGAAGTGAAAACCCAGGGTCCACTTTTACTTGGACTTGAAGCTCTCCTGAGTAACTCTGGGTCAGTCACCAGCTGCAGTCTACTTCAGAGGGTTGTTGAGAGGAGAAAATAGATTAACAGTTGGATATACAGTTGTCCCTTCATATTCGCTGGGGTTTGGTTGCAGGACCCCCCGTGGATACCAAAATCCATGAATACTCAAGTTCCATTATATGTGATGGCATAGCAAAATGGTGTCCCTTATATAAGATGGCAAAATCAAGGTTTGGTGTTTGGATTATTATTTTTTTAAGAATATTTTCAAGCTGGGCATACTTAAATCCGTGTATACCAAATCCGTGGATATGGAGGGACAGCTGTGTGTGTGTATAATCTCAAGCTCCTTGGAGGAAAAGCAGGATATGAATGAATCACCCAGGAAAGTACAAGGACGAGTCAGCAACTGTCATAACTAGTGACTATATCCCCCCCCCGTGTGTGTGTGTGTACACGCACACACACACACATGGATACTTTAAGGACTACCTTCTTCTACATGAGACTGCTTATTTACTGTATTTGCACAGCTGGCAAGGGAGAAGTATCACTCCCCAAAGATAGGACCTTTCGTTTGGTGGCCCCAAACTTAATAGTCCTCCCCCTCCCACCAGCAGCTTCTCCTGATACCAAATCTCCTTCCTTTTCCCTAGCCTTTCAGATGCAGTCCTGTGTCTGAACATTGTTATTACTGTTTGCTGGTTATTTCCTAATTAACCATTATTATAACTCACCTGGTAGCCATTAGACTGAAGAGGGGCTTAGCTAATATTTTAAACAAATAAAAAACAGATACATGGGCTTTTTTTCTGTCAAGGCATAAGGCTATTGCTGTTATTAAATCTGCCATTAAAAGCAAAAGAAACCCTGATCCACCTAGAAGATGAATTCTTGTTCTGTACAAATAAAAACAGTGTTTTAAAAATAAATTTGGCAGAATGCTGGACAGAGAAATTGACATCCCAGAAGGAAAAATTAGATGAAACTCAGCATGGTTCTTGTCCTATCACCTATGTGAAGACCATTGATATACAGTTGTCCCTCCACATTCACGGATTTAAGTATTCACGGCTTGAACATATTCTTTAAAAAACAATCCAAAAAACAAACCTTGATTTTGCCATCTTATATAAGGGACACCATTTTGCTATGCCATTGCATATAATGGGACTCAAATATTCATGGATTTGGGTATTCACGGGGGCGGGGTGTCCTGGAACCAAACCACAGCAAATGGGAAGGGACAACTGTAATATAATGAAGAAGTTTGTTCATGAACTGAATCCCCACTGCAATGCCCTTTGGAAAGAAGGCTGGATGTAAGTATTTGGGAATGAGGCAGCAATTGCAGACTATTTCACTCCTCTCTGTTTCTTAAGATCTCTTCTGATCCTTTTTTAATGTTTCCAGAAGTAGTGCTGGGTCTAATTAGGCAATTTTCTTTCCATCTCCTTTTGTTGTTTTTACCCCCTACTGCAATCCATTGTTCACAGCCCATTACAAATTCCTTTGGATTCTTTACAAGCCATGAACAAGCCCACAATGTAGGATAAGTTAACTCTGGCTTGGAAAGCATTTTTTTTTAAAGTCTCTGCAATCCAGCGAATGGAAGCAGAAGACAAAGTTTATCTTCTCAAATCTATCCTGAGTATGTCATCTTCAACCTCTAGATTTTCTTTTAACTCATGTGCAGTTAATAAAATAATAGTTTCTGATTGCTTTAATTCTAAGCACACAAATTGAAAATATATTTAGATGTTCTGGTGCAAAAGTTTAGCATTCAGCTGTGCCAACATTTTGATATTATTCCATAATTGTATTAAAAGTGAAGCAGAATCCTTTATTCTAGAAGTTCATGTAGCATATAGGCACTGGTGTCTGGGTTTTGTTTAAGTCAGTAAAAATTTAGAAATCAATATTTTAATTATTTTAATCCTATCCATCCTTTGATTTTAACAAGTCCTTTTACCATAAAGTAGACACAGCAGCAAAATAAAGGTATCGTTTTTTTGTGAATTTTGTAGATTGTTTTGCTGCATGCCCAACACGGCTACTCTGAATGTGTCTTAAGGTGAACCACAGTTATTTCCAGTTATTTAATCTCATACAAACCTGTATACCATCTGCCTTCTTTCAAATCCAAATGTATTTAACCTATTCCAAAATACTTCACAATTATACCCCAAAATAATAAAAATTAGAAAAAAACGCATTTTAAGGAAGGTAACCGGTACTCCTAATACAATTTTCCTTCTCTCCCCCGCTCTCTCTCCCCACCAATCTCTCTCACACACATACTGGTATATAGGTGTCCCCGCTTTTTGACGCCTCACTGTCCAACACCTCGCTCTTTCAACACTTGCAAACTACAGCCAAGCTTCATTAATTCAACAGGGTTCCACTCTTTCATCAGATTTTCTTGCCTACGAAGCTCACTTGGGACTGCTCGCATGCACTTTTGTATATATATATATATATATATATATATATATAGTGTGTTAATGTAGCTTTTGTATGCTTTCAGAAATGATATATAGTGTGTTATTTACATGTTTCGGTAGCCAAAATGCATTTGCAAGCTAAAAAAAAACCAGGTTCCACTTTTCAATTGGTTCCACTTTCTGACAATCCTCCAATCCTCCTCCAATCCCTAACCTGTCAGATAAGTGGGGGTTTTCTGTACATATAAATATATTCTAGTATATAGACACCTATATAATGGTGAACTTAGTAGATCAGATTTTCAACTTTAAACTTTTCAAAGCAAAGCTTTAGCAAGTGGCAGTCTTTCCAAGATATCAGCTCAGCTAACAACATCCAGATCTAGATAAACAGAACAGCTTTTGGAGTTGTACAATCCTAATTCAGATAATCCTTCAAAAAAAAAAAAACAACTCTTCTTCACAACAAGGAAACTACACTATAGCATTTATTCATAACAAATTAACACTGAACTAAGAGACAATCTCTCTCTCTGGCTTTTCTTCTCTATGAGCAAATAATGGATCCTGACATACAGTTCAAATCCTGCTCCTTCCTATTTCAATCAAAACCCTTCCTATGTCAATCAAAAGTCCATTTCATAAACCCACTGATGTAATTTGGAAATGTCATTAGTAAAGCCTGGTAGAATCTAGGACGTCACAGACGGAATCAGAAGAGCAGTGGCAGTACTAGGGGTGAGTGGAAATGCTGAACTGCACCAGGTGACACTGTCACAGAGGGAGAGGTGACACTCGCATTAGTAACGCCACAGCAGAAGAGAATTCTCAGCAGATAAAAAAATCGAACCTCAATAGAAGCCTGGCACCTTGATGGAGTCCAGCAGATCTAGAGAGGCTATTAATAAGCAAAACAGCTTTGGTGGGTTTGTTCAGACCCTTAACTTGCTTTTCAAACCCAAATTTATTGTTACAGTATTTGCCATCAAATCAACCCCCATTTACAGTGACCCTATGAATGAGAGACCTCCAAGAGCCCCAGATATCAACTACCATGTTTAGCTTTTGCAAACTCAGAGCTGTGGCTTCCTTGATAAAATCAGTCTCCGTGTAGTGTGGTCTTCCTCTTTTCCTAGTGCATTTTACTTCACACAGCATTATTGTCTTTTCCAATGAATCATGTTGTGGAATGACTGAAAATCGGAATTCACTTTTACTGGATGCCACCAACAAGCTAAAACACTGTTGGCCTAAGACACCTGAAGAGGAATCCAAATGTTGCTCACACAGGTTGAATATCCCTTACCCAGAATGCTTGAGACCAGAGGTGTTTTGTATTTTGATTTTTTTAAAAAAAATTGGAATATACATAATGAGATATCTTGGCAATAGGACTCAAGTTTGAACATGAAATTAAGTTTCATATATACTTTATACACATAGCCTGAAGGTAATTTTATACACAAAATTTTAATAATCTTGTGCATGAAAGAAAGTTTGTGTACAGTGAACCATCAAAAAGCAAGGGTGTCACTATGTCAGCCACACATGTGTACAATTTTGGATTTTGGAGTATTTCAGATTTTGGAATTCCAGATAAGGGATACTCAACCTGTATAGCATATACTGATATAGTAATGAGAGGAAGAGGCACAAATATCAGTTAAAAGTTCCCAAATTAGTGTTATACAAGGTTTTTTAAGTGCAGAACACTGAGAGAGGGCCATATTTTCAGGAACAGGACATGGTACCAGCCATTCACATCCTCACACCCTCACTTTTTAACAGAAGTATGTTATCAGGAGAAAGAAGTGCATCAAACAATGGAAACAGATAACAGATATATTTAGGCAATCATCCAGGAGTCAAAAAGTTGCTTTCTTTACAAAAATGTCTCTGATACAACCAGTATTGCTTGGAGGCTTAACAAACAATATTGGGGACTCTTGTGGGAGTCCTAAATACTACAGTATTTTCACGAGCCTTATTGGAATTAACTTTTGCCATCTTCCTTCTATCTTTTCTTCAAAGTGGTTTGGTACAGACATGGCCCCCCACATCCTGACATGGGCCCCTAGGCCAAGATCTTTGGTCACCCCCCCGCCTACTCTAAGGTTAAAGGCAGTAAGATGCTCTACAGGATTTAGGATAAAAATTAAAACAAGTCAGTTTAAATGATGACAGCAAAGTAATATTTATATTTATTTTTAAAAAACTAAATGGATTTACATAATAAAAACTTACAATAATATCATGCTGGGTCCCCTCCTAATCTTGGGCCCCTGAGCCCCCAGGCTAGAACCCTATCAGCCCCCCTTTGTGGGGGTCATGTGTACAGAATGAACATATGGTGAAGAAATGGGGGGGGTCAACAAACCAGTTAGGTGAGCCAAAATACAGTTAATTTCATTTTATATAAATAGGATCTGAGTATCATCCAAAACAACAATATCAACAAAATCCCAAAACCCATTGTTAAACCAAACTATACCTAACATTATATCCACACACACACATCCATTTTGCCACTAGGAATCAAATTAAATGCACTTTTATTATTCAATATTCTCATGCACATATTTTGCCTCTCTCCTGCCTATTCTGTAAAGTTATCACAACTACACCTATCTGTAAAGATATCAGAAACCACAATTACAAGATTACACCATTTTGCAAAGGTGTGCATATTAGTAGTGAATTAGTAGTTTTGCTCTTATTTAACTAAATGTTACACCTTAACGTATTAATAAAGCAAATGTTCTTCGTTCTGTCTGGCTTTTAAGATTCACTATTATTAAATGGGGCATGATTTCTTAAGTAAGCCTGTGTATGTACTTAGAAATAATGTGATTATTCAGTGTAATCCTGCCCCTTTCTATTTAGGAGTAAGTCCTATCGGGTGCAATGGCACTTCCTCTCAGGTAACTGTGTGCACAAAAAAAATTGCGGGATTTATTTCTAGGTAAATATATGTAGGACTGGGCTGTAAGACAATTGTGTGTTTTTAACACAAAGGTTTTCCAATGACAGGATAAAAAGAAATTGGAATTTTACCATCTTATGGCTATTATTATCTACTATATAGATGGAAATTCAGTTGTGCATGAACAAATATATTTCTACAGCTACTTTTTCACTATGAAATATCACAGACTTACTTGAGATTGCCATACTTTATGATTAAGATATAATGGGGAAAAAATAGGAAAAAGACTAATGTAGCATGATCCTGGGTTGATCATTTCCCTCATCACAGGCTCAAGCACAGTCAAGTCAACTTAGAAATTATTTGCAAATTATGTGCTCACTTAAATGAACTGAGACATAATGTTTCCGTCTTTCTGATAAAACAATGGCTATGAGTTATGAATGAATCTGCATTTGTGGAATAAACTGACAGTTACATGTAGTCACTCAACAAATTGCCCTACCCATACTTTGTTTTACCACTGATATTATATGATCATTCCTGTTGGGATCCAAACAAGTTCAACAACCGATCATTTACTGACACCAGACTCCTCTTTAAATACTGAGTGGGTGAAAAGTAGGGCTGCAAGCTTTAATTTGACTTAATGAGCAGATTAATCATCTAAAACTTTAACAGCAGATTAATTGTGGCTCCTAGAATCACCTGTGAAGTTGCCATGAAAAGAAATACAGAGATGCAAATGCTGCAAACACTATAGGTCATTATCCCCCATGCAAAATTTAATGGCAAAGATATGCACTCTTCCTTGAAGCTTGTTTTGAAAGATATTTTGCATTTCATTGTGAAACAACTATCTTGAAGCATCAAGAACCAAAGGCATGTCAGGATAATAAAAAGTCTACACGTAGTCAAAACTATTTCTATTTTCAGAAGGTTGATGGGACTCAAAGTTACTCACTCTTAAGCCATTTTCTTGTGCTGTAAGGCATACAGAATGATCTCTTTTTCAGATTCCTATACTAAATTTAAAAAAGGACAGTATTCATGGTGTCCTTGCTTCCTAACTAAGAAAGCTAGTTTTTTGCCGATTACAGTAGGACCCCTGTATCCGCTGGAGACTGGTTCAGGGGGGGGGACATGGATACCGAAAACCGTGGATGACAGTGAACCCCATTGAAAATAATGGGACTTCTGGTTTAAAATGCCATAGAGTTGCCTTGGAGAAAATGGCTAGAGAGGACACATTTTCTAGGAAGACTGTATGGTATGGACATTCGTCACATAGTCAGTCCAGTGTATATTTAGGATTGTGCGTAGACAGCGCTGATGAAAGCGTTCGAGGAGTCGTAAGTGGTGGCGATAGGTGACCCATGTTTCAGATTCATAAAGGAGAATAGACAGTACAATGGCTCTATACACACTGATTGTTGTGCTTCGCCTCAGGTGTTTATTGCTCCAGACTCTTTTATGAAGTCTTCCAAATGCACTATATGCCTTTGCTAATCTGTGATCGATCTCTTTGTCAATCTTGGCATCTGAGGAGATGATGCTTCCCAGGTAGGTGAACTGCTGAACGGACTTGAGCACAGATTTGCTGACGGCAATGTGGGGATGGTGGTGTTCGTCCTGTGGTTCAGGCTGGTAAAGAACTTCTGTTTTCTTCAGGTTGACTTCCAGCCCAAACAGCTCTGCAGCTGTTGCGAAGCAGGATGTTAGACGCTGCAGAACTGCTTCTGTGTGTGCAGCAAGGGCAGCATCATCAGCGAAGAGCAGCTCACGGACTAGATAGTTTAGAGTCTTAGTGCAAGCCCTCAGATGGCTTAAGTTAAACAAGCTACCATCAGTACGGTAACGTATATAGATGCCATCATCTTCTTCGAGCTCTGCCATAGCCCTTTGGAGCATCATGCTGAAGAAGATTGTAAATAAAGTTGGCACAAGAACACAACCTTGCTTCATTCCATTAGTTATTAGAAAGGGCTCTGAAAGAGCATTGCCATATCTGACTTGACCGCACTGGCCCTCGTGTAGCAAGATAATCATGTTAAGGAATTTGGGGGGACATCCTAGTCTTTCCAGGATCTGCCACAGGAATGGAACTTATCATGCATCAAATGAGCCATGACTTGATAGCACTGCAGTTTCAAATCTTTGAGTATTTTGGCACCAAGGTGTTCCTCGTTTTCATCATATCCAATATTCAGCACTCCCAAGCAGTAGCACAACGTGAAACAGCCATTATGGTGTAGTGGTTTATGTGTTGGACTAGGACACTGGGAGACCAGGGTTCAAGTCACACTCTGTCATGAAAACTCAGTGGGTGACCTTGATCAAGTCACACACTTTCAGTCTCAGATGAAGGCAATGACAAGCCCCCTCCTAAACTAGTTCTGCCAAGAAAACCCTGTGATAGGTTTGCCTTATTACATGTCAGAAATGTCTTGAAGGCACACAACAACAACAAAACACAACGTGCACAAACATATTTAAATTTGAATTTATTTCCCATTTCTATAGTTTATCGAATTACTCAAAGAAATATGCAATGTAAACAAAAAACAAATGCTAGCCAATAAAATAATAAAAGCAGGTTAAAAAGCAATATTAGCAAAAGACACATAAAGATAACAGCAAATAAAGGGGAGAGTTCTGTAACCCACATACTGTGGAATATAAGCAAAGAACAATGATCTCTAAGGCAAGAATTGCACAATGAGGTAACCCTATTAAGAAAACTATGCCCAATTCTCTCAGAGTCCTCACCTTTGAAAATGCACACATACATTCACACAGAGAGAGAAATCTGATTTTAGGAGACAAAGGATTATATGATGGAGATATCACATAGATATGCAGTATTAGAACTTTAGAGCTAATAACAGAACCACTGAATGGATTCCAGAAGCATACTGGAAGGCAATTCAACAGACCTAACATATTCTTCGTGCCCTGTCTCTAGTTAAGATTACGTAATACTAGTTGCCTTCTGCCATCATCAGTACTATTTACTGGTGACCATTGAACCCATACATATATCAAGGGCATTAACTAGTTGCAACACTATTTTCTGCATAGAAAATGCTCTTTCCTGCACAGAAAATGCTGTTTTCCACACTAAACAACCATGTGTGAATTTTGCACAAACTGTGAATAGCAGACATTCTCACAATGGGAAGAAAATTACTAAAATTACTCGTTGCTTCCTTTGAGCAGAAAATTAATGAAGAATTACTTTCCTATTCTAAATGGCAACATCTCTCCAAACTTGCTATCCATTTCTGCAGCCCTCTGGTGTCCCCGCCCTGGTTTCATATTCTTAAAGTTACATTGATGAAACCACTAACTGCACTGAAGGCAGTGGGAAAGGGAAGTACAGTTGCCCCTCCACATTCACGGTTTCGATTATTCGCGGAAAGACACCTGCTCCCCCCGCTCTCCACCCTGTCCCTTCCCAGGGCAGCAAAGGGTTTCTCACGAAGCCCACTGCTACCATGGGAAGGGGGGTGGAAAGCCTCCCGCCTGCCTGCTCTCCACCCCAGTCCCTTCCCAAGCCAGCAAGGGGCTTCCAAGGCAGCGAGGGGAGTGAGTGGGGACGGGACTTCTGAAGCCCCCGTTGCCACTTTGAAAAGGGCAGGGTGGATGGGATTGAGTGGTGATGGGGTCTTCTGAAGTCCCCGTCACCACTTTGAAAAGGGTGGGGGTGGGAGTGAGTGGTGACGGGGTGAGTTGTTGCAGGCGGGTGGGGGGAGGACTATTATTATTCACGGTTTTTCACATTCGTGGGGATCTTCCGCCCCAACCCCCGCGAATGTGAAGGGACGACTGTAAATGTGCAATAACCAATGGAACAGCCAATCTCATAATGATTATGATACCGACCATGCCACTGACTATAGTACGTTTAGTTTCCTTATGAGATAGTCAATTTCATCCTTACAAATATTCAGTAGTTAATACTATAGCTGATATCATGTTAATTAAATTAATTTAAGAACATTTAAGGTACACTGATAGAGAAATATACATTTAATAATAATAGTCAACCAGATATGAGTGGGGGAGGATTTTGCTTATTAATAATGAGTAGGGGATTTTGTTAATAATGAAATTAATCTTTGCAAATACTAATTAATCAAGTATAGATCATGAGGATTTTGTTTATTAGTAATAAGTAGGGAGGTTTTATTTGTAAACAATGACAACTAAATATTTTTTTTAAAAATCATATAAATGGAATAGTAGTCTATTTTTAATCTGTTTTTATCTTTTTTTTTGTTTAGCAAATTCAACTAAACTCTGTCCCTTCCCTAGGATGTGCAGCTATCAAACATTTATTTAACCTGAAAAGAGACTTCCAGCCTTTTGGAAGTTGCCCACCCCTGCTTCAATTATCAGGGATGGAATTAGAATGTTATGCATAGTGATGTAAAGATGTTTCATTGGAGTTAACAGTCCCAATGAAATTTGCACTTCCTCACTTCGTGAGACATGTTGCAAGAAAATGTTGGGATCACTTGAGCATCAGCATATTTGTGAGCTCACGCTGTCTTTTGAGAAACTGATAGCAAAAATGGACATAACGCAAGAAAATATGCATAAATGCAGATCAGTCAATGGGGAAAATATTTAAATAAATTAAGTGAATTGGGCAAAATGTGTAAAAAGGAAATTTCTTGAATTATGGCATGGAAAAGATCTTGCAGCCTGATATAAAAAACAAAAGGAAAAGAGAAAATGGGATTTTGAGAAAAAGAATGGAATTGAGAAGGAAAAGTTCTGACACCTTCCTATAGTCTAGATTTATGTTTACAGTCAAATTATTTTAGTGTGACAGACCATAACATAGGGAGTCTAGAAATGAATCAGTAAGACATATTTCAGTATACAGTAGGACAAGTTTTAGTTGAGGAACTTTTGACTTTTTACCCATCTGGTGTTATCTTGAAAAATGCATTAAAAATAGCTGTATAGACTAAATGGGGCAGGACTCCTGTTAACTCCATATAAAGCATTCATGTATACTGCAAATACATTTTTCCCAACCCAATCTGATAAATGTAAATTTTAATAAGATACTCCAGAGTGTTTAGGACAGAATGATTTGATAATTTACAATGTAACTAAGTGAACGAAAAAGAAAAGGGAGATGACAACTGTTCAATATGAGTAGGAATAAAGTTAGTCTGTGGCTTTTGATATAGATATGTCTATTTGTCTTTTCTAGTCTTCCCACAATTATTGTACAAGAGGAAAACGTTCTCATGGTGCTGGAGATAGCATTAGTCACAGAATCAGCAGATTTCGATGTGAAGAGATTTACAGTAAGCCAGCTACTCAGAAACCACATTGCACAATTTTAGGTCATAAAGCAAATGTGAAGTATATGATAATACTGTATCTATTGATCTCCATTGGTATACATGACTTAAAAGCTATTTCAGTACATGCTCAATTTGGGGTACGCCATGGGACAAAATGGCTTTTGAACAATAAGGAGAGATTATTGTGCAAAAACAAGTGAAAACAACTCTGCTTTCCTTCTTTTTTGGTGTGCAACTAACAAGGCCACTCAACCCAATAGGCCAGACAGGTGCGGCTTGGGGTAGAAGTCATGTAGGTCCTTTGAGTTAAGCAAGAAAGTCCTTTAAGAAAAACATACAACCATGCCCCCAACCAATGTAGTTTAAGATCTGGACGCAATTCTCTCTCTCTCCTTCCCCACCTCTCCCTTGCTCAGTCACTCTCACACACACACATATAAAAAAACTTTCATAGAATCATAGAATTTCTTTCAGTGCAGTTTCTCTTCCATCATTCCATACCATAAAATGGATAAAAGCTGTCTACCCCTTAATCTTCATATCATGGAACAGGGGGAAGATTCTGCAATCAAGAAGATATTTTAACAGGAAACACAGAGAGGCTCATATGGGCACTATGTTTCTTCCAGCACTAGGAAAAGGCACACTTATTCTCCCAGGCTTTGTGGAAGAGGCTGGCTGCTTTGAGCAAGTGATTTCATGGTGTTTTCGTTCAAGATGACAAACAAGAGGGAATTATTGGTGTTCGATGTGATTTTTCCAGGTGAACACATTTAGCACTTTAGACATAAACTTGTTTAAATATATTCATAATTGATTGTGTTTTTATATTTGAGTATCTTTGTATAGTTATTTTGTAGACTTCTTTTTCTTTAAGCCACTACAAGATTTTGTCAGTCATGGAGAGAACATGCATTTAGTAAATGTAATTAAATTGTAGAAAATAGTTAACCATCTCCCTGCCCTTCAGTTGTTAACAACTCACTGGGAGGAGGAGAATTATACTTTGCTTAAGGGAGCAAAATAGGTTTGAGCTGGCCCTGGCAGCTAATGTTAAAGTTTTGTCTCATCAGAGAAGCAGAGGTAAGCATGTGTCCCACTATGCTGAGACTGAAGAGAATCTTCCAGTTATGCTAGTGAATACATTAAAGAATTTAGCTGTATGTTACCTCAGGGCACTCAGCTCTCAAACTTTGATGTTGTTTCATCTGCCCGTTCTATGACTGTTGGCTTGTAAATTTTTTGGCCACAGTAACAATTAAAGAAGTCAGATAACCACAAACATCTCTAATGTGCCTCACCCCTGTTCTTCATAAGCAATATCTACATGCCACCACATTCAAAGTAGGTATTTGGGGAAAATGTAACAAATGTAACAATCATCATATGCCTTTTGAGTTTTGAAGCTGTCTAATTTATTGTTTCACCTGAGAGTTGCTATAGCATTTTAAGAGTCCTTGTAACATTCCCAGAGGTTTCTAAGTAGCAATAACAATGACAACAAAAATTCACTGAATTCATATTCTATTACTTTTTGTCATATGCAAATTTTCATCAAAAGATCTAACAAAGGTTACAAAGCCTTGTATAAGGTTCAGGAAAATGCCACAAGAGGTCTAGGATCTCTTCTGGATTGCCAGTGTTGACTTTATGCTGCTGTTGTTGTTATGTTGTATGTCATTTTTTACATATGGTGACCCTAAGGTGAATATCACGGGGGGGGGGGGTTCTGAGGCTGAGAGGGTATTACTCACCCAAGGTCACCTAGTGAGTTTTCATAACCAAGTGGGGATTTGAACCCTGGTCTCAAGAGCTGTAGTCCAACACTCAAACCATAACACCATGCTGGCTCTTGTTGACTTTATAGATCTGTACTAAAAAAAGAGTGAGCTGCAGGCCGAGCAGCAAAAGGAGACACAGTAGATGATAGGAATAGTATATTGTCTGGTTAGGATGATACATTATAGATTACAGCAAAGCCTTTGATTGTGTAGGTCATGAAAAACTATGGACGGCTCTTAAAGAAATGGGTGTTCCACAACACTTGATTATCCTGATTTAGAAGCTTTACTCAGGATAAGAGGCTATCAACAGGACAGAATATGGAGAAATGGAATGGTTTCCAATTGGCAAGGGGGTCAGGCAGGGCTGCATTTCATCACCCTACCTGTTGAACTTGTACACTGAAGATATATGGAAAGTAGGAGGAAGGAGGCATGAAAACTGGAGGAAGGAACATCTACAATTTAATATATGCAGACGACACCATACTACTATCAGAAAATAACAAATACTTTGAATGATTACTGAAGAAAGGCAAGGAAGAAAGTGCAAAGGCAGGTTTACAATTGAATGTTAATAAAACAAAATTAATGACCACCGATTATTTAGATAATGCTAAAGTAGACGATGAAGATATTGAAATATTTCCAAGATTTTCCATAGGGTGGCTTAGTCATTAATCAGAATGGAGACTGCAGTGAAGAAATCAAAAGAAGACTAGGCTTTGGAAGGGTAGCTATGAAAGGACAAGACAAAATCCTGAAGTGTAACTATATATATCACTGAATGCTAAAGTTGATTGTCCATGCCATTGTATTTCCAATTTCTATTTATGGCTGTGAAAGCTAGACAGTTAAGAAAGCTGATAGGAAGAGAATCAACTCATTTGAAATGTGGTGCTAGAGTTCTGCAGATACCCTGGACTACCAAAAGGACCAATAATGGGTCACAGAGCAAATCAGGCCTGAGCTCCCCCTAGAAGGCAAGATGACTAAACGTAGACTGCCGTATTTTTTTTAATTTTTTTATTTATACCCCGCTCTTCAGCCACAAGGCTATCAGAGCGGCTTACAAATTGTTTTAAGCAATAGCAATTTGCACATCTACACTGCATTAAACAGTTTCCAATGTGTGTTAGCTAATTGCCCCCACAAGCTGGGTACTCATTTTACCGATCTACGAAAGGATGGAAGGCTGAGTGAACCTTGGAGCCCGCTGGAATCGAACTTGCAACATGGTGACTTGCAGTACTGGCATTTAACCACTGCGCCACCAGGGCTCTGTACTTTAGACATATCATGAAAAGACAGGGCTAATTATAAAAGACAATAATACTTGGCAAGGTGGAAGACAGTAGGAAAAGAAGAAGATGGCACAGCAGATGGATAGACTCAATCAAGGAAGCCATGGCCCAGAATATGCAAGAACTTAGCAGGGGTGCTGATGATACGGTGACTTGGAGGTCTCTCATTCATAGGGTTGCCATAAATCAAAGTCGACTTGATGGAAATTAACAACAAATGGATGGCTACTCTATTTTAACTTTGTTTAAGAAAAGAAAAGGATGTCTATTCTACATTTGTTGAGAAATGGCAAGGAAAGATGGCAAGGAAAGAAAGGCAAGGGACTTTTTTCTACATTTGCTGGGAAATATTTTTATCTGAACTATCTGATAAAATTTGAAGGACTCTATGTCCCCTATATGAACCTGCCTGGATATTAAGTTCTTCAGGAGGTTCCTTTTCTCAGTCCTGCCACTTTAACAGCTTAGTGAGAGCAGCTGAGAGCCTTCCCAGTGGCTGATCATAGGTGGTTGAGCAACCTTCCAAGGAAGGCTAGACTGGCCTTCTTCCTATTGTCCTTTCAATGACAGGCAGAGTTTTTTTGTATTCAGGCAAGCTTTTGGAAACTAAGTGGTTGCTGGGAATGGGCATTTTAACAGCAGCAGGGGGTAATATATCTTTTTAAAATGCTTTTAAACTTGCTTTTAGTTCAGTTGTTTTAATGTGACTAACATATTAACAACAACTGGTTTAATATGATATTATGTCCTGTTTCAATATTACAGTGGGCCCTTGGCATCCATAGGAATTTTGGGGGATTAGGAATTTTTTTATTGGAGTAAGACCATTCTACTGAAAAATATAGCAAAAGGCTGTAACAATAGCAAAAAAAAAAAGTTTTCCTCTTTTCTTACTATCTTACTAATACAAAAATAAAACTATCCTAACACTAATAAGTTTTTTCCTCTTAATCTAAACACACTACAATCACTCTTTTTTCCTTTTCCAATGAACATTATATTTACACATTACAATTATACATATTTCAAAAAGAAAAAAAGAGTAACAAAAATAATAATACAAAAATACAATAATAATAAAATATTTATTTAAAGATATCCCTTAAGTTATTGCTGGGGTTGCCTCAGTAAACCACGGCCAAAACTTTTCCAATGATGGTTTGGCAATTTCTCTTTTTCACTCAGAGCTAAATTTTAAATTACGTTCTTAACATAATAAGCCTTTTACATCCTGCAGATTTTGACTCTTTACCTCCCTTTGTCTTTGGAAAAATAATCCCAACATTACCAGGTGCACCGTGGACCAGGGCACTGTCCAAAAACTCACAGCCATGGAACCAGACTCCTTCCTCTTCCTCTTTTGGCCACTGACTTTCTGGGTCCCCTGACACCCTCTGGAGATTCAGTCCCCCAAAGCACTGTCTCCCAAGCCTGTTGTGTCAAATCTGGCCAAACCAGGGCCTGGGCCACTTCCTCCCATATTTCCCGGGTTATATTTCTCAGATTAAGAATCTGATGGTAGAGCCTCCACCTCAACTCCCACAACTTTTTGGGGGACCCTTTTGTCCATGAAATACTCAACTGGGCTAATCTGGTGTTTTAGGTATTCTGATAAATCTGGTTTGGCCTGATGTTTTTGCAAACACGGGTTAACGTAAATCTCCTCCACTATTTTCCTGTACAAAACTCTCTTGATGATCTGACCTGATCTGTCTTCCCCCTTTAACTCCTCAGCATGCATTCTATATTTCTTTATGTAAAAAACAAAGTCTCTCAAATAATCTGGTGCTTTCAATTTTTCAGGAAAAGAAAACCTAAAACTTAATGAGCCTTCCTCCCACCAAGTCTTTCCCCATCTAGTCCCCATCCAGCACTAACAAAACAAAACTAGCTAAGCCAGAGGTTGAATCTGACCCTTTTGCAACAGAGAAACTTTCCAAAAATTATGGGCAGGAAAGACGGCAATGAACTTAGGTCCCAGGTCTGGGAAGTCCAGGCCCCTTTGCTCTCTCTTCCCATGAGCCACTGCTCTCGCCAGGGGGAACGTGGCCATTCCCCAAAGGAACTTGAAGAGAACTCAAGCAGCTTCTTTAATCACTGAATCCGGAGGCCAGAAAACAGCTGCCAAGTTGGTTGCCACTGGAAGCAGGTAGGTATATATAAAAGCGGCTCTCTGGTAAATGGTCAGCTTCCATCTCTGCCAGAGGGCCACCTTCTCCTTCACTTTTTCCAGCCAGTGATACCAATTTTCTTTCCATCCCTTGGGAGCCACTGCAAAGTTCAGGCCCAGGATCTTCACCCTATCCGTCTTTGCCTCCTGCTCTGCTTGCCACCCTTCCTTTCCTTCAACCACGTCCTTTAGAGGAACAGCTGCCATCTTGTCCTCTGCAGCAAAAATCTTGATTAAAAAAACTCTTTTCCATCTTAAGTTGAGCACCAGAAACTCGACCATAGGCCTCAAAAGCATCTTTAATCTTTCTAACTTCCATCCTGTCCTTAACGCAGAGGGACACATAATCAGCATGGGCAACAAATGTAACAGATTCACACCAAACCAACCACGAACTGTCCCACGGACGTGGAATTCGGATCCCCGAGATGCTCTTGTCTAAACTAATCTTACACAGGATAGCATCCAAAGCAATAACGTACAAGAGAGGGTTAAGCGGACAACCTTGTCTCACCCCAGAATTTAACTTAATCCTCTTTCCTCTATGACCATTGACTTGCAAAACCACCTCTGCATCCATATAAAACAATTTAACTAAAGCAATAAATCTGTTTGGGACTCTCTTCCACTTGAGGGGTTCCCATAGGAACATATGATCTACATTGTCAAAAGCTTTCATCTGGTCGACCTGTAGGATTTGACCACTGGATGGTAGAATCCATAGATAAAGAATCAGTGGATAAGGAGAGCCAACTAACTTAATATTATTAACAATATCAATCATATTGTGAGCTACCTTGGGCCCAAGTTTTGGGAGAAACTGGGATATATAATAAAAAAGTAAATATCACATAACAAGAATCGGGGTGAATATTGGTCTCTTCACAATTGATGCCACAAAAACATGCAACCTTGAGATAACCATCATTTTCCACTTCACTGCCTAGTAGAATGGAAATGTAGTTGGAAATCCTAGTGAAAGGTCACACTTTCTGAAAATATTGCTAGTTACTCCCTACTTCTTCTACCCTTCTATAGTATTTCTTAACTTATACCAATTTAGTTTTCCAGAAGGGAAAGGAAAAGAGACCCAAATCCACACTGGCATTAACTGCATACTCAGGAAAATAAAAGACTGAAACCAAGCACAGAGTAGGGGAATAATTAGGAAATTCTCTATTACTACCACACCACAAAACTAATGAGCTCTGGTGCTCAATGAGAAGCTTCCTATACTGTACTGTGTTGTACTGCGTTATTTATACACTACCTTTTCCCTCAAAGTCAGGACTCAAGGTGGCTTACAATATGAAGAGAAAGACAAGGAAAAGCAAGTGTGGGGAAAAACCATACAAAAATGTTAAAAAACAGCATGAGTCTATCTATAGAGTTTAAAACGTTTAAATCATATCCATTTAAAAGCAAATAATAAATGGAGCACAGTGAAGAAAAGTTTTTTCCTGGTAAAACAGCTCACCAAAAACCAAAAAGTTTTCAACTGCCAACAAAAGAATAGCAAGGAGTATGGGAATAGCCACTGAGAAGGCCCTCACCTATGTTCCCACCAAAGTTGCCTGTGATGTGGCGGGATGGAGAGCTTCCTTCAAGATCTCATTGTTTCTACAGATTCATAAGGGAGGATACAGCCCTTCCATACAGGCTGCTGTATGTGTATATGTGCCTTGAAGTTGCCTGTTGACTTATGGTGACCCCATGAATTTCATAGGTTTTCTTGGGCAAGGAATACTCAGAGCTGGTTTTGCCAGTTCCTTCCTTTGAAATGTAGACTACAGCACTTGGGATTCCTTGGTGGTCTCCCATCCAAGTACTAACCAGGGCTGGACCTGGGCCATATAGGGCTTTATTAGTCATAACCAACACGTTGAATTTTGCTCAGAAACAGGCTAGTCGCAAGTGAAGCTGTCTTCTCCATGACTGGAAGCACCAGACCGGATCCCCCTGTGCCATCCTATGATGCTATATGAGTCTCTCCTGTGTGCAGACCTCTTTTCTCCGAGACTGGCAACTATCACCCTACTACCCCTGACTTCTCTCTATCCAACCCTTCCCGCCTTTCTCTACAATAGCTCTATATGGTTCTTAAGAATGTATGTTCTTGTACATTAGTTTATCTTATGTGTTAACATGAATACTTTGTTAATTTTAATTGGAATGCCCTCTGGAGTTAGTACTGGTATACATAGGTGGAATGATCCCCAAAGTTCCCCTCATCTCACAGATCTCCTTTTGAGCTATAATCCCCCCAAACTTCTTAGGGTAACCACTGGTTCTGGAAGAGGATCTCTCAGGAGAGTGAAGACCAAAATCTGGACAAAATGGTCAAGTTTACACTTTCCTTACAGGACTTCATGGGGTGGTATTGGCCATACTGGGCTGAAAATTTGGCAAGAGCACAGGGAGACAAAAATGTGAAATATAGGAGCTCTGGGATTCCACAAGGGAGTGATGGATTTCCCTGACCCCAAAAGTCCCTCAAAAGTTCTTAAATGAACATCCCTCCTGCTTCCAGTGTACATTAAACCACTGGATGATCAAACAAGACACTTTCCTCTTCTTTTCTTGAACTGATGCTCAAATACCTCAGCATTATGAAAACAGGTATACATAGAGCAGGGTTTCTCAACCAGGGGTTCCCTGGGGCCCTAGGGTTCTATAAGAGGTTGCTCGAGGTTCCATGAGAGATGGAGATTTTTTAAAAAAACAAACAAACTTTTTTTAAGCTGTAGATATAATAACTTTTAGGCAGGGGTTCCCTGAGAATTTGCAGGTGTTTCACCAGAGTAAAAAGGTTGAGAAAGGCTGACACAGAGTATGCATATAGAGTTTATATAGTATATATAGAGAATAAGGTCTTGCCTAAATGGTGAAAATAATATGAACAGGATGTGAATGTATGGCAATCTATTCATTCATACGGACATGCACATAAATATGTGACATTTGGAAGGGGGGCAGCCAAATCCACTGTAAAGTCCATGTTTCTGGCGCTTCTTCTGGATTTTTTAAAAAAGCTCCATACAACATGCAAAATGTGCAATCATTTGAACTCATATTTGCACAGGTATGAACAGGCAGCACAATCTGATTGGCTGGATTAGCATGGGGGGGCAGGGTTAGCAAACAGGGAAAGCACCTGCTGCTGCCATGTTGGATTTTTGGCTAAGCGAGGGTCCAGTAAGTCGATCAAATGGCGATCTTATATTCTCTTTTTTTCTTTTTCTTTTTTAAAGTATGAAATATTGCATGTGTGCACCATGGGAAACTCTACTGCGTACCATGGGAAACTGTATTTTTTTAAAAAATGGCGGCAGTAGATTTAAAATCACAAGTAAATCACTCATGGCTACTATCTTGGCTAGGGAGTCATGGAGAATTTGGGAGGGGGACTTTGACCGTGAAGACAGGTCACATCATTGTGAATGCCTGCTTTTTTGGACATGTTCGTATTTTTTCCCCTCATATAGAAAAGATCTAAAAAGAACATTGGTACTGTATCAGTAAGGAAATTCAATACATCAGTATACTTTCTCGATGCAAGCTCATCACAAAACAGGATACCACTGACAGTTGAAGATAATAAATGCCCTCTTTATTCTGTGATTCAGGGGCAGGGGGATTCATTATGGTGTCCTGTTTTTTATTTAATTCACAAACTAGTGTTTGTCAGCATACATAGGGCATCTTCTGGGTATATAAAAACTCCTTTTACCTTATGTGTGGGTGACCTTGTTTCACTGTACCATTGTTCACCACAGGACCACCAAACTTGCACATGGATCTCCAGTTCTGATTATCCTTTGGGTGTGTCACTGGATAATCCAAACAGTGAACAAATGCCAACTTCCTCTGGGCCAGCTTATCCATATATCCCATAGTTGTCACCACAGTGTATTAATGAAAAGAAACAGCTAAGCAAAGAAGCAGCAGCAATACAGCTACATATGTGAAATATATTTTCCATCTCTGCAGTATTCCTTTCCAGTCAAATGACAAAGCCATTGCCAATTTACACAATATTCAGAATTTTGTTTTGTTTTTCAGTGTCCCAGCCAATGATTTTGATGTTGAGTAGCTGTAACAACAATCGCTTTGAACTTCAAAGGAAGCTGCCTCAGTTTACGTAAGAATTCCGATTCATTACATTACAAGGGTGGGGTTTATTTTTCCTTTTCATTCATTTGGGACACTGCAGTACACCACTACATAGCCTGTGGGCAGAACCCAGTAGCATGCTCATTGATATATATATATATATATATATATATATATATATAAACAGTTTGACTATCTCAGCACTGTTTATATTTAAGTAGATTACTTCTGGTTTTCATCTTAATGTTTTTTGTGTTACATTTTAATAGTTTATTTTAATTTGGATAAAAATATTGCAAAAGGTAAATGAAAATAGTCAAGTGTGTGTGTGTGTGTGTGTGTGTGTGTTTAAAGGATTATGTTTTTACTTGCTGGAAAACAATCCACCTATTTTCCTTTACCAGAAGTCTTTGTAGAAAATCATTATGAATTAAGACAGACAGCCAAATAAAATTGCTCTAGTACCAAATAAAACTGCTTAAGTACCAAGAACAAGTTTCCATCATCACTACCACCAGCATCATCCCACCACATCATCAGCCCAACAACTCAATTATATGTACAGTTGGCCCTCCCCATTTGTAAGATTAACTCCTGTGGATTTGATTATCCATGGAGTATTTGCTTCCCCCTCCACTGCTGCCCTATGCCATTTTTAATAGGGACTGCAAGCCTCATGAGACTGAGAGAGACTGCAAATGTGCAGTGAAGATTGTAAGTCCCAAATAAAAATGGTGTAAGGGCAGCAGCAGAGGCAGCAGCAAGTCCTGCCAACTACCCACGTTTGCTTTGTGAAGGAACCCTGCCACCTCAAAGAAATCTGCAATGGGTTGAATCTGCAGATTGTACTTTTTCTCTGTGTTAAATATGGGGGGGGGGCCTAGAGACAGTAACATTTTTTCCACTTTTGCAGGGGTCCTGTGTCCCTAACGCCAGTGAACTGTATTACAGAGAAATAGACACTGAAGTTATAAAGCATGCATTTCACTATATTTTGGATATCATAGAATCATAGAGTTGTAAGAGACTGTCTAGTCCAACCCCCTGCCATGCAGGAATACACAATCAAAGCACTCTGGACAGATGGCCATCTAGCCTCTGTTTAAAAATCTCCAAAGAAGGAGACTCAACCACATTCTGAGGCAGCGCATTCCACTATTGAATAGCTCTTACTGTCAGGAAGTTCTTCCTAATGTTAGGTGGAATCTCTTTTCCTGCCATTTGAACCCAGTGCTCTGTGTCCTAGCCTCTGGAGCAGCAGAAAATGAGCTTGCTCCATCCTCAATATGACATCCCTTCAGATATTTAAACATGGCTGTTATATCACCTCTTAATCTTCTCTTCTACAGGCTAAACATATCCAGCTTCCTAAGCCACTCCTTTGCATTGGCATTTTCTGGCCCTTTTGTCACACTATTAACTCATATTCAACTTGTGGTTTACTAAGACCCCTAGATCCTTTCCCCATGTACAGTTACCAAGGCAGATTTCACCCATCCCATATGGGACAGACTAAGGGCATATGATGGGACAGATCAGATTATAATGTCCCTAATATTTGCCTTACGGGTATCCCAAACTATTCCTTCTTATGTACCTCTATCTAAAATCAATTAAAAATATAGAATTTTGTAAAACAATGCCTCTAAATTCCATCCCAGCAAGGCAGCCCAGAAGGATACCATGGTTGATGGCACTGAAAGCCACCGAGAGGTCCAATACAACCAACAGGAACACACTCCCCCTGTCCAGTTCCCTGTATAGGTCATCCATCAATCTGACCAAGTGGTCTCTGTCCCATAGTCAGGCCTGAAACCAAACTGAAATGGATCCAGATATTCCAATTGATCCAGAAACCCCTGGGGTTGGGAAGCCACCACATGTTCTAATACCTTGCCCCAAAATGGCTGGACAAAATTATCCATTATAGAAGGTTCAGGAATGCCTTTTTCAACAAAGGCCTTACAACTGCTTCCTTTAGGCAAGTTGGAATTCTGCTTTGTTGTAGGAGGCACCAACTACACCATTCACTCACTCGCTGGCCTGTTTGATAAGCCAGAAAGGACAAGGTTCTAGTACACATATGGTGGCTCTCACCTCTCCAAGGATCCTGTCCACCTCTCCATGAGCAAAAAAATGGGGGCTCACCCCAAATCTGATGTTAGTAGTTCAGATGATATACAGCTAGTTCTGGGGAGGAACCAGATTGATTGATTGATTGATTGATTGATTGATTTCTCTCTCTCTTTCTTTTTCTTTTTGCTCTTAATCTGACTTTGCTCTAAACTAAACAAAGTTGGGAAGAACTTTGTGGTTTTCTGGAAAGTCCAAGTGACCGCAGATTCTTTTGCTGTCTGGACAGGTGGGTCGGGTTTGATTTGGCCCAATCCAATGCAGTTCCATCTCCTTTACCCCGTGCTGAGTCACTGTCCCTGCCACTGCTTCCTCATCAGCCAAGCATCTCCCTGCGAGAGACTGGCTGGTGGTGTCGTTTCTGCTGAGGTCAGAATGGGGCACCCATGTGATTGAGGAAGGGCTAGAGCTTCCCCCTCCTTGTTGATCACATGCCTGGGTGCCCTCTTCTGACCTCAGCAGATGCAACAACACAGGCCAGTGAAGCATTAGAGATCTCTACAAGAGAAACCTAAATTCCTCAGGACACTACAAATCTCAGGATTTCATAGGATAGAGCCATGGCAGTTAAAGTGGAATCATAGCACTATAACTGTATAGTGTGAAAGATAGAGATCATAACAATGAAAACTGATATAACTGGATGCTCTTTCTGTAGTGAATGCTGGTGTAAGACACTAAGACTGAGTTAGGAATAAAGGCTCTAAGTCCTTTAATTGAATCCACTACTATCAAGCTAAAGCCAGCCCTCTCCACCCTGGTATCCTGCAGATGTGGTAGCCGGTAACCTGCAGCATGTATCAGTTTGGGGAAGGCAGCTAAAGGCCACATAGGGAAGAGAAATTGGCTGTTGGGACTGCTGACTGCTTAGCATTCTAATCTAGAATGGCCAGTGCCCTGATCACTCTCCTTTTAAAGTGTATAATATTTTCTAATCACCATGAGGCATAAGCAACATTTTCTCTACAACCTGTGTGTATGCATGTGACAGACAGACAGCAATAAACAGCAAAAATGACTATGCTTTTGGTGAAGACATGGATGGACGAGAGCCTCCTCAGCAGTTGTTCCCAAATTGTGGGATTCTCTCTTGTGGGAAGCTCAGCTGACAGACCCCCTTTCTAGTCTCTTTCTTTGACAGGCAAAGGGCTCAAATCCCTACTTGGCCTTGGGAAATCACACACTGTCAAGTCAGAGGAGGGTACAGGCAAACCCCCTCCGAACAAATCTCGCCAAGAAAACTCTGTGATAGGCTTATCTTAGGGCTGCCATAAGTCGGTAACAACTTGAAGGCACACAACAACAGAACACATTGCTTGGATATGGATTATATTTCCTTATCAAAGTAATTGTGCACACTTGTGTTTGTAAAGCTGGGAGCAAGCCATATTGGGAGGGGGACCTGCAAAAGCCACTCTTTTGCAGGTCCCCTCCCTGCCTCTGTACTGTGCTTAGTGCTTCATTCCTGGCTTATATTAAGTCAGAGTCCCCCATAAAATTCATATATAATAAGATAGTCTAATTTAAGGTCACTTAAATCAGGATTAACAAACCACAAACTGATCAGTTCTCTATTTATAAAGAAAAAGAAATGCTCCAATATACATCAGGGAGGTCAATGTGAGGTCTCACAGAATATTGTTGGACTGCAAGTCCCAGCGGCCCTAGTCAGCCTAGCCAATGGCAAGCAATGTTGGAAGTTCCAGTCCAGTAGCATCTGGAGGGCTACACTTTGCCCACTTCTGTTATAAATGAACATAGAATCATAGAATTGCAGAGTTGGAAGAGACCATGAGGGCCATCCAGTCCAACCCCCTGCCATGCAGGAAATCTTGATCAAAGCATCCCCGACAGATGGCAATCCAGCCTCTGTTTAAAGACCTCCAAGGAAGGAGACCCCACCACACTCCGAGGGAGTGCGTTCCACTGCCGAACAGCTCTTACTGTCAGAAAGTTCCTCCTAATGTTGAGGTGGAATCTCTGTTCCTGGAGCTTGCACCCATTGCTCCGTGTTCCAGTCTCTGGAGCAGCAGAAAACAAGCCTGCTCCATCCTCAGCGTGACATCCCTTCAAATACTTAAACAGGGCTATCATATCGCCTCTTAACCGTCTTTTTTCCAGGCTAAACATACCCAGCTCCCTAAGTCTCTCCTCATAAGGCATCATTTCCAGACCTTTCACCATTTTAGTTGCCCTTCTCTGGACACGCTCCAATTTGTCAATATCCTTTTTGAATTGTGGTGCCCAGAACTGGACACAGTATTCTAAGTGAGGTCTGACCAAGGCAGAATAGAGTGGCACTATTACTTCCCTTGATCTAGACACTATACTTCTATTGATACAGCCCAAAATCGCATTGGCCTTTTTAGCTGCCGCATCGCACTGTTGGCTCATGTTCAACTTGTGGTCTACTAGGACTCCTAGATCCCTTTCGCACGCAGTCTCATTCAGCCAGGTCTCTCCCATCCTATATTTATGCATTTCATTTTTCCGCCCTAAATGCAGTACTTTACATTTCTCCGTATTGAATTTCATTTTGTTAGCTTTGGCCCAGCTCTCCAGTCTATCACATCACACAAAGAGACATAGGACCGGTCTAGATGAGGGAATAAAACGTGAATTGGGGCACAGAAACGCCAGTTTATAGCAGCTGTCATCTGTCTCAACGACTTTTTGGCAAGATTGCTGGTATGTGAAGTTATCCATGTTTTCTGTTCACACAGAGTCATGCCAGCAAATCAAGATGGTGGATGCAAGTGAATTACTCGCGGTTCGCCAAAAAGTAGTTTTTTAAAAAAAACCTGTTTCATCACCTCAGTGTACAATCGCTATGGCGACAATCCAACATGGTGGTTCTACAATCTGCCATCTTACCAAGCTCCACCCTCTGTGCACATTCGACCAATCAGCTGTCCTCTTCAGCAATGCAATGCAGTGCGATCATTTGTCCTAACAGGCAAGGGTGCACATTTCTGTCCACATTTCTGTCAGGGGTTTTTAAAAACTTGGGAAATTCCCAGAGGCTTCTGCCACAGACTTTCCCTGACTTTTGCTCCGCCTCCCTCTGAAAAGGATGGAATGCTATGGGATCCCATTTGGACACATGGGATTCCCTGCAGATTCTAAGAGGGTATTTTTCATCATCTGGACTACCCCATAGTAAACAGAATCACTTTTGAAATGGCTAGGTGGCTAGATGCAACTGCAGCTAACTTTATATCTCTACTGCATATGGTAGAACAGACACACTGAGCCATTTCAATATAAGCAGTATAGAACACTCTTATCCTTAACATGTGATCTGTCCCACATCACTTTTTCCCTCTGTCTACCTACACTACAGCAACACAGGCCAAAGTTCATTTTTTATGAAAACAATTTTAAAATGAAATGCTGGGTTTTGCTACATTGATATTTTTTCTACAGCCCCATCTCTCGAATACAGTTCTACATGAAGTCACTGCTCTATCAATATGTTCCATTTACTGTATCTGTTTCACTTCTGTTCACAAGCTAATATAATTCCCCCCTTTTCTTTCTTAAAATGCACACAGGCTGCTAGACACATGTGCGCAGCAAATGGAATCTGAACTTAGCTTAACAGCCTCATTTATTCCTGATGGTTTAAATTATTTCATCACAATTAATGACACCCCCTCAGCTTCCTGTGCAGCGCTGCCAGATGTTCAGAGACCACAAAGCCACTCGATTCTTTGACGGCTAGTGACAAGTTGTCCTCTGAAGGACATTCCCTAGGTGCTAGGGCTGGATGACACCTCCACCGCTTAGTACCGCTCTCTCTTTCCCTGCGTAGCTATCTGGAGAGGTGCAGGAAAGCATGAGAAACTCAGAATTGCTTTACTGAGGGCATATTATATGAAGTGTTTTGAATATGAAGAAGCTTGCCTCTTGTGATAGAAGTTTCAGACTTTGGGGAGGAGTAGAGAGACAACAGTTGATGTTGACCTTCAAACACTCTAAGGTGCTGTCTATACCAGGGGGGGGGATATATGATCCTCTGAAGAAGCAGCCTTTCGCAGCACTGCAACCTGTCTTAATGGTCAAAAGAGCCCCCTAAACTTCACATGCCCCCTAGCCAAGATGGTGGCCGCAAGCAATTCACTCACACTTTTAAATCTGCCGTCGCCAATTAAAAAAAAAATAGTTTACCATGGTGCGCACATGCGATATTTCATATTTACAAAAAGGGGGGGGGAAGAGATCACAGTTTTATCTCCTTACCAATCTCTCGCTTAGCTGAAAATCCAACATGGCAGCAGAAGGCGCTTTCCCTGTTTGCTAGCCCCATCCCCCTTGCTCATCCAGCTAATCAGATTATGCTGCCTGGTCACAGCAACACACATGTGATTGTCTAATGATCGCACATTTGTATGCCCTACATAGCTTTTTAAAAACGCTGAGAAAAGCTCCAAAGGCTTTCCTAAAGGAGTTTAAGGTGGATTTAGCTGTCCCCTTCTGATTGATGCAAATGTCCGTTTGGGCAGATCGCCTACCATGCAATTGCCATTTGGATTATTTTCACCATTTGGACAGGCCCTAACTTCTGTCCCAATAGTCTCTCTGTTTTTATAGAAAGGATAGGACAATTGACTCATAATTAAATTGTGTATTCTAAAATCACATAGGCCCTGCTTGCACAATTGTGTATTCTAAAATCACATAGGCCCTGCTATTGACTTCAATAGTTAATTCACTGCTCCTTCACACAGACCCTAAAGGATCAAACTATGATTTATACTGAAGAGAATTTAAAATGTACTGTGTGATCATCTGTAGGGTTGATGCTGTGGTAGAGACAATCACATATGCAGTTGGGTATGGCAGAAAACATTCTAATACTGAGACAACAATTTGAAATGGCACCACCCACAGCAGTAAAAACTATAATAATAAATTAAATAATAGACAATTTGCTCCCCTATAATAGCACTTATATTATATTCTGCTGGTGATGCAGTGCTGTCTGTGTTCTGACTGTAATCACAGAGAAGAAATTGTGTGTATTCAAATAAAAGCTAGAAAACTGTACATTCCTGAGGAGAATGCCATCAGCCATGGCAGATGTTCTAATGATTATCTTCAAAAATACATATTTCCTCTTTGCTAGGAAATATGAGGTGATTCACTTAGCCAAATTTTAATATAAAAACACAGAAGCCACCCCACTGACCAGGCTGAGAGGAACAATATATCTTTAATAAAACTGTTTTAAGGGGAAATTTGGAGGGACAGATGCATCACTATAAACCAACCACTCTCAAAAGTTCTTTTGTTTGCTTATGATTGGCCATTTCTTATTGTTATTTTTTAGGGAATTTTTTTTTTAAGGGAAAATTCACTTTCTCTTTCACATCAGTTAAAATAATTATAACAGGAAGGGAAATGTCAAGGTATCCCTCTGTCCCAACCACTATTTGCTTTAGAATTTGGTTAGACACTGCAATTCACTTTACCAGAAGATCTCTCTCTCTCTCTTTTTCTTTCTCTCTCTCTCTCTCTCTCACACACACACACTACATTTAGAAGAGCTTGAGATGCTTCCATAAGCTAGCCAGCCATGGGAACTAATTGAATTATAGAAAAACGCACCCTCCTGCACACAGACATCCACAAATAAAATAAATAAAATTTACTGTGTTAGCTAGATGCAAACAATTAAAACAACATATTTTTAAGACCACTGGAGATTTATAGAGAGTCATTATTGACTTCAGTCTGTGCTCTCTCTGAAAAGCTTCATCTGTTTGATGGAAGGAGCATGTGGGGGGAGGTAGAGAAGGAGCTTGAGTAAACTTTAAACTCTCATGTAGGGATGTATTGCTTGTGCGTCCCTGGCAGATGTGGAAAGGAGATGAAATGGGCAAGGGAGAATCAAATATCCCATCGCTGCAGGTTTGCTGAGGGGAAAGAACATTGCAAAGATCTCACATCTGGCAATCATTTGTCAATAGCTGGAATGAGAGAGCCGCAGGAAACTTTTTGGCTTTTCTAGAAGATGAAAAGACAAAAACCATGTGTCACACATGCATTGCCTTGGTACAGTGACTACTACATTTATTGCCCTTCTCCTTTTTTTTTTTAAAAGGACATAATGATCTTCAGTCTTATTATATTTCTTTTTTAAAAGAAAAAAATCAGTCCCTTGACTTGTTAAAGCTTCAGATTGTATGTACTAGGTTTTTCTCCCCCTTATTTCCATGTAAACCCCAGGACTACAACTGTAGAATCAAAATAACAGAAGCATAGATTGCCTGGTACTTTGGACAGGGAAAGTAGTGGTTTAATCAGTAAAGAGAATTAAAATGAAAGACACCACAATAACTAAGATGTAACTTCTGAACAGGCTGCAAACTTTAGAAAGAAGGAAGGGAGCTGGTAGTGCTATTGACTCCAATAAACAAATGCACTACAGATGACAGAATCAGTGTTTGATCACTAGGCTGCTTGCTTTTTTAGGAAAAGGAAGAATGACTCACCCTATTTAATTGTTGTTCTGAAGAAGGAGCATGAAAAAGTTCCCTTGAACTACTGTATGTATGTGAGTATGCCTTCCTCTTGAATGATGGTGACCCCATGAATTTCATAGGTTTTTTTTTAGGCAACTGTTATGCAAACTGACAAGATTTTCTATGCATTTACTTCCCCTTGTGAAGAGTTGAAAAATTAGTTAATTAGCTCATTAAGCTATTGACTCATTATTAATGCTCCCCCCTTCCCCCCCCCCGCCAACATAACTTATCTCCTCAAATTTCCTGAATAACATAAACTAAGTTTCGGAACACTGATATTAATTACAGTGGGTGGCTCTTCCTTCCTCTGGGAGTTTCAGCGTGACAGGAAGTCCTAAGGAGAAGAAGGAGTAGAACTAGAGGCAACACACCACATGACTCTATTGCGAAGCAGCAAAAGAAGAGCTAAACCAACTGAACAACTGAGACTGGGAAGCAATTGAAGAAAAATGGAGGAGAAGAAAAATAATCCAGAAGGGAATGGCATTGGGGAACCATTTGTTTCCTTAGCAGTGAAGCAACCATGGTTTTACAAAATGAAAGAATATAGGCCTGAAAGGTTGACGTTCCTGCCCACAGATATGCCATGTTTCTAGGGAGTAGGAGGTAGATTGTGGCTTTATTTTATTCTTCTTCTATGTTGAACTACAATGAACCCCTTTGTAATCCTTTACTGTGTTTACTGTTCCTCACACAGTGCCAAGTACTTAGATAATTAAGTGAAAATTTTCCACAACCCCCACTCCACCCCATTTCCACCTGTCATGACTTCTTCCTCTCTCTTTCTTTTCACCTATTCTGCTTTTCACTCATCCCCTGATTTTTTTCTGAGGGGGAGGCACATGGTTCTCTATTCAAAAGAAAATCTCACTGAACCCCCTTTTATCTTTTAGTGTGCTAATTATTACTCATGCAAGGTTACATACTTGAATAATTAAGTAGAAAGTTTTCTTCTGCTTTCTTTTTTCCCCCACTCTATCCACTCTCTTCTTTGACTTTCTGTATTTTACCCAATCCCTCCTTCAAGAGATCACACACTTTGAGGGGTTTAGTAAGGATGAAGCTTGAAGAAAGAGCTAGCTAATTCACACCTTTCTACGCCTTCCTATGACTTTATTTGAAGAAGTCTACTCAGAAGTAAGTTCCATTGGGTTTAATGAGCCAAGTATGTGATTTACCATGATTTACCATAGATTTCTGAAGATCATGCTTCTTGCTAGGGAATAGAGCACACGGTGATTCAGCTGTGCAGGGTGGGCAACTGCAGGGAGGACATAGGCCCTTTCTCTCACCCTTATCCTGCTTAGTAGGCCTCACCCGCATATTTCAGCACACCAGAAGTGATGTAATATCACTTCTGGCTTCCATTTTGGCCAATTTTGGGCTGATGTCTCTTTTTATTTTCTGCACTGGGAAGTTGAGGGAAATCAAACTGCTGCATTTGTGGGCAGTTTTGACACATCTGGGCTGGTTTTGGAGCAAGAAATGCCCCCAAATCAGTCCATTTTTAAAAAATGGGGGTCTGGGGTTTGGGGGAATTCAGAGGCTACATTTAGAGATCCAAGGGCCACATGCAACCTTCACTTTTCCCAGCTTTACTCCAGGGCACTCAAAACATTTCTGATTATCATTCTCCACCCTTGATTAATTGGCTTTGCAGCCAATCACTTACTACTGCACTTGCAACAGATCCTTAAACACTTTTATTATCACTCCTTATTAACCTTCAATAAGCATTTCAAGGGCAAGTAAACAGTTGAAGTGAACATTGCAAGAGTGGAAATGAATACCAAAAAAAAAATGTACAGAGCACTTGAAAATCTTAATTGAACAGGTTGTAATTTGTGATCCCATATTTTACGATAGTGCTTCCCAGATATTCAAACTTCTACCATCCCCAGACAATAAGTGTATTGTGATGTCTGCAGATCATTGAGCAGGGAAATTCATGCTGGGGAAAGCTACATTAAAATGACCAGAAGATCACTTTTGATGGTTCCAATAACAAAATGGTAACAACCTCCATGGCATTCTCTGTAAATCTCATGGTCTTTTCCAGAAACAACATTTTAAGTAATGAGTCAATTAGTTATAACTTATGCAGTTAAACGATTACAATTATTAGTGTTGGAGGTAATGAATTATTTTCTCAATTGCTAACAGATAATATTATCAAACTACAGTATTTTTTCAAAACTAACCCACCAGCTCTATTCTGTATTTCCTCTATCTGCTCAGGTAGATTCTCCAGCCAATTAGAATAGCTTTAGAGGATGAATAGGATGGTCTAGGTTGACTCATTCCACCTATAGTGTCTGCTCCATTGACAGATGAGCACATTTGGATGGAATCACTTATTATATACATATATGGCTTAAATCTCTACATCTCTTAATAAGATATCTATTTTTTTACTACACTCACACATAATTGTTAACTAGAAGACTCAAGCAGAAATTGTTCCTGTGGCTTAATATGTAAGAAAAGTACGCTGCTTGTCGAATAAGCTGGCAAAATTAGAACTGGCTGCTTTATGTTAGGAACAATATATTTCCCAAACAATTAATTACAATGAAGAGTACAGAGCAACCAGAATTGTTCAATAATTACAGGAAGCATCTCTTTTAAACCTTATGGATATTTATACTTGCACATCAGTGAATGTAAGGGAGAAGAAAAATCAGGATGGTCATTTCCTGGCTCAGAAATACCACAAAATATTTCAAATCAACTGTCCAACTAATACTGGATCGTTGCTATCTTTCCAGCCCCTGTCTTGGTATCTATCATGTTGAACTAGAATATAAAAGTATTAACTAAACAACTGTGGGTTAATCACAGGCAAGAGAATACCAAAAATAATGCATAAGAAGGTGGAAAACATTATTTTTAAATCAGAAACTGGAACTAATACTTTCCTTAAATTTTACAGACAACTATTTCCAATGACAGTGAAAATTTTCAAAGAACTATCCATATGAGGCCATGATATCTTCTTTTTCTTCTTTTTGATGATGTACATTAATAACCAGTGAGCAATGATATTTGGAAATGTGGGCAAAATGAAACATTTAATGTCTTGACCTTTGCTTCACATAACTTTGTGATTATACCAGATTTCCATTTGAAATACTTATGCTATTTACAGAACTATGAAATCAACAGCTCTAAATTAAATCCGACAACACTGAGTAGTCAGGGAAGTAACTGAATAGTGATAGAAACAAAACTAGGGGCGGGGTGAGGGGAGACTTCAATAGTGTGGATGTATGTGCATTTACAGAGAATTATTTTAGAATAATTGTATTCTGGCATGGAATTATCCCAGAATAATGAGGGCCATTTTACATATTACAAAGAGGTAAAATCAAATTTCTTGCCAATTATACCCAACAGAGAGTTGCAGCAAATTATACCTGCTTATGAGTTTATGATATATGTAGTTGCAAATATGTGCTTGCTATGTTCTACTCTAATTTATTTAGGGGAGGACTTAAAACATTTTGCACACACATGTGAAAAAAGAGGTAAAAGAGTGAGACTAGCATCATTCAGACTCATGGTAAAATATCACTATTTAATATAACACAAATGTTTAAGATGTATTTAATACAATACATATTGTACAAATACATATAGGAAACAATGTATTTAATGTAATACATATTATTTATAGTACTATTTCATACATAATAGTGCATATTAAATGCTACGAGGAAGAACAAATCAGTGACCAAACTACCATCAAAACAAACCAATCAACAATTAGCCATGGTACTTCAAGGAGAAAATGAAAGCTTTATAAGTCTGTCATACAACTGATTTTTTTAGGCATCTGAATCTAATATTGTACCTACTGTTCTTCAGTTCAGCAAGGAACACAGAGCTTCATTACATGGCCAAATATACAAAGTTCACTTTTAAGGTTAACTACTACAGCTAGAACATGCTGGATGTGATGTCATTTTGGATATCCTTCTCAACCAGGAAAACAAACTGGTAAAGATACTAATAAACCACATATCTCTTGGTCCAAGGGTACAAGGAAGTAAAATCTTCATGGAAAATGTTACACTTTTCATGCTTTCATATACCAAACATGCCTAGCAAGCAACACCAACCAGCAAATTCCTGGCTTCCATATTCATGACACAAGGAAGCACGATGGGTTCTTGTTCTATTCAGTTATGCCTGTGACATCACTTATAATAATGCTGGATTTTCTTACAAGTTGGTGTAATGATTACACTAAAATAATATAGATGAAGCACTCAGACCATTATTAAGTAATAAACAAATCTTATTATTATTTATTATTGAAATGGCAACTGCATAGTTTTTGCCATATCACTAATGCAATTCAGGCACTACACATTGATTTAGCCTTACAGGCAGCTGACATGGAAATTCATTAAAACCACATGTTAGGCACAACTACCTGTTACAAGACCTGCACAAAAAACAGAGAATATCTGAAGTGGTGACAGTATGGTTAAAACTAATGTGTAAACTAGTCCAAGTAATGGTACAATTTGAAACTATAGCAGCAATTAATAACAGAACAGAAGTGAGAGAAGGCATCATACTGAGACTAAGAGTACACTTTGTTAGCTAAAGTGAAAGACAAGTTATGATTTCTCATCTCAGTTGTTAAAATTGCTTACAGATATACTTCCAAACAGGAGCGGATTTGCTTTTTCCAGCAACTGGAAAAGATCTGCTCCCCTCCAATTAGGGGGACCCAGTGGGCCAGACTTCTTACCCTGTCCCGGTTTAGATTGTAGCACCATTGCCATCAAGAGGAAAAACAGATTAAACTGTAGGCCAGGGATGAGGAATATGTGGCCCTCCAGATGTTGTTGGGCCTATACTCCCACAGAATAGCTATGCTGGGCTAGGCTCATGTGAGTTCTGGTTCAACAATACTGGGAGGTCCACATGCTCATTTTCCTGTTGTAGACCAGGTTTGGGGGTATTTATGGTCATTCATCTCCCTGTATCTCTGTAGCTATTGTTATATGGGATATGGGAGCCCTGGTGGCGCAGGGATATGGGAGCCCTGGTAGTGCAGTGGTTAAATGCCAATGCTGCAAGTCACCACATTGCAAGTTTGATTCCAGAGGGCTCCAAGGATCACTCAGCCTTCCACCCTTTCGTAGGTCGGTAAAATGATTACCCAGCTTGTGGGGGCAATTAGCTAACACACATTGGAAACTGCTTAATGCAGTGTACATGTGTAAATTGCTACTGCTTAAAAAACAATTTGTAAGCTGCTCTGATAGCCTTGTGGCTGAAAAGTGGGGTATAAATAACTAATATAAAAATATAATATATATAATCTTACTGATATTAGCTTCAGGAAATTAAAGAAGCAGTGTTATAGTACAACAGGGCAATCATGAGCTTATGATCTAGGTTATTCTTTAAAACAGTTAGTGGGTTTTCAATTTGAAAGATGGAGATTTGTGCTTTCAAGTGTGACATGCTCTCTCAAGAACTACCGGTCCTTGAGCACCTTCTCCCCAGGCAGGAATGACAAACAGAGAGTGGGACAAAGCACCATAACTGACCTCAGAGCCAGTAGGCTTGAGGTCTGTGTCTGAATTTTCAGATTCAAAGCACATATGTAAATGTTTTTGCTGATACACCCAGGAAATAATGAGATGAACACATACATTGGGTTAAAATAGGGCCACTGTATTAAACTTAACCTATTTAAGCATTTCTGAGGAGAACTGAAGCAGGGGAGCAAACTAGTGTGGGAATTGTTGGGGCTGGAGGTCACCTCCCTGATCACTTCCCCAACTTCCCTTGGGCGAAAAAACACCTGAACCCCAGAGAGAAACAATAAACTGGGTTGTTCCCCAGTTAGTCCACATCTGGAAGGCAAACCCAAAAGTCCCTCCCCCAAGTCACAAGACTTAAGGAGAGGATTTATCCCTCAAGCCAGCCCCAAAGGAGATCCCCTTTCCCACCCACAGCTCACAGGACCTAAAGGGGCAGTTCCAGATCCCCCCTTTCACCTCAAAAGGGGGAGGTGCCAAGGTTCTCACTGATCTACCAAATCTCCCCCTTTCCCTGCCATAAAAAAAGGGGCAAGTGTTTGCTTAGCCCATTTCCCCCACCAGATCATCCAAAAGGGGTCTCAAACCTCATTGCAGATCACTCAGAAACAGTAAACTCCCTGCCTCTAACAGGTGAATAAAGAGGGAGAGCCGTGGACGCGAGGCCCTAAATAGGCTGTGGCTCCGCCCCCAGCTCTCTGTGCCAAGGTGTATATGCCCCAGCCAGAACCTCCATCTCTCTTCCCGGTCCTCAGCAAAAGTGGTCCTGTGGCACAGCTACGCTGACCATCTGGACTCGAAAATTGATACAGTTACTCTGCTATACTGGGTACAAATCATTGTATCAAGTAGTTCCGAACCTGCACCACAGTCCCTTCATTGTAAGTCACTATCTTGGATATCCTCTTGACATGAGATATCATAGAGGAAAAGTTGGTCCTGGAATCAATCAGTACTGGGGAGAAAAATGAGGATGAAGAACAGCTAAGAACGTTTTTTTCCCTTTTGCACACAAACCAGTTACCATTACAAAACACTAGAGCTAGAAAAAGAGGCTTGCACTTCTTTATTTCCTGTTTTCAAAATAGTACTCACAGGAAGACCTTGGTTCAAAAGAGAGGTGTGATTTGAAAAAAACAGGAATCATTTTATTAATATTTAAACTTGAAGTTATCCATTTTCAAGCCCAGGAAAAATTCCAAAGGCTAGAGGCATAATTGATTGCTAAGAAGTTGTCCCTTTTCATGCAAAATGGGGTATTGTATCCAACAGCAGATAAGTCCTCTTCATAAAAATGAAACTGATGAATGAAACAAATTAGAAAGGGCAACTTCAAAGAAACTATGAAATGAAAAAGTGGTGGGTATTCCCTCAGTCAAGATAGCAACAAATGATTCTGGCCACAGAAGGCTTTGAAAAGAAGAAGCTGTCACAAGACAGTCCTCATCTGTTAAACAATGACTGTGCAAGTCATACTTCCCATGAATGTGGTCCCTCAGAATGTGAATCTGAGGGCTACTAGCTTCATAAAAAGATGCATTGGAAGATCCAAGGGAAGATACTAGGTTAGAAGAGGAGAGAAAATACCCTGGTCCTTTCTCATCAGTTATGTGTGAAGCTTTTCAAAAGGGAGTTAGCCTCCAAAAGCAAACACAGTAAAATATATATATAAACATATACTTTACTGGAATGGTGTGGCCACAGCATCTTGTTAGAACACCAGAGTTCTGTCCCATTGACAGAAAGTAGCTTCATGTAAACCTTCAAGTCACACAGAGAAACAAAGAAAGGAGAAAAGATGGATAAAGAAGAAATAAATGAACATAGGATATAAATCACACTTTCAAGACGCTGACAAAATTACTGTAAGAGTAGGTAATCCCTGAGACATACAAGTATACAAGGCACTTAAAAATGCAACCTCAAATATTCTGCTTCCCTTATCAAATTATTCAGTTCTTCCTTCAAATGACCTAGAGAATCTGTGTTTATATTAGCGATATCAGCAATTGTGTTCTCATGAGAGTCTTGGTTGTTGCCAAACCAATAGCTCCCTGTGTGGCATTCTTGCAAGAACTTGCCAGCTGTATTTCCATGCCAAGCCAACATAATGTAGTTCTGTTTGGTTTCCTGCTCTAGCTTTACTTAAATATATTCTGTCACTCCTCTCTTTCTACCATGCACAATCTAGAGGGACAACAGAGCAGCAGCCATCAATCATGCATTCCAATATTTGAAAGATGTTTTCTCAAACACTTCCCATTGAAGAGACTTCAACCAAAATGACTTAAATTCTCCCAATTTCAGCTTGGAAAGGGGAGCCATCCACATACCTTTGACAATTTCCCTTGGAGTTTTGCTTTTAAATCTTCAGGAATTTAATGTTAAGGTTCTGGAAAGATAGTTGCTAAAAGGGAAGCTCTCAGAAACACCCTAGCATGCATGCCTATCTACATTTCCAAATGCCTCCTTCCCTGCGAAGGTTTACAGTTATTTTCTTCAATGAATGCCTCAGGCTATGCCAGAATTAGCTCTGATTAGGATTTTGTTTTATGTGGAGTGCAGAAATGTATTGGTATATGGTGACCACAGGGTAAGCATCAACATCACAATTTGTTCATTCCAAAACAATGTTCTAGAAACATAATTTTCTTTGGGTGCTCACACATGGGAAATGTACACACACACACACGCACACACACACACACACAATTTTTTGAGGTGGCTAAAGTAGAGCTAAAATAATTAGGGAAGAAAATGTGAGCGTTTGCTAATGGATGCATGTTATGCTTGTGTTTTCAGTTTGTTTTCTGATTATATTGTTCAGTTTATGTTATCCCGTCACTGCTGGTCTAAGAATTAACTAAAGCAGGTAATTTTACTTGAAAAGTTAAAACGACATAGACCTGGAGCTGACAGGTACTTCAGGCTTTTCAAAATCTATGTGCTTATTGGCATTTCTTTTAGTTCCAATAAATGGCCTCAGATTGAGTTTATCTATCTTTATGATACATGAAAGGAGTCTTTAGTAGTATTTTATGCTGTTTTGCTCAAACACCCAGCACAGCCTTATAGCTGAATGCTCTTTTCCTTTATGACAAGCTCATGATGATCTTTTTGAAACAACAAACAGAATCATGGGCTATAGACTTTGGGCTTGTCTACACTTACCAAAAAATCTGGCTTCCCTACACATTTTTCTGATTCACAGCAACTCTGGGCTTGTCTGCACAACCGCCACAACCATCAAGGTGACATTGTCCTAAGTGGCCACACACTTCCCCCTTACGAAGTCACCTCAGTGTAAGATGGAGGCCTACAAGCCAGTTTCTTCCTATTATGTTTGGTCACGTGTCTGTGGCCGCTCCACTTTATTTATTTTCCCCCAGTCTGTCAAGTATGCAAACACATATTTCTGCTTTTGTTGTCACACATCCCTGCACTCCCATTGGATGGCTAGAATAGACAGGAACCTTGAGATCTGGCTGCCTGCACATGAGTTCCAACAGCCATTGCCCTGTCTGGTCATTGTCACCTTTGAGAATCACTTATAGTCACTGACTAGAGGACTACTGACATGGAGGGCACATTTGAGTTCTACATTGTGGTGTTTGCCTTGCTGCAAACCACCATGAAGGCGTGTGATGTGCTGGACATATACCAGTACAGATGACAAGTTCTATGAAGAATAGCAGTAGCACAAGATAAAGAGTCCCTGTGATACCATGCCCATGCTTTGATGGGGGTTTATCAACTTCTATTGGGTGTTGAAAATACAGCTCTAAGAATTCCTTGTGAGGCAAGACAGATTTGTCATTGGTGGGTTTGCCAGTGTAGCAAGGACTAGTGGAACTGGTTTGTCTGGTTGGTGTGATCAGATGAGCATGGCTCCACAATTTCAGAATGTGTCACTCTACATTCTTCAAATTGATGGATGTGCTTCACCCTAAAGTGCAGAAAAGAGACATCTGCATGAGGAGGGCCATTCCAGTTGAGGAACGAGTAGCCATCACTCTGTGGCTTCTCGCAAACTGGTGCGCTTTTCACCTGGCAGCCCACCAGTTCTGAGTTGGATGATCCACCATGCCTATCCAAGACCATACCCAGAAATGCAAATAAATATATAACCATGTGTGTGCATTTGTTGTCACAAATGGCTGTCCAGAGGCTTCCCCATTGGATCACTTATTGCTAAAGCCAGGAGATCCACCTATTCCTACAGGTGGGCACTGCACAAAGAAAAATGAGCAGCACCTCGCCACCTTTTCTTTTCATTTTTTTTTCCAGCAGCAGCAGCACATGCCTTCAGGCACCAGGGATTTCAGAAGTCTGCAATGCAATGTAGCACAAAATTCGAAGTGCTAAAAGCATGGTTTTTTGAAGCCTTCAGGGATTATGATGGTCCCCCTCCCAGGTGTCCACCTTATCCCCTGAGGATGAGGACTCTATGGGAGAGGGCAGGACAGCCCAGCTGGAACGATTGTCACCCACCCAGTAAGTGACATACACCTATAGAACTTGCAGGGCAAAACATAGACCACTTCTATGCTCTCCACTTCCTACACATGGGTGATGCCAATGTTACTTTCCCCCCTTTGTTTCTGTTGTCTAGGTTCAGAGGCTATTGTGTGGAAGGGAGGCAGTCACCTCTCTCTCCTCAGGTTCCCAAGAGGGGGGCAGACAGGAGGAAGAGGCCAGCCCATCCACTGGTGAGTGTATTCCTATGAAACAGAAGGGGAGGTTATTAGCCAAATATGGTTTGATTCCTCTGCCAATGAGCTGTTTCTCCTGTCCCTTTTTTGCCATCAGTAGGTGACAGTAGTTGCACAATGGGAAGCCAATGGGAGGAGTCAGCGTGGGTGGGGGGAGATAACCAGTAATCAAGAATCACTTGCAGCAGGTTTAAGGAATACAGGGCCACTGGCATGGTGCAAGCGATCCACAGAAATGTCTGTACTGTGCCCTCCCCACCACCTGTACAGTTTTAGATAAATCCTTATATACCATGGTAACCCCTGTCCACTTTTCATTTTTCCTCCCTTACAGTGGGTGGCATCCCTGGAGGAGCATTTGCAGTGTGACCATCTCCATCATTAATTCCTCTTCCCATTCCCATCGAAATACCATATGGTTATTTGCCTCATCTCCCCAAGTAAATGTCACCTGGTCCCTTGTTTTATTTCCCCTTTTTACAAGTATGTTTCCTAAATAATAATTTTCATGTAATAAAATCACAGAATCATACATAGAGTTGGTAGAGACCACAAGGGCCATCCAGTCCAACCCCCTACCATGCAGGAACACACAATGAAAGCATACCTGACAGACAGACATCCAGTTTCTGTTTAAAAAGGCTTCCAGACCTTTTACCATTCTGGTCGCCCTCTTCTGGACACATTCCAGCTTGTAAAACATCCTTCTGGAACTGTGGTGCCCAGAACTGGACACAGTATTCCAGGTGAGGTCTGTCCAAAGCAGAATAGGGTGGCACTATTACTTCCCTCAATCTAGACACTATGCTCCTATTAATGCAGCCTAGAATCTCATTCGCCTTTTTAGCTGCTGCATCACACTGCTGACTCATGTTCAGCTTGTGGTCCACTAAGACTCCTAGATCCCTTTCCCATGTACTCCTATCAAGCCAGTTGTCCCCCGCCCCATCCTATAGCTGTGCAGTTCATTTTTTTCTGCCCAAGTGTAGTAGCCTACATTTCTCCCTGTTGAAATTCACTTTGTTAATTTTGGCCCAGCTTTCTAATCTGTTAAGGTCATTTTGAATTCTGTACCTGTCCCCTGGAATATTATCTACCCATTCTAATTTGGTGTCACCTGCAAATTTGATAAGCATGCCTTTTCTTCCGTCATCCAATCATTGATAAAGATGTTTAATAGCACTGAGCCCAGGACAATAATAATATAATAATAAAATTTATTTATACCCCGCCCCTCTGCTAAAAACAATCGGGGCGGCTTCCAACAATTAAAACATTATAATAATGACTAAAAACACCACCCACCCCCACCCTCCCACATAAAAAGACATTAAACACAATAAGATTAAAACCTTCTAGCTAAAAAACACATTAAAACAAATATATACATAATTTTTAAAAAGCCAGGAGACTGAGTTCCTGAGGCCGGGATCTAATCAGGAAAGGCCTGCCGAAAGAGATCCGTCTTTAGTGCTTTTTTAAAGCTACTCAAGCTCGTCAGCTGACGGATCTCATTCGGCAGGCCATTCCACAATTTGGGGGCGATTACTGAAAAGGCCCTCTGGGAGGTTGCAGACAGCCTAGATTTTTGTGGCTGAAGCAGATTCCTCCCAGAGGACCGGAGTATGCGGGGAGGATTGTATGGGAGGAGGCGGTTCCGGAGATAAGTTGGACCCAAGCCATTTAGGGCTTTAAAGGTAATAACCAACACCTTATACTGGGCCCGGAAACTGATAGGCAGCCAGTGGAGAGATTTTAGTATTGGAGTTATATGATCTCTCCGAGATGTTCCTGAGACCACTCTGGCTGCCATATTTTGTACCAACTGAAATTTCCGGACCAAGCATGAGGGTTACCCCATGTAGAGCGCATTGCAGAAATCTAGACGAGAGGTTACCAGCGCGTGCACCACAGTCTCAAGGTCCCTTACTTCCAGGAAAGGGCACAGCTGGCGTATCAGCCGAAGCTGATAACAAGAGCTCCTGACCGTCACATTCACTTGACTCGTCATCTGAAGCGATGAATCAAGGAGCACCCCCAGACTGCGAACACAGTCCTTAACGGAGAGCGTGACCCCGTCCAGGACTGGAGGTTGCAACTCAACTCCTGGTTTCGGGGCCGCTACCTTGAGCACCTCCGTTTTGTCTGCATTTAATCTCAATCTGTTTTTCCTCATCCAGCCCATTACAGCTTTAAGACAGTCATTAAGAGGAGAGATGCCATTGGGATTCGAGGCCGATGATTGGGACAAGGAGAAATAGATCTGGGTGTCATCAGCGTACTGATAACACCCAGCCCCATAACCCCGAATAATCTCACCCAGCGGCTTCATATAGATGTTAAACAGCATTGGGGACAGAATGGCGCCCTGGGGAACACCACAAGTAAGCTCCTTTCTGCTGGAGCAGCTGTCCCCAAGCCGCACCCTCTGGGACCTGCCCGAGAGGAAGGACCGGAACCACTGGAGCGCAGTGCCTCCGATTCCTAACCCTCTCAGGCGATCCAGGAGAATGCCATGATCTATCGTATCGAAAGCCGCTGAGAGGTCCAGAAGCACCAACAGGGACACATTACCCCTGTCGATGCTTAGATGCAGATCATCGGTCAAGGCAACCATGGCAGTCTCAACTCCAAATCCCGTCCTGAAGCCAGTTTGAAATGGGTCTAGATAATCAGTTTCATCCAAGACCACTTGGAGTTGAAGAGCAACTGCCCTCTCGATCACTTTGCTCAAGAATGGTAACATAGAAACCGGCCTATAGTTATTCATGTCCAGGGGGTCTAGGGAAGGTTTTTTCAGGAGCGGCCTAACCGCCGCTTCCTTTAAACAAGATGGAACACACCCTTCCCTGAGGGATGCATTGATGATGTCCTTAAGGAACACCATCAAGGCAGTCCCCCCCTGGATGGCCAGCCATGAAGGGCAAGGATCAAGAGGGCAGGTCGTCTTCCTCACTCTACCAAGTAGTTTGTCCACGTCCTCGTTACTCACAGATTGAAATTGATTCAGTAAACTTACATCAACGGAGTTGCTGGACACCTCGTCAATTGTTTCTGTCAAAATGCTGGCATCTAAGTCGGCTCTTATCCGAGAGATTTTATCTGCAAAGTAGTTGTTAAATGCATCACAGCAGGCCGTTGTTGGGTTAAGCAATGGGTTCGGTGCAGGTATAACCTGCGTCATCTCCCTTACCACCCTAAACAGCTCTGCTGGACGGGACTCTGCAGACGCAATACGTGCAGAGGAGAAGGATCTCTGCGCTGCACGTATTGCCTCTCGATAGGACCGAAGAAAATTCCTATGTCGAGTCCTGTCGGATAAGAGTCAAGTTTTCTGCCAGTTGCGCTCTAGTCGTTGTCCAACCCGCTTCATTTTCCTAAGCTCTGAAGTATACCATGGCTTACGGTTAGAGGCGGGTTGGAAAGGACGCTTGGGAGCGATCGTGTCAATAGCCTTGGTAAGATCGGTGTTCCAAGTATTAACCAAAGCTTCGACAGGGTCACCGGCGTTACCAACCATTAAACCCTCCAAGGCTGTCTGGAATCCTATTGGTTCCATTAGCCTTCGAGGGCGGACCATTCTAATGGGTCCACCACCCCCGGTGGGGCGGGAAGAGACTCTTAGTTCAGTCTTGACCAGGAAATGATCCGTCCATGACAATGCGGCAGTTTTAATAACCGCCGCCCACGGATATTCCTGTTCCGTACTAAAGACCGCATCGAGAGTATGACCCGCACAATGTGTGGGCCCAATGACCAATTGGGATAGGCCCATGTTTGTCATGGTTTCCATGAACTCCCGAGCTGCACCAGTCAGATTTGTCAAGCTGGTCTCGAGTGGAATGTTAAAGTCGCCCAGAACTAAAAGTCTGGGCGACTCCAACAGCAACTCTGAGACCAGCTGTGTCAGCTCAGTTAGGGAGTCTGCTAGACAACGGGGTGGTCGGTATACTAGCAGAATCCCCAAACTATCCCTGGTCCTTAGGCTAAGGTACATACACTCAAAGTGGACTGTGTTTTGGACAGGTATCCTGGTCAAGGTCAGATTGTTCTTATAAACCAGAGCCACTCTGCCCCCCCGCCCACTTCCCCTCACCCGCTCACTGACAGAATACCCGGCTGGGAGGGCCTGCGCCCATGTGACAGCGCTATCCTCTCCCAGCCAGGTTTTTGTGAAGCAAGCCAGGTCGGCATCCTCATCCAAGAGTAGATCGTAAATAATATGAGTTTTATTCTTAACTGACCTGGCATTGCAGAGGAGCAAAGTAAGGTTCTGTGGAATGGTTGGTACACTCTCCAATCCATTCCGGGAAACAGGGTGAACTGAAGGTGGGATAGCTGACAAACAGCGATCCTGCCTTCTTTTGTAACATCTGTTCACTCTGTTCCGACCATACCTCCCTTTCCCCAGCACAACTCCAATTTTCGCCCCCACTCCATTCCCGGCCTCAGCTGACTCCAGTTGCTGGCTTCGAGTCCTTCTGGCTACTGGCTGGTGTTCCCGAGGGGGTGAGAGTGGCTTAAGACGCCAGCCACTCCTGGCCACGCCCCCTCCCACTGCTGCCTCGCTGCCAAGAAGTCCTCAGGGCCCCACGACAGCCTCCTGGCCCGGTGGAATGGGGTAAAAGGCTGCTGCAGGCTGGAGGACCTCTGGCTTGCTGGCTGGTGTTCCTGAGGGGGTGGGAGTGGCTTAAGACGCCAGCCACTCCTGGCCACGCCCCCTCCCGCTGCTGCCTCACTGCCAAGAAGTCCTCAGGGCCCCACTACAGCCTCCTGGCCCGGTGGAATGGGGTAAAACCCTGTGGCACCCCACCAGTCAATTCTCCCCACGATGAATAGGAGCAATTGGTGAGCACCCTTTAGGTTTGGTCAGTCAATCAATTACAAATCCACCTAATAGTGATATTGTCTAGCCCACATTTTACTAACTTGTTTGCAAGAATATCACAGGGGACCTTGTAAAAAGCCTTTACTGAAATCAAGATACACTACATCTGCAGCATTCCCTTTATCTACCAAGCTTGTGACTCTATCCAAAAAAAGAGAGAGAGAGAGAGAGAGAGAGAGAGAGATTAGTCTTGGTAAGACTTGTTGAAGATGATACCAAATTAGGAGGAGTAGCTAATACCCTAGAGGACAGGATCAAAATTCAAAATGACCTGGATAGACTGAAGAGTTAGGCCAAAGCTAACAAAATGAAATTCAATATGGAGAAATAAGGCACTGCACTTAGGGTGGAAACACGAAATGCGTAGCTCGGAGCGTGGTGGGATCTCCTTCCTTGGAGGTCTATAAACAGAGGCTGGATGGCCATCTATCAGGGATGCTTTGATTGTGTATTCCTGCATGGCAGGGGATTGGACTGGATGGTCCTCGTGGTCTCTTCCAACTCTACAATTCTATGATTCAATGATACAGGATGGGGGAGAACTGGCTGAATGAGACTATGTGCAAAAGGGATCTACGAGTCCTAGTAGACCACAAGTTGAACATGAGTCAACAGTGTGATGCGGCAGCTAAACAGGCCAATGTGATTTTGGGTTGCATCAATAGACATATAGTGTCTAGATCAAGGGAAGTCATAGTGCCACTCTATTCTGCCTTGGTCAGGCCTCACCTAGAATACTGTGTCCAGTTCTGGGCACCACAATTCAAAAAGGATATTAACAAATTGGAGCATGTCCAGAGGAGGGCGACTAAAATGGTGAAAGGTCTGGAAACCATGCCTTATGAGAAATGACTTAGGGAACTGGGTATGTTTAGCCTGGAAAAAAGACAGTTAAGGGGCGATATGATAGCCCTGTTTAAGTATTTGAAGAGGTGTCACGTTGAGGATGGAGCAAGCTTGTTTTCTGCTGCTCCATAGTCTAGAACACGGAGCAATGGATGCAAGCTCCAGGAACAGAGATTCCACCTCAACATTAGGAAGAACTTTTTGACAGTAAAAGCTGTTTGGCAGTGGAACACACTCCCTCGGAACGTGGTGGGGTCTCCTTCCTTGGAGGTCTTTAAACAGAGGCTGGATGGCCATCTGTCAGGGATGGTTTGATCGTGATTCCTGCATGGCAGGAGGTTGGACTGGATGGCCCTCGTGGTCTCTTCCAACTCTACAATTCTATGATTCTATGATTTGCCCTCCTCCAGTCTGCTGGGATGTCTCCTGTTCTCCCTGCAGACATGGGGGTCGACATATGCAGTTATACGCACTACTGCAGCAACCGTTTTTTAAAATGATGCTCACACTGCTTGAACTTCCCAATTCCAATGGAGGAGTGGCACTTCCTGGCAGCAAAGATCACATGACCACTTGGCCCTAACCATCTGTTCCGCAGTTCCTCTCCCTGCTGCCAATGTAATGCCACCTCAGAGCCCTAGCCACACATCTGATTATCCACATTTTATTTCTTTAGGAAAATCCAGATTAAACTGAGGTTCTTTTTACAACCCTGCAGCTGCACTGTATCAAACAGAAAATGGTGTATTCTACTTGCAGCAACTATGGGGTAAATTCAGATTTTTAAAGCAATGTAGATAAGTGATATCCTATCTCTGCCTCAATCTGATGAATAATAGACAGTCACATTAAAGCTTGTTATTATGCTATTGTAATTACTGTAATGTGAAACTGTGTATTTCAATGCAATTTGCAGGTGATCACACGAATTATATTTGGTGTTTTACAACATTCACATCATTGCCTGAGTTGACACGCATTTGGACTATTTGGCATGCAGGTACGCAGCGCAAGACTGTTTTGATGTGTGCTGACTACTATTGAATTGTCTGTGTGTGAGAGAGAGAGAGAGGTGGGGGCAGCATGAGTTTTAATGGTTGGATGACATTCCACTGATACAAAGCTAAATTCCTGTTCTGTCAAAGCTGCAGAAATGAGTAACAAGGGCTTTTCAAGTGTCCCTGAACAATCCCTTGAGCAAAACAGGTTTGAGATTATAGCTCCTATACTGTAAGTGTCTCAAGGGAATAACAATAGTGTGTGAAGGCACTCACTATTGGTTTGGGTATAATCAGCTAAAAAAGAAAAGCCCTACAGGAAGCAAAAAGGTACTTCTCCCCAATCTCTATCCTTAGGAACTTAAAAAAAATAGCCACACAGTTATGTGACAAGAGTTTTTAAAACAATCCACAGTGGTCTTCTCCCAAATAAAAAGTCCAATCCAAGAGAATGAAATATCTATAGAAAAGGACCACATGTGCGTTTTCCAGGCAAAAATCCCAATTTAAAAACCAGTGCTGGATATATCACTTAATGCCTCAGTAATATGTTCAATAATGCTTAATAATCTGTTGGGTTGGGGAAATGGATGCAGAGAGAGGTTTTCAGTGCTCTAAACCAAACCATTGGTGTTACTGAACATTAGCTATACTGTATATGTGCAGAGTTGTTCATCTGTAGTCCCATTTCCTAGACTGAAAGTTCAAAATAGGAAAATATTGCAGCTCCCCCATTATGTGTTCATTTCCTTTTACTAGATTAGGGAAAACCATGCTCACCAAGAAAAATGTTCTGGACGTTGCATGAGTTACATCATCATCATCATCATCATCACCACCACCATCACCATCACTACTACCACTACCACCATTTCTATTTGCTTGAGTGGAAAACATATGACCTTTGCAAAATTTCTAGAAATAAGAAAATAAGAAACAAACATCTTAAAACTTAGGCTGCATCTGCACTGCAGAAATAATGCAGTTTGGTGCTGCTTTAACTCCCATGGCTCAATGCTATGGAATTCTGGGATTTGTAATTTTGTGAGCTATTGTGTCTTCTCTGTCAGAGAGCTCTAGTGCCACAACAAACTACAAATCCCAGGATTCCATCACATTGAGCAATGGCCGTTAAAGTGGGGTCAAACTGGATTGTTTCTTCAATGCAGATTCAGCCTTATTTTCAGTTACATAGGAAAGGGGATAAAATCAGGTAAGACTGCAATCCTATGCATGTTCCACTGGAAATAAACTTTATTTTGCACAGTGACACAAACACTTGAATAAAAATGAGCAGGTTCAGATGTAAGTACACCAGCATAGCTTCGAACACACACGCACACAAACACACACACACACTCATCTGCCTAACACCGTAAGAGCCACAAATGGACTGCTTCATGTCTTCAGCCACTTAAAGATCAAAAGCCTAGAGAAAGCACCCAATTACTGCATGCACATCAAGGAGCTGAAGCTCAATTAAACAAAGGTGCTCAAGGGTTTTTGGCAGGCATAGTGCTTACGTCAAAAGTGCAACTGCACTTGGCAAATCTATATTTTCTGCCATGAAAGAGTAATTTTGTTTTTTAAAAAAACAAAAACAAAAACCAAGCACATGAATTATTTTCTGCTCAGTGAAAAGCGGTATGCAAATACTGAAGAATAAAAGTGCCACACACACAAAACAAAATAGGCAGTACAAAACAGGTTTTAAAAAGGCTGGCTTTAAAATGTTTGATTTGTTCGGAAGGGGTTCTACAAACAGGCTAGGAGAAAAGAAATATGGAAATTTAGATATAATCTAGCTTCCACTGCTTCACCCGGGAACTACAAAACAATAAAATGTTTACATACTGTACATTCATTGGTTAATGTATCAGGTGTGATAAAGTTCCCTTTCTGTGTAACTTTTTGCTTTCTTTTGAAGCTTTGAGAAAGAAGGGGGAAGACTGTATACTAACAGCTTCAACTTGCAGTCACCGGAGAAGCGTAAAGGTGATAAGATTTCACAGTTGCTCTTAAACCACCCCCAGACTTTATGGTAAGAAATAGTACACATCCTTACTCAGCTTTGGAAATGGAAATATATATTAAGTAACTGGAGAATATAATTTACCATATCTTTTTTTTTTCACTTAGAACACAAATACACACAAACAGAGGACATAAAAATAAACCAAAAAGACACAATGTTTTTTCCACCCCTAAGGCAAAACTTGGAAAATTGGAGCCAACTGCAAGAAAGGCATTATCTCTGTGTCATCACAAGGTATACAGAAGAGGGATGCCTGACTTCCTGGGGAAAGGAGTGTGAAACATCTGTTGGAGGTATAAGAGTGGTTGCAAAAAGAGCTGATGAAATTGCAGTTCTTCTTCCCACAGCAACCGCCAATTTGGCTGAAAAAATACATGAAGGTAGTAGGCAGAAACATTATACATACATTCAACACAGAACCTCTCTCAATACAGCATACTGTGAAGTGGTGTGACAACTCTGAAGCCTCGGGGTAAACAAGAGTGCAAATTGTTAAGGCTGTGCTGAAAACATTTTTGGCAAGAATGCACAGCTTTCAGGAGAAATAGAATGGTTTCTAAACACAGACCACCCCCCTCAATTTTTCTATTATTTATCTTATGTTGTTTGCTGTCCAACCAGAAACACCATTTTTTTTTCAAAAAGAGAAAACCCACCACACACATATAAACACCACAAATGTGTTACCTCCACTCTGAGGATATCATTAAGAGCTAACCAGATTTTACTATGGGACAGCATCACAAAGCCAATTCAAAATGTATGCAAGGTTTCCTGTCCTCATTCTAAATGGGAACCATGTAGCCAATCAATCTGGGCTACATTTTAGTGTCACAGCAATATGCATCCAGAGTAATGCCTCCTGTCCTCACAGTGTAAATAACAACTTCACCTTTGTTTTCACATCCCTACAAACTAAGGTGAGGGAGCCATTCATAGTTATTCACAAGTGTTATAAGAAGCCACTCTCCCCCCCGCATTTTTTAGACTTTGTTTTACTAATTGTCCCTGGATTTCTAGGAATGTGTCCCCAGAAACTAAGGGTATAAAGGACTGAAACAGGGACAGATTCTTGCTTACTGGCCCCACAATGGAAATAAAAAGGCCTGACAAAAGAGCTGGGTTGAATAAGGGCTACTTTATTAACACATTTCACTGTATTGAATCTTGTGGAATGCAAGAGGCGGAAGCAACCTAGTGCAAGAGCAGCTGAAGAGGGGTCAGCCCCAGGATCTCCTCCTCAGTTTCCCTTAGCAAAACACCTGAGCCCCAAGATCAATAGCTGGATTGCTCCCTGGCTGGCCCACTGATGGAAATCAAACCTAATGGAAGTCCTCCCCCAAATCCCACAACTTAAAGTGAGGGCACAGCCCCCAGGCCAGCGTAAGGGTGGTCTCCTTCCCTACCCCAGATTTTGCTAGCTAAAGCAACAGATCCAGAATTTTCTTCTACACTAAACAGGTGCAAAAGGTGTTTACCATAACCCTACTACTCTCTTCCAGCTACTGTAACTATTGCCTGGTAACTATTTAAAGACATCACCATAAGCCAACATTCCAAACCCCCAAGTTACAGTGTAGGGTAGGCAAAACAAAAACACAACTCTACAACCCAGGAAAAGCAGAGGGGATTCCAACATGACTCCTAAGTAACCATCTGCACTAACATTTCACTTGAGATAGGAAGGTGGATCAAACACTTCAGCTGACAGAGGAAGGGACAGGGGCAGACAGAGCTTATAAATTCCCCAGCTCCACCTCCATACACTCCATGGGGTCATTTACACAGCAAAAAATTAGCCGGGAAGAAATCGGATCAAACCCTATTAGTCCCCATACTCATTGTTGCAGACACATGCTATTTGGAAGGAGGGGCAGCAAAAACAAAACAAACAAACAAAAAACAGTAAACCAGTGACTTTCTGTCCCTCTATTTTCCATGGACTTTTTTTTTTTTTGAAAGCCTGGAAAAAACCGTACTATTGGTTGTGGTCCCCATCCCTGATCATGGGGAACACAGCAGAGCTGAATTGTGATTGGTCGGACCTCAGAGGAGGCAGGCTTGCAAGAGATACCTTGCTATTGAGGATCCACCATTGTTGAACCAGAGCCTGCTCCTCTCCCTCTGTTTCCAGACCAGACTGGGCAACCCCAGCGCTCCCTGTCCCCGTCCCGATCACCTGGCTGGTTGCGGGCTTGCTTGCCGCTGCTGGCAGGGAGGCAGTAGTGGGGTGGAAGAAGTGTGGTGGGACAGAAAGCACTTAAAGCATTGCTTTCTAGTGGAAAGAAAAGAAGGAGGGAGAAGTGGGGTGGGACAGAATCTACTTAAAGCACTATTTTCTATTGGAAGGAAAAGTAGTGAGGAGGCAGGAGGAAAGGGTTCTTGGTTCTAGAAGCCACTGCAGCTGGCAGGGATCCAGGAGGGAACGGTACTTGGTCCTAGAAGCAGGGAGGAGAAATATCCGTGACAAATCGTGGGTACAATGGGTGACAGAATTGAGTTCTCGGTTTCTCACATCTTCTTGGACTAAAAACTGCTGTGTAGCTGAGCCGCAGTTTGCAGTGCTTGGATTCTCAATGCCTTGACTGCTGGCCACTTTCTCAACTGGGTGACAGCAAGGTCAGCCTCTGCCTTACAGCACTCTGCATCAGCTGCAGAAGCACTCCACATACAACTATCTGAACCAAACTAGGCACTATGCAGTTCCAAATCTACAAAGTCAAATAAAAAAAAATTGAGTTAGCAAAGGTTTGGTCCATGTTTCAGCTATAGAAGTGGTTACTTTTCACTTCTGACCAACTAAGGGTCTGTTTATTCAACAAAATAAATCAACAGAAAAAAATCTGAGCAAAAAAAGTACCAACAGGTGATGTGTATACATCAATGTTCTGCAAAAAGCCCATTTTGAAAAGAAGTGAGATGTTCTCCTCCTCAGTTAGAGAATCTAAGCAATTCTGAGGGATGAAATGTGGAGGTTTTTCTTAGGTGAAACAATGAAGCAATTTCAAGGACCATCAGAACATTGCAATAAAACTAGCAAAATCTGTCAGGGGATTTCACACATTTGTAATTCAAGTCATATTGGACAAGGGACAACGTCAGTAAACTATAATCCTGACTTCATTTAAATAATTTATCATCAGTAAAAGTAATTTTTAGATCTCTATGTGGAAAGGAAGGATTTGAAACCAATTTGTTTACAATTACCCTGTATCTTGAAAAGGACTGGGGAATGAGTGAACAGATAGATAGGTAGGTAGGTATATAGATATATTTTTAATGAAACAAAAATGCTTTGAGATTTATTTCTATAGATACTTTTAAAGAAGAGACTTATTCTACTATGCGTAGAAGAAGAGGACATCAATGAACCTTGTTTTAATCTTAATTCTGATACTAGAACTATGATCTGTAATCATTTTAAGTTACTTATTTGAACTTAGCATGGCAAATTTTTAGCTCTGTCATTTCACAATTTTATTTCTGTAATTAAACTTCTATTTACTATACTACAGGTAGTCCATATAACAATGATGATGCAAAAGACTATACAAAGAACCCGCACAGCAATCAGAAGAATAGGATGTTCAGATGAGTTTTTAAATGTTATGTCTTTTGGAAATATTTCTGTATGCAAATATTTCTTCAATTATCATTTTTAACTAGCATTAACCTCAGTAGCATGTTCAGTAGTTTACCATTCTTATACACCATGAAACCTTCAATATATATATTCTAATCTAAACCAAAGTTGACATACTCTACGGTGAACTCGCCACGGGTCAGCATAAGAGGGGCGCTCCAAAAAAGCGATACAAAGACTCCCTGAAACAACATCTGAGGCTCGGCCAAATTGCTCACCAACAGTGGTCCGCCCTGGCCTCACATCGGGAGACATGGAGACGCACTATCCACAATGCTGCAGCCTTATTTGAGAACTCACGATGAACAAGTCTTGAAGAGAAACGACAACGCAGAAAGAATCACAACCCAAAAACAACACCCAAGGAGACCTTCTGCTATGCTTTCTGCAACTGGACTTGTTTATCTCAGATTGGCCTTTTTAGTCACCAGCGTGCTTGCAGAAAGTGTGGGGTGAGTCCTTCCTGAATCTTCATTTGCGAAGAAATGCCAGAGAGAGAGACACTATGAAACCTTCAATATATATATTCTAGTCCAAACTAAAGTTGACATACTGAATCAACCTCTGAATGGTAACTCAGCCCTTATGCAAATCCCATTATTTCAATAGGTCTACTCTACTTGTAACTAACAATTAAATTTAGGCCAAAGGCCATGATCCTAGGTAAAACTACTAGGGAGCAAACTCCACATAAAACACTAGGACTATTTCTAACCAAAATTGTATAGAAACTAGAGAGAAACAAGCTGCAATAATAAGACTACAGTACAAGATGATGCACAAAGCTCTGGATGCAAAAGTCATAGGAGGTTTTGCCTTAAAAAAAAGAAAAGAAGAATCCAACTCAAGTTTAGACTTGGTACTACCCCTAGGTCTCTTCTGATATTTCAATTGGAATTGGGTACCAGGATTGCAAACATTTAAATCTTGCATTGGGTATCAAAGTCACATGCACATTTCAAAGGTTTCTGTGCAGAGTACATATTTGCTCTCTATTAACCAACAGCATTATCTTGTCAAAGCCTGTCTTAAATATTATGAATGCTTACTTTCACAGTATTCAACGCAAAATATTACATTAAGAGTTGAGGTCCAACAGTAATTATAAGCCTAGTGGTGTAACAGATGATTCCATTATTAAAGGATTCCCATCCTGCGCTGCTCTTGTCCCCAATGGTTTTCACTGTATTCCCTGACTGTTGAATTGGGATTAAAAAAAAAAAATCACACTACAAGATTTTTCTAGTTTATCCAGTGTTATCAGTAACAACTGTTTTCTAAATAGCCACTGTTAAACAATCCTTCTGTTGCTATCTGTACTTCCTAAATTTCAGTTTCCTCCCAATCAGCATTTCAATCACACTGCAAACCCTGTGTGTATATAAGGGAAGTTTGGAATAACATTTCATGCATCTGAATTGGAGGCATGTAGTCCATAAAAGATTGTGCCACAATAAATTTGCTAGTCTTTAAGGTCCCAAAAGACCCTTTATTGTTCCAGTCTTTAAGAATAATTCACAACACACCAACTTGTCTGGTGACAAAGCCCTGAACATTATGAAGGACTCTGTGAAATGCATGTAGGGGTGTGTGTGATCTGTGTGTGTTTGTGTGTTTGTGTGTATTCATATTCTAATGCACATTCATTTCACACAGAACACTGGGCAGGTCCACTGGCAGGGGGAGAAGTAGCAGCATAAAACAAACAAAAGAGCAAAGATAAGGGTGGGACTAGTGCTAGAACGTAATGATTTCTTAGAAACTAACTTGTAGTATCCAGTGTTGCTTGAGAAAATGTTTAATCAACATTAATGATCATTCACTTTCAATAGACCTGGAGAATGTGTGTCTTTCTCTTTGGGTGTGCAAATATTCATCATGTTGCCCTTGAAAGAGCAAATTGGCCACAGAACACTCCATTCTGCATGAATGACAAAATAATTTGGGTGTCCCCTGGTTCTCCCTCCCAAATTAATTTGATGTGTAATGCACGGCTTGTATGTTAAAGACCATCCCTCCAAATTTGACAAAAATCTGTACAGCTGTTTACACATGATGTGGTTAACAGACAGAGGTGTTTATTTAAATAGTTCTGAAGAAATTTCAGATTTTTTTTCTTTAACTGAACTCATTGAGATATTTCAAATGATGTTCCAAGATGCCCTGTATGAATGCGGGGGGAGGGGTGAGATTGGGATACCCAAATTTCCAGACAGACTACTCCAAACATTACCCTCTAAAATTGGTGAAAATCCATCCAGACATTATTCACATGATGCAGTACCAAAGAGACAGAAACTGAAGAAGAGGCACCACTGAAGTGGCAGAGCAACCCATTTCATAGAAAGGGTTGAGACTCACCACCCTGCATATCCAGGTGAGACTGAAAATCAGCCACTAGCAGGCACAGCAGACAGTAGAAATCCAAACCAATGGTTTTGACTTAGTGTGAGGCAGCTTTATGGTTTATGAAGAATGCACAATGTATTTTGATCATGCACCTCCCATGGGGACAAGGGACACTGATGTACCTTGAGCTACAACAGTCAATAAGATTTTAGAGAAAACCCATCAATATAACCTTAATTGAAGTTTATGCTCCAACTACAGAGAAAGAAGAAGAAATAATTGAAAGATTCTATTCTGGAGTCCAGGAGGAAATTGACCCACGCACCAAAGCAAGACTTCTTGTTTACCATAGGCAATTGGAATGCAAAAACAGGAAAGAGAGCAGAATCAAAGGTTGTAGGAAACTTTGGCCTAGGATCAAGAAATGAAGCAGGAGAGTGAGTGACTGAATTTTTTGAGGCTAACAGTTTGTTCATCACAAACACATTCTTCAAGCAACTAAACAGGCAACAGTATACATGGACATCACCAGATAGCCAATAAGGAAATCAAATAAACTACATAATTGGATGAAGAAGACGAAGAACTTCCATTCCCTGTGCAAAAACAGGACAAGGAGCTGACTGTGGCACAGACCATGAACTACTAATATAAAAAAACAGAGTAAAGGTAAAGAAGAGCACTAAACTATTGTGCCAAAATACAACCTGAAGAACACCCCTGTAGAATTTAAAGATGATGTGAAACATAAATTTGTACTATGAAGCCTAATTGACCGGAAGCCAGAAGAACTCTGGACTGAAGCCAGGAAACTGTCAGAGTAGAATGCAAAAAGACACTATTTGTAGACAAAAAGAAAGAGAAGCCTCAATGGATGAGAGATGAAACTCTTCAAGCAGTTAAGGACAGATGAGAAGCGAAAGTAAATAGGTGACAGTCCTATTTTGGTGTGTGATCAATTTCCGCCTGGACACGAGCACAGAACTTTCATTTTTTTTTCTTCTGCCTCTGTAGTTGGAACATAAACTTGGATTGTGGTTATATTGATAGGTATTCCTTGAAGTCTTATTGATATTATTTGGTCAAATTTTGCATTATATCCGTTAATTGCTTTTTCTACATCTCTCCTCACTATTAATGCTACCCCACTTCTTCTTAGATTTTCATTTCCTGAGTAAAACACTGTATAATTATCTGTCTCAAAATGTCCCATTCCTGTCCACTTTAGCTTGTTCAGCCCAAGTATTGCAATACTGACAGGCTACATTTCTTGTTTTACTATGTCAAGCTTCCCCAATTCATGCTTCTCACATTCCATGTCTCTATAATATGTGTTGTGTTTAGCCTGTCCAAAGTATAGTATGAACTATCATACCCCTTCTGTGGAACTGACTGGGCTTATAGAGGTGACCAGCTCAAGAAGATGAAGTTGAGGGCTGAGGGGGAACTTGAACCTGGTTTCATGTATTAGCTTTAAAAGTGTAAGAGTGCAATTTATTACTTTAATTTTTAAGTGGAACATGTTGTAATGTTTTTGTAACCATCATGAACTATAGGAAATACACTGTACAGATGTTCATAAATCTTGCAGACAAATCTTGATGCCTTGACTTCTTGTGAGAAAAAAGCAAAGGTCAGTCACACACAAGAGTTCAGTGAGTAATATAATTGTTTCACTTTCTAAAGTTTTCACTAATGTGTCACAATTAATTATCCATTTACAAATTAACTTTTAAAACCATAATTAAAACATGTAAAAATAATATGAATATTTCACTTGCCACGTTTGTTTGGAATCTATCAATTAAAATGTCCCATTTGTAACCTATCACAAATAAATTCTTGTGTTACTATGCATTCAGAATAGTTTGCAGCTGAAAATATATAGCTCTAAGTGGCTAACTCTTTGCATCTATGAGATGCTAATGAGAGTTTCTGAAATCTGAAGGGTTAGATCTGGACATAAATCATGGTTTTGCAATAGAGTTGACTGCTTGTTGAGTTTACGACCTTCCATAAACCTTGTCAATATAACCGTTGGTGTTTTTTTTTAAGCCACTACCTCTACCAAACCATCATAAAAAGGGCACTAATCAGATTAAATTTATGTTTATGACATAATCACGTCTCTTATACAGACAAAATAAATAAGTCACACAAACACATGTGAATCATTTTGTATCTATCCAAAAACTGAACGAGGTGCTCAAAAAAAAAAAAAAGGCCTTACTACTTAATTCATTGATGATTTGCATTACTGAAGACCAACTAAACCCAACACATAAGCATATCACATATAAACTGTTCACTTTCCTTACAAATTTTTAAGAACTATGAAAGTTACATAAAGGATTATGTACACAGAACACCAGGCAGTTGTGTACTTAAACAGAACATATACATGCAGGTAGCAAAGTGGGTACATTTTAAAAAGCATTACTCAAGGATGAGACAGGGCATTCTGCCTTAGCCTGGGCATTTTGCTTAAAAGTCTTCTCTTCCCAATCTGAACATGCCCTACTCTCATGAACTACAACATATTGTATTAACAGTAGCTGTTAGTTTGTAAAGTGTACAGTACTTACTTTTCATTCAGTAAAGGAAAAGCAAACAGCCTTTTGACTATGTGATTTCTGTACACTCAAAGTCCAATCCAGGTCTAGTTACACGTACTTACACATGACTAGTAATACCTGAATGTGGATAGGTAGAAATGAGCACCTGAATGAGCATCCAGCTGTAAGCAACATGGTGTGAATAGACAGTCTCAGTAAGATGTAGCCTGTCTGCGCTATGCTACTTTTAACTGAATGCAATGTGGGCATAACTGCAACTGGACTGCTGTGTAAGTGGTCTTTATCTATATTTTGACACAATACATACACGTTTGCAGCACAAAGAACAACATGCAAAATAATTACTTTCTTTTACATGCTGAATAAGAGAAACTACATCTGATCTTGTCTTTTGAATTAGCAGAACTGAAATCAAAAGGCCATGAATTCACAAATGACTTGCAAATTATTAGGGAACAGGTTTCTGTTCATGTCCCTTTGTCAACATTTTAATATCATTTCTTTGAACAAAATAATTATAGAAATGTCACAACTCAAATCCATTTCAATGATGTAGCCTTGTCTAGGAAGTCCAAACCATATTTAATTGACAATGTTCTTTAAGGAAAGTTGCTTCCAGACACATACCGGGGGTGGGGGGGGAAGGTGTTCTCAAAGGAATTAACTTAGAAAATTATTTGATACCAGATGGAGTCCCAACTCCTAGGTTAGGCGTCATTCAAACCAGGATGTTTCCACCCATGTTTATATATCAGGTTAGTTTGCCAATTTTTAAAGGGGGAGGAATGGTTTGGGGTTGGAGTTTTTTCTTATTCCATATCCTTATTGAATAAAAGGCTGAACAAGGCATGTCCTGGATCAGGGAGACTAAATTCCACTCTTGGAATACCCTTGTAAAGGCACTACAGTCTTTTTGTTTGCATGATCTGGGGCTGCTGCCACCAGATAATGGAAACTCAAATTGAATCCAATGTAGCTGAGCCTAAGGCCCTGTGCAAGAGCACCCATGATGGTTCTCATTACTTAAAAAACTTAGGTCTCTGGAGTAAAATGGACCAAACGATTTAGAGCTTTCATTTTTTTAGCCTACATCGATTAGGGACAAATACTCTGAAAGCACCAGATCCCATCTGATCTTGGAAGCTAAGCAGGCTCAACCCTAGTTAGTACTTGGATGAGCGACTGCCAATGAATACCAGATGCTGTTGGGCTACATTTCAGAGGCAAGAACTGGCAAAACCACTTCAGGGTTTTCCTTGCCTATGAAAACACTTTGAAATGGCATAGGGTCACCATAAGTTGACAGGTGACCTAAGGCCATAAGTTGACAGGTGACGCACACACACAAAAGGGACATTAAGGTACTAATGGGGGTACAGTTTAAAAAACATTTACTCATGTTTGTGTGGGGTGTGTGTATGCATGTGAACCAACCATTCCCCAACTGAATGATGCCCTTCAAATATTTTGTGCCTCATTTCCAGTGGCCCCTCACCATCATCCAAATTGGCTAAGCCCAATGGGAACTGTAGTCCATCTTTATCTAAAGCAGTGCTTCTCATGTTATCTTATGGGGGAGGGGGATTTGCTCCCTCCCACCATGTGTCAGGGACTGGTACTATACTGGCTACAACTGTTTCTTTCTTTCTTGGAAACTGCAGACCAGCAGCTGATGATGACTCATGGACCAGCACCAACTCACAGAACACCACTTTGATCTAAAGGGCATGAGGTTAGTGAAGGCAAGGTATATGTTCATAGCAAATATTTCAGCTTTAGAAGACTCTTTAACATACATATTTAAAAATCAAATAGAGAACGTATTTGAAAATCATCCAGTCTAGCACATTACTACAATCCTCTACTCCCAAATCCTAACCAAGTTCACGGTACTCCAAAGTACCAGATGTTACAAACATAATAGACACACACCTTTCCATAAATACCTAACAGTCAAGAATGAAGGGACACAATTTAAATACAGCAAATGTCACATAAACTTATTAAAAGCAACCCAGCTTTGCTTCACAATATTTCATTACAAGTGTTATATATGCATAGTTACCATTCCAACCCCTGCTCTACTTTGGCATTAACAACACTCAGTTTTGCTTGAAATCATTACTGGCATCTAATATAAATTAGATGGCAAAAGAACTGACTGGCTTGTTTAATTTTTTAAAGTTGTGCAACAAGAATGGCCTCTGTTCTTTTCTGTAGCTTTGAAAAAAAGAGAGAGCAAAATCCTTCTGACTCATGTAAACTGTTATTACGAGAAAAAAAGTTTTAAAGGTGTAAAAAGGAATGAGGGAGTAGTAATGGTAACATACAGTACCATGAGCAGCTTTGGCCTCCCAGTCAGTAGTGTACAGTTAACAGATCAGTCCTGGCCTTCAGCAGACAGGGGGGGAGAAGTGGGGGGGAACACAGCTCTAGGAGTGGGTTATAGCAAGCAGGGAGGGTGAGGAGGAGAAGAGATCTGCCAGTTTATATACAAGAAGGCAATTCAGCTCTCTTCTGGCACATTCCTTCTCTCTATCTCCCAACCTCACTGCGTGTGTCTTGTCATATTTTCTTCAGCTGTTAATTGTCTGGACTGAGAGATTTTAAACAGCCACAGCCGGGGGAAAAGTGAAACCCTTCTAAGTGACTATCGCAGCCAGTCAGCTTCACACACCACTGGATAACATTTTCCAAGGGAAGTGTTCTTCTGATAGTTCCGAGTCTCTAAGTCACACTCCCTGCCTCCCTTCTCCTCCACCCCTCCCCAGCTCTGAATACACACACACACACACCCCTGGAGACCTCAATGCTCTTGTGGCAATAAAACATTCATGCGACTCGGAATTTTAACACAATGCCATTTCCCTAGTTTAACCTGAAAGGAATGCACTAGTCACAACAGACTACATCATCCTGCCATTAAGCCTTGCCAAGGAACCACTTTTTTTTCTTTTTGGCCAGGCTGGCCCAGCTTTGACGGGAAAGGAGTACACAGACCCACACACAGAGCACAAAAAGGCCACCTCTGCTTCCTCAACTTGGGCCAGCAACACTCTGCTCTTAACTAGGGCTCCAATCCAGTCTATTTCCCATAGATTTGTGTCACCTCCTGGACGTGTGTGTGTGTGTTTTTTTTTTTAAGAGCTGCAATGCTCAGCAGGAAAGTCCAGCTCCCTAGATAGCTGCTTTTGCCTTAGGAGCCACTTCCATTCCTTGCCAGAGGGCACCGGCTTTATTAGAATTGCTGCTGGTTACTGCATAGAATGGCCACAATCCAGCAGATACTTAAGAACACTTACATCCTGCTGATTTCAGTGGTATTTAAACACATTTAATTGTGCACCCTATACATTTAACCCTGAAATCCTTTCCTATTGTTGTGTTCTTTTGTTTTAACATTTTTTTGTGAGAAATAACCAAAACAGTGTTGATGGGGCTACAAGTCTGATACAACATTTATACTCTGGCATGATTTGCTTTTTCTTGTTATTATTTCTGTAATTAATATGTACTTTTAAAAGGGAACAGGGAGGTTTGCCTCATGAATGTTAGAAAAAACTGCTGGGAAAGTGAAGGTCTCTTAACCTTTTGTGGCAGTCTGTCAGGATCATTCTGCTACTAAAAGGAAACATAACAGTAGCACCAGGAAGTCAGCAATTTTGAACCTGTTCACTTAATCCTTGAAGCTGCATGTGTGTATTTTTCCTTTCTGTTTGGACCTCTGAACACATATTTTCTTCTAAAATATTACAAAACTATTTTGACGATAATAGCAGAGAGTTCATTCATTCAGTCCTACCTTCAGAAGATTAAGAGGCGACATGATAGCCATGGCTAGATATTTGAAGGATGGGGCAAGCTTGTTTTCTGTGGCTCCAGAAACTAGGACACGGAGCAATGGACTCAAACTACAGGAAGAGATTCCACCTAAACATTAGGAAGAACTTCCTGGCAGTAAGAGCTGTTTGGAAGTGGAACACACTGCCTCAGAGTGTGGTGGAGCTTCCTTTCTTGGAGGTTTTTAAGCAGAGGCTGGATGGCCATCTGTCAGGAGTGTTTTGATTGTGTATTCCTGCATGACAGGGGGTTGGACTAGATGACCCTTGTGGTCTCTTTGATTCTGTGATTCTCCAACTTCATTGGTAAGATTTAAAATATTTTAAAATTTCAGGTCTTCATTTTGTTTTAAATGTGCATAAGGCAGTAATGTTTATACTCAGATAGTTTGTCTTTTTTCTGTGTTCCACTAAATAATTTTATGAATACTTTTAATGAAAATATTCAATACTGTAACGAAACAGTTGGAGCAAGATTTGGCTGAAGAACTATTCATGCCTCCAAACATATACTTGCTTTAAAAAATAGGTTTTCATATTTATCTTCTACTGCAATGTATTAATTCAAAGAATCATAGAATCACAGAATCACAGTGTTGGAAGAGAACGCAAGGGGCATCCACTCCAACCCCCTGCCATGCAGGAATACACAATCAAAGCACCCCTGACAGGCGACCATCCAACCTCTGTTTAAAAATGTCCAAAGAAGGAGACTCCACCACACTCTGAGGCAGCGTATCCCACTGTCAAACAGCACTTACCATCAGGAAGGTGGAATCTCTTTTCCTGTAGTTTGAACTCAATGCTCTGTGTCCTAGTCTCTGGAGCAGCAGAAAACAAGCTTGCTCCATCCTCAATATGCCATCCCTTCAAATATTTAAACATGGCTATCATGTCACCTTTTAAACTTCTTTTCTCCAGGCTAAACATGCCCAGCTCCCCAAGCCACTCCTCATAGGGCATGACTTCCACCACAATATTGGTTACCCTCCTCTGGATACTGTCCAGCTTGTCAAGTGGAAGAAAACAGCAACCTGAGGGCAGTGACTTAGATGGAAGGGGGAGCTGTAAGCATCTTTAGCCTTCTTTCCCCCAGATACTATGTTTAGATATTAATGTCATGTTCAGATGTTCAAATGTTAAGATACTAACTTCAATGCAAATCTTTAAAAACTGTGGGGGGGGGGATAGTTTAAAGACTCTCCTTACCCAGAGCAATACAGTTGGCCCTCCACATTTGTGGATGTAACTTTTGTGGATTTGATTATTAGTAGACTACTTGCTACCACCTCCACTGCTGCCCCATGCCATTTCTAAAAGGGACTGCAAGCCTCACAAATCTGAGAGACTGTGAACATACGGTGAGACTTGTAACTCACTAATAAAGATGGTATAGGACACCAGCTGCTGGTGGTGAAAGAACCCATACCATGTGAAAGAACCGTGCTGCCTTGAAGGCATCCACTGTGACCTGAATCTGCAGATCATACTTTTGTGTGTGTGTTAAATATGGTTTGGGGGGAGTCTAGAGATATTTAGTTTTTCCACTTTCATGGGGGTCCTGCACCCCTAACACCAGAGAATGTGGAGGACCAACAGTATTTATCGTAGGTCCTGCTCTGACTATTTTTTATCTAATAAGAACTTGCAGGTATTTGAGGAAAACACACCTAGTTTACTATTGCTGTAGTTGTCTAGTAGCTCTTTACAGAAAAAACGCACTCTCTTCTTGCCCTTGATGCCATCACTAGCATTACCTCTGTAAAACGGATTACAGGAATGCAATGCACTGTAAGTGGAGCTGCGATTGAAAATATTTCAAAAACTACTGAATCATAGAATCACAGAGTTGGAAGAGACCACAAGGGCCATCTAGTCCAACCCCCTGCCCTGCAGGAATACACAATCAAAGCACTTCCAACATATGGCCATCCAGTCTCTGTTTAAGGACCTCCAAGGAAGTGGTCACTTTGCCTTCACAAATTGGTACAGGAACATCCAAAAGTCTATTTGTGTCCATGTATGTCTGGCCATACACTAACATCTTCAAAAAAGGCCATTCTTTAGGTGCCCTGAGATCTGGTGTGTGGCATGGGCCTACCCAGCTAGCACCTTCTTGTCATCATTTTGGGCACCAAGCAAAGATTCTTCTATTGCCTCAGGTTTGTTCATCCTCTGAACACTTCATTTATACTTAATGATGCTTGTTCCTAATCCTGAAAATTATTGGTTAATGTTCATTTATGTTGTTGTATCTCACCATCTTTATTTTAATTATTTTGTTATTCTGTAATGATATTGTAATTTTAATTTATTGTAAATCTCCATTCGGGACTTGCTGAAGAACAGGAGTAAATTCAAGTCATACACATTTATGATGTTGCTTGAATAAAGCTTGCATGTGGAAGTCTAACCTTATCGTGACAAACTGAAGAACTGAGAGGTTCTGTTTTTTACCTGGAGTTGGTAAAATGAAGATATCTGACAGAAGGGATTTGCAAAGTTACTTTAATAGCCACTTTCTTTAATTGACTTTGATTATTTCAACTTGAACCAGCTTTTCAGGCTGAATTGATTTTGCCATATCAAGTCTATGCTGGACTTATCTACCCCTGACCTCTTGTACATGATGAAATAATATGAGAAGAAGCCAAGAAACCACTAAGTGTTGAGGACAAGATTTAACACTGGGGCAGACCTTTTGTGAACTAGGTGTGTTCAATATATTTTGCTTTCTTCTGAATATTATTTAGATATCAAATTTATGGCCAATTTAACCCGTCAATAGGAAGCAAGCATATCATATACTGAGTTTATAGCTGAGTGACTATTCTAATTCCATTTTGTCTATGGACTGTTACTTGATACTACAAACAAAAATTTCTGTCAGCAAATTCATTTTTACATCTATTTTAAAAAGTTGTGTAAATAAACCAAACCTCTAGAAATCAAGTTTCCTAATGAGACCCAATAATCCTTTCCCTACGTTTTTGTATCTGAGGAACAATCTATACGACATAGATTATAATTTAAACCTAAACATCTCTTCTCCTGCTCTTGTAAATGAGGTGAGACACATTAGAGCCAATCCAGTAAAAAGCAGTCTCATTGAAATCAACTGAATATAGTTATCAATACCATAATCCTTTTTATTTCAATGGCAATTACGCAACATTAACTGGATTGGCCACTAAGTAGGAAATGAAAATCTTGTTCCCTGAAGCAGTACAAACAACTTCACTAGGTGCTTGAAGTGGCCTCTGTCTCCTGCTAAATCATTAATTGGAAAATATTGTAATAGGGGTAGGAAGAAAGTCAACTCATTTAAAATCTGGTTCTGCAAGAGAGTTCTGCAGATATCATGGACTGCCAAAAGGCAAATAAGTGGCTCTGCAAACAAATCAAGCCTGAACTTGCCCTAGAAGCCAAGATGACTAACCTGAGACTGTCATGCTTTGGACATATCATGAAAAGACATGACTCGCTAGAAAAGACAATGATGCTTAGCAAGGTAGAAGAGGAGGAAAAGAGGAGGACTGCATTATGGGTAGAGAGACTCAATTAAGGAAACCACGGCTTTCCTGAGTCTGCAAGACCTGAGCAGGGCTGTTGATAACAGAGATGTTCATTGAGAGGTCTCTTATTCATAGGGTTGCCATAAGTTGAAGTCAACTTGATGGCAATTAAAAAATAAAGAGCATTAACAGTACAGTATATCCATTATCCTTGAATTTTTGTAACAAAAGAACCTTGCTACTTCCGCAAGCTAACACAAACTAAAGCCCACAGCAATTAAAAGAACAAAATTAGAATTTCTACAAAACATACTGAATGATATTACTATATTAGTATTAGTATTATCAGTTTCACAGTCTAACAGGTGTTATCGATAGGATTTTTGGACCATCACTGATTGTGGTTCGGTCTAAGAATCTAGGAATCAGTGAGGTATCATCATATGATGCCAATAAAGGCTGTAACAAAGCTTTCTCTGCAGCAGCACTCCGACTACAGGACTCCCTATCCAAGGAAGTTAGGCTCCTATGTATTTTAAGCTTCTGGTAGGCAGCCAAAACAGCGCCGTTCCGCATGGCCTTCAATGTCTGAAACTGCTGTTTTAACTGTGTTGAAATTATATTTTAGGATTGTTTTGAAAGATTTAAAGGGTGTCTTAATGTGCTTTTAAACTTTTTTTTAAATCTTTGTACTAATTGTTTTTATTGGTTCATTGCCTCAGGAACACTTGTGGGCTGGGAGGTGACACAGAAATCTCTTAAATAAATAAATAAATATAATGTGGCATGACCCAAGCAGTGACACTTTTTCTAACTGTACTATTGTATTCTAATCTATGGTTATTTCATTCATATGTTTTGTCAGTCCATTAGGATTTGCTCCCTGAACAACTGTTTTCTTTGCCCAAATGAAACTCATTTTGTAGGTGTTGACATCATCATCATTTATTAAAAACACACACACACCTGTGGCTCGAGATAGCTTACGTGTATTTGTAGTCTTCTGTACATGGCAAAATATAATACAATGGTTTTCAGCTTAACCTCATGTGATAATGAAATGATTCACAACTGGTTGCTATTCTGTCCCTGCCCCCATAGGATTCTTTCCTATTCAAATTTTGGATCCAGTTTGGGTGTAAGTGTAGGAGGAGAAATTGAAGAGTCTTGAGGAAGGATACAATTATGTTTTCTTGATTTCCCTTTAGGTTCACCAAACCCTGGACAGCCATTTGAGATCTGTGTCACCCAGGGAAATCTACAGCCAAATCAAAATGGCCTCACAAATGGGCTTTATGATACTATGGAGGAAGAAGCTTGGATCAAACCCATGCATAAAGACCATCAATTTCCCCATCTGCAAGTTCTCATGAGGAAACCCATCCTCTCTAGCAGCAATTTTGAAGGTTGGTACCTAGTGCTAGATGAGGGAGACAGAATGAAGATGCTGCTGGTGTACCACTCTCTCTGCCTAGGCTGGCAAAAGTGATCTCAGAGGAGGTGAGGACTTTGCGGCTAGCATGACAATCATGGAGGTGTTTCAGTAAGTCACTGGCCCAATGCATGTAGCATGACATATCTTAAACTTGTTTGGAGAATGACCTGGTTTGGGGGAGGGGAGTCCACAACCCTGTTGTCACGGTCAGATCACTTTCTTTGGCTTGGGGTAGCAGACCCTCCCTACAGGCAAGCTATGAAGCCAATAATTCTCCTTGGTTTACAAAAAATCTACAGAAAATGAAACAGGTTGGACAATAGCTTGAGGGCAGGTTGTATACACCACAGAGCGAATATGAACAAATATTGGTTAGGACTCTTTTTGTGCCTATTATGTGGCAGTGAGGTCAGCAAATATATATAAGTGTGTGTGTGTGTGTGTGTGTGTGTGTGTGTTACTATGCCTCCTCACCTAGCAGAATTATTCTGAATGTTGAGGAGCTTATTGAGATCAGGCTTAGAAAGGCAAGGAGTAGAACCTCGATTGCCTGCTATGGCAAATTCAATATGCACTTTGAGAAGAAATTCAACTATATACATTCAGAACTCCCCCATACCCCAGACACAGAATGGTTGTTTGGGGGGAGGGCTATTGCAGCAAAACCATGAGTCCTGGGGGGGGGGAGATTTGGTCACTGCGGAATGTGGAAGAGAATGCCAACCTCTGCAACAACCAGAGAAAGACATACACAGCTGTAAGGTGAACTAATTGAAGCTTGCATATGTCATTAACAGGATGCATTTCCAAGTATATGGTCATTCATACATGCCTCACTACCCTCAGTTCTCCAAGGTAGGCCGATCAAGTATTAAATGAGACTAAAGTGACCCAGTGTCCAGAAAGCAACTAGTTACCAGCAAAGTATAAACAGCACTAGTCTGGGAAGGGAGCCAACTGTTAATTAGCTCCCAGGAATGCAAACATAGTCAAAGATTTAGTCCAGTAACACAGTCCAAAAGGTCAGAGGTTTATGGCAGTCAGTCAGTGTGGGTCCAAAACAGTCCATAGGTCAACAGGAGCAGGCAGCAGAGTAGTCAGGGACAGTCCAAGGTCTAAGCATGAGTCAAGGTAACAGAAGTCAAGATAACTGGAATCCAGGCACCGAAGTCAGCAGGAAACTTTCACCAGGAAGATCAGTTGATCTCTGACAAAGCTTTCATCCTCTCCCAGCATATATAAAGCAATTAAGGCTTTGTCAGGTATTTCTTAATGAGCAGGTTTTTCTCATAAAGTCTGAGAGATTTCCTTTGAGCTTCCTTTTGAGCTGGCTGCTGGGTATACGATGGTGGAGATAAGTCCCTCTCTTCTTCTTCATCTTTATCTGAATGGGCAGGACTCTCTGCTGGGACTGATGCCAACCCACTTGGACCAGGCTCTTCCTCTGTTCAAGCCTCTAGGTTGGAAGGATTCCCTGCTGGCACAGCTGTAGATAAACCTGTGCCAGCTTCCCTAGAGACATTCCCTGCCATGTCCTCTTCCTCCTCTGACTCTATACCCTCCTCAGACTCATGGGGCATGACACCCAAACACACATCTGCAACCATAACGTAGCAGAAAAATATAAACATATGGTCACAGGGCATCTCATATTTATTTAACACTGGGAAGTATATTCAATCCATCTTTAAGTACACATAACACCAATAGAGAGGCTACCTTTAGCAAATTTCTTTGAACAAAATAACTTGTTCATGTAAAACCATGTACACTCCCTTCTGTCAGTTCTAATTCTTTTGGTCTCAATATTGGTCTCAATTAGCTCATTAAGTACACTTAAGAAATGAAGTTGTTTAGTCCCTTCACCTCAACCAGACCACAATAATTCTACAGACTCTCCTCCATGTAATTATTTACAAAAAGATCCCTAGTGTATTCACACTGACTTTCTTCCCATATGCTTTCACGTGCAATCTTAATCATCCAATGACTGCCTCCGGTGGCGTATATATGAGTCTTGGAAACATGGCTTAAAATCATAGAATCATAGAGTTGGAAGAGACCACAAGGGCCATCCAGTCCAATCCCCTGCCATGCAGGAATACACAATCAAATCATTCCCGACAGATAGCCATCCACCCTCTGTTTAAAAACCTCCAAAGAAGGAGACTCCACCACACTCAGAGGCAGTGTATTCCACTTCCAAACAGCTCTTGCTCTCAGGAAGCTCTTCCTAATGTTTAGGTGGAATCTCTTTTCCTGTAGTTTGAACCCAATGCTCTGTGTCCTAGTCTCTGGAGCAGCAGAAAACATGCTTGCTCCATCCTCAGTATGATATCCCTTCAAAAATTGCTATCCTGTCCCCTCTCAACCTTCTTTTCTCCAGACTAAATATAACCAGCTCCCTAAGCCACTTCTTATAGGGCATTATGGCTTCCAGACCTCCCACCATCCTGGTTGCCCTCCTCTGGACACATTTCAGCTTCTCAATATCCTTCCTGAATTGTGGTGCCAGAACTGGACACAGTATTCCAGGTGATATCTGACTAAAGCAGACTAGAGTGGCACTATTAATTCCCTTGATCTAGACACTATACTCCTGTTGATGCAGCGTAGAATCACATTGGCTTTTTTAGCTGCTGCATCACACTACTGACTCATGTTCAGCTTGTGGTCCCCTAAGACTCCTAGATCCCTTTCCCATGTACTGCCATCAAGCCAGGTGTCACCCATCCTATAGCTGTGAATTTCATTTTTACTACCCAAGAGTAGTATCCTACATTTCTTCCTGTTGAAATTCATTTTGTTAGTTTTGGCCCAGCTTTCTAATCTGGTAAGGTCATTTTGGATTCTGATCCTGTCCTCTGGGGTATTAGCTACCCCTCCTAATTTAGTGTCATCTGTAAAGTTGATAAGCATACCCTCTATTCCCTCATCCAAGACATTAATAAAGATGATGAATAGCACTGGGCTTAGGACAGAACCCTGTGGCACCCCATTGGTCACTTCTCTCCAGGATGAAGAGGAGCCATTGGTGACTACCCTTTGGGTTCAGTCAGTCAACCAATTATAAATCCACCTAACAGTTGTATTGTCTAGCCCACAGGTTACTAACTTTTTTGCAAGAATATCATGGGGGACCTTGTCAAAAGCCTTACTAAAATCAAGATACACTACATCCACCGTGTTCCCTTCATCTATCAAGTTTGTAACTCTATCAAAAAAAGACATGAGATTAGTCTGGCACGACGTGTTTTTGAGAAATCCATGTTAACTTTTAGTGATCATGGTATTCCTTTCTAAGTGGTTACAGACTGTCGGTTTAATGATCTGCTCTAGAATCTTCCCTAGTATTGATGTCAGGCTGACTGGGCGGTAATTATTTGGGTCTTCTTCCCCCCCCCCCTTTTAAAGATGGGGACAACACTTGCCCTCCTCTAGTCTGCTGGGACCTCTCCTGTTCTCCAGGAGTTCTCAAAGATTATTGACAGTGGTTCTGAGATTACTTCTGCTAGTTCTTTTAATACCCTTGGATGAAGTTAATCCGGCCCTGTAGACCTGAACTCATTTATACTGGCCAGGTATTCCTGAACTACCTCTTTACCAATTCTGTGCTGTACTTCCCCTACTGCAACATCGGCTCCATTTTCCCCAGGTTGAACACTGTTCCCCCTTTGGGAGAAGACTGAAGCAAAGAAGGTGTTAAGTCGCTCTGCCTTTTCTCTGTCCCGTTAGCCTTTACCATCTTCTCCATGCAGCGGCCCTACCATTTCCTTGTTCTTCCTTTTGCTACAGAGGATCCCGCCACTTCCACACCATTAACCAGGTCATCCCCATTGGTTAGGATCAGATCTAAGATAGCTGATCTCTTTGTTGCCTCTTCCACCTTCTGGAAATGAAATTGTCTGCAAGGCAAGTGAGGAATTTGTTGGACCTTAAATTCTTGGCAGAGTTGGACTTTCAACAAATATTAGGATAAATTAAATCCCCCATTACTACTACATCTCTCCTTTCTGAATGTGCAATCATCTGTTCCAGGAAGACATCATCCAAGTTTGGCTTGGAGGTCTGTAGTAGACCCCACAACGACATCGCTGCTGCTTCTCTCCCCCTTGATTTTTACCCAGATGCTCTTAACCTGGCTCCCAGGATTATTTCATGGATCTGTTCACAGGTGTACACATCCTTAACATATAATGCTACTCCACCACTCTTCTTGTTTGGTCTATTTTTCTGAAACAGGTTATACCCCTCTGTTACTACATTCCAATCATGAGACTCATCCCACCAGGCTTCCTTGCTTATAACTGTTTTATAAAAGACATGTAGCCAGTGCCCCCTAATATACACTGCTATGTATTCCTTAAGAAAAGAAAACCAGTTTTCTCTCAGAATAACTCATGTAAAATCAATAATGTACAGAAATCTACTTACTTGATCAAAAATGGCTTCAGTGAAACGTTTCAGGCTGAGCCTAGTCTTTATGGGAATGGGTTTTCTCCAAAATTCAGAGTTCTTTTTTAAATTTACTTTGTTGCTTCTTCTTTTTTTAAAGGAGTGCCATAGTTACAATGAGCAGCAAGGATAGTACAGAAAGGTAAACAAAACAGAGAATCTTAGGGGAAGATGAGTTTTAACTGCAAGGTGTACAAAAATATGTGCCCTTTGAATATTGCCCACTTTTACCAACACTACCAACATATTTTAAGTTGTGTGTAAATAAAATTAAAACAATGACTAGGACAAATCTGAAAATCCATAACATCACTATTATGCTACCAACACAGTGCAAACCTAAGAAACATAGGTTTGCAAATGAAGGGCACAACTACTCCACTGCAGGTCATGATTTGCAGTGGAAGGCAATGTTTACATCTTCCATCACTCACTTTTGCTTAATGTAGTTTGGCACTGCAAGCACATGTCTGCAAACAAAGCATAAATGGGTGTGGTGGGGGGAGATATAGAAAAGTGGCAGGCAAGGGCCAAACTAAGCATCCTTCAAATGGCTCCTCTCCATGATCCTTTGAAGCAAAGAAATGGCAATTCTGGCATGAAAACTATTTTTGCTTCTCTATAATTCCTGCATCAGGAGACTGGAAGTTCTGTCTAGTAGTATGACTATTAAAATACTATTATGTAGGTGTAATAATAATCTATAGGCTATCAAGACATTACGGGTAGATAGGAATAGAACCAGGGAGCCAGTATGGTATAGTGGTTTGAGTGTTGGACTACGACTCAAGAGACCAGGGTTTGAATTCCCACCAGTCCATGAAAAACCCACTGGGTGATTATGGGCAAATCACACACTCTCAACCCTCATAAAACCCTGTGATAGGTTCACCTCGGAGTAGCCATAGGTCAGAAAAAAATTTGAAGGCACAGAACAGCAACAAGAAATAGAATTGTTTATACTTGTGTCACATGCCTGGGGTATTCCCATAATAGGTGTAATCCACATGATCCTCCCCTATCTGCATTACAGATGGAAATAGTTGCATGTCAGTGTACAGATCCACAACAGAGACTTTAAAACAAATTATTATGTACCATATCATCTCCAGGAAACAGAACTTCTATATTTCTGGTTTAGCATGTAATATGACAAAGTACAAATATGCAAAGTGATTGGAGACACCTCCGACTGAATTGTTTTCAAAATTTAGACACTGGATATTCATATACACTTTTGATTCTGCACAGTCCCATATGACTTTTGGTGCACCTTAAATAAATTACAGTTTATAGCTAAGTAAACAATGAGGGTAAAACAATAGCCAACAACAACAATAAAAGGAGTTTAGTTTTGACAGACACAGTATAAGAGGATGTCATCACAGTACTCAGTTCTAATTTACTGCACAATCCATTTGTAAGCTTTCAAAGATTTTGCAAGTTACCATGCCAAGAATCTACAAATAAAAATGTCAGCATTTTATTAGCAGTTTTAAATGAAATGTAATGTTCATTTCATGTGCATAATCTTCATTACTGGAATACATATATTGGTAATGTAATTTAGTCAATTAGGGCAATGCTTCACAATCTGTCAGGACCCACCATGAGAAAGATAAAGAAACTGTTGTGGAAACATTTGAGACACAATAACTGAGGAGAAGACATTTGTAGTTGTCTTTTTAAAAACAAAAGGAAACAAAACCCCAGCTCCAGCCAATGTATGCATCTGTGACTAAACAGCAAATTTCATTAAAATGGCACAGGTCCAAAGTATTCTTGGACCCTGTACACTTAAGAATGATTAGCCCATGTTAAGAGCTAGCAACTTTAAAATCTAAGCTCTCAGATGTCTTCTACTGCTCACATTTTTTTCTGACTTGCATGTGCATTCACTCTTTTTTTAAATCCCTTCCTGGGTATTTTTCCCCTAGCCAGAGTACCAGGGAAAAAAGGGATAAAGACAATGTGTAACTGCACTTGCGCACATTGTAACTCACTCATTTTTCTTCATCCAACCAAGCAAACTGAGCTAAGGCAAACACTCTGGTTGTAACAGAGCAGTGTTAACACTGCTCACTTCTGCCTCTAGGAATAAACCAACCTGCTTCGGTGGCAATAGGGAGGGAGGACATCATGGGGGGGGGGGCTGGGGTAAACATGCTGAAGCCCTGTGTGTGGCCAAGGCAGCAGGAAGCAAGAGAGAGAGAGAGAGAATTAGCCCAACACCACAACTGTGGAACAGGCAGCTGGCCTAAGATGCTAATTCAGCGCTTTAACAAATCAATGCCACTTGAAAAGTACAATACGAGCCCTCACTGGGTAGATGTCAGGGGACTGAGAAAATGCATTCTCAAGTATTTCACATTAAGAGGGAATAATGTGTTAATTTATAACTCTTCACCCTATACACTTGGATTATCCATCTGTGTCAGCTATTTGACTTCTTAAATTTATCAAAAACACGTGCAAAGGGAGACATCTTCTGCTTAAGCATTGAGAAGCAAAGCTTGTGGCGGGGGGGGGCTGTCTTCTTTGGGGGGAGGATGGTTAGAGGATTCTAAACAAGAAGAACAGCCAAATGAAGGAAGGTTCCCTGGCAGTGGCTGATTGCATTAGGTACCATCAGTCAAAAGTGGCATTGTTGGAGGAGGAAAATCTTGAATCAGCAACCAAAGGTGCCATCAACAACTTTCAGTTTAAGGAAACTTCATGAAGTCCCTTAACACAACTTAACTGAGGCAAAGCTGCTGAGGTCTGGGCTCTAACGAAAATTGCTGTTCTGTATGCCAGATGAATTACCAGTGTTCTTGTTCTTATGATAGGACCTAGAATATCAGAACTAGAGAATGGAATCTTGGGGGTGGGGTGGGCAGGAATTAAGAACGATGAACTGCCAAAAGTATCACAATATTTTCATATCCGACAAACTGGAAAAATTCCTATCAACACTTTCCAGAGAAACAATAAGAGAAACCTTAGTCTGAAATAACTTGGTTCGATTAGTCTTATAAAGTGGTTTCAAAATGGACATCTTTGAATTAAGATATTGAGGGGGTTGGTTGGGGAGTGGACAAAGTATCAAGTAAACAAATCTGCAATTAAATAATGGAAACCTTTGATGAATGAAAATCCATAATTTGACGCACAGTAAGATTCTTCGAGTGATGAAGCAATGCCCCTTATTTAACAGGCAGCTCAGTTCATTGTAATTTACAGTTTTCACCCTCCTCCTTTTCCTCTGTTCATTCTGGTACAATCAGGTATGATAGGAGCTATGGAGTGACTCCCTTCCAGTGGGGAAGGGGGATATCTTTTTTAAAAAAAATTGGAAGAAAATCTATAAACTTGTCAAAATTACAATACATAATGTTCATATCCTGAATCCTTCTGAACAAGATTTAAAAAACAACTTTGGTTTGAAAGTTAATTACACTCTAACATTGAAATGTGGTTGTGAAGGTTTTACAAGCTAACTTCTATTTAAAAAATAAACAAACAACAACTTTGTATAGATTCTCTCTTTTTTTCAATGATGGGATTTTATTTTATTTTTTTCCCAGGGGCTGCTGGTGATTAGGGGTCTCCAAATACAGACATCAGACATTGTTTTGAAATGAAATGAAAAGGTATCAACAACTTCCCCAATGATCTTGGTTTGCTAGCTCCACTTGACTATATTTATAGGGTACCACACAGCAAATGCCTAAGCCATTGTGGAGATATTATTGTGTGCACATCAATTATGCACTTGAAACAGAAACAGACACTCTCTTATTTTCACAACATTCATATGTAAATAATATGCTGATGAATGGAAATTAGACGCTATAGATATATTCTAAAGTAGCCCTCATCTAGCAAAAAGTAAGGGGGGAGGGAGAACCATTCTTTGGGGGAGGTATTGAAAGAACCTCCTTTTCCACTCCAGGCAGGTACTGCACAAAAGGCCAAAGGGTTGGGGGTAGCCTTTGACAAAGTAATGGGATGCTAATAAATGTGGAGTGAGATGGGGGATTCTTGGTGAGGGGAGGGCAGAGAAGAAAATGAGAAGTTCCCTGTTTTTCTTAGGTTTTCACACTTACCTTAAGAGAGAGAGAGAGAATCATGAGGAATAAATTCAGACCAAAACATCTAAGCTTACTTTACTATAAAACAAGAGAAAAGGCAAATAAGGTAGAAGATTAGATTTCCTGATGCTGGCATTTCCTGGCATTCTAGGATCCTCAGGATGTACAGAGTATACCAACTTAATAACGATTTGTAAGATACTGAAATATCTTCTGATCCACAACACACACACACGTGTGTCTAAAGTCCTGAACCAGCAGTGCTGTATTTACCTTGCTTGTAAGACTACTATATAGCCCCCTTACACAAATTACTATTCCTGTCCAAGTCCCAGACGCTTCCCTAATGTAAGCTATCTATTCTGATCATTATAGTACAGTTAATCTTTCTTTCTCTCCTCCCCATACATAGCCCAGACTCACCTAACGGGTTAAAAGACTAGAGTACATTTGTGACTTGTCAGTGACATATAATACCTGGGTCCTTCATGCAATCAACTTTTACTTGACATGTATTTGCTCATCACAGGACCCGCATTACTACTGGGAAAATGAAGAAAAACCTAAATTAACACTTGACATTCAATATGGTCAAGTCCTTAATTGGCTGGGCTTCCTGAGAAAGCAATTTTCTATTCCCCAAACTGTTCGTGTGTCATGTGTGGAGTGCAGCTCTTGGCCATCACTGCTGTCCCTCGCTCACTCTAATGAGAGCAGATGAATTAGTGCTACGTGACACGATTTTAGCAGGGCTCCTTCTCCCCCCCCCCCGCCTCCGCCACCCCGCTTCAAGTCGTTTTGCTGCACAACTGACAGCTGTGCAGCAAAAAGAGAAAGAAAAAGACTAAGAAATGCTAGTTGCAAACCGGTATAGGGAGATGGATTGTTGAATACAAAAACACATAATTTAAATGCTTATGTTTTGTCTAAAGACCCCTTATGATAGTTGTTTTGTTTCTATGTTTGTCAGTGTGCATGTTCGGGGAGGGGGGTTACCTTAGGAATCAATAGAATCAGCTCATTTCAGCTGCTATGAGGTCAAGTTAACTTCCAGTCACTTTCCTTGCTCTTGTATTAGAATGCTCTGCTCTAATTAAAGAGGAATTTGCATGTACTGTATTTAAAAGAAATCTAATATTTGCAAAGCTGGAAAATATTGAATAATACTTAGCATTTATATAATACTTTAGAGCAGTAAAAGATATTACAGTGCTAGGCATATTTAAATAAGACCATTTAAAACTGTAAAGCAAAAATACATGTAGTACATGCAGGTACAGATAGACAGGTGGACGAATGTACAGACAAATATAGGCATAGATATATCTCCACCCATATCTGTAAATACACACACACACACACACATATATGTCTCTGACTAACTGTAATATTTTGTGTTTTACTAATTTTCTGATACAGAATGGCATTTGGGAGTAGCTTCTTTTTAAAAATTGTACCTTGATTCTAGATATTAAGAGCTTTGATATGAGGTATATATGTAGTCCAAAACATACTTAAGAGTAAAAATGTAGAAACAAAAATGTACACCCACTCCTCATAAGTGGGTACCAGTGACTCAGAATACATACCTCTTCCAATGGCTGAAGTAGTTCTAATTCACTCAGAATATTAAATTTAGTATATAGTGGGCCCTTGGTATCCACTGGAGTTTGGTTCCAGCTCCCCCCTCCCATAGATACCAAGAAGCATGAATGCTCAAGTCCCATTATATACAATGGCATAGTAAAACAGCATTCCTTATACGAAATGAACAGCAAGGTTTGATTTTTGGAATCCCACACCCCGGATATTTTTGAGCCATGGTTGGTTAAATCCATGGATGCAGAACCTGTGGATTCAGAGGGCCAACTATGGGTCTGTCTATATGATGCAATAAAATATGGATTTATGCACAGTAATGTCTCCACGTTTGTGGTTGGTTTTGTGGGGGGGGGGCAAGATTACAGGTATACAAAGCTATCTGTGTTTGATGTTCACACAGGGATACCTGCAAATCAAGATGGCAGGCGCGAGTGAATTATGTGCATTTTTATTCTCCCCAAGTTTCTGCCACCAAACAGGTTTTTTGTTAAACAAGTAAAGTCAAGGTGTGGAAGTGCAACCTTCCACTTAAAAAAGAAAAAAGTTTTCATCACCCCAGCACACGATCACTACTGCGAACATTCAACACGGCGGTTCTGGCCACTTCATTGTTGGCAAGCTCCACCCCCTGTGCATGTCTGAACAATTAGCAATCCACTTTCATCCCTGCCAAGAATGCACTGCAATCTGAATTGGTTGTCCCAATGAGCAAGACTGTACAGGTTTAAAAAAATTTTGGGAAAAGCCACAATGGCTTTTCCTGCACAGTATATGGCATTTTTGGTCCCCCTCCTTCCAAATACAGTGGATCACCATGGGATCCCATTTAGACAAAAGGTATTCTCCTTGAATTCTATGAGGAGTATTTTCACTATTTAGACAACCCCTATGTATTTAGATAAAGACACACTGATTATTAGAAAAGCCTGAAAACGGATCCTTTGGGGATAAAATAATTAAAAACATAGAGTGTGACATTTACTTCATAATATAAGCCAGAATTCCAGAATGGAGCTAATGAAAGCCACACATAGGATGTGATGTTAGGTTCCATTACCCATTCATTCTTGGATCTGGGGACAGGACACTTCCAATTTTAGCTAGAAACACATATTTAGATGTTTGCAGAATACAGACTAAATTTATACACGTGTCATGTTCTTGTATGTACAAATGCACATAACACTGAAATCATCACGTCCTGTCGTCTTGCAACATCATAGTGCAGCACAACAAATTCTCCTCTTCTTGTTTTAGTAGCTGGTAAACAGAACAGAAGCTCTTCTTTGATAGTAATTCTGCTTTATTTTGCTTTCACTCTTCCACCACACCAAACAACAAAAACAAAAACAAAAATACAAAACAAAAAACCCCAAAAGTTTCATATTTGAAATGCTCTATATATGGGAATGGATAAGCAAAGAGGGGAAATAATTATCTGATCTACTGTTAAATTAAGTTAATAAAATGGAGCAAGGTGATAAATAATTGCATCTTCTCTACACTGCAGGAAAAGGGACGCTGAATATTATGAAGAAAAGCCAGAGAGAGAGTCATTATTTGCATGCACACACGTGTACAAACATATACACACACAAACCATTTATTATTATTACCTTATCTTTCCTTCTGTCCACTAAAAAAGAGACAGACAGCGGAACAGACATGTTATGGAGTTATAAGAAGTGCAATGCCTTTGCATACTTTCAGTGTGGCCTTTAAGGAAAAAAATTATCAAAAGTGAAGGTTTCTGATCCATCTGACATCCTGCCCCAGTGTCTAACGCCTCCCAGACTATTAATTCTTCTTGGAAATGCAACATTTTAAAAAACAAACAAACCAATCCCAAGGTGTTCAATCAAGACTTTAAAAGATCATATTAACAGCCCGAGTAAAGCTGCTTTAGGAAATGTTGCTTCTGTCTAAAATAACCACTGATTAGCTGGATCCTCAGTTACTCATGCATACAGAACTAAAGTTGACCTTGGAAGTTTCATGAAATGTTACATTAAATGGTTACATGGCCAAAAATGTAGAATGCATGGAAAAATTAAATTGAATGGAAACAGATGAGCCATTCAAGTCACAGTTTCTGCATTTCTGGGTACATATAAGTGCATAGTTACTTCGGTGGCTTTTGCTCTTTAGCAGAATGTTTGGATTCTTTTAGAAATCTTTCTGTACTTTTAAACATATTCTTTTAATAGCAAAGATGTGTTTCTATTACCCAGGAGGAGTAGCAAGATGCCTAAGTTTCATGTGTGAAGCACTTCTGAATCAGATCTCTCACATTTATCACTAGTTTAAAAGGGGGTAAGAAGCCAGAATGGATTGTAAAAATGCAAGTCATTTAAGTCTTTAAAGCAAACAGGCACATAACTGGTGTCCATCCCTATACCAGTAAACTGCTAAATACACAAATGCTTCTACAACATAAGCAACAAGGCCCAAAGATGTATCAGAGAGAGCTTCTGGGGTGGCATCTATATTTGTTTTAAGTCAAAATATGTATGATGAAAATAATTTATATCATCACATTTACTGCCACAATTCCCAAAGCATCATTGGGAGACAACTCAGATTGTCATCAAACTAATGGCCTGATGGTGACCTCGGATATGAGGGCTGCCCTACCCACCTCCTGTTTGCATGCCATTTTTAAGAACAACGTTCTTAAGTGAAAGACAGTCTGGTGAAGCTGTAGCAGGGCTGGTTTAAGGGCCCTGTGGCACTTGCAGCCGCAGGGGCCCCATCATTGTGGGGGCCCCTTCGTAACCCTCCTCCTGTAAAAACTTTATTAGTAATAATATGAATATCTTGTACTGTGAATAGGTTAGGTTAGGTTAGGTTACACTGACCTGAGATAAGCATACAGGCTCCCCAAAATAAAGTGTTGCAGCCCCCCCCCAAAATTCTTTAAACCAGCCCTGAGCTGTAGGACCATTTTAGCCCATCCCAAAAAAAACCCAACCCCACAAGCCTTTAATTCGCTATACTCAAGAGGCATACTCCTGCAAAAGGATGTTTGTGATATCCTTATCTCACAATAGGATTAGTTTAGGGTTAGCATTCAATAGCTAGATACATAACACAACCAAATGAAACATAAGCTTTGGTTTCAAGAATTCCTTTATTCAAAAGAAATGGGGTTGCAGTAGCACCTCCGTATCCATTAGGGATTGGTTTTGGGGGGGCTGTGAATACCAAAAACCATGGATAATAGTGAACACCATTGAAAATAATGGGACTTCCAGTTTAAAATATCATACAGTTGCCTTGGAGGACCTAGAAAATGGCTAGAGAGGACACATTTTCTAGGAAAACTCTATGGTGGGTGTGCTGTTTTGTGTCCCGTAGATAATTGAATCAGTGGATAATGAATCAGTGGATATATATATAGTACTCCAACAGTACAGGTGCTTTCTTCTATTGAGGAGTATACAGTGGAAGGAAGAAAACCATCAGTACTGTGACCAACATTAGTGTGCACCTGAAAATAAAAGTTTACCTTTCCCCCCAAAGCATTCAAGTAAACCTTGTTTGGGACACAACTATCCCATGAGGCACCTGTTGTGTGGCACCTACTACTTACTGCTTCAACCTTCTCATTCCTGGACCTATTATTCTTTTTTGTGCTGGTGGGCCTAACTAAGGATGAGAACTTGGGATGACAGCAGTAGTGGGGAAGAAGGCACTACTGGGAAGCTTCTTTTACAACTGCCTACAGTAAAACAAGCCATTAAGAGTAGTCTTTTGATTAAAGGCAAGCAAGCAACAGCAAAGTGACATGTTTTAACTTGACATTTTGTTAAGGATGAGCAGGCTTTTGGAGTTCATAAAAAAGTGAAGAGGGTTCTGTGGAACATTAAAGATCTGCTGAGTGCCACTGCCATTCCATCCGGTGTGAAATGTGTCAACCTGGAGGTATCCAACTCAAAAGCCCCAAGGTTATTTAGAATGGAAAGTGAGATTTCTTTCTTTTTCTTTTTAATGTTTTTCACTTTATTCAGCTGCATCTGTAGTTTGTAGAGTCTAAATGAAATGCTCACTCTCTTTCTTTTTAGAAGGCATTGTGAACAGCTATGCCACCCACACAGAGCTGAAATAGCTTACATTTCAGCGTTTTTAGAGAAGATAAACATGGCAGACAAGGAAACGATAATGAAAAAAAAAACAGCCTGGCACATGAAATGGGGGGACACTGTAGATTTATCTAGTCAGGCAAAAAAGTACTAACGTTATTTTGCAAGAATTAATAGCATTTCAAACAGTACTTCCTCTGCACTTTCTCCCAGCCCCTTGCCTAAATTCAAGATATTTTATCTAACTCCCAGGTGAAAGGTTTCAAAAAGTGGTAAGCTGCAGCTGTGTTGACATTTAACTTTTTTCTCTCTCCTCCTTTTTTTTAAGGCATACCAGCCTCATCCTTACACATGTTGTGGATACTTCGTTACTGGCAGCACCAGTCACTTGATTTGAAATAGTTGACTGCCGCAGTAAAACAAATTGTTCATCTCTGATTGTGTCTCTATTTGAGCCTCCCCACCCTCCCACTAAGTTATGAAAACAAACCAAATGAAGCTACCTGCAAACCCCAAAAAAACCTGAAAGTGTCCTGATTCACCCACCCTTGACAATTACCAATATCTTGCCCTACCCCTATGCCCATGCCCTCCATCTGTCATTTTAATCAGGAATTTTCTTTCTTTGTTCCTACAGAGAAAAAAAATCAACAATAGAATGGCCCTCAGTCTAAAATATAAACTAATTAATTACTTGTTTGGCTAAGAAATGTTAGCATTTTATTAGCCTGGAGAATTCAGTTATGAATACACTATTTCTGATAAGTGTCTTCTGACATAACATGCAAAATAAGAAGTTTGTACGCATGTTTATATGTGTGCCTTTAAGTCACCTGTTGACTTATGGTGGGTGACCCCATGAATTTCATTGGATTTTCTTAGGCAAGGAATACTCCAAGGTGGTTTTGCCAGTTCCTTCCTCTGAAATGTAGCCTATGGCACCTAGTATTCATTGGTGCTTTCCATACAAGTACTAACCAGGGCTGACCCTGCTTTGTTTCCAAGATCAGATGGGATCGGGTGCATTTAAAATGTTTAGGCCCCTTAAAATATGAAGACCATGCTGCATTACCAAGAACCTACATCAATTAATGGGGTAGTGGGAAACTATGGAGATTTTCACATGGGCTATATATCCTGTGGCAGGAACAGAACAGTGTTGGGAAACTGTCGCCCTTTCGGACAACGTTGACCCTGTTCTTTCCTGTATCCATCCTGCTCCCGTGACTGTTTCAGAACAATGTCATGACGAGTTTTCATCGTGAATAGATCTCCCGTTCTGGCACTATCACGCAATCACGGGTGTGCGAACAGGAGCCTTGTTCCTGTTCTGAAATGACAGCCACAGCAGGGAGGTCTGTTCCAAGCACTTCCTGGTACAATCTGGACATCCAGGTAAGTGGCACCCTTTATTTTACCCTCCCTGTTTTGATTGTGTGATTTAAAGTGTGTTTTTGTGCTTGGTGAACTGATTTTATGTTTGGGGGAGTTTTATTTTTTAAATTTACTGCTTGGCCATTATCACGTGATAACGTTTCAGACGGCCGGTCGTAAAAGCAGCCTTACAACGGTTGCATTTATGGCCGGCCAGTGAGGGGAGGGGGAGCCCGTTCCTGCCGTGGAACTAAGGTAAGTGTGTGAAAGATTTACATTATTCCATGGCAGGAACAGGAGAGGAGGTGGCGGGGCAATAACGGGGCATTTTTGGCCCCGTGTGAAAATCTCCACTGTGTTGATTCTGACACAGTAGTTTCTTTATTCAAGCACATGTACTGCTGTGCTAAACATTAATGTACTCAGTTCCATTCATGTCTTGAAGCTACATGTAACCAGCAATTAAAGTTATGCGAGCAGCACCTGCCATGATGCTCAGGGTGAATTGAAACAATGGTTCCATGCAAGAGCCTGGCCAGCGGCATCACTCCTGCTGAGGTCACTATGGGGATGTCCAAATATGTGATCAATAAGGGGGGGTCACTCTAAGTCCCGTTCTCACTTCAGCAGAATCAATGGTGTGCCAAGCAGGCCTTCCATGGAGCTCCTTGGCTGGTGAGGAAGCAGTGGTGACTCCAATGGAGATCCATCTCTTTCCCTGCGCTGAGCAGCGCAGGGTAAGGGAGATGGCACTGCATTTATGGGGACAACTGGATGGAGCCAAATCAATCCCAGTCTAGCTGTCCAGACAGCAAAAGAACCCAGTCACTCCAGAGTTTCCAGGAAACCCCAGAGTTTTCCCCAACTTTGCTTAGTTCAGAGCAAAGTCAAGTTAAGGGCAAAAAAAGTGGTTCGTCCTTGGAAGGAACTGTACATAATCTGGACAGCCAGCACTGGATTCAGGGTGAGTCCATGTTTTTTTGTTTTTTCTTTTTTTGTTTTTTTGCTGGTGTAGACAAGCCCATAGTCAATTTTTCCTTTCCATCCCAAACCTCTGCTCACAATTACTTCGGAGCAAACTGCTCTGGAAAGTGTTATTGATGTATCATTGAAATCTATCATGTAAAATGCTTGTGGTTTTGAATCGTCACTGATAAGACATTAAAATACTTAAACTATCCTGTTTCAGAGTATGAGCAGCAGCACAGGTGATCATGGGATTTTTCCAAGATATGCATTACATTAGCTCATTCTATTTATTTTGGTTGGTTTTTAAAAATTTCATTTCATTTTGGACTTTTTCAGACACCCCTTACCGCGCAAGAAGCCTCCGTAACAGTAACAAAGCTGCTGCGCAGCAGGGGGTTCGTTTCGGATGACACCATCCCTCTCTTGGCATCGTCCATGACTGTTCCAGGTAGGATTGAGGGCGGCCGTGCCATTTTTTACTCACGGAAGTTGTCTGTGAATAAAAAATGGCACGGCCGCCCTCAATCCTTCCCGGAACAGTCACAGGCGAGGCTGAGAGAGGGACGGCATCATCCAAAACGGACCCCCTGTCGCGCAGCAGCTTCGTTACTGTTATGGAGGCTTCTTGCATGGTAAGGGGTGTCTGAAAAAGTCCTTTAACTCCTAACATGATATCCAAGGCAGCCTCCAACAAGGCTAAAACAATATACAATTCTCCCTTCATATTCACTGGGGTTTGGTTCCAGGACCCCCGTGGATACCAAAATCTGTGAATACTCAAGTACCATTTTATGCAGTGGTATACCAAAATGGTGTCCCTTATATAAAATGGTAAAATCAAGGTTTGCTCTTTGGATTATTATTTTTTTAAGAATATTTTCAAATCGTGAATACTTAAATCTGTGGATACCAGATCCATGGATACAGAGGGACAACTGCAGAGCTAAAAAACTGACTATGGAAAAGTTAAAACACAATGAAACATCTATCGTGTTAAAACACCATTCTTTTCAAAAAGTATACAGTGGTATCTTCTGGGGTTTGGTTCCAGAACCCCCTGTGGGTAGCAAAATCCACGGATGCACAAGTCCCATTGCATACAATGGCGTAGAAAAATAGTGTCCCTTATATAAAATGGTAAACAGCAAGGTTTGCTTTTTGGATTTTTATTTTTAATATTTTCAAACTGTGGATGGTGGAATCCATGAATATTATATCCGTGGATACAGAGGGCCAACTGCACATTCATTGCAAAACATACCAATACAAATAAAAATACAGCAACAAGACTCTTCTGCACTACCAATTAATCCTAAAATATCTGTCCTTCATTGCTAATGAAGAGAGGGGGCCAGCTTAGCCTCCCATACAAGGGAATTCTACAGCCTGGGAGCAACCATTTAGAAGGACTTCTTCTCACCAGACAGCCTTGTGATAGTGGTGGGACAGAAAGAAAACTCTCCCCCATGATCTTAAGATTTGGGCAGGTACATATAGAGAAATACTCCCCCCCCCCCAGACAACCTGGAATTATTCTGTACATGCAACTACGGTTGTCCCTTCATATTTGCTGGGGTTTGGTTCCTAGACCCCCATGGATACCAAAATCCATGAATACTCAAGCCCTATTATATGCAGTGGCATAGCAAAATGGTGTCCCTTATATAAGATGGCAAAATCAAGGTTTGCTTTTTGGATTATTATTTTTTAAAGAATATTTTCAAGTCATGAATACTTAAACCTGTGGATACAGAGGGACAACTGTACACTTATTTTCTCCATCAGAAGAAATGTCAATGTGAACTCAAAAGTACATAGAAATGGGCTACAGCAATTTCTTAGCAGTGCAATTGCTGCAAACACAGGATTAAGGGTGAATGTCTTCATTTGTGTACAGAAGCACGAGGAATAAGTAAGCGAGGTTTGGAGGTATGAACTCAACCTCTCTTGGAGCAAATCTGATCGGAATCACCAAGGCTCATAAAGAAGTGATATTTATGACTTGAACAAAACTAGGATGTTACATTTCTTGTTTGCCATCACTGGCAAGTGTGTAAGTGCCGCAATAAAATTTGTTCACACACCTAAATGAGATTTTATCCACAATATGAATCCATAAGTTCACAGCTGGAGCTTGCATGAATTCTTGTTTAACAAAACAGCTGTAGCTTCTGTTTAGCTACATTCCCACCTCATCAATAAAATGGTGCCACAGAAGAGATCACAAACATGTATCAGGCTGCAGCTGGCATCTGCCTGTACCACATTCCATCCCACCTTCCCTAATTGTAACATTTTACATGCCCCCTCCCCAGTTGTGATTTTATGAGTTCATGTGTTAGGTTCAAGGCCCCATGCTTGAACCCATACTACTAAATTGTACAGTGGGAAGTGGGGGGCAGTGGAAGGTATAACAGGAACAAAATGAGGAAAATCACTTGTAGCTGAAGCTTATGATGTTTCACAATTTGCAAATATATCAATTTCTGTATTCAGCTAATTTACATCAATGTGCATTATATTGAGGAAATAAAATTGTTTCAGAGATAATCACTCTCACAAGGTGTTGCATACTACCAATGGCCCAAGACAACAGGTGGGGGTTCTTATTCTTAATTGGTACTGCAAAATCAATGGCAACATTACTGGCTGTGACTTCCCTTTGTGGAACAGATAAACCAATGATGTGTCTGGAAAATTATTTATGGTGTTTATGGATGTGGTGATTTCATTTCCAGAACTAGACAGAGCACAATATAGAAACACAGAAACATATTTCCTTCCCCCTTCCTTCACTGGTAAGCAATCATCATTTATGGCTTAACAACTAATCTTGATATTTTCCCATACACATAGACCCCTTATTCCCCTTCTTGTAAAGGTTAATAATCATTATGCCCCTTTGAAAGCAATGGGATGTACATGAGCCAAATGAGCTACCTATTAATTTTCCAATAGGATACAAAGGAACATTGACAGAGATATTGTACTTCATTATCAAATTATTATAATCTTGATTAACACTATGAAATACAATATTATCCATTAAGAACACTTATTCCAACAGATTTTTTTTGTTTATATCTTCTTTTGAACATATTTCTCTTCCTTTCTTCTTCCTTCGCTCAAATACAGCTTTTTAATTTATTAATGACAGCCAAAAGTAATTTTTTTAAAATTCAATGTTTCCGGGTATTTCTACTAACTTAATTTGTAATAACAATGAAACCTGTTTCTTTTTCTCAAAAAAGATATTCCTGATTTTGCAGTACTGCTATAGCCCTCCTAAGGCAAAAGAACAACTTAGCACATATTGAGCAACACATGGATTTCTATGAAGTAGTTTTCCAATTAACAATTAGAACCACTTGTCCATCAGTTCATGATCAACAGGATATTTTGCCTTAGAAGACTCATATGACATGTATGTCCTAAAGAAAATTGGTAAGCAATCTGGAACAGTGGAAAAGTTCGCTTGTCTTCAGTTATAATGCTGTTGCCTTTCAAAAATAATGCAAGATGGTTTGATTTCTTAAATAGTTGCAACACACAAGTCTGTAAAGTGCAACCCACTGATTCCTCAGTGTTATGCAGCATCACTAGAGGTGCTTGAGTACAATGTCTGGCTTTATTGGTTCCATGTTAAATTACAGTGACACCCCAAAAGACTGCTTTTTATAGCCTGGGAAGTAGTATACTGTGGCTCCTACCCATACAGTGAAAATCATAGAATCATAGAATTGCAGAGTTGGAAGAGACCACGAGGGCCATCCAGTCCAACCCCCCTGCCACGCAGGAAATCACAATCAAAGCATCCCCGACAGATGGCCATCCAGCCTCTGTTTAAAGACCTCCAAGGTCTTTAAAAGCTTTAAAATGTATTAAAGCTCCTGGGCTGCATGGCTACACCAGTATTACCACTAATTTCTGCGCAGAAGTCAACATGCTGGAATGGGGAGGAACTGGCCCCACTGTAGTACACAATGATGCTTTACTACACCGAATCCCACATTTAAAAGGTCACATGAAAAGAGGATCCTAATTGTGAAGTCGAATGCTTTTACGGCCGGCATCCATAGATTTTCCTTGGGGGTTTTTCCAGACTGTGAGGCCGTGTTCTGGAAGACAGAACACGGCCTCACAGCCCGGAAAAAAACCAAGGAAAATCTAAGGATCCTAATTGCTTACAGGGACCAACTGCCTCTGTTGCTGCCTTCCAAATGATGGCTTTTATTTATCTCTTTACAGCACAAGCCTGTATTTTTCTATATAGTTAACTACTCACAGGTAACTGGGCATATGACTTCAGCCTTAGGGGAGCATGCTTGATAGCAACCTTTGTTTTTTCTATTATTTAGGGTACTCTTCACAACCATAAGGTTGGAATTCATTTGGATATATTACTGCTTTGTAACCATAGTTGAATTCCCTACAAAAGTGGACTTTTTAGAACTCGACCTACATCACTGCCTGGCCTCTGGAAAACAAAAGTATCTTAACCAAATCCTACACTTCCTTGCTCAGAAATAACAGCCACTGCATCAAGTCTTAGGTGATAACTGCTAATAATAATAAATTTATTTCTATCCCACCCCTCTGCAATGCAATCGGGGCGGCTTACATCATGAAAATCCCGTAATTAAAAATCCCGTAATTAAAACCCTAACCCACCCATCCCATAAAACAATATTAAATTAAACAAATTAAAAATGTACAATAATTAAAAGAGAAAAAAATGAAAGAATCCAGTAGCCACTTAAGGGAAAAGGCAGCCAAATCTTCGGGCCGGGATAGCTATTCGGGAAAGGCCTACTGGAAAAGATCCGTCTTGACAGCTTTTTTGAAGCTGTCTAAGGTGGTAATAAGACGGATCTTGTCCAGCAGGCCATTCCATAGTCTGGGAGAGGCAGCAGAGAAGGCTATCAAATCAACTTTGACTTATGGCAACCCCATGAATGAGAGACATCCACATTCACAGCACTCCTGCTCAGGTCTTGCAGACTCAGGGCCGTGGCTTCCTTGTTTGAGTCTATCCATCTGTAACATGGTCTTCCTATTTTCCTACTGCCTTCCAGGTTACCAAGCATTAGTAGGATGTGACACATATGCACCCAATCTGTAAGATCTACAATTCTATGCCTACTTGCTTGGGACACAGTGAGACTTACTTCCAAATAAACATGTCCAGGATTTTCTTGCATAAAGCCAATACTGTGTATAGTATTATTAAAATACTACTGAATTTGTAAAAACACACACCCCAAAAAACAAAACCCAAACAAAACAAAACAAACCATTATTATGGCATATTGCTGTGGGAATATTTCATGGGAAAATGCAAGTGTGTGTCTGAAAGGCTCTTAAGAAACTTTCTTAAGAGGCACAAACCATTGAAGATGTCTCTGAATACCCCAGTGAAATTAATGCCACACAGGCCATGCAGTAGCATAGCTACACACTTGTATATTTCTCTTCAAGGAGGCTTGCAGAAGTGTCTGTGTGGTAGAAAGCAACTTAGAAAAGGACCAGTCACCCAACTTATATGCAATAAATGGACTATTACTGGTGAGCTGGAAGAATGACATTGTACTCTTTCTATCAGAAAAATACATAATACAGTACAGTAGGACTCCCGTACCCACTGATTCATTATCCACTGGACAGAAAACAGCACACCTACCATAGAGTCTTCTTAGAAAATGTGTCCTCTCTAGCCATTTTCTAGGTCCTCCCAAGGCAACTCTATGATATTTTAAACCAGAAGTCCCATTATTTTCAATGGTGTTCACTATTATGCATGGTTTTCAGTATCCATGCCCCCCCAGAACCAATCCCCAGCGGATATGGGGGTCCTACTGTATTTTAAATTTCAGTGCTTCCTATGCACTGTGCTTCTTCTCCTCTTGTGTTTCCTATGCAAAGTTATTTATAGAGCTGTTCAACCACACACTCTCTGGACCAAATACAAAGCCTTAATGAGCAACTAGTAAATCAGATACATTTATTACAAACAAAAAGTCTTTTTAAAAAAAAAGATCCTATACTTGGATGTTCCCACTTGTATAAGGTAGAACTACCACCACAACAACAATGCAATGACAACTTTATTGCTTCAGCACAAAGCCATAACAAACTATAAAGTCAAAACAGAAGACTGAAGAATTTGTTTAATTTGTGACAAATAAGAGTAAAACAGGTAAAATTTGGAATATAATTTCTGCTTTTCTTTCTAATGCATTGTTTTAAGCACCCCTGCAGGTTAATACATCTTATATTACATTGTACAGTTTGCATTTTGAGTAGTGAATAAAATCTTTTCCAAACTTGGATGAAATATCTCCCAATCTCAGTGGAATTTGCAATCAATGATGAGTGATTTGCGGCTTAAACCAAAATAAAGGTATCTAGGTGATTTGAACAGGATAGGTTTAAAGCTTATCTACATCCCATGAGAGACACAGAACTCTTGCCACTCCTTGCCTCTTTTCTGTAATACTTAAAAAAAACTTTACACATTTTGTGACATCACATTATGCATTCAACTGTCCCTTTCTTACATAACTGGTGACCATGGCCATGGAATAGCACATACAACAATGACATCACAGCACATGTTGTGTTTACCTAAACATGATGCTCTCTGTATGTGTTGGACTGCAGCTCTTATCAGCCCTAGCCACCATGGTCATTGACCTTGATGGCTAGGGACTGTGGAAACTGTAATCCTATCACATCTGGAAGGTGCTACATTGAGGAACGCTGACCTTGATTTTTTCAAGGAGGAATGGGCACCCCAAGTCAACACAAATCTGTGAGCACAATGTGGGATATATTAAAAGAAACAAAAGTGTTACCACTTACTGAAAGAGAATCTGGATTATCCCCTCAGTTCCCAAGTCTCTTCATGTTACAAAATATGTATCAATCTATCAATCAATATCATTTCGGTCCCTGTACCCAAAGAAAAGAAAATGCAACCAGATGCACATATCCTCATGCAGGAAGTTCTATGTAAATCTCTCTAGGTATAAAATGTTAAATCTGAGTAATGAAGGTATTTCTCCTCCCTGCTTCCCTTTCCCCAATCTCTTGGTGATTTCTAATTTTAAAAAGGGGGGAAACTAATATAGATAAAGCAACACATAACCTGACAGCATACCAGTTAAATCCTGACAGGGTCAATAAAATGAGGGTTTGCAGGAGTCCCAGATGAGGAATGCTTTCATGAATGCCTCCATTGTGTAAAATCTCTCCATATATCCTGCCTGCAAAATGACAGTCATATGCCACCAGCTGCAGAAGGCATGCTGGCAATGTCAAGTGCTGTAGGGTATTCAGGGAGAGTAGAAGCATCAATAGGGTGTTCCGTTTTCATGCCTGATTATTCCCAAACCAACCACTTTTGTCCTTTTACAAATATTTAGATCCAGATTTTAAAATCAGAATTGTGATGTTCACTCTGCATGCAAAAATAATATAATAAAATCCATGGTAATTAAGCTTCTCAATTTAATATTAGTTTTGTTACTGCATAAAGCCAGCTGGAAGTAATTATATATATTTTTCCCACATGTAGTCTTCATTAGTGTGTGATATTTTCCCCACTCCAGACAGCTATTTCAAATGTTCCTGGAAAATGTAAATCTTTGATCAATTGTCTCGGGAGCAAATAGCCACTAACAGCTATCTTAATGAAGTTGACAAACTTAGAATGTTTCTTTCCTTTCAATAACCAGGATTTAGATCTACTTCAAACCAAAATGAAAGGCTGCAAACCTAAACACACATACTAGGATATAACTCCCACAGAACAGAGTAGGACTTTCTTCTGAGTAAATATGCATATAATCGGGATGTATGAGTCATTGATTTCAGCAGGAAAGTGTCAACCATGTGCCTAACTCTCACACTGATTGATTTCAATGTGGAATATCCCCCAAATATATCTTTTTTGAATTCCAAGATTTTTTTTTAATATTATTGCTGTCTCCAAAGATTTATTATAGCAAAATATTTCACTTCTAAGGAATTATTACATTCCGTATTGGGGCATTCAACGTCATTCCTGGATCTAAGCTACAATAAATAAAGGCAAACTTAATATGTCCTGTTTTAACAGTTCTCTATGTGGAAAACAGAACTCATTTTTAAAAGTATATTCTACAACAGAGATATTTCATTGTATTTATTTTATTGGCCTGGGAAACAATGAAAGTCTAAAAGTTCTGACAGAAATTCTTATTGGTCAGAAAAGACCAGAAAGAAAACACCAATACAGGGAAAACACTTAAGAATGCAATATACCCTGTTCCTCCTTATATACCATAAAGATTAGACTGAGTAGCTTTTTCAACACTCAACCATGACAAGCCAAGGCATCTGGTCACACATTTTTATCCTGTCTTCTTTTACAGGCATACTCATGAGGCAAAATAATGGACTTTTTTCCATGTCATTGTCTAAGTGTGGGCACCTCTACAAACCATGCAAGACCAATGTAGATTTTCAATGGCTAACACTCATGTTGCCATTTAATCTACCATCTTAAATGGTCATTGTGCAAACACTTACCTGATTGCACAAATGAAACAAAATCAGGAATCCCTTTATCTCTGCTCCGCTTCAGGAAATACCGAAACATATATGACACCCTATTTTTTTTTTCCAATTAGGAAAAACAGCAAAGGCTAGAAAGCACCCCATACTCTCCTAAAAAATGGAAATAGACCAAAATGTTACAACTGCAAACATTTAAAGTTTTGGTGAGGAGATCTAGGAATCTAAGAACGTTGCTAAAAAAACATTATGGTTTGTAAGACAATAAAATTAAGGTGTGTAAATTGTTTAGCAGGTAAATTAGGCCATACTAGAGGAACAGATTACTTTCATTCTTACATTCAGAGGTTTAAAACAAAACACTTCAATGGACAAAAATGACAATGGCCTTACTTCCTGTAGGGCTTAACCTCATGTTCCATGTGCAGTGTAAACCTGGAAAATAAGGGTAACTGCATTTTTTAAAAAACCAGCCTACTGCTACCAGCCTTATTTTTGTATGATTCGCTTACTGTAAAGATACATCTTAAATACAGAGTTTTCCTTGTGAACTGTAAATATTTAGATGTATAATACAAAAGAGGTTTCCTTCTTCTTTTTTAACCTATACTACCGACAATGTACATTTTCATTTTTCTGCCACCTTATGTTGAACATTAAAAATATTTACTTGTGATACAAACAGCATTAGAAAGGATAATGTATTCTTTAGTGTCATGCGGAAAAAAACCCAGCAAGTGTGTTTAAATTCCATCGATTTCCATTAGGATTTCAACCTGATCCTGTGCATGTTTATGCAAGAATGCCCAGTGAGAATTATTGCCAAGAAACTAAACACCATTATGCTGGTTTACATTCATCTGGATTGTGTTCCAGTAAAATAAATGTATACCTGTACATGCACATATCACTGCAATGTATAAAAATAATTTGTTTTGTTTTATTTTTGTTTTAAATTGTAATTGGGTCATTTTTTTCTTTATCTGTCAGAAACACTGGGGATGTTTTTGAAAAAGCTGCTATATTCTTTAAAACTGTCATAGACGATAGAGTTGAAACACACATGGAATCTGAACAAATGAAAGGAATGTAGTCCTTAGATAACGTTCTTGCTCACTATGGAGAATCCTACTCAGCAGATCCCAAAATAACCACTATTCCTAGATTCATATGAGTATATACAAAAATACACCAGGAAGTGTGGCTTAAATCCTAATACTCTGTGTGTGTTTGTTTTTTGCGTTTTTTTTTTTTTTTTGCAGATTAAAAATTGCATACATAAAATAAGTCCTTTCTTAGCAAATCAATTTTCTTGGATATATCTTGTCACATCAATCATCAGTACCTGACAAGTACAGAGGAACACACCAAACACACACACACCATGTTGAACACAGGCACAAACCCTTGTATACACATAAGACTCAATAGGATTGACAAATTGTAGCATGTGAGTTTGGAAGTTATATGTGGCATTGCTTTTACATATATAGGAATACCACAAATAAATTCACCTTCTTGTGCGCTTACATTACTGTTTGTAAATTAAACGATATGTACCCATTTTAGCTGATACGTTTCTCCCCCTGTAAGCATGCTACTCATTTTACCAAAGATGGCTGTTCCTCTTCACTTTGGGGTACATTGTACATCAATCCTCATTCAAAAATGTAGCACCCTATTTACAGTAGTAGATGTCCCATTTCTCACACCACAAGTCACAGTAGCATGTCAGATAGATACCATTTCTTAAAACAATTCTGAATCCTAGCTGCCTCTAAGAAAAGGCCTTCTTTAGTTATCCTCTCATTTATTTTTGTTTTAATGTTTATTTTGGCCATTTGGTTAAAGCAGGTTTGGCCATACATGTCATGTTACAAAAACATATTGATTATGTGGCTCACTTTTCATTTGGGAGCCTCAACAGAACCTTTTCTGCGAAAGGAAACCTATAGTGCCCTGTTCTTACGCATACACAACTCACAGGAATTGTAAAATAGCTAACATAAATTCAGCATTCTGCCATAATTACCTTGTGAATTGCACGCAATCATTTTGCTACTAAAGTTGAAGTATAAAGGGAGGGAACCATTTCTGACCTTATATTTTCATCTCTTTCCCTTACCCACTTCTTCCTGGTGTTTTTTTTTTTTTAACTTTTTAAAACTGCTTGGCATATTTGAAGTCCTACATTCTGCAAATCTAAGCTGTGAGGTTCTAGTGACCCACATGAATGAAAATTAGAGTGATATAGAATGTCTTAGTGCAGGCATTGAATATTACTGGTGTAACGGGAGAAAATTCAATAAAGCTTTTTTGTTTCTAACTTATGACGCCAGCTCTGTATCAGTAAACAGAGTGTTCCCTTGCAATCGCTTACAGTGTCATAATGACCTGGTGAATGAGAATTCTTTCACTATCACCACAGTCCCTGCAATCTTGCCTCAGCTGTGACCAACTCACTTTTGCCCCCAACGTCTCAGAGATGCTTTATTCAGCATATAATTAGCAAGGGTTAGAAGTCAAGGCAAACCATCCTTGAAGCAGGAGACGATGCTGCTGCTGCGGCTGCTGCTACATCTCAGAATGCTGCTGTGAGTTAACCATGTTAATCTCAACGAGATCCATAGGCATGCAGAATTAACCATTTTAAAACTAGCAGCTAAAATTTGCATTGTACCACTGTGCTGACACTTATTCACTATTCAGAGTATTCTTTATGTCACCAGAGTAGATGTCTCCGTGGTTCATGTAATAGCAAGTGACATTTGGTTTTGAAGTTGAAAGAAAAATATCATGCACTAGGATTTGAGGAAATGCAAACATCTTACTTATCCACATGTGTAAAACAATACTCCCATGAGTATTTCCTGTACACACATGCCTCTGTGTGTCTTCCCTTTCTCTGTCTCTCTTTCTATCACACACACACACGCACATACTACCTCTCACACATGCACATCCGAATTACAGTTCTTAGAAATACAAAAGTTGTGTGCTTACATGCATGTGCGTGTGATTACATATAAAGCCTATGGTGTGTAGGTAACCACACATACCCTTATGTGTGTTAGATAAACAACCTTATTCTAACCCATTGGTTGCAAGTAAATCACAGTGAATCAGTATGACTTCAAAGTAATGTGTTGGAATAAACTGATTCTATTCAACACATACACATACACACACACACACAAATATGGATGTAAACCTATATGCTGTATTTTTATAGATACACATTTATATGCATACATATAAAAGTAAATTAAAATTCTTAAGATATGATGTTACATCTAAATACATTACTGAATGTGAGCAAGAGACACACTTTTGCCAACTATCTCTTGTGAGTAAATCCTAGTGAAATCATAGGGATTTACTTGCTGGTGATGCAGTAGAACAGAAACCTTTCTGCAGCACACATACAGACATGCACATATGGCTGTAAAACATGAATTCCATATTGACATGCACACATTCCTGTGCACAAGAGAACAAGTGACACTTCTGGAGATATGACATATTCTGGAAAAGAATATTGTTGACACTTTTATGGCTATATTTTTTCAAGGGCTGAGTACTTCCTAAGTTTTTCCCTCCCAATCTATTCATCATCTCAGCCACCTCCAAATAATCATGCTGTGGAGAACATAAATATACCCAAGTAATAATATACCATGTGGTATAAAACACTTATTTCTCTCCATGAGCAAGTATGTTTAAAGCACATACGCACAAACACACATCTCTGGCTGAACTACTTATGATAACTTTTTAACATCAACAAACTTCTAAAGCCATCATGAATTTCAAAGAATAAACTATGTGGCATCTATTTTTTACAATCTGGCAAGCTATATTTTTGAACAAAAGAAATAAGCATAACAAAATGACCTTCAACATTGTATATGAAAAATAAAACACCAGATTGATCCAATTTAAAATGATTGCTAGTAAACAGGACACCACTGAGATCTCTGTATCGAGCTTCTCTTGTTAAGTTGCCCCTAGCATGTTAAGATGCATCTTACATATCTATTTTCACTTATAACAATGTATTATCCTTTCCTTTAAAAAAAAAATGCATGTGCTGAGTAGAGGGAATTAAATAAAAATGCTTTTACACAGTAAAGAATCTTAAACTTTTCTCTTAACTCTCAGCGCATTTGATCTGTAGCATGACATAGCCACATTTCTGATTTAACCACCAGTTCAGTAAATAGAGTATATATCTTCTTTGCTGAGTGGCAAATAAGAGTATACTGGCACAACTAAAATTATATGCAGTAATTTTCAATGTAACAGTTTCTACCATGTGCATATTTTACATATTTGCAGCATAAATTCTTTTCCTAGAATAGGTAGATTCTATTTGAGAAAAATAGGAAGCATTTGTAACACACACACACACACACACACACACACAGAGATTATACGACAACACCCCCTTTCAGTGTCTCTAATGGATAGATACATCCACATTAAAGACATCTACTGATCTGATTTTTAGTTTCCTTGCTTACTCCTCACCTATCTAGGAAATGATTCCTCTGGTGATAATCGAAGACGTCATGCTAATGAGGGAATCTAATGCACAATAGGAAAATTGTCATTACTAATAATATTTGCCGGAAGTTAAATGAGGCAAGTGTATGAGAATGTCAGACAGTTGTCCTTTAGTAAGATACAGTTACAAAATGAAATTATGTGTTTAATTTTATTACATCACTGGATGGATTTTAAATTAATGTGTGTGCAGTCCTGATAGTACTCTTTTCACTGGCTGAAGAGGTATTTTCAAGAGAAATCTCTCTTTTGCATTTGAAAGAGGAGGACTCTGCAAAGCCTTTGCTCATCGCTGGCATTTTGTGTCATTGTGGGTTATTGCTATTTTGCTGTTATGGTCTCATTGCTTAAAAGTATTTTAGAACATCAGAGCCCTTAAGGTAAACTGGAAGAAGGAGAGTGACATTTCCTATTCTGACAAATACACAAAACATTTATGAAAGCAGAAAAATCAGAAAAGCTTTCTATTTTTATTCATCAATCAAAAAAGGCCTTCTTTTTCTAGTTTTTGAACAAGTACTTTTAAACTGGAATGGGACAGTCTCTGTGTGTGCAGGCTTGTGTGTGTGCATACATACACTCTGAACTGAATCCTGGTGCCTACCACAGAGGTAGGGAATAGAAGCCAAAGGTTTCTGGTCATTCTCAACTTGTCACTGACCAAAGTGACCCAAAGAAGAATTTTCCTTAAAAAGTTAAAATTTATGTTCTCTGAGGTTATCAGCAATTATTTCTCTATCCACAACAAGGACAGCCCTTTCAAAGGATCTACAAGCATGCTGTTTGTCTGTCTGTGTGTTTTTCTTTTTAAGGTATGTAAGCAGAGCCAATATGAGGTTAAATAGCCATATTTTAACCTTTAAAACCAGGACAGATCTCATTTCTTTCTCTCCTCCTCCAAACCTAAACCTTTACTTGTGAACCTGGTATAACTATCTTATGATAAGGGGAATTTCCATGAGTACCTTGTACCAGTGCTCACAACAAGAAAACAGATGTGTAAATAACTTGATGGCACATAAAAACTTGCCTGCATTCTCTGTGGTGTTTTTAAAATTATTTCTCTCCCTTACATCCTCTGAAAACACACAACATAATATGAACAAAGGTTTCATACTGCTCTCTGTGCAGCTATTGGCTTTCCGTCACTGTATCAGAAACACACCTGAAATTAAAATTACCATTTAACTCCAACCTAAGCAAATATCTGATTATATAGGGAATAATACTTTATTCCATTTATTTCATTACTTGAGAAAAAATGTTTCTATGTTGTCCCAAATGTCTCACTAAACATTTTTTATTAAAGCAATCAAAACTTTTGCTTGTAATCTAAGCCTCTCCTGTACTATTTCTACTTCTAAACATAAGGCAAAAAATGCCTAATAATAATAATAATAATAATAATAATAATAATAATAATAATATAATAGTAATTTCACAAGTTCTAAAACCATTATTATAAGACCATTATTATAAGAAACAGATAGGGTCACACAGGAGGTGGGGGTAAAATGAATATAACTAACACTCATAGCACTTTTAAAAGGAAGGAAAATCTTACAGTTGTTCCTGACAGGCATGTTTTCAGGTGTCCTGGAAAAATGAAAGCTGGTTTTAAAAATATATATCTTAGATGAAAATTGGCAAGTTTACCCATTGCTAGCGGAATGCACTTACCCTCTTATATTGTTGGGGAGGGGGGTCTGAATACAAACTTCTAAGCTTATCTAGGCATAGTGTTTTAGACAAGACAACAGTATTCTAACCACCATGGAAAAAATGGCAAAGCGCATATTTTCAAAATAAATATGTTCATCATTACCACCTTAACAACGCTACTGTGTCTGTATGCATATTCCAGTTGAGTGATCCACACTGATACAGCATCTGCCATGCATTTAGCCATATACTACACATATTATTATTCTTTTCCCAACACAGACTCAGAAAATAAACATGACCATATGTGTCCAGTAATGAAAGGTGGGGGGAGAAAGGAAGGGAGAGCATTTTAAAGATTCTCATGCAATAACAAAACTCATAACAACAACAACAAAAGTCACTGCTGAGCTGTGGATGGACACATGATTTCCCAACAACTATTTTTGTTGTATTATTTAGGTAGAATGTCCTTCTTCTAGGTTTTGTCCTCCCTATGCTGCTATTAACTGCTTTCTCAAAACTATGAATACCTAACTCTGGAAAAGTCAAACACTCAAATGGGCAATCAAACACTGTGTATGTGGCTAAACAGTGATTTATCAATTGATCTTTATCTGACTCTAGTTAATGCTTTTGTTGCCAAACCACGGGAGAAAGCCTTTATCTCAAGGATTTAAACCATAATGCGTGTGTGTGTGTGTGTGTGTGTGTACAGGTAAATTAGGAAATTTTTCATTCTGTTAGTAGGACATAAACATAAAAACAGCTAAGTAAGTAAAATATCACACATAGTCCAGTGAAATGAACAATCAAACATATTTTAAGTGTCCAGCACAGAACATCTGAAATGCTCTTCTTAACTGCTTTTTTTTTCTTTTTAGTTTTAAGAGCAAGGAATCATACATAAGGAATTGCATTTTAGCTTATGTTGATTATATTTCTGTACGGTAAGCTGGGATCAGTTGTAATCAGGGTCCCTCTACAGGATAGATCTAAATATACCTTATTTGAATGCAGGCATCCTATGGAGAAAGAGAGCCATGCTGTTAAAACTCTGTTCTACAAGCAACTGTTTTACGTTATGAACTTCATCCATAGTTATCTCCTCAGGGTTGGTTAGTTTGATGACTTTTAATTTTCCCCTTTCCTAAAAATTAACAGCAAATGCTCTTTCCTTTACATTACCAAGAGCAAGTTACATATCCTGTGCTATAACTGAGGTAGAAATGACAGCACTTTTACGTCAGTGGAATCCATTCATTAAAAAAAAAAAAAACAGTCCTGAAAATAAATGGGCTCCCTGAGCAGCACTACATGCCACAACTTTTTGTTGCTTCAACTTTTTAAGGCAAGGCACATGAAATGAAGCAACTTTTCCCAAAAGGCAATAACATCCATTTGTTTTATTTTATTTCTTAAGAGAAGGAAGCCCTAGCATCTGCATTTATGGTGTTTATTTTTTTAAAAGAAGCCCCTCTTTTTTAAAACTTCCATACCCTCCTTGAGTTCAGTCCAAGTTGAAAGTTTCTTTCCCCTCCCCACTTCAATTGTGTGTAGTAGGTCTGTGTGTCTGTGTGTATGTTTCAGGCAGAGCGTGAGTTTTTCAGGCAAAGGAGCCAAAGGGTTGTGAAAGAGTAGCCACAGCCTGTTTGGGTGTGTATCACCAAGTGTGTGGTACGGAGACACCAGCAGTCTCTGTGATTAATTATCAGTTATTACTGGCCTTGCCGTTTTAACATTTTAGCTTTCCCCTCAGAACGGCCATACCAGGCTGCCTTAAAGGGGGCCCCTGGTTAAGGAGCTGCTTTGGAGAGAATGCCAAGACACAGCTCCCCAGGAACAGTACTTGTGTGTATGTGTGTTAGAGAAAGAGTGTGTGCATGTGTGTGTGTGTGTGAGAGAGAGAGAGAGAGAGAGAGAGAGAGAGAGAGAGGAGAGCGAGAGAGGAGAGAGATAGGTCAGCAACTGAAATTGCCTCATCTAAGGACCCTCTGCTCTGTGCTGGCAGCTATTCCAGCACAACTGTTCTTTCTCCCCCTCTCCTTAGGTCCTGCATAAAGCTTGTTTTCTGCCACCTGAACTCAATTAGGCTGCTCTGAGCTCCCCCCTCTCCAAGTTTAGTATCAGTTTTGACAGAGGGGCTTACATGGGGGGGGGGTAAGAAAGAAATAAAGAAGTTTTTTTTGTTTTTTTACTGGATACAAAGTTTTTTTAAAATTTAAAAAGGGGGGGGGGAGAAAGAGAAGGAAAGAGGGGGGAAATGAAAGAAAACAAAGGAACACAAAGGCAACAAATCTTACCATGAGTAAAATGTTCTGTTTTGAAAAGTTTAAATGAAAGGGGATTTTTTTTTTTATTTAAAAGTAATATCAGTTATCTTCTTTTTTTGGATTCCATTTCTTTTTTGTTAAAAAAAAAAAAAGCCCTTGGGGATGCAGTGAAGTAAGCAGGAACATTCCAATGACTTTGTTATGACACTACAGAAATTGTGCAGTGTAAAATTTAAACAAAAGTGAAATGTAGGCAGGGGGAAATATTAAATACCAAACTATACACACACAAACATATACAAAAGAAACCCAACAACAACAACAACAGCGACAGAGCGACAACACTTGAGCCTGTGGCATTAAAAGTAAAGGAACATACCTGCTGGGACATTCTGAACAAGAGGTTCGTGTCAGCGTTCTGCCATGTCCCCATGAAACCAGGTTCGGTCGTTGCTGCTCTTGTTCCGAACTGCATGGAGTTGTCAGTGCAGGAGTCTCTTAAAGTCAAGTCTCTTGCCCTCTTTCGCTCTGAGTGTCTCTGAGTGTCTCTGTCTCTCACATCCACTTCTGCCTCTTCTGACTGAAAAGTGAAGGTGGATTTTTTGAGCCTCTTGGCAGCCAGCAGTAGCAGGAGTGTAGTGTAGTTAAACTAGCTGCTCTGTGCATTTCATTTGGGAAAGGGGGGCTTTGGGGAGGGGGCCAGAGCTTCTTTCGCACCTTCTGCACAGATACCCCTATCATTTATGCATACACTGTAACTCCCCAAGCTCGCCTTTGCTTGGCTTAACAGCTGCCTGTCAGGTGTGCATGCAGCACTGAGGAGACCCAACCATCAGCTTCATACTCTCAGCCACTGGATGTCATTGGATAGCAGAGGAAAAGAGAGTCAACTGCACTGTTCCACTGTCAGGCACCAAATGACACATCCTGTGCTAGCCCCCTCTCCGTCTTCAGAGACACATGCACACACACTCTAAAGTAGCATGCTGATCAGAGTGAATTCAGAAGAACACGCTGTGGCCCTTTCCCTGTTTTTCTTCAACAATGCTGTCAAGAACAGCATGTAATTGCTGACACTTGCCTATTAAACACAGACTGTATACCTCCTCACAGAAAAGGGGAAGGAAAGGAGAGGGACAACCCAGTGCTCATTCATATAGACAATAGGCATGCAGAACACACAGTGCAAAAGTTGGCCTGGTTTTAAAACATACACGTATAGCTTACATGTAACTACTTTGAAAGAGCCCCAGCCCAAATTCTGAAATAAAGAAAGCTCTTACCAATAAAGGAGGGGGTGGAAGGAAACAAGACGATCTCCAACTTCTTTTAAAAATAAAATTAGAAAAACTACATGCATGTTTCATCGCTCACAGCTTTTCCCCTCCTGCTAATTGCCTAAAATGCCTCAAGGAACGTAAGTCGGGGGGGGGGGAAGAGAAAGGGTCTTCCCTCTTTTCCATACAGATAAAAAGCAGGGTTTTTAAAAAATGTATTTAGAGTTACTGGATGAAACATATACAGCAACCTCCCAAACCACAAAGAGGAGAGAGTGGAATAAAGAAAAAAAATTGGGGAGGGGGCACATCTCTATCTAGCAAAAAGGAGCACATCTTTCTGCTAAGAGTACCAGCATTAAGACTGTTAACCTTTACGAGACATCAGATGGAACTAAAAGCCATTGCTATCAACAACTTTTTAAAAACATCCTCTATATAGAACAATGCACTTTGTATTTTCCAGAGTTGTTATATACTTTGCTCTCCTGTGAGGAATAGCTGGAGGGAGGGGTGAGAGAGGCAGCACACCTACATTGATTACATAAACACTATAACTTCCAAAAAAAAATGTAAAACAAAATTCATGCCCTCTCAATAAAAACAAGCCAGGTTAAATGAGAAAAGAAAAGAAAAGAAAAGAATCTATTTTTTCTCAACTTAAAGTGTAAGGAACATTCATCTTCTAATGCATTCTACAAATACAGAGGACAAATGTATCACTTACACAGCTTTCCCTTAACGGAAGAACAACAATAAACCTTACTCTCTCACAAAACAACAAAAGAATCACAAGAAAGCTTCAATGGCAGCTTTGTGTCATTAGTGTGCAATGAGAACAGATGAGAAAGCGTGCACTAAGTTGACACAAATGTGTCTTCCCCTTTAGAACCTGGCATCTCCTGAAAGCTTTTCTGTTAAACTTCCCTCCAGTTCACCACCATTAAGCACACACACACAAAAAAAGTCTCCAAAGCTGCAAATTCAATATCTCAGAAACAAACACAAGAGCCCAAAGAACTGTTGCCTTAAAATATATTAAGTCCACCTGTGGTCAATAAAAATATTCTTGTTGCATGGATCGAGGGAGGAGGGAGGGAGAAACCCCCTCCACCCCGCATGTCAATTGTGCCAACAGTGGCTGTACCTTTACAGCTAGCTATTACCCACTTAAACTCCCTCTAAAATTTGCTAGCCTCTTGCTTTCTGAAGTGGTACTCAGTGCCTTAGTCAAGCTGCCTGCTCAGCTCCTGACCTTCCCACTAATGGCTGTTATTTGTGGGAGGCTTAAGGACAATGTCAATAGCCAGCTCTCCCTCCTCTCTGCATCTCCTGTGCTCTGTCTCCCCACCTCTCCTTTTTTCCCCCCTCCTGTCCTGCAGTCCTCTCGACTCCCAGGGAGAGAGAGGAGGGGAGGGGGGGAAACCCACGCGCACAAAATCAACTGGCATGCAGCAGCAAGCACCTGCAGTAATAGACTCTTTTATTAAAACTGTTATTCTGCAAGACTTGAAATTCCCAGTGGACTGGGCCATGTCAAAGCCGATATAATTAACTAGAGGCTCAGCAACGGATCAATTACCAGACAAGCAAGTGATAGTGAAATCAATGAAAGATCATCAGCCACATTATCAGTGTTGCAACTCATTAGGGTAAAACTGAGAAATGTGCTCAAAGCGAGCCCAAGCAAGGTGGCATTACAAAACAAAGGGCTAATTTGGAGACCCTGCTGTGAACAATCTGTAACAGAATTAGCCTCCCCCCCCCCTAAACTGCACAGCTCTGTAACTAAATGTGACAGTCTGAGAGAAGCAGTTTATTAAGACACCAACTTCAAGTTTATTTAGTTCATAAACTCTCCCCTAGAAAATCAATACAGTCTGTACAGGGTTATTAGGCTGACTAGCTAATACATCCAAATCTAGTCTTCCCAGGCAGCCGCCAAAATTCTACCTACCAGAGATAAGGGTGGAGGGTGTCAACAACTGCAGAACATGGCATGAGAAGGAGCCTGTCACATAATGGACATGTTGTGGGATACACGGAAATACAGAGGAACGAGAGGTGGGGGAGGACTGCTAATACAATAAAGAGGAAACCAACAGAAGAGCATATTACAGCCTCTCTTACCACTAAGTACATTTAATGGAACATTCCTATTAAAACAAGAAAAGGTCTAATAGGTGTATTAGAATCCAGCAGTAAAGAAACACATACCAGATGTCTTTGTAAGATACACACAAGACACATGATTCAACAAGATGCCAATCATGTAAGAGGTAACATCGTCCCTACACTAATTATATAACAAGGAAAGAGCATACCAACCATCCCACAATAAGGCTCCAATCTTATTTGCACTAAATTGGGCATAAGCCCCATTGGACTCAACTAGGCTCACTCCCAGCAAAACACAGAGCGGGCTGGGCTGCGGCACTCTCTAGCATGCTGCCTCAGGGCCATTTTCCATGTTCACTAATTCCTACAAGGGAAAATATTGTGTGGGAAGAGCTATGTGAAGATGGTCAGGACTGCACAAGAGCGTGCAAGAGTTCACTGCAAATCAGGCAGATGTGGCCACCCTGGGAAGCCATAGCTAACTATGATGTTTCACTGGTTGTAAATACAGCAAAATACACATGTGACAATCCACATACTGGTTACATATAAATTCTTGCATGGAAATGCCTGTGTATAGGAATTTTGTAACACTTGAACGGTCCCTAATTTTGTGAAAGCTGACACATCAAGTTGTTTTCAGATAACAGTCTCAAATTTCATCCCTGATGTTAATTTTTCCCTTTGAAATTAATTACTCCATTCCCCTCAGTCCAGGAAGTTTGCTGTTTTGTTTTGCTTTAAACACTGTCTCCACACTGAAGGTTCTAGTGTTAACTCACAAACTCACCAGACAATGGAGGTCTCCCCCTCTATTTTTCCAGTAATCACAAATTCTACAAATAAACAATGCAGTCACTGCTACCAGAATGTTTTGAATACACAGGTCATGTTTTAAATAAACTCTGAACAAAACATCTTAAAGTTTTTAGTTAACCTTTTGGAATTCTTAAAGCCAGATCCATCCTTCATTCTTAAATATTTTTGTGATCTTTGATAAAGCCACTGAAAAATAGCATTATGGTGTTTTGTTTCGTTTTAACTTTTATGATGGAACTGAATCTTGAGGAAATAAATGCACAGACCTTTCACTCTGAAAGATCAGCTAACTCAGTCTCAGTTCTGCCAACTATGGAAGAAATTTCTGTAAAATTATTTCCTGGCTTTATATTTAAATATAAAATTGCACATGACACCACCACAACTGGGGGATTGCCACTATATACTCACACAAGTTAACTTTTCCAAAATTCTTTACCTAACAATTACATATTAATCTTTATTACAATATTCTAATAATTGCATTTACTTAATTAGAAAATATTATTTTAAACATAAAATTGATTTTATTTATTTTTTGCCCAATTGTTTTATTTTATTTTTTTGCCAATTCATCTATGTTAATAAAATAACATGTCCTATCTTGAACATTCAATTAATACATGAAGGCTTTAACGCAGTTTTTCCCCCATACTTGAGATATTAATCAGGAAAACATTTACAGATTTTTGTTAATGTTTACATGCATATAACTATGTTACTCTACATGTACATTCAGTGAGGTCCAATTAGTTGAAAAATTTGCATTTCAGTTAGTATGAGTTAACAAGACTGTGGGGAGACAATGCAATTCAATCAGCCGCATAAGAAATAATGCTGTTTTCCTATAAGCATTAATTCCCACAACTGATAATTTTAAAATGTTACTGATATTTACAGTATTTGTTTTCCTAACATCTAGGAGCTCGGTATAAATGCTGATATTATCTATGAATGGAACAGTGTCCTGTGCAGCACAGGATGCGGGAAAGATACAGCAGTAACCATGAACTGTTATGCATACCATGTTAATACATTCAACAGGGCATTGCTAAATGGCAATTGTGATCCTATGTGCAACTAGATAAGAGAAAAATCCCACTGAACACAGTAAGTCTGGTTTCTGAAGGAAACATAACATTATACTGCAAGGCTTTGGGTCTACGGTTCAATACAAAATCACCTTAAATATGGGTGGATTTTTTTTACTTCATAGATAATCAGATTGTAGCTCATGTACTTATGGGACAACATATTAGGGTTCTTCCATAATAGATCTACAGTCTATGAGAGTTTTGCTAGTTTGCAAAACTCATCTTTTTTTTAAAACAGTCAAAACATTTATCTGGGGACCTATTGAACAGTAGGGTATATAAGTCAACTAAATAAAGCCAAACATGATGAAATGTATCATAGTCCCTATTCTTATATAAAACTAAAAACAAGAGATCACACAGATGCAAAATGATGATGGTGATGATGATGATGATGATGGAAAGGTTGGGTCACATGTAGTCTAGTATGTCTTTCCAGTCATATACAACTTTGTTAAGTATTCTGTATGCTTCACTGACTTACTGTACAGTACCTGTAAATTCCCAGAGTTCACTTTGCTGTAGCTGTTAACAGATTCTATAATCTGTAATGACAGTAAACTATCCTTTGCTCTTCCCTTATTCACTATTCATTTTCTAGGCTGGGTCAAATAGATTGCTGGGTTAAAGATCAGTGGTTTTTCATGTGACACACTCTGCTATTCATCTAATGGCCTGTTAGGACAAAACTGTCCCTGTTCTTGCCAAAATAATAAAATGGGTCCTCCATATCGCATGACAATCAGCCCTTGCTTGTGTCCAAAGAGCTAAGCTTAGATAACTTTCTAGACATTTTTCTTAAATGTGTGCCTGGAACCGGTTCAGCAAAAGAGAAAAAAACATTTTTAGCAAGTACAGAATAATATTATGCTTTCATGCTGAACTGTATGGACATATGTGTATTCACATAATATTATGTGCCTTATCACAGGGCCCACACAAGAATTAGCATGCCCCAGGCCTGATTTGAGCATAATGAACAGTTTCATCTCACAGTTGCTGAGGTATGTTGGAGCACTGGGAATGAGGTATCTATGAAGGGGTTTCATTTGAACATCAAATACCATAAGCCTTCCATTGGCTTTTGTCCCTGTTTTGCCATGTTAAGCTGCCTCACAATTAAGTGTGTGTGTCCATGCATCCAGCCCACTATTGTTTGCTTTGACTAGCACCAGCTTTCCAGAGTTTCAGGCTGATACTCAGTCTATGACCTCCTATTTGATCTTTTTAATTGGGTATGCCAGGAGACTGAACCTGGGCCCTTTTGTGTACTAAGTTTGTTGTCTGCCACTTGACTATGGCCACTCCCCAAAGAATGATATCCTATCTAAGAAGGAATGGCATATTTTAATGGCTTTGCTAAGAATTAAACCTTGGCATTTCTTGGGAAACATAATCATATTCCTAGTTTGCCCTGGGTAAGACTCCATCTGCTCTGGTTCACCCTGGTGCTAAGAGGACACATAATTCTAAGCCACATGATTTATCTAGGAGAATTTACAGCAGTATAAACAGTTGCAGCAGCTGGAACTGACACCTTATCTGATGCAGAAGACAGGATCAGCTTTGAGAGCAGTGCTCTCTAACTGTACTAGGAAAAGCTCTGTAACTGACTATAAGACCTGTTCCCACATGTAGTGGGACTAAAATCTTTTTCATGCACTTGTTACTCTTTGTAGAATGGTACGGTAGTAATGTAGGCCTGCTCCAAAAGTGAGGGGAGCCTTGGCAAAGTGTCCTCACACCAGTCCCTCCCAGGAGAGTGACAATAGGCAACATCACAAAACTACTCCAGCAGACAAACAGGAGGCCCAGATCCACCAGTCATTTTGAATGTCCCTCCAAGCCCCAATGTATCAATACTCAAGCATACTGAGAAGCAGTGGAAATAAATTAATTTATTGGAGGTTGATGTTACCAGGAGGAACACATGTGTACCACATTTAATGTCTACTTGCTTTAATATCTTATGTTACTTTAAGCACGAACAAGTTTTCTTTTGCATAAGCTTTTGTGGAAAGCAGCAGCCTAAGCTCTTCTGTTGCATGAAGTGCAGGAAAGTGTTGCCTTCCTCTGTTGCCTTGCAACTCTCTGCCTCTCTTTTCTTCTACAAAGTACCACCCTGGTCCTGCCAGCTTTGTGGAGGGAGGCGTGGTCAGTGGGACTTCACTCATCATGCAACTGGGTGGTGAGGTGGGACACAGAGGAGGATACCAGCTAGACAAAGTGGCAAGGAGGAGGAAGAATAGCTGCCACAACTGTATGAGTAAGCAGGAGCTGGAGGGGGCAGCAGTGGGTACACCAAGGAAGAGTGGCAGCAGCAGCACTGCACATACAAGCAGCAGGTAGAGGGCCAAGAGACAGAGAAGTGTCAGGCAAACAAAATGGCAAGATGAGGCAGGAATGAAGAGGAAGGAAGTGAAGTGAAGGAACAGAGATGTGATCCTTTTGGTGTCTCAGGTGGACAATGCAGTTCACCAGTCTCAGCACCCTGCCTCCTACTGGCTAATAATAAAGATGAGGACTACCGGTACATCCCTATTTTGCTTAGCTGGCATACACATACTTAGGTAGGAGGGTATTAATCGCTAGGGATGTAATTCTTTGCCAACTTTGTTCTTGAGGAAAGCAATGATACAACTGAAAACTGCTGTATGTGACAAAATGTCATGATGATGATGATGATGAACCTACACTGTACCATCAATGTACATGACCACTTTACATGGTTTCCTCTTTCCTTACTTATTCTCACATCAATCTAGGTTGAATATGGATAGGGGCTCCTGTAGCTTTAATTGCTAATAGATCCCAGATCAGGAAGAGGCACCATAAAGTTCCAACAAAGAGGATTACAACACATAGTTGCTGAAGCCTGCCCCCTTGCACCTACTTTCTACCAACCAGTAAACACCCAGGGAGAGGGGGGTAACAGAGCTAAAAGATGGGGTTTGGAGGTGAGAGAAAAGATGTTCCATAGTTCTGCCTGACAAAACTTCAAGGTACATCTTTCTAATCCAGGATGGGTTAACTATTAGAGCGCTATCCCATATTCAACTTGGTCATGCAATAAAACGTGTGCCTGAGCAGAGATTTGAACTTGGTTCTCCCAGTTCCAAGTCTAGAACTATACTGTACTGTTTTTCTTATATCAACACTTACTATATAAATGATATCAAAGCTGAAACATAATGATAGAAAAACAATGAAGCAGTTTATATGCTTACCGGTAGTTTGTATAACTTGAACATTTGCATCATATGCTTAATCTACATATTGTACAAATGTGCATTAACATCCAGATTAAGCTACCTGGATTTGGGAAAATGGGACATGGCAACTCTATCTACACCACCCATTTAAAAGATTACTGCAATGCATGCTATGGGTGAGCGTTTCCCTTGAAGAATGTTCAGAAACAGCAGTCAGGTAAAATGCAGGCTCCAGATTGCCTTCTGGGGCACATCTTGTTGACCATATTACACAAGTCTTGTTCCAATAGCACTGGCCACCAATTTCTTTCCAGGCATAATTCCAGGCACTGGCTACCAATTTGCTTTCTGTGCTGAATTCAAGGTGCTTGTGATGACATTTAAAGCCGTAAATGCCTTGGGACCGCAACACTTAAGGAACAGCTCTCCCTTTATGTTCTCACTCAAAGACTAAGGTCTGCTGAGGGGGACCCACATCTGTGCACCACCAATGAGGTCAGTACACTGTGGGAGGACAGTACGCTATGGCACCTTGATTGTGCAATGCCTTCCCCTTGGAGGCCCAACTGGTGCCAACACTGGTTTGATTTAGGCACCAAGCAAAGACACTGGTATTTATTAAAGCCTCTGAGCCTCACTGATTTATATCAAAATGCTAATGCACATGGCTTTAAGATTTAATGGTTTAAATCTGTGTGTTTTTTAATCTGGTTCATTGTATTTAATATGTTTTAGTCTATTCATTATTGTTCTTGTTGTTGTTTTTTAATAGCGATTTCACTTGTATGCCACCCTGAGATTTTTTGATATAGAGCAGGATAGAAAAATAAATAAATAAGTCCTTATCAATACTCCCCAAAATTGTGGGGAGGCAGACTAAGAGGCCATGTCATTCTATGTGAACTTGCCCATATACAGTGGCATGACTAGGGTTGGTGTCACCGAGTGAGGTAACTCATGGCTTCATCCCCATGGACCTCCTCCCATACCAGACCATACAGAATCCTTAGTTTCAGTGCCACGAGGAAGCTCTGGAAACTATATTTCCCAGCAATCTATAGAATCTGCATGTGACTTTGAGGGTTACTGAAAACCCACATGTAGGACAGGAACAAGAAGGAAGGCTCACCTAGCTGGACTTGGTGCCAAGAATATTTTGAAAAAAATGTAATAAATTTCTGCTGAAACACTGCAAAAAATTTTTTTATAGACAGTCATTTTGGTGTCACACCCCCTGATGGTGTCACCCTGTATGGACCTCACACATTAGTGATGCCACTGCCCATATAGTTAAAGATAAGTTCCAGACATTCTTCTTTTTGTCCTACTAACACAAAAGAGGCTAGGGACACAGAAGAGGATCTTCTCTGCAGTAGCACCATGATTACAGAAAACTGTCTCCAATGGTGGCACTATTGGGGTGTAGAGAGGCCAAAACGCATGAGGTGACACCATCGGAGGAGGGGTGAATCCAGCCTTAGTGATGCCACGGACTATCTCTAAGGCGTTGTCTAGTTTTAGATGGACTGTTGGAAACCTTTTGGCTCCACATGGATTTACACATTTTTTTATGTATTAGCTACAATCTTTTTTTTCTTTTTCTTTTTTTTTTAAAAAAACCTTCTTTTTCACCTATTGTTAACGTTGTTGTATGCAATGTTTTAGGCTTCTAAATTATTTTAAAGTGTTCACTTGTAAGTTGCTTCGCTGGCTCTTTCTGGTTGAAAGACGACTCATAGAAATGGCATATTATCAATACTCCCATTTTATGAACTGTGATTTAAAGTCACGTAAACATGGTTAAAAACATCCCCCCCCCCGAGCTCAAGTCTCAGTCCAACTCTAAGAAGCTATCCATTTAACCAAGCTTTTCCTCTGGTTGGATGAGAAGACAGTATTTCATCCCGCTTCCTTGTTGTGAAATAACAAGACTTAGGATTCATTTCATCTTTTCAACTGGGAGGAGTGCAAGAGCTCAGACAGACCAGAAGTCATGGAGAATATTTGTTGGCCCTTTAATACATATCCAAGGATTACTGGGGTCCTTGGCACCATGACACATGATTCATGATACATAACCATGCCCCTTCCAAGGATAGAAATCCCAAGTGAATTGTGAAGTAGACCTGGAACAACCTGGATTCATCCTATGATTCTGATGAATTATAGAACATCCCCACTTGTATTAAACCCATGTTCAGTTCCTACTTTTCTCTCCAACTATTTCCAGCTAAAGTACAAGATAGGACTATATACTCTTACAAGACAAGGGATTTAATATAGGAAAATTACACAAAGCTGGCAGAATGACAATAGTTCAGAGGTGGCATTTCAATCGAGCAAACAGCATTTTCTTCCCCCAAGAATGCAAGTAAAGGAATTGCTCTGCAACATCTGTTAGACTATGAAATGCTAACAGATGTCTTAAGTGGAAAAAAAAGTAGAAGAATCCATACAGGAAACCTTACGCCAAACAGATAATACTGCAATCTTTCCACATATTACAGGAGGAGGGGGGATATTGGCAGCTTGCTTCTTTTCTGTGAAACTTGTAAAGCATTTCTTCTGCTTGGGTTGTAGTAAGTAGGAAGAGACTGACTCATAACTAAATAGATATAGATATAGATATAGATATAGATATAGATATATAGATTGAATCAATTCCCAATAATGCCACTTATTTTTAGAAATGTATGTTAAAATACTAATGATTCCAAAATGTTTATCTGTAGGATCTGAATCATTTAGGTTTTGATAAATAGATGGAGTGAGATTTAGGTAACTGTTGCAGCCTTCCCATGAAGGACTCTGTACTGGGGTTCCATACAAGGAACACAGCACTTAGGTTGCCTACGATGTGGTTCAGACTGAAAATGCACAGTAGCCACAGCATTACCACAGAGCTGCTGCCACATAGAAGATGATTTTCAACGTCTTTCATATTCCCAATGTATACAGGACTGTAATGTTCAACTCTAAACATATAAACACAAACACTTTGACTCATATGAAGTATTAAATCTATCACTATTGGAATGAATTATCATAAAATCTCTCTAGACTCTAAATGCAAGAGTAGTACATGCAACCATTATATCTGATCCTGATCTCTTTCCAAACCATGGTTACACTGCATGATGTTACACTGCACTATGGCCAGCACTAAAAGGCAAAGGGGAAAGAGCACAAGACTGGTTCAGAGATCAACAATTTCTCATTTTCATCAGACCTACTGGGTGTAAATCATTGTACATACAAATGTTTACAATACAGTTCTGGCATCTGCTTTTGGTAAAAAAAAGAAAAGAAAAGAAAAGAAAAGAAAAGAAAAGAAAAGAAAAGAAGGGAAAACCAGCTCTGAGAATCTACAATTTTGGCTGGAGAAACTACACATGCTTCTGTGTTGGATATTTTTCTACTCTATTTAACTTCTGTCCCCCGCCCCAGTTGTTTCACACTCTCCATTAATAGACAACTAGACATTGGGAAGTTGACAGGGAAACACCAGTAAGCAGTGGAAGGTGGTGTCAAAATCAAGTACCTTGGTCTTTCTGCTTTCCCAATAGTTTGTAAACCCTTATCTAGTCCATCCCTGCATGACAGTAACTCATCTCCTCAGCCTCCAAGGTGGGCAAAATTCAGAGGTCTGAGGCTAGTGAAACCATTCCCAAGTTGCCAGCAACTGTAAGGACTACGCCTAACCCTTTCCGGAAAACCCTAGACCCCCCCAGTCCTTCATGTCCCTCCCACACATATACCCTAAATGGCCAACTATGACCTCTAGTTAGTTAGATAGTTACAGCTTATTAATTATTCTGTTGACCATATCAAAACAATTAACATCATGCCTTCTAGGAGACAGGGGCAGAGTTGGACCTATTAATGCCCTAGCTGGCCTTTTAAAAATGAGGTGACCTTTCCCCAACCCCACACATCTAAAACAGGTACAGGACCCACGTCCCCATGGCACATAGTTCAGTGAGATTGACAGGTCATTTCAGGTGAAAACTGTAAAAAGTTGGGTAAGGGGATACAAGAGTGTGCCTGTGTACTGTGAATGCTGGCCCATGCCCTGGCTACATACAGCCTATACTTTACTCACCCCATCCTAGGGTGAGCATCCTAGAAGATTAGCCATGCATAATGTGCTATAACAGCTCTATTTTTAGTCTTTCATTGAAAAAGAAAGTTGCTGAAGCTGAGTTGGACTATATACTACAATCGATGCAGAATCTCTACTAGGTTTATCAGAAGAAACCATCTGCTTGGATCAATTTGCCTTGCCTTCCTTCTAAGAGGATTGGAAAGGGAGTGGGGGGGTTGAAATCTGTCAAATGCAAACTGCACCTTTATTTATTTATTTATTTATTTATTTCCTGTCCTTCTCCCAGCATGGGATTCAAGATGAGTTGTACCGTTTAAAAGCACAGTACAGCTTTAAAAACAATTAATACAAAAATTTAAAAAATTAAAATTAATACAAAAAAACTATTAATACAAAAATTAAAATTAAAACATTAAAAAAGATTTCTATTTTTAAAAAGCAAGTTTAAAAATACAAGTTAAAAGCAATTTTAAAAAGCATTTAAAACATAACAAAACAGAAACACAACCCCTCCCACTAAAAGCTCCTTTAGCCACAACATATTAAAAACAAAATCCCTCATAAATAAAAAATAATCCTTTACCTGCCATCAGAAAGACAAGAGGAAGAGGGACAACTGAACCTCCTGAGGAAGGGAGTACCATAATTTGGGAGCAGCCACTGAGAAGAGTCTCCCCCATGTCCTTACCCAATGTGCCTGTGATGGCGGTGAAGCTGAGAAACAGCCTTCCCCTACAGATCTTAAAGCCTGGGCAGATGATATACTCTTTCTCCTTATCTGTAATAGCTGGTGAAGCCCAGCAACAGTAATAGTAGTGGACATCTTTACATACTGGTCTATGACAGTAATAAATATTTACTACTACTACTACTACTACTAGTGAACATCTGGCCAAGTTTGTTACTTTCTCTATAAAGAAAGATAGGGCCCTGGTTACTTTAAAAGATAAAATGGTCGCAAACGAGGATATAAGAACAAGTATAGCTTCTATAATGCCTTAAAAGATATAAAAATGAATAAGATGTAAGAGATTTTAAGAAATATGTATTTAAAGACAATATAAGAATGGAAGAAACATGGTTAGAAAGAAATAAGCAGAAAGGGAAGAGATAAATAAGAGGAAGATCCCCTGACAGTAAAGAAAAGACAGGAAGGGTAAACCAACAAAGTTTCAATTAAAAAGGTGATTGAAACGTTGATGTAGGTTTTATAAGATTAAAAGAGTTACAATTTAATAAGGGATGTTCAGAATTACATAAATATGTGTGTATGAACTCATGTAAGACAAGGATGCTTATATATGTATGTATAAATAGATAAAGATATGTATGGATTATGTATTATGCATTTATGTTTATACTTAAGAGATGGATGTTAGTGAGCTGGGACTGATTAGAGAGAGTTTAATACGGAATTCTGTTATGTAATTGTAACCAATTACAATGTAATTGTAACCAATAAAAAATAAAGGAAAAAAAAAAAGATAAAATGGTCCACCAACTCCTTCCTCAGCCCTTTTCAACCTGGGCTGTGTCCGCATGGGCACCTTCATCCAAGCTCTGGACTGGCCCAGGATCGACCACAATGGAAGCCATAAGCACAGGACCCAATCTGGCATGGCAGTGCATCGTTGTCTGCATGGGCCAGCTGGGCCAACACCGCATCAGCCCTACTGGCCCATCCCATTGTCCCTTGTGCTGCCACAGCCTCACCAGCCAAACCACTCCCTGTGAGAGTCTGGCTAGTAGTGTCACTTCTGCTGAGGTCAGAAATGGGTGCCCTCATGTGATCAACAAGGAGGTAGTCACTTTATCCCCTCCTCATTGATAGCGTGGGTGCCCTGTTTCTGACCTCAGCAGAAGTGACCACACCAGGCAGGGTTTCCATGGTTGCTTGGCGTTGAAACAGCGGTAGCAGGAGCACAAGGAAGAGGATGAATATCATTGGAACTGCCTCCTTCTCTTCACTAGGCACCACCACCTCTGCTGAGGGCAAAACAGAGTGACTGGCCAATCAACAAGGAGGAGGATAGAGCAACCACCTCCTTGTTGTTCACACGACCAGGCACCCGTTTCTGGCCTCAGCAGAGGCAGTGGTGCACTGGGCAAACTTTCCACAGAACTCGTGATTATGAGGAGGCGGCATGGCAGCTCTGAAGATAGCTCAGCACAGGAAAGGGGGATGGCACAACTGGATCAGCCAAATCAGACCCAATCCAGCTGTCTGCACGCCAACAAAACCCCAAGCCATTCTGGGGTTTCTGGAAAACATCAGGCTTTCCCCCAACTTTGCTTAGTGCAGGGAAAAGTCAGATTAAGGGCTAAAAACCACAATACCTTCCTGGAAGTAGCTGTATGTTGCGAGGACTGCCAGCACCAGGTTCGAGGTGTGCATGGCATTGCTGGCCTATGTGGACGGGGCCCTGGGTTCTTCCCTGGCTATGGGAATGGAAATGGCCTTAGTTTTTTTTTTATTAATTATTTATATCCCACTCTTCCGCCACAAGGCTATCAGAGCAGCTTACAAACTTATTTAAGCAATAGCAATTTATACATCTACACTGCATTAAGCAGTTTCCAATGTGTGTTAGCAAATTGCCCCCACAAGCTGGGTACTCATTTTACCAACCTATGGAAGGATGGAAGGCGGAGTGAACCTTGGAGCCCTCTGGAATCGAACTTGCAACATGGTGACTTGCAGTACTGGCATTTAACCACTGTAACACCAGGGCTCCTAGTTGACTTGATGTGGGATGTTCACTTGGACAGTGACAGATCTCTGTATTTCTTGTTCTTGTTCTTTTTCTTAACCTCCTAGTATAGGCTGATGTGGTGGACTATACCATTCTCCTGCCTCCTTCTGAAGAGATTTCCCCAAGTTAGTGGCCTCTGAATGTTTTGGAGTAGAGTTCCTATCAGCCCCAGTCAGTATAACCAATGTCATAATGATGGAAATCTAAAACATCTAGATGGTTCTTAACATGTGATCCAGGGACCCCCAGGGGTCCATGATGTCATCACGGGGGTCCACAAAGTCTTGAAGGCTGCTTGGCCCACCTCCTCCCTGTGGTGGAGTGGCCACAGGACAGGAGCCAAGGCAAAGGCTGGCTGGCTGGCTAGGCTTGTGCATTGCCATTCAATCCACTCCAGCCACAAACGTGCAGGAAGAAGGAGGAGATATGTCTTCTCTCCCCCTCCAGTGCCTCTGAGGGAAAGTTTAATGGATGGTGTAACTGCATCATCATTATTATCAGGTATTATTGTTATTATTGTTAGGGTTTTAAATCTTGAGTTAAGACTTCGAGGTCCATGGCAAGAAAAGATATTTAAAGGTGGTCCCTGGTAAAGAAAAGGTTAAGAGCCACTGATCTAGAGGGTGCCAGGTTGATTTGGTAGGTGGACTAGATATAGCAGTCCAGGGATTGCACTGTGTTTGTCTGTTTGGATACAGATGGTGGCCGTTAGTTGTTGGCAAATCCCTTTGGAAACTTGTTTATGGAATTACATAAAGTTTAATGATACAGATGTTAAACAACACTAATTATATGAATTCTCTAGATGAGAGTTATCACGAACAGCAATGGGCAAAGTGCAACCTGCAGACTCCTGCAGCCCCAGGTAAATTTTTATGGCTCCCAGGGGTTTAAAAAAATCCTTGCAAAATAAAATTCTTTTAAAAATCTTTTTGGCCACAGAGTTCCCCCAAATGCCCTCTAGGGCAATTTTGGCATGATTTTGGCCCTCCTGGGCCACTGTAGGCCCAGAGGAGACATCATATTATTATTATTATTATTATTATTATTATTATTATTATTTAGTTAAAGGAAGTAACCAAGAAGTGACTTCTGGTCATTTCCTGTTGTTAAAGAAAGGCCTAGAATGGCATGTGGGGACTAATATATGGGGGAAATCCCCCCCACACACAAACTATAGGAGTTTGAGGGGTGTTTCGGAACTTTTTTTTTACAAGGTGTTATGGTGGGGGGATGCAGCCCTCCAAGGTATCTTGTGTGGCTAATGTAGCCTCCTAGCCTCTCACAGTTGCACAGCCTTGTTCTAGAACTTTAGCATTTGGTTGTCATTATTGTGCTTATGACACTCAGGTCTAGATTTCATTGACAGATCATTCAAAAACCAGTGTATCTATCTCAGAACATTATGCGGAGACTGGTCAAATGGAAATATTTGTCACATATTTTTTGAAACTTCTAGGCTTGGCTGCACTAAATTGTTTTATGTGGATATCCTTGAAGACGAATTAGAAGTTTCAGTAGTCAAGAGAATGTTCACTTCCCTTTTGACAGATGTGCAAAGTCACATCCATGCAACCATTACACTGGGTGTTTTGTAATTTTCTGGCCTAATTGATAGCATTGACTTTTACTATTACCTGCAGGATCAAATCTGTCTATATCAGACAGTGTGTCAGCTGCAGTCATGCCCTGTTTTGCACACCACCCAAAGTAGGGACAGCAATGGCCAAGGACAAAAACAGGATACATTAATATGTGCTACAGGTGTTCTTCATTCATTTGGCTGGATACATGGCTGTTTGATATAGTGAGTGAGGTCATTTTTGAAATTTTAATGTGGGGAGAAGATCAATATGTTTTGTTTGAAATGTATTTATTGATGCTTTCCCCCCACAAAAAAGTAGTGATTACAGAATAATTCAAATCCATAATGTGCACAACGGTTTCTGCCTCTGAAAGAAATGGCCCCAAAGCTGTCTTTTCTAAGGGTAATTTTAAACAATGGAAGTTACCATACTCTCAGCCATTTCTTTACCAGTCTAGTGCAGTTCTGAACTTACTACCTGAAGGGGGCTCCTATGCTTGACAGCATGTTTACACCAGAAATCTAGATCATTTACTCAGAGGTTTTGCTTTTCATTAATTTAAAAGAATCCTAAACACTGGAAACTTTCTATTGTTGGTTCCTCAGACCTCTATAGGATATATTCCTCCAAGGTTTCATGCAAGAAGAGTGTGTGGCTCATGACTCTTAAACAGATTTAAATTTCTAATATCCATATACATTTCTAGTATACATAGGGTACATGCAGTGCTAGGAACCAGCATGGCATAATGAATTGGGTGTTGCACTATAACTCTTGGCCATGAAAACCCACTGGGTGACCTTGGACAAGTTGCACACTCGCAGCTCTCAGAAAAGTCTGTGATAGGATCACCTCAGGGTGGCCATATGTCTAAAAGGACTTGAAGGCACACAACAAAAACAACATATGAACTGTTGGCACATTTTAACCCTGTCATATTAATTGATGGTCCAGTGGCAAAACAAAAAGAACAGCAAATCACTTACTGAGATCATGGATTAATCACTGGAATCTAGTCACTTTGTTATGATTATTGCAGTTGCTGAACATCAAGGAAGCTGAAGGAAGTGGAGTCAATGTGGGCACAGAATGGCACAAAAATACCAACACATGTTTGATAAACAGTTGTTGCTTGATAAAAGTGGACCAGTACTGGATGTGGAAGACAGCAACTGATTTCTTCTACAGCAACAGGCTGGCCAAGCAACCCTCCTGCGGTTATGAAGGGACGAGTAATTTGTCCACCAATAGACCTCCTGTTGCAATCTAGTATTGTAACATCTGAAAATACCTTTGCATTGCAATGTATGAAAGCACCATTGGTCATGTTGTACTGCTTCAAACAATATTAGAACTGATGGCTTAGATGGCTTAGATGAGATTGATCTTTGAGCTTCATGGTCTCTTGTCAACAGTACATTATAAAACCAATACTAAATACTTTATAAACAGCTCTCCCCAAAGCATGTTAGAAGAACAGTGCATTCATGCCCTATAGTTTGGTAGCCACATACCCATCAGACAATTAAATAATTTATCAGGTGCTCAGAAGTGCAATGCAAGTAACTAAACTTAATACTTGCAAGTTGCTATCCTAATTTACCTTTTTTTAAAAAAAAAAATAATGTGCACAATGGAAAACTGCCATTTCATAATTATATATGGATCTAACTAGGATAGACTTCTTTTTTTGAGGGACAGAGAGAGAGAGAAATTCCAGAAAGCAATTATAAATTATCTAGGTGATTTGGGGGTTTTGGCTGAAACCTGTTCATACTGAGCTGAAATTAGGGCTAGAAAAACCCAATACCGCTGGCACAGTAGCTCTGCAGTGATATCACAGATAACTATTTTTCTTTGAGAACTGGTTGGTCACCTTAGAGTATGATGTTTCCTATAACAACATGAATGAAAGCAACTGTGATTTCGGGAGGAGCGCAGATAGTACAAACAGTGTGTAAAATCTTTGTTCCATTGCCAGTGCAGACTAGAGCAGACACACTGAAGAAATTCGATTTACTTCAGTGCTAAGTATTTCTGCTCTAGTGAGAACTAGCAACTGGTTTAGATCCATGGGTGCAATTTTACCTAGTATTTGTTGCTGATGTTGTTACATCTTATCAAGTTGACTTTCACATAGGGCAACCGTATGACGGAAGGCTTGACTACACCATTCACAAACTCTGAATTCCCCCCTCCAAATCCAGCCTGATAATGTCACATAGTGTGCAGCTTTCCCCCCGAACCTGGTGCAATAGTGACACACACTGAAGGGCCCTATTCACACCAGACTTGGGGAATACCTCCTTAATGCAGGTTTTAGAAAATTTACTGGAAATTTGCTGGAAACTCCAGAGAAAACTGCCATGTGAACAAGCAATCCACACTGGATTTTGAGGGGTGGGGAGGGGAGGAAGGCCAAGCACTGCCTGAGGTGCCACCATTTCCCCACCCTCCTCAGTGCCTTTTCTGATTCCAAAAGGCATTGCCCAGTGGTAGTCGCTGTTTCTATAGTCAGAACCTCTGGTGAACCCCACCACCACAAGGCTATCTGCCAGTTCTGGCTTCAGAGAGGGTGACTACTGGTGGGGCTTCTGCTTTTCTGGCACACAATTGCCATTCCAACTTCTGGGAAAAGCAAAGCCCCAGCAGCAGTCACCTCTCTCAAGCCAGATTGGGTGGCTACCACTGGTGCTTTGCTTTTACCGGAGCTCAGAGGGGTGATTGTACATGAGAAAATCAAAGCCCCAGTGGTAGCCACCCAATCTGGCTTCAGAGGGGCTCTTTTCCCAGGTGGTTACTGCTGAGGTGTGATTTTCCAGAGCACAATCGCCCCTCCAAGCTCCAGGAAAAGCAAAGCACCAGTAGTAGCCACCTGATCTGGCTTCAGAGAGGCAACAGGCTGGCTAACTCTGTGCCTGTTATGATTATCTTTGCTAAGGGAAATAAGCAAGATGAACTTGAACCCCTAGCACTACAAAGCAAATATGATATAACAGGCATTACTGAAACCTGGTGGGATGAGTCGCATGATTGGAATGTAGGAATAGAGGGGTATAACCTTTGTAAGTGAAACAGGCCAAACAGGAAAGGAGGAGGAATAGCATTATATATCAGGGATATTTAGATCAGTGAAGAGATCCATGACATCAATACTGGAAGCCAGGTGGAGAGCATCTGAATAAAAATTAAACGGGAGGGCAACAACAGGGATGTTATTGTGGGACTCTACTACAGACCTCCAAGTCAGACAGAGGAATTTGATGATGCCTTTCTAGAACAGGTGAACACACACGCAGAAAGGAGAGATGTAGTAGTGATGGGTGACTTCAACTATCCTGATATTTGCTGGAAATCTAACTCAACCAAAACTTCAAGGTCTAGCAAATTCCTTACTTGCCTGGAAGACAATTTCATGGTCTAAAAGGTAGAAGAAGCAACAAGGGGGTCAGCTATTTTAGATCTGATCCTAACCAACAGGGATGACCTGGTTAATGCGGTGCAAGTGGTGGGATCCTTAGGTGAGAGTGATCATGTTCTCCTGGAGTTTGTTATACAATGGAAAGGAGAAGCCAGGCATAGTCAGACATTCTCGACTTTAGGAGAGCTGATTTCAATAAACTCAGGGAAATACTGGGGGTGATCCCATGGTCAGGAATACTAAAAGAGAAGAGACTTCAAGACGGATGGGACTTTCTCAAAAGGGAGATACTGAAGGCACAATCTCAAACAGTACCAATGAGGAAGAAAAATGGGAGGTGTCTCAAGAAACCAGGATGGATGACTAAAGAACTTTCAACGGAGCTAAGTTTTAAATGGAAAATGTATAGGAAATGGAAAAAGGGGGAAATCACCAAAGAAGAATTCAAACAGATAGCGAACACGTGTAGGAGTAAAGTAAAAAAAAGCTAAAGGGCAGAATGAGCTCAGGCTTGCTAGGGAGGTTAAGAACAATAAAAAGTTTTTTGTTGTTGTTGTTATGTTCGCAGCAAAAGGAGGAAGAAGGAAATGGTAGGGCCACTATGTGGAAAAGATGGCAAAATGCTAATAGGGGACAGAGAAAAGGCAGAATTACTCAACACCTTCTTTGCCTCCGTGTTTTCAGAAAAGGAAAAGTGGGACCAACCTGAGGATAATGGAACAGAGGACACAACAGGGGAAATCCAGCACAGAATAAGCAAAGGGGTAGTACAGGAATACCTTCTTAACCTAAATGAATTTAAATCTCCAGGACCAGATGAACTACATCCAAGAGTATTAAGAGAGTTGGCAAATGTAATCTCAGAGCCATTGGCCTTTGGGAATTCCTGGAGAACAGGAGAAGTCCCAGAAGACTGGAGGAGGGCAAATGTTGTCCCCATCTTCAAAAAGGGGAAAAAAGAGGATCCCAACAGTTATCATCCAGTTAGTCTGACATCAATACCAGGGAAGATTCTAGAGCAGATCATTAAACAGAGAGTCTGTGAACATTTAGAAGGTAATGTCATAATCACAAAAAGTCAACATGGGTTTCAGAGAAACAAGTCATGCCAGACTAATCTGATCTCTTTTTTTGATAAAATTACCAGCTTGTTAGATGAAGGGAACGCTGTGGATATCACATACCTTGATTTCAGTAAGGCCTTTGACAAGGTTCCCCATGACATTCTTGCAAACAAGCTTGTAAAATGTGGGCTAGACAAGTTAACTGTTAAATGGATTTGTAATTGGTTGACCGGCCGAACCCAAAGGGTGCTCTGCAATGGCTCCTCTTCTTCTTGGAAAGATGTGACCAGTGGGGTGCCACAGGGTTCTGTCCTGGGCCCAGTGCTATTCAACATCTTTATCAATGACTTGGATGACAGAATTAGGGGCATGCTTATCAAATTTGCAGATGACACCAAATTAGGAGGAGTAGCTAATACCCTGGAGGACAGGATCAACATTCAAAATGACCTGGATAGACTGGAGAGCTGGGCCAAAGCTAACAAAATGAAATTCAATATGAGAAATGTAAGGTACTGCACTTAGGGCGGAAAAATGAAATGCATAGATATAGGATGGGGGAGACCTGGCTGAATGAGACTACGTGCGAAAAGGATCTAGGAGTCCTAGTAGATCACAAGTTGAACATGAGTCAAAAGTGTGATGCAGCAGCTAAAAAGGCCAATGCGATTTTGGGCTGCATCAATAGAAGTATAGTGCCTAGATCAAGGGAAGTAATAGTGCCGCTCTATTCTGCCTTGGTCAGGCCTCACCTGGAATACTGTGTCCAGTTCTGTGCACCACAATTCAAAAAGGATATTGACAAATTGGAGTGTGTCCAGAGAAGGTGAAAGGTCTGGTAAATGGTGAAAGGTCTGGAAACCATGCCTTATGAGGAGAGACTTAGAGAGCTGGGTATGTTTAGCCTGGAAAAAAGACGGTTAAGAGAGATGATATGTTAGCCCTGGTTAAGTATTTGAAGGGGTGTCACGTTGAGGATGGAGCAGGATTGTTTTCTGCTGCTCTAGAGACTAGAACACAGAGCAATCTCCAGGAATAGAGATTCCACCTCAACATTTGGAGGAACTTTCTGACCGTAAGAGCTGTTCGGCAGTGGAACACACTCCCTCGGAGCGTGGTGAGGTCTCCTTCCTTGGAGGCCTTTAAACAGAGGCTGGATGGCCATCTGTCAGGGATGCTTTGATCGTGATTTCCTGCGTGGCAGGGGGTTGGACTGGATGGCCCTCGTGGTCTCTTCCAACTCTACAATTCTATGATTCTATGATTCTATGTTTGTGTACTTAAAACAATAGAATAAAAATTATTTTAATCATTTTTGCTGTAATTATGCAAACGCAGCAAGAATAAAAATAAAAAAAACCAACAGGTGAGGACATGAGAGAGGGCTTCTTCAGTGGCTGCTCCCAGACTGTAGAAGTTACTCCTTGTACAAGAGGCTAGGTTGCCACTTCTCCCATCTACTTCCAACAAGAGGCAAAGGCTGTCTTATTTAAACAAACTTTTGCCCTAGTTGGCCTGCAGAAGGATTTGTTTTTAATGGGGTGGGGGCTACACATTTTCTTCATTTTTTATGTCTGAAATGGTTCATAACTGTTTTTAAATTAGTGCTGATTTAATTGTTTTTCACACTTATGATTGATTTTAGCTGTATTCTATTTTAATCTATGGTATAAATTAGCTTGGGAGCTAGACTAGGAGAAAGGCAAGATTTAAATGAGGCAAATAAATAAATAAAGGTTCTATACTAGATTTAGGAGAAATCCCTATTGTAGATTATTTATTCCAACTTTATTTTATCCTGTTTGGTTTAATTTTGCAAGCATTATTTTGGAAACATAAGCAAGGTATTATCAAGCAATAACATCAAAAATACATAAACTATATCCACATTTTATCATTAATTCTATCCCTTCCAGTAGGATTAATGCACATACAGTATAACCTCCATTCCCATGGTGGATATGTTCCTGGACTTACCGCGGATACCAGAAACCATGGATAAAAGCAAATCCTATTAAAATGACCAACTACCAGCCCAAGCACACCACAGAGTGATGCTGGCGGACCTAGAGATTCCTAGATAGAAGACTTCGCTAGGCATCTTCTAGGTCCTCCAGCGCAACTCTATGGTAAGTTTCTGGCAGAAGCATACCATAAAATCATACTGGAGGACCTAGAAGATGCCTAGTGAGACCATATTGTTCAGACATGGGTAAGTGAATCTGCAGTTACTGGTCTCATGAATATTGGGGTCATTCTTTAGTCACTGGCTACAGTCCTATACATATTTACTCAAAAGTAAGTCCAGTTAAGTTCAAGGGGGCTTATTGACCAGTGAATGCAGCCTGAAAATGGTATTTTTTCTTTGGGAATTTTCACATGCACATTTTAACGGTTTTTTCCTCCCACTAGGTTCTAGTTCGAAAGTTGAACATTTAGCTTTCCATGGTACAGTAGGCCCTTAGTATCCATTGCAGTTTGGTCCCAGGACCCTCTGTGGATACCAAAATCCATGGATGCTCAAGTCCCATTATATACAATAGCATAGTAAATAGTGCCCCTTATATAAAATGGCAAAATCAAGGATTGCTTCTTGGATTTTATTTTTATTTTTTAATATTTTCAAGCAAGGATGGTAGAATCCCTGGATGCCAAATCTGTGGCTACAGAGAGCTGATGATAATACTGTGGCTAATTTTCAAGGTTTCTCTGAATTATTTCAGATATGCTTTGCTCATGGAATTAAATATGTATTCCAAAAAAATGGAATGTTTCATCTCTCTTTACATAGTTAATTCTGTGAAGCATTCACAGCATATGCAGTCCCTTCATTAAAAACAAAAAGCCATGAGAATTGCTTGTAATCACCTTGCTCCAATTGAATTAGTTTCAGTTATGTCCCCTTTGTTAATGTCAATGTTGAACAGCTATTTAAAAGTGTGTATAAATTATATGGGGTGCGTGGAAATTATGTTTTAAATGTCTTCTTTGTCTTTTGCAAGATGAGATTACTGTCCTGAATTATTTTTCACTTGCTTTTCCTATTCCCACTTTTCTTTTCTAAAGAAAAAAGACAGAGAAGTACCTATTAAAATATAGGTTGCCAAAAGGTTTTTAATGGAGGGTACTTGCAAATGTTACTAAGAGGACTGGAGTATTGTCTTCTTGCCCAACCTGTTGTTCTCTGTTTTGTTTTGGACTTCAACTTCCATCAGCCCCAGTTAGCATGGTCTGCAACGGAACAAGTTAAACACCAACATCCTTTCGTAGGTCGGTAAATTGAGTACCCAGCTTGTGGGGGCAATTAGCTAACACACATTGGAAGCTGCTTCTTGCAGTGTAGATGTGTAAATTGCTATTGCTTAAAACAGTCTGTAAGCTGCTCTGATAGCCTTGTGGCTGAAGAGCGGGGTATAAATAAATAAATAAATAAATAAATCTGAAAAGCACCAGGTTGTGGTAGGATTCAGTATTAAGCAGTGTTACAATCTTCAATGAAGTCCTCTCCTGAGCATGTTAATATGAGATTTATTGTCAGGGCCCATGGAATGTGGATGACTGCTTGAAACAGGTTGATAGCATATAGGAGAATGAGTGGAGGAATGCTTGGCAGGAGGCCAGATGGAATGATGGGTGAAGATGAAAAAATAGAAATAACTGCTGACTGAGACATGCTGTGAGGGATGGTTCAGCAAGGTTTGGAAAGTTACTTTTTAAAGTAATTCCAATTCACTTGTTTTGTAACTGTTTATAAACTCCCACCCTCTGAGCAGATCATTCCTTGCCTCATTAATGTTGCCAACAAATATTTAGGGGCTTGTGCCATTATTGGTAAATTTTAATTATTACTTAGTTACAGGTCACACACACACCCCATTTATGTGGGATCAGTACCCATGGTTTCACTTACCCATGATCAGGGGGCAGATCGCTCTAGGCATCTGAAGGACCACAGAGTCATGCTGGAGGTGTTCTCTCTAGGCACTGGGAAGTCCCCCAGCATGACTCTATAGTCAACTTCTGCTGGATGTTGAACACAGAGTCGCTCTCTAGGCATTTTCTAGGTCCTCCAGCATGATTCTATGGCATAATATGGAGGTTCACTATTATACACAGTTTCACATATCTGTGGTAATTCCAGGAATACATCCTTGTGTAAACGGGGGCAACCTATATTTTGTAGGGGTTAACTAGCTAAAAAGCAATTTAAAATTATGTTGAATGGGAGGAGGGGTCCCCAAACACCGTGGATCAGCTAAGTGACTGCTCCGAAGATGGGCCTTATAGAAGAACCCTAGACACAGTACAGACATTAAAAGATATGTGCAAAGGCTTGTGAAAACTATGATCAAAAGGTCTGTCTTGTCTTCTGTCTTTGGGACTGGCCTAATAAAGGAATTACCTCAATACAGATTTTGGCATTTGTCTTATGGTCAACACAGCTACCTCTGCATTTGTACTAGTTTCCTGAAGTCTAGTTTGCGTTTCCCATTCCAAGCTTTTCTTAAAAGAAAAAGAAAAGAACCAAATCAGTATGGGATTGCCTAAGAAAACATTATAGCTCACCAAAATGCTTTCAATAGGAAGTACTTCCAAGTATTACCTTAGTTAAGGTTAGAGTATTACATAGCATTGTGGGTACACTGGTTTCATGCCGTGGCCACATTAATTTAGGCCAGCAAGTATGTGTAGCCCGCAGCTGTTTGTGCTCTGGCCCCAAAAGCACTCTCTAAGGTGATGCCAATACAAACCCCTTGCTTGAGCCCACATCTGAACTATATTAACTTACTTTTAAAATCCTAGGTATGGAGAACCATGAATATATATGAAATATATGACCTCTGGAATTCTGCTGAAGCTCCATAAACAAAATGAACGTTGGGGGAAAAGGATGGGAAGGGTTTTTAACAGTGGACAAAACACGTTATGTTGAATGTGGGACACAGAACAGTACATAGATGTCATCAACCAACATTATTTATTAAAACTTGAACACAGAGCAGGATCTCCACTGAAGAAAAACACCAGATCCTTGCCCCTGAGGAGATGCAGTAGGCACTGAACGTGGAAACGCTGTTTTCTTTTTGTACTATAGCACCCCAAATCCCCAGCTTGCACAGAGAACTCTCACAAGGCCTATCAGCACTCAGGACTTTCTGGGCTTGCACGATAGATTCTGTATGCAACAGATATATGTTACCTACCAAACATGTAAGAAGCTGAATGCATGCACTCCCATAACTGCTCATTTTTCTAACCATGACAAGACCCTAGTTCTAACACCAATCCAGTCCTAAATAGATGGAGGGAATAATGAATGGCTGTGGATGTGTTCAGGTCTCATCCTAGGATTTCCATGGTAAACAACATCTGGGGGTGGTTTACCAGCGCCTCCCTCTGTGCAGTCTCTCTCTCTCTCTCTCTCTCTCTCTCTGGCTTTTCTTTGCGAAAAAAGATTCAGGAAGGACTCATCCCGCGCTTTCTGCAAGCGCACTGATGACTAAAAAGGCCAATCTGAGATAAACAAGTCCGGTTGCAGAAAGCACAACAGAAGGTCTCCTTGGGTGATGTTTCTGGGTTGTGATTCTTTCTGCGTTGTCGTTTCTCTTCAAGACTTGTTCAGCGTGAGTTCTCAAATAAGGCTGCAGCACTGTGGATAGTGTGTCTCCATGCCTCCCGATGTGAGGCCAGGGCAGACCATTGTTGATGATCAATTTGGCTGAACCTGAAATGTTGTTTCAGGGAGTCCTTGTATCGCTTTTTTGGAGCACCCCCTTTACGCTGACCCGTGGCGAGTTCACCGTAGAGTACCATTTTTGGGAGGCGATGGTCCTCCATCTTAGACATGTGCCCTGCCCAGCACAGCTGTGTTCTCAATATCATGGCCTCAATGCTGGTGATCCCTGCTTGCTCAAGGACAGCAACATTCCTCACATAGTCAGTCCAGTGTATATTTAGGATTGTGCGTATACAGAGCTGATGAAAGCGTTCGAGGAGTCGTAGGTGCTGGTGATAGGTGACCCATGTTTCAGATCCATAAAGGAGAACAGACAGTACAATGGCTCTATACACACTGATTTTTGTGCTTCGCCTCAGGTGTTTATTACTCCAGACTCTTTTGCGAAGTCTTCCAAATGCGCTATGTCCCTTTGCTAATCTGTGATCGATCTCTTTGTCAATCTTGGCATCTGAGGAGATGATGCTTCCCAGGTAGGTGAACTGCTGAATGGACTTGAGCACAGATTTGCCGACGGCAATGTGGGGATGGTGGTGTTCGTCCTGTGGTGCAGGCTGGTAAAGAACTTCTGTTTTCTTCAGGTTGACTTCCAGCCCAAACAGTTCTGCAGCTGTTGCAAAGCAGGATGTTAGGCGCTGCAGAGCTGCTTCTGTGTGGGCAACATGGGCATCATCATCAGCGAAGAGCAGCTCATGGACTAGATAGTTTAGAGTCTTAGTGTGAGCCCTCAGCCGGCTTAAGTTAAACAAGCTACCATCAGTATGGTTAATTTAAACAAGCTACCATCAGTACGGTAACGTATATGGATGCCGTCTTCGAGCTCTGCCATAGCCCTTTGGAGCATCATGCTGAAGAAGATTGTAAATAAAGTTGGAGCAAGAACACAACCTTTCTTCACTCCATTAGTTATTAGAAAGGGCTCTGAAAGAGCATTGCCATATCTGACATGACCATGCTGGCCCTCATGTAGCAAGATAATCATTTTAAGGATTTTGGGGGGACATCCTAGTCTTTCCAGGATCTGCCACAGACCTTTTCTACTCACAGTGTCGAAGGCTTTGGCGAGGTCGACAAATGTTACATAGAGACCCTTGTTCTGCTCTCTACATTTCTCTTGCAGTTGTCTAAGGGGAAATACCATCTGTAGTACTCCTATTGGATCTGAAGCCACATTGGCTTTCAGGGAGAAGTTCTTCTGCAATAGCAGGAACTAATCTGTTCAGGAGCATCCTTGCAAGGATTTTCCCAGCAATAGAGAGCAGTGTTATGTCTCTATAGTCTGAGCAATCAGATTTTTATCCTTTTTTCTTGTACAGGGTGATGATGACTGCATCTCGGAGATCTGACAGCAGTTCCCCTTCTTCCCAGCAATTCACAAGGAGTTCGTGGAATTTATCATGGAGTGCATGACCTCCGTGTTTCCAAACTTCAGGTGGGATTCCATCAATCCCAGCTGCCTTACCGTTTTTCATCTGCTGTATGGCCTTAAGGGTCTCTTCCAAAGTGGGAGCTATGTCCAATTTGTTTTTCATCTGTTTTTGTATCATATGTTGGATAGCTGAGCCTTGGACTACTCGGTTGGCACTAAAGAGACTTTGAAAATATTCAGCCCATCGATTCAGGAAGGAGGCTTTATCAGTAATTAATGTTTGACCATCTGTACTGTACTGTACTCTGTGCAGTACTAACAAGTGTTAGCTATGGTGCCACTGTAGTCATCTCTCAGAGATCCTCCGCCAGTGTTACCTTCCCCCAAACTGCTGCTGCCCAGTAGCTGTTCAGCATGCTTAATCTGGCTACTCAGCAAAAAGCCTGTTGGACATATGGGACCTTACCCACAGCACTGCTGCCATCAACATAGCCTCTTGCTTCAAAGAAGCACACAATCCCACCACCATAGAAAGGCAGTGCCATGGTGGAATATGTTACAGGAATTCTGAGTTCTTCCTTCTCAGACAAACTATTCCTGTTCAGACACTGGTGCAGCAAAAACCTGTTGATTGGTGCTGGATCAAATATCTGGATGTTTCCTTCTGCAACCAGTAGCATTCCCAGGCTGAATGCATTCTACTGTGTTAGGCTGCATGGCCAGAGCCAATGTGAAGTAATGATGCCAATATGCCTGGCATAAGGCCTTCTTTAACCTTGTGAGTGACTTCATCTACTTGAACACAGCTAATTATTCTATAGTGAAAAGAAAGCAGTCTGTAATTGAACAATACTTTGATAGCTATCAATATTTTATGTGCTTTTTATTTCCATTTTGTGTTCCTGATCAAGCTGTGCAACAGGAAAAGGTGTCCCTGTCATCTCACCCTAAGTACACTAATGCATGCAGCTCATCAACTAACTTCGCCTGATCCTGCATTTCAAGCAAGGCATTTTTAAAGAAATTCCTTCTCCTTCTTATTCAAATGAAATGAGAACAGTGGAACCTTCTCAGCTACATACAATCCTGACATTGAGGTTGAAGAGAAAGTGGTTTTAAAAAAACAGGTAGTAAATATAGAGATGGAAACACCTTTGTACACCTTATGGTTCTAGCTTTAGGGAATGTAGGTTTCAATCTGAATCTGTGTTCTTGGTTCACTGATTAAACTGTATGTGTCCATTGGTTTCCACTGACTCTCCCAAAATGAGTTTCTGTTTGGACACAAAGCTCTTACTTTAAAAATTCCTTGACTGCAGACCTGAGAAGAGTCCTTTCACAAACTTGCCACATGAAAACATTTAACTGAAGTTGATGGCTCCCTATGTGCAAAACACACACTCGATTACAAACCACAACTCTTCTCTAGTCCTCAGAACCTATGTATTTTCTTAAGCGAGCACCAGCCATGGCTTCTAATTCCAACCCAGCATGTAGTAATTATGGTTTCTCAAATTCAGTTCATAAGATCTGCATTCTTTAAAAAAATTATTATCAGATATAAATCTTTAAATGAATTAGTCAAATTAAGTGTGCAAGTCAGAACCACTTCAGATGTTTCACAGAACCAGCACTGTAAGTGTGAGTGGCCTATGCTTTCTCTCCTCACACATTTGGGTCTTAGCCAAAAAGGTGGGTGGCAAAATCCACATCTTTCTCTAAAAATGTCTGAGATGATCTGAAGTTATGCTAACTTTCAGGGAGTAAGACATGAGGACTCATAAAAACGAATCTTAATTGCACTTCAACTAGAAAGGAAAATCAGGAAGAATTCCAATAAAAAAAGCTCTACACAGCCAAGTTATGGGACATTTCTGACCCTGGTCAGGTAAAACATACCCTCCAATTTGACAGGAACAGTCCCCCTTAATCCTTTGTTGTCCCATTTCTTCAGTTGCCTTTAGAACGTCCCAGTTTCCCTCTCTTCCTTCCACTTTCCTCCTTTGTCCTCATCTTTGTCCAATGCCTGCAACTGACTTCAAAGTGCAGAATTAGTTTGCACTCAGTTAACTCAGCAGAGGGAGAGATAAGAGGTGGGGGCAGAAGCTTTCACAGTAGGCTCAGAGAAAAGCAAACTGATGCAGCTTCTCCTAGCTTGTCTGTTCTTTCTCCCACCTTTGGACGCCTTGCTTTCTGACAACTCACTCTTTTGATACTTGCAAATTACATACAAGTTTCATTAATCCAAGGAGGAGTCCATTCTTTTGCCAGTTCTTCTTGCTTATGGGGCTTGCTTGGAACCGCTTGCACGGATGTGTGGCCCAAGTCTTGCCTGCGGAATTAATAGAATTTGTCCGTCTAATTTGTAAGCATCAAAAGAGCAGGTTTTAAACAGTTCTCCTACAGAGGCTTGCTTGGACTGCTCGCATATGCACACATGCTGCTTGCAAAGCAAGGGGGTGGTGGGGGAGGTGCAAAAAAGGTTTGCTTGCTCTTCTTACCCTTGACCCTCCTCCTGTTCCCCCTCTCCACCCCCTTTCTCTTTCAGCTCTCTGGTGTTTCCCTGTCTGGCTCTATGGCTCTGTGAATGGAGAAGCCAAAGTCCATGCCAGGCTGGTAGGGGGGACAGAAAGATGTGAATGAGAGAGAAAAAATTGCAGGCAAGAAAGAAGGAGGAAGGATCAGTTGGATGGGAAGAAGACAGGAAAGAGGCTGTGAACTGTGTGGCTCCTTTTGCCTTGGAATCCCAAGGTTCACCATGGGTTGGTTTGTCCACATACTGGCCAAGATCTTTTCTTTTTAACCCTAGTTGGTTGTGTGTTTTTTTTTAATTTCAATTTTAACAGAATACACAGGCATAGAAAATTGAAAAAAGATAAATTTTAAAATTCAACAACAATCAACCGAGTGAACTATTAAAAGAGAGGAGTTCTCCATTAGTAAATACTGTGCTACCACAGTATTGATTTTGCTTGTTTAAAGATATGTGCATCCCCCCATGTGGATTGGGACCATCATGTATTGGGAAGAAGCTTAAACTTCCCCTCCTTGGTTGCTTCCCTCTTGAAATTGAGTTTTCCACCTCTTTGCCTGCTTCTGCTTCAAGTACCCTTTATTAAAGTGGGGGGAGCTTCATTGGTGAAAATGAAGCCAAGGGTGAATTCTGGAAATGAAAAACTCAGAGGAAAATTTAAATACCTCCTCCCTGCACATGTACTCACACATGCATTTTAAATAAATAAATAAATAAATAAATAAATAAATAAATAAAGCTCCATACCATATAGTTAATGTAATATTTAGACCCACAGGAGAAAGATTTGCTGAGTTCAGCAGTTCCCTTGCTCCCAGATAGGGGTTTGACTACACAAGGGAGTAAAAATCCAGATGAGATACAGACTACTTTGGTCCAGAGCTGCAGCACATGAAATTTGGATTACAGTACTCTGGCCTGGATGTAAGTGCCACACCCACCAAAGTCCAAATCTGCATTGGGTTTTTACTTGGCTCCCATTCCAAGCTGTTACTCACGCTTGACTCTGAGCTCCAGGAAAAGCAAACTGCCAGTGGCAGTTGTCCTCTCTGAAGTCAGAACGGGCAGCTCGCCTCATGATGGTGGAGCGGGCCACCTGTTCTGGCTTCAGAGAGGGCAACTACCACTGGGCAACTACCTTTGGAATGAGACATGGTGTTGAGGAGAGGAGGAAATGCAGTACCTCAGACAGCACTTTTCCTTCCTTTTCTCCCCACCCCCACCCCGAATCAAGTGTGGATGAATTTATCATACAGCATTTTTTTCTGGAGTTTCCAGCAAACTCTGGAGAAAATTGTGAGTTTTCTAAAATCCAGAGTAACCTTAGTGTGCATAACAAAATCCACAGATGAACCCCAGTATGACTGATACTGAAAGGCAAATGTAATTGCCACTACAATACCAAACACTTCTAATTTGTGGGAAATCTGCATGCTAAAATGAAAATAAAGTGCTGTTTTAAGAAAGAAGCTCAAAGTAAGCTCCCAAATGATACAGCCAAAAGCCAGATCTGCAGTTGTCAAATCCAGTCAATGACAGCCTACGTTGTATGTCTCAAATGAGCATGTGCATCCCACTTTTGAATGGTGAGAGATTTCAGGGATCCAGTAGTCACACAGTGTTCCACTGAAAGAACCCACAGGAACTTCAGGTCATCTCTGCAATATATATAGATGTACACATTTGTACAAGAGGAACATAAGATAGGGATTTGAGGCAGTAATCCTCCAATATACTCCATCAAATTTCTAAAGGCATCTATGGTGTCATAGGATTTCCCAGAAAGAGCAAAGCTTCTCTGCCTCCATTTTGGATCTAATACCAGCATAGTAAAGTTCTCTGCTGCACATACAGACATGACTCGCTCCATTCCCTTCTATAGTAAAGGGAGAAAAAAATATGAGTTATCCCTGCCAATCTTCCATATTAGTGCAGTCTTGGTCCATTCTAGCTCCCACTAAAATGTTACCAGCTGTCTTTTGTCGAGTCTTAAGAGGCACTGCCTCAAGGCACCCACAATGATTGTTCTCCTGACATTAACCTTATAGTCAAAAATTGCAGAGTTGGAAGAGACCATTCTGAAACCTGTAGCATTACAGGAAACAAACTATTGGTAGTAAGTGTTCATTTGTTTATTTTAAATGCTCCTTTTAATTTCTTCATAGTTAATGACACACCTCACACATTATAAACAATATTTTGACTTCTTGGGAATTCATCTCTCTACCAATACTTGCTGATGTGAAATTCAGTATCTCAGAAACATTATAGTTTCTCAGGTGTACATAAGGAAGGTTTTTTAAAAATGAAATATTTGCTACTTGTTACATGCAAACATGTGTAGCATATGAATCTGGGGGGGGGACTTTTTTGTTGTGGGGGTACCACTGCAAGAATCCCCACTTTGTTGTTGTGTGCCTTCAAGCCACTTCAGACTTATGGTGACCCTAAAATGAACCTATCACAGGATTTTCTTGGCAAGATTTGATCACAGGTGGTTTGCATTTCCCTTCCTCTGAGGCTGAGAGAGTGTGACTTGCCCAAGGTCTCCCAGGTTCCATGGCTGAGCAGGGATCCCAACCCTGCTCTACAGAATCATAGCAAAAACCACTGCAATAGACTTGCTCTCATAGCCAGCATGACTACTGTCCTGGAAGTAAAAGTTCCAAGTTATCAGTCCCTGACACAGACACAGACCATTTTTTTAAAGAGAGAAACCGCTTAGGGAAAGTATGATTGAGAGCAGAGAAAGAGCAGGAACAACAAAAAGTGATAGGTAGATAGGCAGGGATTGTTCCACCCTTTTCCATCCCACTGTTTTCTTAATCCAAATTATTTTCCAAGCAATTTCCCTACAAGACTCCAGCACACATATTTGAGCTTAAGATGTAATTAGCACCTGAGGCTAATGTGTTTGAAAACAAATGTGTAATACATTTATTCTCATCAGAGAGTCAGCACTGACTGCCATTCCCTGCAAAGTGTGCATGGGATTCAATGCTATTTAATGACTCTTGCTGCTAGCTTTTCAGGAAATCAAGGCAACAACTACATTTCCCCTTCCTCTACAGTTTGTGCACTGGCATCAACTCCTGCTGATTGGGTGAACAGAGGGGACACAAACTCTTGAAAACTAAAAGCAACTTCCCTCCCTGCAGTCCCCAAAGGGCTTCTCAGTTTTTAAGATGAATTTTGATATATGTTTCATTAGAATTTTAAGTGCATTCTTCTAGAAAAATTTTGATATAAATCCTATTCACAAATTCTGCTGGAAAAAACAGTACTGCAGCTGGCGGAGTAAATTACTGTAATAAATCATTATTAAATAACCATAAATCTCAATAATAGTGCAATGTTTTAACACAACACTGGAGTCAAAGTGATTATTTCATTTTTAAATAAATAAATAAATAAAACAGCCCTTCATAGTCAGGAAAACAAATTGCAAAACCTCACCATGTCAAGAAGATAGTAAGATTAGATCAGAAAATTGGAGAACAAAATCCACCTAAATGTTGCTCATTCTACAGTATTTGTATTAACAACTACAACAGAACAAATTGAATGGTGAAAGGTGATAGCATAAGTACTATATTTTAGAGAGGTTTTTTTATGTTAAACATTCACATTTCTGGCAACGAATTTCACTTCGTGCATGATTGTGCAATGGATCACCTCTGAAGCATACCTAAGTGCCTAGCATCAAACAGATAGTTCTAATGTTGTCTGCATCCAAGCAAAAGATTCACCCGGAATAAGATACTGCTCAAATGAGGATTGAAAATAAAAGAGGGTGAGGAAGGAAGAAAAGAGAAGAGCAGTTTCAGTTTAAAGCCAGCATTCTTTGGATGTGCAGCTGATGGACATTTACAGTAATCCATTACTGCAGAAATCAGCTGAAGAGCTATTTGCTCATTCTAAAACTTCCCATGCCTTATTTAGCTCTTACAAGACTTCATTTGTCAAAGTGCAGACACAGTGCTGATGTCGCATCCAATGGTGCATTGCTATAGCCAAGATGAGCTACAGCAAAGCGACAGGCCCAAGAGTACCTTGCTACAGAGTGTGATTGCTTCCAAAGCCTCTTGGGACAGGTAAATTATTAACTGACACTTTCACAACTGAAGTACTGTCTAAGATAAACCCATTAAAACTGTTAGCCTACAGAACATTTCCACACTTGCTGGGTTGGTAAATCTTTGTCAAAGCCACCATTTGGTGCATAGGCATAATAAGTATTACATATTCTTGCTCCCTCTTTCTCTCATTCTCTCTGGTACAAGAATAGTTATTTGTTACAATCTTCAAATGGATGAAATAAAAGGAGTCTTCTCTTGTTCAGTTTGCTTTTGTTGGCTAAACTGTGCTCTGTAGACAAAAGGGCAGCTAGTAAGATGGGGAAAAGACTATTAACTGGGATGATAAAAGCCCATCCATCATGGTTACGAGCATACTAACCACCTGTTATCTGTCTATGGGATCACTTTTACACACACAATTTGCTATAGATGATAAAGGTGTTCTATAAAGGGCACCTAGAAATCAAAGAGGGAACATATTTTTTAACTAATATGTCACAAACAGGGATAGATTAAGCACCATTTTCAGTACCTCTCTTCTCTTCTCTGGTCACAGAATTAACTTGCCTGCTTCTTGGACTTTCCAAATTCTCTTCTCAGAATATGATCTTTCAGAAAAGCCAATAAGCAACTACCATCATTTTGCTGGTAAGGAAGGAAATGTGGAAGCAGGAAAGCTAAAGCAATACCCAAAATATTATTTAGCATTTGTAGGGTGTTTTCCCTCCCCCTGTTTCATCAAAATTCTTCACATACACAGCAATCCTTAAAACAACAAGTTTGGAAGACAGGCAAATACTATCTCTACAAAAAAGGCAGGGAAGGAAAGCCATTTTCAGGAGAACAGGAGTGGAACGAGGGCATGCTTACATCGTGTAGGAAACCCTGTTAAGAGTGGGGGGTCTCATACAGTTTTTTCATGCCATGCAATTAGAGATGCACGGTCAATAGAGTTTTGCTGTTCATTGCTTCTGCAATGCCAGAAGATGAGGAGGTAGGCTTCTCCTCCACCACAACAAATGTCACTAAGATCGGGGGTTTTTGTAATCTAAGAATGAGGAGAAATAAGCCAAACGCATTCCCCAGCCTTAGCAAGCCAATTGTCTGATATAAAGGCAAGTCTAGAACCCACTGCTTATGACTGGGATGCTGAATGGGTCTCTCTCCCGTTCCCATCTCACACTAGTGCTGAAGCAACTGCACTGGCTACTGATCAGCTACTGAGGTGTCGTTGTTAACCTATAAATGGACTAGGCAATTTGAGATCAGGCTGCTTGGTGGATTATCTTTGCATCAGTAAAGTCACTGGAGGTGGCACTGCCGCTTGTTCTGTGACCTCCAGAATGCCATCCAAGAGCAACCTGAAAGCAAGCCTTCTCCATGGATGTCCCCTCCTTTTGAAATGCTCCCCCCCCCATGCCTGCTGGTAGTCAGGGAGTGTTAACTGTGGGACGGTTTAGGTGCCTGTTAAAATCCTACCTCTTCATCCTGGCTTTTCCTGACTGTGCTGCCCAGTTTGAGAATTTGCTTTTTGAGCTCCTGACTAAAAATGTTCTAATAGATTATTATTTTACCTGATGATTATTTAATATTTGTAATTCAATGTCTACTTTTTCCTTTTATGTCTTTTTTTTAAACACTATTTGGATATAACACTTCAATGAGGTAAGCTCCTCGTCCTGCTGGTGCTAACATGAATAATAACATTAAGGAGGAAATCACTTCTGAAATATTCCTCTTTTACATGACATTCACATTTCTCCGGAGTTTGTTTTTTGTATGTTTGCTGCTTAAGAAGCAGATAAAAGTTTACCTTAGGGAGCCCATATTAAAACATAAACAGGGAGCACATACACGTCTAGAAAAACAGAGAACACAACAGTTGGATCCTCAAATGCCACCCAGCCTCATATCAAATTGTGAGACTTAGGCCAAATCCACTCTACACAAATAATCCAGTTTGAAACTGGATTATTTGCCATGGCTCTTTCCTATGGTATTCTGGGATTTGTAGTTTAGTGAGCTGCCAGCATTCTTTGGCAGAGAAGGCTAAACACCTTGTAAAACCACAAATCCCAAGATTCCATAGGATGGAGTCATGGCAAATAATCCAGTTTTGAACTGGATTATTTGTGTAGTGTGAATTTGGCATTGGGCTGCTGCCACACTGCAGAAATAATGCAGTTTGACACTGCTTTAATTGCCATGGCTTAGTGCTACAGAGTTCTGGCATTTGTAGTCTTGTGAGATATTTGGCCTTCCCTGTCAGAGAGCTCTGGTGCCAGAACAAACTACAAATCCCAGAATTCCATAAAATGGAACTATAATAGTTAAAGCAGTGTCAAACTGCATTATTTCTGCAGTGTGACAGCAGCCTTAGTGGGCAATGGACTGGTGAACTCAGCAGTAGGGAAAAGCCAGATGTAGAGATTGCCAGGACAGAGAGAAAATTATGAGAGGCAATGCCTAAGACTTGGGGCTATTGTGGTCAGTTCATGCCCGCTTTCACCCAAGCCTTTAATGTACGTCCCAAAGAAAGAGCTTCCAGTGCCATTGGTCAGACACCTGAGTGCCAAGAGACATTTGAGACCTTGAAAGCTAACCCGAATGCCAAGCATAAACTGAAAAGTTCCTGATGTCATCAAACTATTCATCTTGCATAACTCTGCCTCAGATGTTGGCCTGGAGGCTCTGCTCACTCTGACTCATGATGGTACAGTAGAACACCCAGTGCTGTTGTTCAGTTGAAGGTCGCACAAGAGGAGGGAAAAAAGTATCCCCACTCCTGATCCATCACATGGTCTGTTACTTCCCTTTGTTCATACTTTTATTCCTCCCAGAGGCCTGCTTCCTCTCTTATATGCCAGGCTTTGCTGAAGCGAGTTCATTCTATGAAAAAAAATGTGGTGTTTGTTTGTTTGTTTGTTTGTTTTTGTAATGTTAGTATTTTGGAAAATTTACCTTTTCAGACTACCACTGGTCATGCTGACTAGGGGAATCTGGGATTGTGGTCCCAAACCCTAACGTTTTGCCCCACTTTGCAACACTTTTCACTGTTAATATAGATAAGTCACTCTTGTTCACATGGATTACCAGCACCAGTTTAGGGCACTTCTCTCAGCCCATTTATCACTATCACCATGCTGGGGTGCACAGAATGGCAGAGTAGCTGCTTAAGCAAATCTTATACCATCTCTCAGGAAGGGACCATAGAATAACAAAATTGGGAAAGACTTCAAAAGTCATCTAATGCCTATACAGGCAATCTGATACAACAGTATCTCTCGTAGGTGGCCAATTTTCTTCCAATTGTTGCTGGAGGTCATCTGAGTTGGACAAGAAGTCAGCCAATAAGAGCATTTATACACGGATCTGGCCCTACTGTTAGGCAGCGTGAGGCAGCCACCTTAGGCAGCAGATTTTAGAGGATGGGAACTGAAGACGAGGTAATAGTAGACAGAAATATGCATAGTGTATGACAATCCACATACTCCCTAATTTAGCCTGATGCCAGTAGGTGCAATGGAAGGCTTAGTTTCCCTTCATTAGTGGTGAAGTAAGATTCAAATCCAGTCTGGTCAACTTACATATCAGTAGAATTAGGGGTGGGGGTCATCTCCTTTGCCCATTCAGCAAAATGCTGTGAGCTAGCTCTGCTCTCATAAAGATTTCCCTGACAAAGTTCTGCTCAACAACTTTTGGAGGCATCTGCTTACACTCAGTGCTGGAAAAATTGGCTCAGACTTTTGCCTCCTTGAGTGCTCCTGTCAATGCCAGCAAGGCGAGAAATAGCCCAAGCATATCACAAATACCTCTGTCTAATAGTTGTATTAGAGGGAACTAAAAGGACAATTTCTAATCCATATTAACTCCCCAGGCTCCAGGGGAAGGACCACAAACTCAGGGCTATACTACATGCTGTGGTTAATAAATACAGTTGTCCCTCTGTATCCATGGATTTGGTATCCACAGATTGAAAATATTCTTTAAAAAATAATAATCCAAAAAGTAAACCTTGATTTTGCTATCTTATATAAGGGACACCATTTTGCTATGCCATTGCATATAATGGGACTTGAGTATTCATGGATTTTGGTATCCACAGGGGGGTCCTGGAACCAAACCCAGCAAATATGAAGGGACAACTGTAGTGTGTTAGTTATGATCCATATCTTTTTATTACTCTAAAACAAGCATGTATGGCCCTGTTCCAAACTGGAATCAGCATGTATCATGGCAGGGGGAGGCTACACAGGAGTTTAAAAGGGGTGAGGGGAACCTCCACTGAAACCAGTAGAAATTGGTGAAGATGTTTTCTTCATCTTCACATGGAGGTCCAAAGGTTTTGGTTGTTATTGTTTCATAAAACCAAACTGGGGCTTCATATGCTTAGTTTGGAGGAAAAACAATAAAGATTTTAAACTGCAAGGTATGTATTTAACATAGTGTGTAGTTTAACCCTTGGTGATAGAACACATGATTTATATTCAAAGGGTCCCAGATTTGGTTTCTGGGACTCTTGAGGTAGTGCTGTGAAAGACCTGAAAGCTGCTGCTTGTCAGTGTAGATAATGCTGAGCAAGACAAAACAATGGCCTGGCTTGTTTGGTACAGGCACACCTCAGTTAATAAAGTAGATGGGCTCCTGAGCTTTACTTCTTTAACAGAAAATATGGTACCAGAAGCAGAAATAGCATGGAAAGAATAGGGCTAGATTCCTCCTGCACAAATAATACACTTCAGCAGCCTTCTACTGACCACTTGAAGGCTTTTTCCAAAATGCATCCAGGGATGGGTTTTTTTGTTGTTTTTGTACCAGCATCCACTTTTCTTATGATTTATTCATAAGTGGCCAAACTTACAGACCTATGCTTCTTTAACATGCTGGAGGTAGGAAGCTGGTCAAGCAGGCTTATCTGCTCTCCCCTTTCCTCTAGGATTGATTGTTCATGCATGCTGGAGGACAGTTGTTGTTTACCTTGCCTGCTGTAGGCAGGCACACACAGTGACTGTAGGATTAGATAAAATCCAATTCTTTCCCAACTCAAACTTAGTGCATCGTTTACTGCAGACACACTGCTGCAACCCAACATCCAAAGTCTGTGTTTCTCCAGTCTTCCTTCACCATGCTCCTAATGCCAACACTGCTTTAAAAAAACCTTCCAGCTGGAGATAAGGAAAAAGGGGGAACTGGACAGGCATCAAAAGACTCTGTAAAAAAGGAGCTTCTTTGTCAGAGGCTTTGTTAACCAAGTTATGCCTGTATATAACAATATCCCTAGAGCCATCAGGACTATTGAGAACAGTTTCTTCTGTTTCACAATGGGCTGCCCTTCATTTCCAATCTAAATTGCATGCTGGGGTAAATACACAGATTGCATCTGACCATAGTTACCAGGGAAGAACTATCCCTGGCCATCAAGTTTCAGGGCCAAAATAAGAGACCTAGGGATCACAGGTATACCAAAGATGGGGTGGTGGGAGCAGTCTGTCCTGGGCAAAGGGAATAAGGAGGTGCATTGTCTCCAAGGGCCAGCAAAACCAGGGAAGGAAGCAAGCTGGGCTCAGCAAAGGCACAGGCATTCCTGCTGCCCCATAACTCCTCTTCACAGCAGCAGCAGCAGCAGCAGCAGCAGCTACAGCAGTTGCAGCACTGGTCCATTGATGATGACAAAGAGGCAGAAATGCACAACTCCCCCAGTAGCAGTGACAGGGGCATCACCAGGCTCTTGTTACACCTGAGACCTGCTGTACTCCTTCCTCAACCAGCACCCGGCAGCCACCTACTCCAACAGCTCCAAGAGGATGTACAGTTGTGTGAAAAAGAAAGTACTCCCTCTTTGAATTCGATAGTTTTACATATCAAGACATAATAACAATAATCTTAGCAGGTCTTAAAATTAGGTAAATACCACCTCAGATGAACAACAACACATGACATATTATATGGTATCATGATTTATTCAACAAAAATAAAGCCAAAAGGAGAAACCATGTGTGAAAAACTAAGTATACCTTATGATTCAATAGCTTATAGAAAATTATAGAACCAGATAATTTTATCAATCTTTCACATCCTTATGGAGGAATTTTGGCCTACTCTTCTTTACAAGGTTCCTTTAGTTCATTGAGATTTGCTGGCATTTTTTTATACACAGCTCTCTTAAGGTCCCACCACAGCATTCCAATCAGGTTGAGGTCTGGACTTTGGGCCATTGCAACACCTCTTCTTTTTCAGCCATTCTATTGAAGATTTGCTGGTGTGCTTGGGATCATTGTCCTGAATTCTTGGCCTATCTGAGCCTCACTTTCTCTTCTTCTTTTTTTTTTTTACTGCACTCAAAAGTAAACCTCAGAGGACTGATCTAGAGTAGGATTATCATAAAGAGATTGGGGAGTTTTAACTCCTTAAACACACACAGTTTGGGGAGTTTAAAAAACATCTGAGCAGAACAGGAAAATTTAGGGGGAAATTAGCTAAGAGAAGATTTAAACTTCCTCTACCCATTTAAAGTCATCCCTATACATACTGGGTTGCTGTATATTTATTTGGAAGTAAAAAGAAGAGGAGGAGGGTTGCTGAGTATTTAACATGCTGTGCCTTGGATGAAGGCACACCTCATCTTGGACCAAATATTTACCGGTAAGTATCAAGATCCCCATAAGCCATTCCCCAGTAGAGTTTGGGGCCAAAAAGACCACATAGGAAATGAGTTACTGTATTTAGACATTTAAAACACGGTGAAACATTTGTTTCCAACCATAGCCCATTCTTTGAATGCTACAAGCTGAGCTAGGTACAGCCTAGGACTAAGCTAAAACTCAGTTCTGATTAGTTTGATTTTCTCATTGACACAGAATGTCCTTTCCTTTGTCTCTTGGAACATTCCTCTGGTAAGCTGTGTTGGTCACACAGAATGTGAAACACAGAAGAGACAAAAACAAAGTTTTCCATATGGTGTGTTTTGCATCCAGGCCAACTTCAAGAGGTTTGACACCATAAGTGCATCTCTGTTTAACAAGAAAGAAGGGAAGCTGAGTTTTGGTTTGACTTTTGACTATTTTGTTACAATAGTTCTAAAAGTCTTGAAATTTCCATTCAACACTTTCTCCACCCTGGAAAAGGGCATAAAGACTGTATTCAAGCTCACAGCTGCCCGGGCAATCAAATTGCTCTCAAATCACTCAGAAGAGCCCTAAGATGGTAGAATGGACTACACTACTTCAGACTCTAAGTAGGAGATAACCTCGTTTTATTTTTATTTTACTGTTTCCCTACATAAAATTACAAAGCAAGCATCTCTCTGCCTGTAGAAAAAGACAACAGAGCAGGGAACTGGATGAGCTATCATCCTGAAGCCATTGTTTTGTGCTTGCTTGTTTTTGTTAACAGGGACAATGGCCAAGGCAGAAATAAAAATAAGATTTACTTTTTAAAAAAATATTTAATGAATATAAATTGGGCTACTTTTTGAAAAATGTTTAGTATTCTTTTAAAATAAAGAGGGCTGTTTGCTTTGTAATAAAAATAAACATATTAAGGCTTCCACTTCTGATTTGATGAAGGGAATGCTATGGATGTAGTGTATCTTGATTTCAGTAAGGCTTTTGTCAAGGTCATCCATTATATTCTTGCAAAAAAGTTATTAACCTGTGGGCTAGACAATACAACTGTTAGGTGGATTTCTAATTGGTTGACCAACTGAACCCAAACTGTAGTCATCAATGGCTCCTCATCATCATGGAGAAAAGTGACCAGTGGGGTGCCATAGGGTTCTGTCCTGGGCCCAGTGCTATTCAACATCTTTATCAATTACTTGGATGAAGGAATAGAGGGTATGCTTATCAAGTTTTCAAATGACACCAAATTAGGAGGGGTAGCTAATACCCCAGAGGACAGGATCAGAATCCAAAATGATTAGCTTTCAACAGATTAGAAAGCTGGGCCAAAATTAACAAAACAAATTTCAACAGGGAGAAATGTAGGATACTACTCTTGGGCAGTAAAAATTAAAAGCACAGATATAGGATGAGTGACACCTGGCTTGATGGCAGTACATGCGAAAGTGATCTAGGAGTCTTAGTGGACCACAAGCTGAACATGAGTCAGCAGTGTGATGCAGCAACTAAAAAAGCCAATGCGATTCTAGGCTGCATTAATAGGAGTATAGCGTCTAGATCAAGGGAAGTAATGGTGCCACTCTGTTCTGCTTTGGTCAGACCTCACTTTGAATACTGTGTCCAGTTCTGGGCACCACAATTCAGGAAGGATATTGAGAAGCTGGAATGTGTCCAGAGGAGAGCAACCAGGATGGTGGGAGGTCTGGAAGCTATGCCCTATGAGGAGAGGCTTAGGGAGCTTGGTATGTTTAATCTGGAGAAAAGAAGGTTGAGAGGGGACATGATAGCCATGTTTAAATATTTGAAGGGATATCATACTGAGGATGGAGCAAGCATGTTTTCTGCTGCTCCAGAGACTAGGACACAGAGCATTGGATTCAAACTACAGGAAAAGAGATTCCACCTAAACATTAGGAAGGACTTCCTGACAGTAACAGCTGTTTGGAAGTGGAATACACTGCCTTGCAGTGTGGTGGACTCTCCTTCTTTGGAGGTTTTTAAGCAGAGGCTGGATGGCTATCTGTCGGGAATGAGTTGATTGCATATTCCTGCATGGCAGGGGGTTGGACTGGATGGCCCTTGAGGTCTCTTCCATCTATCATTCTATGATTTCTGAACATTTTAAAACTATTTCTCTGTGTAAAAAAATGGAAGAGGCATAAAAGCAATATTTAGACATTATTCCAAACCATAATTTGGCATTACAAGCACAAGCAAATCCAAGAATAGCTGATCCTTTCCCCTTAGCTGTGTATAATGCTTGCATAATGACTCTTCCTGTTTGTTGCCAACCTATGATTTGCCGCTGCGTGCTCTGCTCTCCTTTGCTTTGCTCGTGCACATAATATCAAATCAAAAGTTTGGAATTGTATCTGAGTGTGCTCAAATGTACTCTTAGGTATCTATAATGCTCAATACTAGTAAACCATTGTGGGCACTATAATCCAGATAATAATATGTTGCTGTTGTCCATAAAGTAATGTGTCCCAGATTAGCCTTTCACAAAGGTACTGTGTAGGTTCAAAAATAAGAAGTTTTGGATTATGCTCCTAACTATGAAATGAAGTGGGGGTCAAGACAAATTGTTCCTTGGGGTATTGTTACATTGCACTTTTCATGTGTGCAGCCAATGATGGGGACGATGGGGGCTGGAGTTCAGCTACATCTGGATGGTCCTCATCCCAAGAATGAAGCCTCCATGTAGTGGCAAGCCAATCTGTTCTATTTGTTATACATATTAGCCAATGCATATTTATTCAGGAAAGGCGGGAATTACAAAATGGATAACTATCCTTTCTCTCCCCGCATCCCTTGGCAATTTCGATCAATCCATGCTGTTGCTCAACTTGTACTCATACAGGTGATTCTCGTCTCTAATTCTGCAACCTATGTAACCCTGGCCTAATCTAAGAGTAGGTAGGTCAAAACTGGCTTGGCCTACTTCCTTCTTCTGGCTGTGATGAAGGTGATGATGATAGTTCAAAAGACACTGACAGTTTTGAGAAAAGAATACATTCCCACTTGAACTCTCCACAGTGCCAAACCCTTTCCAAACAGAGGCTCAGCACTTTGGCCAGCTCTTTGAAACTCTGAATTCAAGCTGAATTCCACTGAAATGGAAGCCACTGCTGACAAGAGTACCATACTTCCACAAGTCACTCACCATACCACCCTCAACATAGCCAATATCTAGGCAGGGCTCAGACAGAATTCTTTCTGAAATTCTAAAGGAATGCTCTCAGTGGCCTGACACAGTACAGTATAAGCCATTTCCTATGACTGTTGCATATACTGTACTTTTCATAGCCTCTTCAATAGTGATTAAATTACTGCTACTCTTGTTTTGTCCCTATGCTGAGAAAAACAATGGCTGACATAATTCTTCTCTATCAGACACAAATGTGTGCAAGACACTGCCTCAGAAAGGGATGCTCTACCCAGTTATTTCTACCTTTAGTGACAGAAGTGGCTTCAGAGGTTTACAGTATCGCTGTCCCATTCCACCGCTGGTCAAGAAGGAACCTCTTTGATTGCAGAGAGACACCAAAAACTAAAGGCTCATCTACACCAGGCAGGATATACTGGCTCCTCACTAGTGTATCCTGCCTCTGGAGCTGGCCAGTTCCCACCCACCCACCTGTTATCTGTGGAAAATGGGCCAGAGTCCACACAGGACACCGACACTTCACCATTTTCTCACTAATGCAGAAGCCAGGCAGGAGTCCCACAAGATGTGACTGCAGGCGCCCTACAGGTGATCAGCCTAGATCTCATGCTGCAGGACCCCTGCATGGCTTCTAAAGGAGCCAGGGAGCTGGCAGTAACAGAAAGGAGCAACATTCTGGGACACTCTCCTATGAATATACAGGGCCTGATCTAGTGATACTGGGTTAAACTGGGTATTTTCTTAAAATGGGGGAAAGGGCCTGATCCCAGCTTGCTGCCATTCCAGCCTCGTATCTGCCCCGGGGTTATAAGGACTGCCTGGGGGCAGATTGGAGTAAATGCCCTGCAACATTTTGACTATAGGGCTCTGGGAAGGGGGCAAATCAGGGTATTTGGACAGTGCAGACAAGCCCTAAGTGCAATGGAAGAAAAAAGCAATCTACTTAGAGTGGTGAGTTGGTATTTTCTGAGGAAGACCAATGTATTTATGACCACTGATAGCCAAGCCAGCATGACAGATCACATATTTAGAAATATGCACATTCTATTATGACTAGGCTCAAAGCCCCCAAGCTCTTTTTGTGGCCTGTTTATTTATTTATTTATTAGCTGTTGGAATTTGATAGCAACCCCCTAAAGGCATTATAATCAATGGGGAAAGGAATGACATGGACTATCACGCTGCCTACAGTCAATGAGACACTCAATATCATATTCACTAGTCAATATCATGGTCAGTAAGATAGGAAGGCCTAGTTAAGTACATGTAAGATTCATTCATATACAAATATAAATGTAATAATAATCAAATATGAGTAGGGGATTGTATTTGTTAATAATTGAATTGGTTTTTCCAAATGCTAATTAATAAAGTATAGCAGAGGATTTTATTTGTGAATAATGAAATGGTAACATTATAGAATAGAGCTAGCATAGTGTAGTAGTTAAGAGTGTTGGACTGTGACTCTGGACACCAGGGTTCAAATCCCCGCTTGAACATGGAAACCCACTAGGTGACCATACACAAGTCACACAATCCCAGCCCCAGAGGAAGGCCACGACAGCCCCCTTCTGAACAAATCTTGCCAAGAAAACCCCATGATAGGGTCACTTTAGGGTTGCCGTAAGTCGGAAATTATGTGAAGGCACACAACAAACATCATAAAATAAAATATGAATGGAAAAGTAGGCTACATTTTGTACATTGTGTATTTTTATTCATTTAGAAAGTCTTCTAAACTCTGCATCTTCTCCTTAGAACATGCCTACCCCAGCATTATAAATAGAGTTGTCCCTTCATATTCGCTGGGGTTTGATTCCAGGATCCTCCCCCCATGGATACTAAAATCCGTGAATACTCAAGTCCCATTATATGCAATTGCATAGCAAAATGGTGTCCCTTATATAAGATGGCAAAATCAAGGTTTGCTTTTTGGTTTATTAATTTTTAAAGAATATTTTCAAGCCATGAATACTTAAATCCGTGGATACCAAATCCGTGGATGTGGAGGGACAACTGTATCAACAAAAAATAGGAAATAAAGATGTAATTTAAGACAAGAAAAACTAGCATGTTGGAAAAACATAAAGCAGTGTTTTCCTGACTATCTCAGTAGCCAACAACTTAGGTACAGTACAAATATAGCTTGAACTACATAATTTAAGCTCAATGGCTATTTGTGTATGTTCAAGTATTACAAGTTTTATTTTTATAGTAGAAAGCATCTCCCTTGGAAGGGGTTGGTGACAGTGAATGGAGGGGGAAAGTAACCTAAACCTAGTATAAAGCACTTTTATTACTTGAGTTACAAAGAATGGTATTGGCATTAAAAATATGACTCAATATGAGTTGCTAATAAAAGTTAACCTTGCTCTCTTTCCTCCTACACAAGTACAATTTTGTTGAGAAACATGTACATATATCCATCTCCACATTAGGACCATGTGATTCATTCAGAGCTCATAATTGCTTCCATACTTTATAAAATATATTTAAATTTTTTGCATATTTGTTATGATTATGCATGACACTTACATTGCATTTAGAACTCCAAAAGGGTTGGCTTGTTCTCCAACAAAAGAATAAAGGCAAGAAAGATGGCTTCCCCAGTATATCAGCCTACAGGAACATGGAAATGTTTGTCACTTTTGTAGATTTTCCTTGAGTTTTTTTCCGGGTTGTGAGGCCATGTTCTAGTGTAGTTTCTTTATGATGTTTCGCCTGCATCTGTGGCTGGCATCCTCAGAGAATGGTTGGGTAGGAATGTATGTGGAGTTTATATGCTGTGAACCCCTGTAGGGTAGTGTATGTAAATTTGTGTAATTGAATGGTTAGTTTCTGGGTCTAGAAATGCAAGGCTCATTAGTGTTTGTTTGGCTAATGGTTGGTTGATGGGCCATTATCTGCTGGAACTCCCCCTGTTCCTGGGTGGAATTCCTTTGTAAGTGTTGAGTTTTGATTCTAGTGTATTTCAAAACTGGGAGCCATATTTTGTTTACTTTTAAGGTTTCTTCTTTCCTGTTGAAGTTGTCCAGGCATTTGTGGGATTTAATAGCTTCTCTGTGCATTCTGACATGATAGTTGTTGGCCTGGTCCAGAATTTCTGTCTTTTTAAATAGCAGTTTGTGTGCAGGTTGGTTTATAACATGTTCTGCTACTGTGGATTTTTCTGGCTGGCCCAACCCCTGAACCCAATGGGGGGTCACAGCATATAAACTCCACATACACTCCTACCCAATCATTCTCTGAAGATGCCAGCCACAGATGCAGGTGAAACATCAGAAAGAAACTATTCCAGAACACGGCCTCACAGCCCAGAAAAAAAACAAGAAAAATCTATGGATGCTGGCCATGAAAGCCTTCGACTTCACATTTGTCACTTTTATTTTTGTCAATACCTAACAAACTGTTGACCTCTTGAACATTACCAATGTAAACCACATGTGTATGCATGCTCGCGCACACACACACACATATCATGCAAGGAGGGCAGATATGCAGAAATATGGCTATAAGCATAGGTGGCACACACTGGTACTGGAAGGGTTTGAAGGGTTCACAACACAACCCTATGCATATCTACTCAAACATCCTAACCTGCTCTAATGGGCTTCAAGCAGTGGTTAAGTGGTACCAGAGGAACAGACAAAGGTGCAATAATAAGTTGGACTGTTGGTCAATCTAGTCTAGTGTGGTCAGCAAAGACTGGTAGCCACTCTCTTGGGTTTCAGACAGCATTCTTTTATGGACATGTTAGGGACTGAACCTGGGATCTTTTGCACACAAAGCATGTCCCACTCTCAAAGTATACTTTGAAGAATTAAGCACCCAATTAGGTCACTCTGCACCCATCACACCATGGAAATCCTATACGCACTGACATTATTCCCCTTATCAATAAACAGCCAATGATGTCATCCAAAAGAGACTCACCAGGAGTCCCTTATTGCTCAATGAATCCCATTGCGTGTCATGCCCCATGAGCCTGATGAAGGTATAGAGTCAGAGGACGAGGAGGACACAGCAGGGAATGGCTCTAGGGACACTGGGACAGTTTATCTACACCTGTGCCAGCAGGGAACCCTGCCAACCTAGAGGGTCGAGCAGAGGAAGAGCCTGGTCCGAGTGGGTTGGCACCAGTCCCAGCAGAGAATTCTGCCCAAGAAGAGAGGGACTTACCTCCACCATTGTATACCCAACAGCGAGCTCAAAAGGAAGCTCAAAGAAAGTCTCAGACTTTATGAGAAACACCTGATCATTAAGAAACACCTGACAAAGCCTTAATTGCTTTATATATGCTGGGAGATATACTTTGCTGGTACCTAATTGCTTTCCGGACATTGCACCAGTCAGCTATATCATGAACAAATTCTCTTTTCAGATGCAACTCCCACAATACCCCAGCTAATATGGCCTGCAGGCAGCAAGGATTCAAACCCCAGTCTCCTGGAGGGCTAGTCCACCACTCAAACCAGAATATCACACTGGCTCTACATTATGTCATCCTTTGGCCGATTGATTGATTGGTTTATTAATTTTGGAGCACTATAGTAAAAAGGCTGGCCATTGCTTGGGAGGGAAATATAAACTGCAATATACAAGGTCTGTTCACATCTTTCCTCTACATAGACACTGAATCCTTCCAAATATAGAAACTGTGTGTATATGTTCAATAGGACTACTTGATGCACAACTTGCCAGCGTAGTGAAATAACAGACATGTATTTTATACAACTGACTATCCCATGCGTGGTATAACATCCATGATTTGATAATAATAATAATAATAATAATAATAATATTTATTTATACCCCGCCCCTCTGTTAAAACAATCGGGGCGGCTTACAAAATTTAAAATACAATACAAATAAAATCCCTAAACACCCGCATTCCCACCCTCCCCCATAAAAAAACATTAAACAAATATAAATTAAAAACAACTAATCTAAAATCACATTTAAAACTATAAATACAATAAAATATAATAAATGGCCAGCAGGCCAGGATCCCCTGAGGCCGGGATCTAATTAGGAAAGGCCTGCCGAAAGAGATCCGTCTTTAGTGCTTTTTTAAAGCCACTCAGGCTTGTTATCTCACGGATCTCATTCGGCAGGTCATTCCACAATTTGGGGGCGATTACTGAAAAGGCCCTCTGGGAGGTTGCAGACAGCCTAGATTTTTGTGGCTGAAGCAAATTCCTCCCAGAGGACCGGAGTGCGCGGGGAGGATTGTATGGGAGGAGGCGGTTCCGGAGATAAGTTGGACCCAAGCCATTTGGGGCTTTAAAGGTAATAACCAACACCTTATACTGGGCCCGGAAACTGATTGGCAGCCAGTGGAGAGATTTTAATACTGAAGTTATATGGTCTCTCCGAGATGTTCCCGAGACCACTCTGGCTGCCATATTTTGTACCAACTGAAGTTTCCGGACCAAGCATGAGGGCAGCCCCATGTAGAGCGCATTGCAGAAATCTAGACGGGAGGTTACCAGCGCATGCACCACAGTCTCGAGGTCCCTTACTTCCAGGAAATGGCGCAGCTGGCGTATCAGCCGAAGCTGATAACAGGCGCTCCTGACTGTCGCATTCACCTGACTCGTCATCTGAAGCGATGAATCAAGGAGCACCCCCAGACTGCGAACACAGTCCTTAACGGAGAGCGTGACCCCGTCCAGGACTGGAGGTTGCAACCCAACTCCTGGTTTGGGGGCCGCTACCGTGAGCACCTCCGTTTTATCTGGATTTAATCTCAATCTGTTTTTCCTCATCCAGCCCATTACTGCTTTAAGACAATCATTAAGAGGAGAGACGCCATCGGAATTCGAGGCCGATGATCGGGGCAAGGAGAAATAGATCTGGGTGTCATCAGGGTACTGATAACACCCAGCCCCATAACTGCGAATAATCTCACTCAGCGGCTTCATATAAATGTTGAACAGCATCGGGGACAGGATGGCGCCCTGTGGAACACCACAAGTAAGCTCCTTTCTGCTGGAGCAGCTGTCCCCGAGCAACACCCTCTGGGACCTGCCCGAGAGGAAGGACCGGAACCACTGGAGCGCAGTGCCTTGGATTCCTAACCCCCTCAAGCGATCGAAGAGGATGCTATGATCTATCGTATCGAAAGCCGCTGAGATGTCTAAAAGCACCAACAGGGTCACACTACCCCTGTCAATGCTTAGACGCAAGTCGTCAGTCAAGGCAACCATGGCAGTCTCAACTCCAAATCCCGTCCTAAAGCCAGTTTGAAATGGGTCTAGATAATCGGTTTCATCCAAGACCACTTGGAGTTGAAGCACAACTGCCCTCTCGATCACTTTGCTCAAGAATGGTAACATAGAAACCGGCCTATAGTTGTTCATGTCCAGGGGGTCAAGGGAAGATTTTTTCAGGAGCGGCCTAACGGCTGTTTCCTTTAAACAAGATGGAACACACCCTTCTCTGAGGGATGCATTGATGATGTCCTTAAGGAACATCATCAAGGCAGTCCCCCCCTGAATGGCCAGCCATGAAGGGCAAGGATCGAGAGGGCAGGTTGTCTTCCTAACCCTACCAAGTAGCTTGTCCACGTCCTCAGTACTCACAGATTGAAATTGATCCAGTAAACTTACATCAACGGAGTTACTGGACACCTCATCAATTGTTTCTGCCAAATTACTGGTATCTAAGTCGGCTTTTATCTGAGAGATTTTATCTGCAAAGAAATTGTTAAATGCGTCACAGCAGGCTGTCGTTGGGTTAAGCAACGGGTTCTGCGCAGGAATAACCTGCATCATCTCCCTTACCACCCTAAACAGCTCTGCTGGACGGGACTCTGCAGACGCAATACGTGCAGAGGAGAAGTATCGCTGTGCTGCACGTATTGCCTCTCGATAGGACCAAAGAAAGTTCCTATGACGAGTCCTGTCGGATAAGAGTCGAGTTTTCCGCCAGTTGCGCTCTAGTCGTTGTCCAACCCGCTTCATTTTCCTAAGCTCTGCTGTATACCATGGCTTACAGTTTGAAGCGGGTTGGAAAGGACGCTTGGGAGCGATCGTGTCGATAGCCTTGGTAAGATTGTTGTTCCAGGTATTAACCAAAGTTTCGACAGGGTCACCGGCATTACCAACCATTAAACCCTCCAAGGCTTTCTGGAAGCCAATTGGTTCCATTAGCCTTCGAGGGCGGACCATTCTAATAGGTCCACCACCCCCGGTGGGGCAGACAGTGGCTCTTAGCTCCATCTTGACCAGGAAATGATCCGTCCATGACAATGCGGTGGTTTTTATAACCTCTGCCCACGGATATTCCTGTTCCGTACTGAAGACCGCATCGAGGGTATGACCCGCACAATGTGTGGGCCCGATGACCATTTGGGATAGGCCCATGTTTGTCATGGTTTCCATGAATACCCGAGCTGCACCAGTCAAATTTGTCAAGCTGTTCTCAAGTGGAATGTTGAAGTCCCCCAAAACGAAAAGTCTGGGCGACTCCAACAGCAACTCTGAGACCAGCTGTGTCAGCTCAGTTAGGGAGTCTGCTAGACAACGGGGTGGTCGGTATACTAGCAGAATCCCCAAACTATCCCTGGTCCTCAGACTAAGGTACATACACTCAAAGTGGACTGTGTTTCGGACAGGTATCCTGGTCAAGGTCAGATTGTTCTTATAAACCAGAGCCACTCCGCCCCCCCCCCCGCCCACTTCCCCTCACCTGCTCACTGACAGAATACCTGGCTGGGAGGGCCTGCGCCCACATGACAGCACTATTCTCTCCCAGCCAGGTTTCTGTGAAGCACGCCAGGTCGGCATCCTCATCCAAGAGCAGATCGTAAATAATATGAGTTTTATTCTTAACCGACCTGGCATTGCAGAGGAGCAAAGTAAGGTTCTGTGGAATGGTTGGTACGCTCTCCAATCCATTCCGGGAAACAGGGTGAACTGATGGTGGGATAGCTAACAAACAGCGATCCCACCTTCTTTTGTACCATCTGTTCACTCTGTTCCGACCATACCTCCCTTTCCCCAGCACAACTCCAATTTCCGCCCCCACTCCATCCCCGGCCTCAGCTGATGCCAATTGCAAGCTTGGAGTCCCTCTGGCTGCTGGCTGGTGTTCCTGAGGGGTGTGGGAGTGGCTTAAAAAGCCAGCCACTCCTGGCCACGCCCCCTCCCGCTGCTGCTCTGCTTCCAGAAGTCCTCAGGCCCCTCCACAGCCCTCTGGCCTGGTGGAATGGGGAGAAGAGGCTGCTTCAGGCTTGGAGTCCCTCTGGCTGCTGGCTGGTGTTCCTGAGGGGTGTGGGAGTGGCTTAAAACGCCAGCCACTCCTGGCCACGCCCCCTCCCGCTTTATACATTAGAGGTTATGCAGGCATGTTTGTCTAGTGAAGTAAGCCTCAGTATGGGGGGGGGATCAGCTCCTGAGTAGCACACCCTAATATATATAATTGCTTCCTTTAGTGTCTTCCTTTAAGAAAGAGCAGCCCATACACTTCTCTCAAATATTAGGCTAGCATGTAATTAAGAAGGTTGCCTACACATAACATGAAGTCCCAGACTTTTTAATCCAACTAGGCCCCATCACTTCATAGTAAGAGGAAATGAGGATGTTTTTAATGAAGTGGATTTCAGAAGTACCGTAGTTGGAATTTAAGAAAATTCTAGATCAGTGGCTCGTTAAACTTTTCTTTACCAGGGTCCCCCTTTAAGTATCTTTTTTTGCTGTGGACTCCCAAGGCTTAACTCAGTATTTTAATAATAATAATAATAATATCAGACAACAACAACAACACAATTACACCATCCATTAAACCTTCCCTCAGTGGCACTGGAGGGGGAGGGAAGACTTTTCTTCTGCTTCTTCCTGCAAGTTTGTGGCTGGAGCAAATTGAATGGCAATGTGCAGCCCAAGCCAGCCAGCCAGCCTTTGCCTTGGCTCCTGTCTCATGGCCTCTCCACTACAGGGAGGAGGTGGGCCAAGCAGCCTTGAAGTCTTTGCGGACCCCCCCCCGTGAGGGCATTGCAGACCCCTGGGGATACCCAGACCACAGGTTAAGAACCACTGTTCTAGATCAATTCTCTAGCTTGTCAGGGGAGAAATGAGACAGAAAGATCTGGCTCTCTTTCCTGCTCCCACATCACCATAAACCAGGGGTGGGCAAAATGGGCAACCCCTCCAGAAGTTGATGAACAGCAGCTGTTAACAGCTTAGAAAATGATGAGTTAAGCTGGAAGGCCCACACAATTCCCATCCTTGCCATAAATAAAACATGCACTGAAGGTTGAAGGTTTCTTTGACTACTGCCACAACAGATAACAGTGACAGAGGCAGTAAGAGACAGCACACGCCTTGTCCTCAACAGGGTTCCCATGGAGCATGGCTAATTACCCCATGTGTGTTCCTACTGGCATGGGACTTTCTGCATCCAGATGCTTGGCTACACTAGAATCTGATGGCATGTCTCTGAGGGTTTAGATTTGGAACAACTGCAGTAGGTCTGGAGGCAAGTTCTTTTGTCCAGTGTTGCTCCAGAGACCACATGGAGTGTCAAAATGCCCCTCTATCTCCCCCCCCCCTAAAAAACAAAGGTGGCCAGAAATCCCCTTCTGGCTTTGAAAAATGGGCATTTTTTTTTAACATGGAAGAAAATGTCAAAAATGGGGGGAAACTATTTAAATAAAAGGATTTATGGCTGTTCCTGGAGAGACAATCCATGGAGTGGGAGGGCAGGAAAGAGGCAGTTCAGGAAATCTAGCGAGGTCAAGGGCTACATAAAGGGGGGGGGGCGGAATTGATGCTACCAACCTCTTTCTCTCAGTTAGTTTCAAAGGTGCTAAAAGGTCCCTTTGCATACTGATATTCCAGGACTAACATCGCTATGTCTTTAAATGCAAGATGAAGACTCAGAAGTCTTAGCTATGCTAATTATTTTTCACTGAGAAGAGCCAGTGAGAAAGGGTGGTGAAGTGATTAAAGTGTTCCCATGGCATTGGTCAACTCTTGCCATCTCTGACCATTATCCATGCTGGTTGGAGGTTATGGAGCCCAACAACACCTGGAGGGCCCCAGGTTATATTCTGGGGGGGGTGGAATATACTGTAAGGAAAAGGTCCTAGGTTCAGACTGCCCCTTGGTGACCATATGCCATTCACTGACTTTCAAAGGACTTCACAAGGCTTTTCTTAAGCTAAAATGAGACAAGTGAAGCACATAGGCCAGTATGAGCTCCTTGGAGGAAGGGTGGGACAGAATTCTAATAATAAAAAAATCATAACCTGCCAGAAGTTTAAAACATGTTTTTTTCCAATAGGATCAGCACTTTCCTACTTTGCTGTGACAAGGAGAGGAATTAAAAGCATTTGTAATTGCATTGTCAGGAACCGAGTCCTTGGCTCAGGAGTTTTGCAACAGATGAGAAACAGCAGGCGTGCTTTGCAAAAGTATAGGTTAAAGTCAGAGAAGGCTGCAGTCATCAAATCCCATAGTTTGTGAGTAAATACAGTAAGACAATGTTAAGTCTTCCACGGAATGGGGAATCCTAATGCTTTGATGCAAACTGGATGTCTCCAGCTTCTTATTCATCACCTGCAGTTACCTCTTCCCGAGATGAGAGCTATGCTGTGAAGGAGGCCCACGACTTCCTGCACTCTCAAGGTAAGCCAAAAAGTGACTAAGGGCTCATCTACACTAAGGGCCAAGATATGCTGGCTCCCTGCTGTGGAGGTGGCGTGTTTCCCCCAGTTACTTAGAGAAAATGGACTGGGGTCCAAACAGGACACTGGGCCATCAACAAAGCTGCCACCACAATTTTCTGCACTAACATTGAAGCCAGACAGGAACGTGTCCCCTGAATGTGACCCTGCCTGGCTTCCAGGAGAGCTAGGGAAATGGTGGCGGAAGTGAGGGATGGCATCCTGGGACAGGCTCCAGCAGACACATGGGGACTGATCCCGCTACAGCCACCATCTATTGTTTATTTTTAGTATTTTTAAGTATGTTTTAATTTTTTTTAATTATTTAATTGTATTTTAGGAGGGGGGTGGGATGGAGAGTTTTTGAATGTATATTTTAATGTTGTAAGCCACCCCGATTGTGTTTTGTAGAGGGGCGGGATATAAATAAAAATTTTATAATAATAATAACTGGATTAAACTGCATTTTTTAAAAAAAACTACAGTAAAGGGTTGCCCCTGTTCCAGCCCTGTATCTGCCCCGGGAATCATTTGGCTTGCCCAGGGGCAGATCAGAATAAATGCCCTGCATCGTTTGGACTTCAGGGCTCTGGATTGGTGGCAAGCCAGAGTATCTGGCTCGTGTAGACAAGCCCTAAGGCTGCAGTTCTACATGTAGTCACCTGGGAATTAGTCCTAAAGCGCTCAATGAGGTTTCCTTCTGAGTAGACAAGATTATACTGTGAGGCTGCAATTTCTTTGAACTTAGCAAAGCTAACTTCTGAATAGGCATGCATAGGACGGTAGTGGGAAAATGTAAAGGATATATTTTGGGCCTAAATTTAGGGAAACTGCTTGAATGTTTAGAAACTCTATTGGGAAAATACCGATGATTAGATGGTTGTCTGATATTTTTAAGGGATTGTCTAAGCTGGGGGGTTTCTTCCCTATAAAGCTTGAGCTAAATTCAGTACTGCCTTGCATTTAGCTCCAGCTTTTTAAGTAAGAAAACCCCAGCTTAGACCACCTATTGCATTTAGGGGTTACTGCAATAGAATAAAAAGGCAAATTATTTATAAGTATTAGAACACTGCAGATATCTAATAGACCTTTTTCTGTTCTGTTCTGTAACCTTACATTTCGTTTTGCCTCACCACTTATCACAAGACTAGACTTCCCATAACAAAAATGCTGGCACCTCTTACAGAACTTCACTGAAAGATAACAGGATTAGAAATTGAAAAAGCAAACAAAACCACATTGCAAGACAGTCAGTAGAATCAACTTTACTATACACTAATAAGCCTTGAACATTTCCCTGTTAAGTTCAGCTACAAATATTATAATCATTATCCACACATAAGGCATCTATGTGTGTTCACCATAGAAATGCACACAGTCCTCACAAAGTTCTTGACCTTGTCAATGAAGATTGTTTCAACGCATAAAGACAACTTGCAAAGTATTTTTTTGTTTCTGTATAAAGGTGAAAAGCCCAGAACTTAGGGGGTGGGGTGTGTGGACTAATGTAAGTGATCAGTTTTGAGCAAAAAAAAGTGTTGGCAATTTGTAGTAGTAGTAGTTGTTGTTGTTGTAAACACTTGAAATTCAAGAAATGTAAAAATGCACAGGAACTATTACAATGTCAACCAGAGGAGAGAAAAACTTTTGAAGTTTTAAATTCTCATATGTGATAATGAAACAAGTAAAGATTTGCATCCTAGCTTATAGTGTCCCATTACATAGGCCATACTACAGAGCTCTTCATGGGGTCCCCGACTGAGTTCACAGCACAATTTGGATTTGAGCCAATCTGACTCAGATGTCAATCCAGACCCTGTATAATCCAATCTAGATTTCATATCTGTATTGAGATTCAGAAATGTGGCTTGACAATCCTCTAAGTGGCTTGTATTGGGAAACTGAAAATGGCTGCTACATTTTTATTTTTATTTTATTTTTTTTCACACATGCACATAAAATTATGCAAGACCACTTGGTGCTGGAGCAGGTTGCTGGTACTGTAATGCCCTGGCAATTTACTCCTGCTCATTTACTGCCTATGATGAAAACAGATAGCATCCGGGCATCCATTCTGAGGCCCAACATCATCTGCAGTGCCCCATGCCTTTCCTATTTCACACTAGTATTATCTACTATTAGGGTTTAGGAGAGACTTTTAAAACATGATTAGCAGTCTGTCCTGCACCTTGCACAAGAGTACCTTTTTGCTCTAGCAGCACCACCTTAAGACTAACAAGTTTAATTTGGAGTAACTTTTTGTGGACAGCTGCCCACTTCATTAGATGGGCTGCTATACATGCAAGTTGATACAAAATAAAATTTATTAGCTTTGAAGGTATCACAAGGCTTGATTGTTTTTTACACAACAGACTAACAACAACCACCCTTCGGGGGAGGGGGGACTTTGGTGATCTTGTGTATTTCCAGTTGCATTCAAATTTACTTTCACCAAAGGTCCCAGTACATTATTTCTAACATTGTTGAAAGAACCTACACGTAAAACAATGTAAAAAAAAGGAAAATACAGATCGAACCCTATATCCGCAGGAGATATGTTCCAAGACCTCCACCACCACCATGGATACCTGAAACCATGGATAATAGGGAACCCTGTTATTTTTAATGAGATGAACAGCAGAAAATGACCATAGAGTCACATTGGAGGACCTAGAAATGCCCAGAGAGAACATATTTTTTGGACGTGAATAAGTGAAACCATGGACACTGAATCCATGGATATGCGATCAACCTGTACAATGAATTCACCACTAAAGAAAAGATTTTCTCACCTCACCTTGCTTAATGTATACTGAACTGAGAAAAAGAAGTTGTACCATAAGCTTTCATAGGCCAGGGCTACTTCCTTAGATACTAACTCAGACACTATGTATCAATATCAAAATATGCTCAAGGGACAAAATCCTAATATCTTGACATTTCTTTTTAACTAATTTCACAACATTCTCTGTTACAGCTAAGGTTTGGTGTTTTTTTTAAAGCACAGTACTGAAATTATTTTTTGTTTTTCCATTTGCTATTTACTTCCTACCTTTAAGCATGTTTTGTCACAATTTTAATGTTATTTTAATGTGTTTTTATATTCCTGTGCAATACATCATATTTATTTCTGCAACAATCAATCAGTATTCCATTTAATTGAGGTTAATCTCTTTCAACTTTGCTTAACTACCCCTTCTGAAGTTCTGGGAATGAAGGGCTCTGCACCTGCCAGGGAGTCAAAACACATTTCATAAACTAAAATGGTAACCAATAAACGATATCCAGGCAGGCTTTATGATTCACTAGGACGCACATCACATCAGGCGTTATTAAATGAAAAGGCAGAACTAGAATTCTTAAGGCAACACAGTCAGAAGATGAACCTCTCAGAGAAAGTGTACAAGTCCTTCGTACAACTGAAAACACTACTACAGATTCTCAAGTATGTCCTTATATCATGAAATACTAACATCAGAATCATCCATACCATAGTATTTCCAATTTCTATGTATGGTTATAAAACCTGGACAGTGAAGAAAGCTGGCAGGAAGATCAACTAATTTGAAATGTGTTGTTGCAGGAGAATCCTACACATACAGTGGACCACTAAAACGTCGGATGAATGGGTCCTAGAGCAAATTATGCCTGAACTCTCACTAGAAGCCAAAATTACTAAACTGAGACTGTCATACTTTGGACATAACATGAGATGATATGCGTCACTGGAAAATATGGTAATGCTCCAGAAGCGTTTCTCTGAGGGGAACAGCAGGCTGGAGAACAATCTTATGGAAAAAATAATTTTACTAAAATGCAATCTTAATAAATTTGATTAACAGCAGTTTTGTTAAAATACTGTAAAGCCTTGATGAACTTGCCTATGATAATTTAATTTTTTTTACTTAACTCTGTGCACATCTTTTCCACCCCACCACAGACACACACCCCACCACCACCTCCTTTTTTTATCTGTTAAAGCTGGCTCCCAGACTTGAGACTCAACTTGAGGTTTGACTTGAAAGTATCTTGCAAGGAGTTGAAACTTGACTTGAGACTTGAAGATAAGGAACTGAGACTTGACTCGAGACTTGGAGTAAAACACTTGAATACATCACTACGTAACACCTTGGAGAAAATTGGAATCTAGGACTCTCCAGTTGTAGACTGTCATTCTAAATATTGTACCTTACGTCTAGCTTAGCCACTATACAACACCAGCTGAGTATGCCTAAATATTAATATCCATGGTTTAAAACCTAACTGCTAGCACTAACTAGACTAGGACCCCACCCTACCCCCACGAATCAATGAGAACTTGGTAATCAATACTTATATAAATTCAAATGGGTTCTCTTTAGTTAAGACTACAGATTGGATGTTGGCTTCTGTTGATCTTCTGTATTTACTTGTTTCAAAGAAAATTATCTGGAAACATTTTTTAAAAGAACTGCAGCCACTTTGATAACTGTTATATAATATTATGGTTATTATTACTGCATGATAGTTGGGTACATAATTGTGCAAAGGTACACAATTTTGCAATTACAGAACTACAGGAGCTAATGTTGAAGTGAATATAGAAAGACAATTTTTAAAAGAATATATTCTTGTTGGATTGCTTCTGTATTGCTCAAGAGGTGTGTCTGGATGGGAAAAGGGGGCCCACTGGTCATTTTAATTACCTTGGAGGGACAGGGGCAGGATACAAATGATTGGATACAGTTCAGACTTACTGTATCAATGACTTATGCAAAACTTCAACTTATCTCTTGGGTTCAGCCAACTTGCAAAAGTGCAACCAAAGAGTTGCATGCATGCATGCCCAAGACCATGTCTGAGGCCCCCAGGCATACCAAGCAACCCTACCCCCCATTTTTTTTCAAATTTCTTTAAATTACAAATATCCACCATGCACATACAGTTGTCCCTCCATATCCACGGATTTGGTATCCATGGATTTAAGTATTCATGGCTTGAAAGTATTCTTAAAGAATAATAATCCAAAAAGCAAACCTTCATTTTGCCATCTTATATAAGGGACACCATTTTACTATGCCACTGCATATAATGGGACTAGAGTATTCACAGATTTTGGTATCCACCAGGGGTCCTGGAACCAAACCCCAGCGAAAATGAAGGGGCAACTGTATAGTGCACTTTCTATGCACTTCTTAGTTAATAAAAGGCCTCTCCTGAGCATGAAAGAAGCCAGGGAGGCCCCTCCAAAGGGGGGAAATTGGCCCCATGACCCTCAAGAGTGTAGGGGAGATTTTCAACCTTTAAAAAAAAAAGTTTAAAATGTGAGGATGTGGTGGAGTTCTCCAAGTCCCATGGGAGGCCAATACAAATCCCCAGTAGCTGCCACATTGTGTACAGCTAGGCTGAAATCTCATTTAATGCTGGAGGACCATAACACTCTGCTAATGTACTTACATGGAGCTCCTTGAGGATAATGGCTACCAGATGGGCAACGATACAACATAGCTGTCACAGCACAACTCCTTGGTCAAGCAAGGGCCATTTGGGTTGAGGGTGGAGCTGTACCTGGTGCCATCTGACAGCTGCTGTGCAGGCTAGGGGGAAATATTGTTGCCTCCAATATTTAGTGGAACCAGTCTTGTGAAATATTGGCCTCTCCAAACATCCCTTTGGAGAGTTCAAAATAACGAAAACTGAAATACAAGAAACAAATGTGTGGCACTTCCTCTTATCCATCACAATCTATATTGCTGTTGGAAGGGGTCCCATTTGGCAGCCGCTACAAAAAGCTACTCCAGAATCAATATCATGGAGAGGAAAGTGAGCCTTGAACAATGTGAAACTCAGCTGGTCCAATTCTTTGAAGCCACAAAACTTACAGAGGAAGGTGATGCAAAGAAGTCTGTAAAGGGTACATGAAAGTTTAATCAAGCCAAAATGACATGATTTCTCAAACATGTTTGAGAGGAACTCTATTGTCTTCATGGCAATAAAGTACACAATAACCTGTGGGAAAGAAAGTGAGAAGGTCAAGAATATCTCCATCCATTGTAGGAATGGAGAAACGTTGGTTTTTCAGATGTTTGGGCCTACACCTCTTCCAGCCTACACCTATTAACTGTGCTCAATAGGATTGATGGTAGTTGTAGAGAGCCAGAGAGACATCCTGGCTTCTCTACCCCTGGTCTGTTCATTTCTTATTTATGAGTCACATTTTTATCCCACTTTTCCTTGAGTGAGGTCATAGCTCTTCTACTCACCACTATTCTCACTTGCATCTCCCAAGTACCCACCCAGCCCCCAGACCACACGGATCTCAATAGGCTGATCACTAAACACCAGCAAGAGTGGCAGAAAAAATGTGTCATATAAAGTAGAGAAGGACTACTTTACTCAGTAGTGTCCCTGTGTATCTATTTCCTGTAGCTTTTCTCCCCTTAGCTGAGGAAATCGTTTTTATTTTATTTTTTTATTAGATTTATACCCCGCCTTTCTCCCAAGGTGGGATTCAAGGCTGCTTCCAATAATTAAAAATACAGCTAAAATATCAGAATTTACAAAAATTAAAAAAAAATAATTAAAAACATAGCATGAATTAAAAACATAAAATCAATAAAAATAACATTAAGACAGTAAAAGCAGCACACCAATTAAAATTCCCTTTTCAAATGCCTGCCTTGTAAAAACATCTTCAACTGCTGATGAAAAGAGAGCAGGGAAGGGGCCATCTGGACCTCCCGTGGAAGGGAGTTCCACAGTCTGGGAGCAGCCACGGAGAAGGCTCTCTCCTTAGTCCTCACCAAACATGCCTGTGAAGGTGATGGGGCTGAGAGAAAACCCTAACCTGCTAATCTTAACACTCGGGCTGGCTCATATAGGGAGATACAGTCTTTTTGCCATGATATAGAGGAATGGAGCAGGAGGTAGGGATGGTTCAAAATGGTGGATGGAGGAAAGTGTTAAGCAAGCGCTCGTGCACACACACCTTGCCACCTGCTCTTTGGTTGTGTTTAGCAGCATATTCAGTTCCTGGTATGATTTTTTTCCCCACTGACTTTGGCCTTCTCAGGCATGCAATACAGTGAATTCAATGGTTATTTCTCACTTAAAGATCTATGAAACCATCAATCCATGAGCTGAGGCAAAAGTAAATAAATGGGAGGAAATAGCACTCTGAGGTTACCACCAACACTGCAATTAGATGACCTCAAACAAAAAGAGAGGAACTTCTGTTAAACCCTACCAAATGCCACAAGGAGTTTCTGTGCTCTTGATCACACTTGCTGCACTTTAATCTGTAACAGCCATCTACAAACATCCTCTCCCCTCCCCACACACACAACATTCTTCACACTCACCTGCTTTCAGAACATGACAGGTGTAAGAGATGGCTGCCTAGGAAAAAGCATATCATTTTACAAAATAGAAAAAATAATTACTTTTGATATCTTGAGAGCAAAATAATACTTTTTGAAAAATTAAGAGGCAGCAATTCTAGATTGGCATTGATGCAGATAAGATGTGGAGCTCCTGAGGTTGATCTGGTCCCCCTGGCCCCCCCGATGCTAACTTGTCTACATAAGAAGCAACTTTTTGTCAATGTATTCCACAATGGGGAATCACTACGTGTTTACTAAGTAAGTCATGCAATTTCCTTTCGAACATGTCCAGAGGAGGGTGACCAAAATGGTAAAAGGTCTGGAAGCCATGCCCTATGAGGAGTGGGTTAGGAAGCTGGGCACGTTTAAGTGTGGAGAAGAGAAGGTTGAGAGGTGACATGATAGCCACGTTTACATATTTGAAGGGATGTCATATTGAAGATGGAGCAAGCTTTTTTTCTACTGCTCCAGAGACTAGGACATGAAGCAAGAGATTCAAACTACAGGAAAAGAGATTCCACCTAAACATTAGGAAGAACTTCCTGAGAGTAAGAACTGTTTGGCAGTGGCATGCACTGCCTCAGAGTATGGTGGAGTCTCCTTCTTTGGAGGTTTTTAACAGAGGCTGGATGGCCATCTGTCAGGAGTGTTTTGATTATGTATTCCTGCAGGGCAGGGGACTGGACTAGATGGCTCTTGTGGTCTCTTCCAACTCTATGATTTTTCTGTTCTGCCAAGGAACAGGTAACATAACCCTATTATTTACCATCCTGTACATTCTGTTCTTTGGGCTGCCTTGTTCAGATTCATCTAAGAACCCAAAGAAATGGCCAAACTGGTCCAGAGAAGCTCAGTTGCTTGCATATTTCTGCCAAGCAGTAATGAGAATTTCACCACACAGCAGGTGTCAAAGTGTTGCAAAATGGCCATCTGTACCAGGCTTCCCAAACCTGTGGCACTGCAGATATTGTAGGAAGTCCACTCCTTATCAGCCCCAACTAGCCTGGCTAATGGAGAGGGATGATGGGAACATTAATTTATCAGCATGTGGATTAAAACAGGTCCCTTATTTTTTTCAGTTCTGAGACTTCCATTTCTCAAAGCATTAGCTTTTTTTTTTAAAGCACACTGGAAGCAAGGAAACAATAACCAGGTAAAAGTATATTACAGATGATGCCTACCTTAATTGCTTCTCGTGCAAAGTTAATGGGTCTCTACAAAAGAAAGCATGTATAACGCACACTCACATGTTACAAAGAGCTCTTGAACAAGACTATTTTGTGTGATCAGTGTCCCAGTGTTCCACAAAGTTGAGAAAATCCAAAAGAGTTGTTACACGAGACAGAAGCCAGGATGGTACCTGCTTCATCAGATGGATGTATCATTGGCAAGATCCAGTGTGCACAAGTGAAGCCCTCAATGATCCTTCAGATAGATAACAAAATTTCACTATGTCATCCCCTTTTCCCATATAAAGGCACAGTACCAAGTCAGGACAGTGTGAATCTTGCTATATACAGTAGTGTTAATTAATTTGTAACTATCTAGCAATTACATGAAATATATGTTACCTCTTGGAACTGGGACTGGAAAGATCCTTGTGTGAATAAAAGATGAATTTTCATGCCTCTTTACAGAGTTCATTTTGTCTCCATACAAAGCAACAAGGGATGCATTAAGCAGAGAACGTCTCCTATGAACTAGAATCTCCATGTGGGAATTTATGCTATGAAGCAGAGCCTGTATCTAGGGAGAGCTCCGTTCGCAGGAGACATCTTCCAAACAAATATGACTCTAGAGACCAAGAGCATTATGTGGAAACAAAATTGAACGGATTCTTTGATGTCTTGTATCTTCTGACTAATAATTTTTATTAATATTTAGTGCTCCAATCCCTACCCACTTACACCCCATCCCCTGAGCTATGCATTCTGAGTGTGACCTCAAAATTATTTGAATTCTTTCTTTTGGAGGATCAAAACACTTACTGAGTTCTCTGCAATCAGAACATTAAATTGGTAATGCCAGTCATTCTGGAGTGCTAGCAAGTAAAGACCACATTGCAAGGTGTGGAATACAGAATAAAGAAGGAGAGAGGAGAAAGGGGTGATTGCTTTTCAGGTGCAGATCTGCCAACGAACACAGGAACAAAATGGGGAATTTCAGGGAGACCATAAAGAACTGTCCACTGCCCTTCTTTTGAGCACAGCTTATAATAAATCAGGTTTGTAAATTCACTCAGGTGACATGACAAGAAAGAACAGTTTTCAAGTTCCCCAAAAGAGAAGCTTTTCAAAGGTCATGATACTCTTCCCCTTTAGAACATATATACTAGAGGTATGTGGGGGGGGGGGAGATTAATATTAAAGTTATTATGATTTTAATATTTTTATATTGTTATCTTGGTTTCATAGTCTACCAAGTCTACCAGGTATTATTGATTGTTTTATGATATTATTACGGTTAAGAGGCGATATGATAGCCCTGTTTAAGTATTTGAAGGGGTGTCACGTTGAGGATGCAGCAGGCTTGTTTTCTGCTGCTCCAGAGGCTGGAACACGGAGCAATGGATGCAAGCTCCAGGAACAGAGATTCCACCTCAACATTAGGAGGAACTTTTTGACAGTGAGAGCTGTTCGGCAGTGGAACACACTCCCTCGGAGCGTGGTGGGGTCTCCTTCCTTGGAGGTCTTTAAACAGAGGCTGGATGGCCATCTGTCGGGGATGCTTTGATCGTGATTTCCTGCATGGCAGGGGGTTGGACTGGATGGCCCTCGTGGTCTCTTCCAACTCTACAATTCTATGATTTTATGATTCTATGATTATTATTATTATTATTTCCTATAGAGCCATTGTACTGTCTATTCTCCTTTATGGGTCTGAAACATGGGTCACCTATTGCCAACACTTACGACTCCTCGAGTGCTATCATCAGCGCTGTATACGCACAATCCTAAATATACACTGGACTGACTACATGACGAATGTTGCTGTCCTTGAGCAAGCAGGGATCACCAGCATTGAGGCCATGATATTGAAAACACAGCTGCGCTGGGCAGAGCATGTTTCTAGGATGGAGGACCATCGCCTCCCAAAAATAGTACTCTACGGCGAACTCGCCACAGGTCAGCGTAAGAGGGGCACTCCAAAAAAGCAATACAAGGACTCCCTGAAGCAACATCTCAGGCTTGGCCAAATTGATCACCAACAATGGTCCGCCCTGGCCTCACATCGGGAGCCATGGAGACACACTATCCATAATGCTGCAGCCTTATTTGAGAACTCACGCCGAACAAGTCTTGAAGAGAAACGACAACGCAGAAAGAATCACAACCCGGAAACATCACCCAAGGAGACCTTCTGCTATGCTTTCTGCAACCGGACTTGTTTATCTCGGATTGGCCTTTTTAGTCATTAGCGCACTTGCAGAAAGCACAGGATGAGTCCTTCCTGAATCTTCATTTGCGAAGAAAAGCCAGAGACAGAAAGAGACAGAGAACATATAATACATAATAATATATAATATAGTCTGATCCCCATATATGTGGAACCATCATTTGCAGTTTTGGTTATCCATGAGACAAAAAAATAGGAACACATACCATAGAGTTGTAATGGAAAATGCCTAGACAAGCACCCTCTCTAAGCCTCTTCTAGGTCCTCCAATGCACCTCTGTGGTATGTTTTTACCAGAAGTCTTTTATTTTAATAGGGTTTCCTGTTATCCACAGTGTCTGGGAACCAAATCCTCGTGATATGGGGGTCCGACTGTAATATACAATATATAATGGCCAATACAGAAATCAAATAGACTACCTAATTGGAAGCAGAAGATGGAGAACCTCCATTATCTCTGCAGAAACAAGCCCAGGAGCTGATTGTAGCACAGACCATAAACTACTAATAGCAAACATTAAAGTAAAGCTAAAGCAGAACACTAAACCAAACATCATGCCAAAATACAACCTGAAAAACATTCCCACAGAATTTAAAGATAATGTAAAAAATGGATTTGCACTATTAAGCCTAATTGACCAGGAGCCAGAACTTTGGACTGAAGCCAGGGACATTGTCAGGGAGGAATGCAAAAAGTGACACTATCTGCAGCCAAAAAGAAAGATAAGCCTCAATGGATGACAAATGAAATTCTACAAGCAGTCAAGGACAGAAGAGAAGCAAAAGTAAAAGGTGACAGAAATAGAACCAGAATCCTGAATACGACTTGTGCACAAGGACAAGGAACTACGATAATAATTAATGCAAAGAAATAGAAGGTGACAACAAAAAAGAACAAGAGACCTCTTCCACAAGAGCCAAGAAATCAAAGGGAAATTTAAACCAAGAGTGGGGATGCTCTATGACTAGCAAGGGAACTCATTACATGACCAAGTAGAAATAAAAAGATGATGGAAACAATACATGGAAGAACTATAGAAAAGAGATGAAAGGATGACAGATTCATTTGAAGAACAATATGAAGACAGACCTCCAATTATAAAAAGTAAAGTGAAAGTTGCACTCGGAACACTTGAGAGAAATAAATCACCAGGAATAGATGGCATACCAGTAGAGCTGGTTGGAGGGTCTTTCATCTGCTTCTGGGCCCAGGCATGACGGAGCTGTGCCTGCCTCTTCTTCTCTCCCTCTGAGAGGGTAGTGGTAGTTGGGATGGATGGAGGGCCTTTCATCTGCTTGTGGGCCTAGGCATGAAGGAGCGATGCCTGTCTCTTCTCTCCCTCCAAGGCCAAGACAATACAGTGGATCTGGAGCCCATGGATCAGGAGGGTCCACTGTACCTAACTATTTGCACAACCAACACTGTTTCAAAGACATACTTTTTGATATATTTATTTTTACTGATCAATGTATCCCATTGAACTGGCTTTGTGGGACGGGAGTAGCAGGTCCTGTGCTTGCATGGTTCTACTCCTGTCTAGAGGGCCAGTTCCAGAAGATGACATTAGGCTACTCCTATTCAACCTCGTGTCCATCAAACTATGGGGTGTCACCAGCTGTCATCATATTCCCCATGCTATTTAAAGATTATATGATCATTAGGAGTTTGTAGGTTTGACTTTTTGTATGTTTTTACTTGTATTCTTCTTTTAAATTGTGAGCCACTTCGAGTCTCAATTTTGGGGGAAAGTGGGACGTAAATAAATATTAATATTAATAATCTTCCTGGAGTGGAATAACCTGGCCACAATGATTCATGTACTGGTAAAATTCCAAGTAGACTATTGAAATACAGTTGTCCCTTTATATTCGCTGGGGTTTGGTTGCAGGACCCTGCCCCCCCCCTGTGGATATCAAAATCCGTGAATACTCAAGTCCCATTATATGCAACGGCATAACAAAATGGTATCCTTTATATAAGATGGCAAAATAAAGGTTTGCTTTTCGGATTATTTTTTTAAAAGAATATTTTCAAGCCATGAATAATTAAATCCGTGGATACCAAATCCATGGATATGGAGGGACAACTGTACACTTCACATGTGGCTGCCTTTGAAGTTGACTCAGAATCTCTCTCTCTCTCTCTCTGGCTTTTCTTCGCAAACGAAGATTCAGGAAGGACTCATCCCGCGCTTTCTGCAAGCGAGCTGATGACTGAAAAGGCCAATCCAAGATAAACAAGTCCAGTTGCAGAAACCATAACAGAAGGTCTCCTTGGGTGATGTCTCTGGGTTGTGATTCTTTCTGCGTTGTCGTTTCTCTTCAAGACTTGTTTGGCGTGAGTTCTCAAATAAGGCTGCAGCATTTTGGATAGTGTGTCTCCATGCCTCCCGATGTGAGGCCAGGGCGGGCCACTGTTGGTGATCAATTTGGCCAAGCCTGAGATGTTGTTTCAGGGAGTCCTTGTATCACTTTTTTGGAGTGCCCTTCTTACGTTGACCCGTGGCGAGTTCACTGTAGAGTACTATTTTTGGGAGGCGATGGTCCTCCATCCTAGAAATGTGCCCTGCCCAGCACAGCTGTGTTCTCAATATCATGGCCTCAATGCTGGTGATCCCTGCTTGCTCAAGGACAGCAACATTTGTCACATAGTCAGTCCAGTGTATATTTAGGATTGTGCATCTACAGTGCTGATGAAAGCGTTCAAGGAGTCGTAGGTGGTGGCGATAGGTGACCCATGTTTCAGATCCATAAAAGAGAATACACAGTTCAATGGCTCTATACACAAATCTAAGCCAGTGCAATATGCAGCAGCTAAATTGCTGCTTTAAAAAAAAAACTTGGAAACCAGCTTAGAAACCAAATAACTCCAGTTTTACATTGGCTGCCACTGTACTTCTAGTCTAAATTCGAAGGTGCCAGGGGGTGCTGCAAGGTGCACATTCTTCAGGCTCCCCTGCCTTGAGGAAGCCAGCTGCTCACCTCCACCTTCAAGCAGCTTCTGCTGGGACATGGCGATTGACAGTGGCAGCAGTGCTCCCGCTTGCTCACTCCCTTCCAAATAAGCAGGAGCACCGCCACTGCCACCAATCACAGGGCAGTGAGCAGCCTCTGCAGGGACATGGCAATTGGCAGTGGCAGCAGCGGCACCTCCTACCTGCCTGCAAACAACAAGCAAGCAGGAGCTCCACCAGTGCCACCAACCACCACGCCCCTGTATTTTTTAAATTTAGAATTCACAGATGGTTAAAGTCATGGATCTGGAGCCCACAGATATGCAAATACAGGTATTCCAACTCCCGCCAAATCTGAAATATGAAACACTTCTGGTCCTATGCATTTCAGATAAGGGGTACTCAATCTGCAGTCCTTAATTATAAGTATTAATGCTAATGTCCCTACAAATTATTTTGTTTCCTTCTTTGGGGCATAATGGAAGCAGGGTCACAGGTCAAGGTCCTGTTCAGCACTGGGTAGTGTAAATCTACTTTCATACAGGTGTGCTCAGTTTTACGTCTGCACAAACAGTTGTAGAAGGAGATCCTCCAGCTGGTGATCCCCATTGCCCAACTAATTTGCCTAATTTGTCCAATTAGGGACAAACCCTAGTTAGCATTCACACACAGGCACATTTAGGGGAAGAGCAACTGCTTCCTCACTTGCACAAATATGTTCTGAACACTGCCCTTCTGATCGGAACAAAGAAAATGCAGCCACTGGCACAATGTGAGCTACATCACTGCTAACGCCTATACACAACAGGAATCTGACCAGGTGTATATTTTTAAAAATAGACTGCCAGCACATATGTACTGAGGTCTACATGACAGGTTAATTATCAGATTTCAGTTACTGATACCAGTTTGTCCGTCTTTCTGTGTCATTATTATCATACAAGAGCATACAAGTTTCCATATCCAGTTATACAGAACAACTATCCTTTGCTCTCTAGTTATAATGATCAAAGACTGGGATTTCATGGACCATGCATGCTGCTCTCTTAAACAACAAAAAAATTGTTCCTGAATGTGATAGGACCATCCAAGGTATGATTTCAGCCGTATCCTGTGAATGGAAATATTTTCTACTTGTGCAAGGAAGAATTTAAATCCAGCCACAGAGTAGGTTACTAATACAATTTGGTTCACTATCTGGTTCCTTAAAATGTAGAATTGATTACAAACGGTGAAAAAAGTACTTCTCCATTGCTAAAGGCTGTCAGAAGACTTTACTATAGCCACATTTATTTTTCTCTGTTATTTTCCAATTTGTTTAAAATCTTTCCAACAGAAGGAGGTTTTTCTTTTATTTATATATATATATTTGGTCTTTTAGTCTGGAAGATGGGCTTGCCAATTATTTTTGCACTAGTGCACATAAACAGGAAAAGTCTGTATCTTAGGTGTGAGTTATATATTCCCGTACAAAATAATTGTATATTCTATGAAGACTGATTCTTCTTCTGGAGAAATATACAGCAACACAAGGGAAATCTTGTACTGGCAGCATAACTGAAGTGGCAAGATACAATATTAGAAAAACAGAGCTACTTTCATTACTGTGATGCTGTGTGTCAGAATGTCTCTCCTTAATGAACCTGTTTGCAATAAGACTCAGGGTGCAAAGAGGCTATTTAGAGAGTCTATTGTGTCTATAGTGAGTCCTTCAAATATCTTCCCACCATTAGACATGCCGCATTGACCAATTCTGTCCTGATTGCTGTTCTTTTTAGTATCAAGGGACACTCTTGCCCAGACAGACCGATGGATCAGAAACTGCAGTTCATAAAATGTTTACACTGTACACATACCCACACAGTGATACAAGCAACAAAGTCCCAGATCACACAGTATGTTGAACGTGGCAATGTCATCTGCAGGCTTATGACTTTCCAATATCAACGAAAGGATTTAAGTTAAACTTAGCCAGCACTGCCTGCCTGTCACTCTTCAACAAAAGCCTTATTCACGCTCCCTCCTCCCTTTCAGCATTTAGCCAAGATCGTGGCTCACATGGGAACATTTCAGGCAAATGTTCTCTATGTCACAAGGCTCTTTAAAAAAAAAAAAATCTGCCTAGGCCTTCTCTTAATTGCTGACAGCAGCAAAGGACAATATGTGTCATACCATCAAGGAGCAAAAACTTTGCTGTGAATAAACAAAACACAAGGAAAGATTTATTCCAAAAAGAATGTAAACTGGGGTTCTCGCTGCTGACAGCAGAAAAGGGACAATGAATTTCCATCCACAAGAAACCCCTGGTTCTTATTGCAATACCATCCCATTAAAAAACTGGTCTAAAACACCACCTGTACCACTTACAACTCAAGGCACAACCCCCATGATTTCAACAAAACATATACCCAACTAGATAGGTTTATATCACAACCCAGATCCCTTCCATGTTTCTTTTATGCATTGACAAGACAAGAAAAGCTCTCAGAAACTTTCTTTATCTTGACTTGACATCCCAAAATGACAAAATGCTTCTCCACTCACTCATCCATTCTTTTAGCATGGGTGTGAAGGTACAGAAAGAACTGCACATACAAAGTCATTATACATGCATACATATATACTTGTTTCTGTCCTGGAACTAGCCAAACCTGTAAGCAAGATGTTTTTTGAGCTCATTTTCTTCCTGTCATTGGAACTTACTTGTTTCAGGACATTGCCTGCTCCCCTGCCCCAAGTCCATTTGTGCTCACAACTTCAACTACAAAGTACCTCACACATATTAACACATATGTCTCTGATGAATGGGCATAGCCTTGGGCAATCTTTTCTTATATATCAGTTTCATGTGATATCATCCTATTCACAGATAAGGAGGTCACTGTGACTGGAAAAGTTCATGCTGTGGAACAGTTCCTACATAATATTTAGCACTGGAGCACTTTGACATGAGCCCATAGCAAAGTAACTGAGGAATGAGAGAAGCGCTCATGAAGATAATCGCTTGAGCAGAATCAGCTCCATCATCCTTCTAGCACATTCATAGATGCTTCACTTCTGTCAATTCCTAAGAGAACTGTAACACACCAGACATATTTATATGTAGCATATGCTCTCAAATCACTGCTAAGATGGGTGAGGGTAGGAAGGAAGGATCTATGACACACAGCGGGTCTGCATGAAAGGGGAGGACAGAGCTCTTGTCTTATGAGGTTCACCTGCTGATATTCCTCTTCCACACAACTGGTTTTTGATGACATATGCAACAAGTCTGACACCAGAAGGCAGTTTAAAAACCCATGAGTTTGTGCAAATTATTGTTGAAAATCTTTCAGAGTAAGAATCTGTCTGGAGGGTTAGAGTGGAAACCTAGAACATGGATTGATGAAATTAATATACAACACACCCATACATTCCAAATATTCAAACTTTAGAGCCAGAATAAAAAGGAAAGGAGATTTTCTTTCTACCAATAAACCACATGCCCTCCTCTGTCCACACATACAGTTTCTCAGTACTTCTTCCCTGCTTGCTTTCACCCACATTACAAACAACTTTGTATCATTATTGGTGACCTAGTCTTTACTCGCAATACTTCATCAATGAAAACAACAGGCTGCTCCTAATTCTGGTTTGGCTTCCCTTATTGCGTTGCCTTGTCTTCTTGTCTTATCTTTCAAAATATTAGAAAGTAGGCCTATCTACAAAAGCTGAATGGTGGGGGATTAAGGAGAGATAAAAGGAAGGACTTCTTCAAAAAAACAACAACACATGGCTGATTAGTAGCAACACAGCCACAAACATTAAAAGGAATTGGACAAAATAATAGAGAATAGTGCTATTAATGGCTACTAGTCATCATGGCTATGTATTACTCCTACTGTTAGAGGTCCTATGTCTCTGTGTACCAGTTGCTTGAGGTTTTCATTAATCTCCTGCTTGGAGGTTTCCCATAAGCAACTGGTCAGCCACTGTGTGAGCAGAATGGTGGGTTACATAGGCCTTTAGTCTGGTCCAGCACAGCTCTTCTGATGTCCTTATGTTCAAGACATGAAAGTCACAGCTCTTTTCCTGGGTGAAAAGATAATAGGTCACATGGGAAAGAGGTGCAATGTTAACTCCTCTCACATAACCAAGGGCTTGTGGTGTTAGGAAGGAGCTTTAAGAAGATAACAGGAGGCAGGACCTGCTCAACTAGCCATAATACCAAGGAAATTACATTTTCATGAAACTAGTAGTGAGGATCTAATTACATGGCTAAACTCCCCTCCTCCTCTTTGCTTTTTCATCAGAAATGCCTTCTATATCTTGTAAAAAGGGAGGGGGCATTTTCTGAGTAATTATGCATTTTTTCTTCTATCACTACGCTATAGCAAGACCCCATACTCACTGGGACTGCAGCATAGTTAACATCACTGTTTAGTGCACTAGTCTGCTTCTATTACCTGCCCCACTTCTGCTTTGACAGCTGACCACATTGATAATACTGAGCTAAGCCCTTAAGAGGAAGCCTCCTTTAGGCCCATGAACATGTTTTACCAGGGGAGACTCAAAAACCTCAACAACAACAACATTTATTTCTTACCCACCTCTCCCTATGGATCAAGGCGGAAAATAACACATCAACACGATGTTAGTTAAAAACACGTATCAGTTAAAATGTATCCATTAAAACAAAAAACAAGACTAGGACTTTTTTAAAACAATCAGTACACAGTTTCAAATTCACAGTTTCAAATCATCTGGATAGGCCTGCCAGAAGAGACTGGTTTTTAATGCTGCTTTAAATTCCGACAGTGCATTCAGCTGTCGTATCTCTTCTGGCAGGATGTTCCAGAGTCTAGGGGCGGCTGAAGAAAAAGTCCTCTGGGTGACTGTTGCCAGCCTAATCCTGGCTGCCTGGAGGAAATGTCCCACAGAGGACCTAAGTGTATGGGGCAGATTATACAGGAGATTATTCTCTCCTCAAACACACTTTTTTTTTAATCCTAGGAGATTTTTTTAATTTTGAAAGATGAAGTGTCAAATATTGATATTTATTCAAAGTTACGTTCCATTTCTATACCATAAAAGATTACCATAAAGGACTGGAAATATACAGGCATCTGACACAGACTAGAGAAATTCCTTTTCAAAAAATGTTCCCCTCAGACTCATGTCTAAGTACCCAATCCCACACCAGTTATTCCCTATGAATTTGGAGTGTCGGCATTCCAAGATATCAACCATTTTTTTTCATTTCGGGGGCTTTTTCTACAACAAAGCAATTTAAACATGTCAGAACAGTTTTGTGAAATGCTTCATCCAGCCCAATGCATCATTTCTGGTGTAAAAGCAAAGTTGGGCCGGAATTAAACCAAGTCTAATTATATCTTCATTACTAGTTTTGTGAAAATATGTTTCCATTGGTCTTATGACTCAAAACTCAACAGTCCACATATGTTTTGTCATTTCCAGTCAAACAATAAAAATGAGTGAAGAATCACACACTTGGTGGGGTGGGATTCACAGACAGAGCACTCAGATTTATGCAGTGAACAAAATCTAAGAGGCGGTCCCTGTCTTAAGAAATCACTTTAAAGTTTCCCTAAGGTTTCCAGCATAATTTTGTCTGACCTTTAATTAAAAAGACTGCCACAACTGGGCCCTTGGGTCATCACTTAAGACAGGTTTTACTGTACATTTATAAATGCACACTTGCACACTCTGCAGGAAACAAATACTGAACAAACACAACACCTACAACAAATGCTGTACACACACACACACACACTAAAATGATTATCCTTTTTCTCCCTTCACTTCCAGTTGGTACACCCTGATGTATATGCCAATGTATGCATTTTCTTTTAATTTAATTAGGCACATGTTAGTTCTAACTTGAATAATATTTTCACACTCAATTAGAGAAATGTATATTCTGCTCAATTAGGGCACAGAGGAATGAGACAAATATAGTTTGCTTTACATATCCATTTGCAAGTTGAGAAAGGGTTTTCTTTTATTTTTTTAACCAATGACCTCTCCTGCTATTGAAAGACACTGAACAAGAACATATATATTATATGATCAGTCCTACTATTCCCTTAATAGAGAGTGTTTTTAATTCATGTTAAAATTCATTTCTTGTGTCTACTGTGCCACAAATTACAGTGATTATGACAGAAGAGGTTGGAAGAGGAAACACAAAGCAAAAATTTGTAATTTTAGAAAATAATTGTTTAGATTAATGCCTCTCATTCTTCTCACACATCATGCACCCAAATACATGGGAATTTTAAATTGTTAATAGAGCGCCTAACATCCTGCTTTGCAACAGCTGCAGAGCTGTTTGGGCTAGAAGTCAACCTGAAGAAAACAGAAGTTCTTTACCAGCCTGCACCACAGGACGAACACCACCATCCCCACATTGCCGTCGGCAAATCAGTGCTCAAGTCCGTTCAGCAGTTCACCTACCTGGGAAGCATCATCTCCTCAGATGCCAAGATTGACAAAGAGATCGATCACAGATTAGCAAAGGCATATAGTGCATTTGGAAGACTTCACAAAAGAGTCTGGAGCAATAAACACCTGAGGCAAAGCACAAAAATCAGTGTGTATAGAGCCATCGTACTGTCTATCCTCCTTTATGGATCTGAAACATGGGTCACCTATCGCCACCACCTACGACTCCTCGAGCGCTTTCATCAGCGCTGTCTACGCACAATCCTAAATATACACTGGACTGACTATGTGACGAATGTTGCTGTCCTTGAGCAAGCAGGGATCACCAGCATTGAGGCCATGATATTGAGAACACAGCTGCGCTGGGCAGGGCACGTTTCTAGGATGGAGGACCATCGCCTCCCAAAAATACTACTCTACGGTGAACTCACCACGGGTCAGCGTAAGAGGGGCACTCCAAAAAAGCGATACAAAGACTCCCTGAAACAACATCTCAGGCTTGGCCAAATTGATCACCAACAGTGGTCCGCCCTGGCCTCACATCGGGAGGCATGGAGACGCACTATCCACAATGCTGCAGCCTTATTTGAGAACTCACGACGAACAAGTCTTGAAGAGAAACGACAACGCAGAAAGAATCACAACCCAAAAACATCACCCAAGGAGACCTTCTGCTGTGCTTTTTGCAACCGGACTTGTTTATCTTGGATTGGCCTTTTTAGTCATCAGCGCGCTTGCAGAAAGTGCGGGATGAGTCCTTCCTGAATCTTTGTTTGCGAAGAAAAGCCAGAGAGAACACCAAAGAGTAAATTGAAGAGGAATACATAAATTGCTCCAGAAAATACTCTGATTTAAAATTAGCTGGAGGCTTCTAACAGCAACATTAGTATCATTATAATTATCTTTCTTTATATCTCACCTTTCTCCCTGAAATAAGATGAAATCCATCACTCATAGCTATTACTGTCATCCATAGCATGTGAAGCCTGCTGACTAGTGACTTAAGATAAAGTGATAGAGAGGATCAAGACATCTAGAGCCCTGCTATGGAAGTAACACACTACTTGAAGGGCCAACATGGGTGGAGTAGGTGTGAAAAGAACTCAACCATTCCCTTTGAAAATCACCTCTTAATGGCATAGCCCAGTGGGTCTCAAACTTTTTACCTCTGTGACTCCCTTTATATCTACATGTGGATGTTGCAGCCGCCCCACCCCCAGGGGCAGGGGCAAGAAGCCTCGGGCACCAGGTGCACATTCTTCCTGCTGTGTTGCAGCCAGGGAGCATGCCAGCCACTGCTTCCACCTTTGGAAAAGAAAGAGCAGAAGCAAGCAAGAAGCAAGCAGAAGCAAGCAGGAAGAAGAATGTGGCCTTGCCACCTGGGCCTTGCCACCATCGCTGTCCTATGTCATAGGAACTCGTGTCTCTCTCCTTTCTCCTCTGGAGACCCCACTAACCACCTGCTTTGCAAGCCCAAGGGTTTGCTGCCATCTCCACTGCTGACTTGAGACCAAGGGACCAAAAAGAAGTATGCCCCCCCCCTTGAACAACTATCGCGCCTCCCTTGAGGCTCACACCCCACAGTTTGAGAATCATTGGTACACCCTTATGCATGCGGCATGGGAAGATCAGAAGTATGATGTCAACTAGTGATGGAGTAATTGTCATTATTACTTAATTATTGAACTAACCAACAAACCCATATATGACACAGTGAGGAGGGAGGAGATCACTCAAATTTACTTGTGCTCTATTTCCTGAACTTGGTTTCAAATTATCAGAAGCAGCTGTTGCATGTAACTATAATCTCTAAAAGTGTAAATAAAATGTTCTGCACCCAGTACATCGTAAATCTCACACTTGACCACCATACAAATTAAATCCAAATCAAACATAATTTTTAACTTTCTTTCCCACAAAATAGCCATACAACCAATTTCCATCCCAACTCTAGCACAGCATACTCTTTACTTCAGCATGTATTAATTGATTATAGCCACATAAGATACGTTTTATGAAACCATAGAATATGTTTTGTGTACATTTGAAGAGGACCAGATTGAAAACTAGACACAGTCACTCTAGATACAATTAAATCCTCCATAAAGTCTTTCTGAGACAACAGAAGCATATACGGTAGACAGGCCAAACATTTACAGCACAGAAAACAGAGAAACTCCCCATATCTCGAGTTGCACAAGTGGGAAGTCTCCAGTTCTAATCTCGAATCAACCATACATCTACATGTCTTAGGCAAGCTACAAACACAGGGCCAACCTAAAAGTGATGTGACATGTACGACTTTGAATTAATGTGTGCGTTTGACAAAATGCAAAGAGCATCCATTGGGGAGAAGAGTGGGTGATAATTATTGAAATGGCAGCAGTGCATGGAGAATATTAATTATTTCCTTCTCCAGTTGTGGTCCTGTAGAGAACCCTTCTTCTCAAGATGCTCTGTACTTTGCAGGGAAAAAGGGTTCCCCAGTAACACCAGTTTGAAGTCAGCAAACAGCACATCAGATGTTAACTGATATTTCAAAAATTATCACCATATGCAGCCTTCTACTCTCTATGCCAGCAGAGAAAGATTTAGGATTTTTTCGGACATTAAAAAAACAGCACAACCAGCCTCGCCACGTTGCGAGGCTGCAGTGCTGCAGGGCGTCCCTTTCGGATGATGCCCGTCTCTGCCGGTACTGTTGTGGTACCGCAGGGTCATTCCAGCGTTATATTTCGCCAATTTTTACTCACGAAAGTTGATCCGTGAGTAAAAAACAGCATGGTTGCCTCCAATGCTAGCTGCAACAGTCATGGACGACGCCGAGAGAGAAACGGCGTTATCCAAAATGGACCCCTTGCCGCACAGCAGCCTCGTTACTACTCCAGAGGCTGCTTGCGCGGCAAGAGGCTGAAAGAGGCATCTGAAAATCTCCTCAGTTTCTATGAAAACACTGTGTATCAAACTTTGAAGGATACATGAAAATGAAAGTTCCTTGAGTGCACAAAGCTCTCCTACTGGATTAGGGCACTTATCTCTGCAGTGGGGTTTCTGAGATCAGATTCCCCCAGGGTGGCAACAGAATGAGACATGGAAATTCTTGATATCCATGTGTGTTTAAAATAATTTACAGCTCCTGTTAACATCAACTTTAAAGGAAACCAATTTTTCCCCTTTTTGTTTTATATCAGGGGTGGGTGGGAATCATGTGGCACTCCAGATGCTGCTGGACTGCAACTCAGAATAGTCCTCTAGCCAATGGTGAGATGCCTGAAAACACCTAAAGCATTGCAAGATTCACACTGTATTTTTCCAAAAGCACAAGGATGGATATGCTACTGGCTGGACATGAAGACTGTTGAGAACATTTGTACATATACATTGTCAAAATGTGTTCACCTTCAGCTTAAAGCACAAACACATGAGTCCCTTTGCATATTACACTGAGTTTTTATATATATAATTGCTAGATTCATTCATTCCCAGAGCCTGGGAAAGTTACTTTTTTGTATGATAAGTCCCTAAATCCATAGGCAGCATGACCACTGGGGGATTCTACAACTTGCCATCCAAAAATTACAGTAATGTTTTCAGACTCTAGGCACCTCCAGATTGTGGGGGAGGGGGCTGGGGGAGTATCAGGAAATGCCAAGTTTTATTCCTGTTCAAACCAATTTTATTTTGGAGATCCATACGACAGTGTTTTCACCTCAAAGTATTTACTGGGGCGCTTCTAGCAATACCAAAAACTTTTTATTCCAACTTTCCAGGACAGTTTAAATTAACCAGTACACTTCAAAATGAAAAGTATTGATTCCCTGCCATATGTACCTAAAATCTCTCAGCCTTATTGCACCACACTGCTATAGCACTATTATTCCACTTTAACTGCTATGGCCGCCTCCTGTGGAATTCTGGGATTTGTAGTTTCATGACACCTAAGAGCTCTTTGGCTGAGAATGCTAAATCCCCCTCCCTAAATTGCAAATCCTAGGATTCCACAGAAGGCAGCCATAGCATCTAAAATGGAATAATAATGCTGTAACAGTGTAGCGTGACATCCCTTCCCATCCCAGTGAAGATGGCTACCAAGAAAACACAGCTATCATTTTCAGGACACAGATTCAACATAAGTCAACAAGGGAAAGAGGAATACTAACACTAAAACAAAATGATCCTGATGCTTAACTAGTATAATATTGCTTAAAGCACTTAAGCACTTTGACTATACTTCCTGATTTTTTTTAAAAAAAAGTTTTTTTAAAAAATGGGTGAAAATCAGTTTCTGAAATGTTGCATGAGACTGGATGTGACACATGATCAGTAGGAGGGGAAGGATACAAAGGAGGGAAAACTGGTGTATTTCAAAAGGGTACTAGAGGCAAACCTGTGAATATGCAAGTATAGTTTTAAAAAAGAATTGGAAACTGACAATATTTTGAGGCATCTAGTCAAGCCTTCTGTTGTTTTCATTAAGCAAGGAAGTTAAGTCAGGTATCTGGACTTCATGACTCCCCTCTCTGATGATCACATCTGTACATGCAACATCGAATGCATCGTGAAAACACCATGCACCTTGTGTTTTGTGTGAAGAGTTGCAGAGCACTCATAACAGCAAGCCAAGCCACAGAAATGTACTGTTTTTTAAAAAAATGTATTGTTGCAGAAGAAACCTATGACGAATGTTGAGGGGGAAAGATTTTGAAGATTTTTCATAAAATTTACAGACGTTAAATTAAAATTATAATATAATATGAGAAGAATAAGGGGGGCCTCAGGTTACCAAATTTAAGACAATATTACAACTCGGCAGTATTAGTCTGGCTATATGAATAGTTTGTATTAAACAACGACAACATATTAACGTTAGAAGAAGTGGGTATAAAGTTTGGTTTCCATGCCTATCTATGGTATGGGAAAGACAAGACAGATAAGAAATTTAAAAATCACATCTTCAGGAAATCTATGCTATATGTCTGGAATGAGATAAAAAAGAAAATATATTTTAAATTGCCATCGTGGGTTTCACCCCAGGAAGCTTTCAGGAGAACGGAGATGATAAATAGCGGAAAATGGTTAACATACAAAGATTTTACTAAAACACAAGCTGGTAGGATAAGATTTAAAACAACAGAAGAATTAAAGGAAGACCAGATAGATTGTAGCTGGTTCCAATACAGACAGCTAGTTGAGAGATTTAAGATGGATAACAAGTTAATTGGAATAGACTATCAATACACGGAATTCGATAAGGTTTTATTAGAACACAAAGGAATAAAAATCTCAAAATGATATAAGACTTTATTGAATTTGGAACTAGAATCAGAAACTACCAAAGAATACATGGTGAAATGGGCCCAGAATGTTGGACATAATATCTTATTAGAGGACTGGACAGAACTATGGGAAAGAAATATTAAGCATGGAATTAAGAGAAAACTGTTATAAAACAATGTTCCGATGGTACATGACACCACAAAAGCTTGCAAAAATTTATAAAGAAAAAGATTCAAAATGCTGGAAATGTAAAGCTCAAGAAGGATCCTATTATCATATGTGGTGGTCATGTAGAATTGTGAAAAAAATATTGGTTGAATATTTATAATCGGATTAAGAAAATTCTGAAAATTGAATTTAAGTTCTCACCAGAGATCTTTTTACTAAATCTGATGAATAATGAAATACCAAAAGAACTAAAAAACTTGTTATTCTTCATGACCACAACTACAAGGATAGTGCTAGCAAGATACTGGAAGCGAAAAGAAGCACCACAAGTAGAGGAATGGGTATTAAAAATGGAGGAAACTGCGAGAATGGAAGAACTCACCTCCTGGGTTAAATATAAAACAAAAAATAAATTCAGGAAAGAGTGGGAGAGATGGATTGAGTTTTTGAAACTGGAATGGAATGAAACTGCAGTAATTTGGCTTTCTGACTAATATGGGGAAAAAAGGGGGAAATGATTAATATATTATAATGTTAATTAAAATTAAAAGCTCACGGAAATTAGAAATAAGGGATTATGTTAGTAGAAATATGTACAGATTGTTAGATTTATTTTCACATGACAGAGGGTATGCTTGCTCCTTGAGAATGGAATACAGGCCTCTTGGATAGATTTTGGAAAGCTTAAACAGAAATAAGGCCAGTAATTATATAAATGTTGTATCAAAACAGAGATATGAAGGAAATTAAGTCCAAATGGTTAAGAAAGATAAAAAAAAGAGAGAGAGAGAGACTAAAGAGCAAGTCCCCGTCCCAGCAAGATAGGAAGTTGTTTAATGTTTTCTGTAATGTAATTTATGTATTTTATTATTAGTATGTATGTTTGCTTGGTGTCATTTTCATGTATGTATCTGTGGGTATGGTTTGTCGGGTGGGTTGTTGGAATATTTGTGTGAAAAAATATAATAAAGAGAATAAAAAAAATTAAAATTATAATATAAAAAGAATTACATTATGTTAGATAATATAACAAGGGTTGCATCTTCTGAGTCATTGAACTGAAAGAAGTCTTTAGGCCACCTAGTCTAATTGATGTCTTGATATAGGAAATCCAAAGCTAGAGGGTTCCCAAAACACAGATGTCCAGCCTTTGCTTGAAGGCATCCAGTAAGGCAAAGCCTCTCACTCACTGATGTAATTGGTTCCATTGTCAAACTATTCTTATCATTAAGTTCTACTTAATGTTCAATTGAATTCTATCCTCCTGTAACTTAAGCCTGTAAGGACAGCCCATGAGTAAGTCTTTGCTTTATCATGGATGGTAAAAATAACTAAAGATTATTAGTTGCTTTAGCTGATGACCTTTGCCTGAACATCGACAGAGGTAATGTGACCGTGTTGGTGCTACTGGATCTCTCAGCGGCTTTTGATACAATAGATCATGACATCCTCTTGGATCGCCTCAGAAGGTTAGGAATTGGAGGCACTGCGGTGCAGTGGTTCCGCTCCTTCCTCTCAAGTAGATTCCAGAGGGTGATGCTCAGGGAAAGTCGCTCTGCAAGGAAAGAACATAATTGTGGTGTCCCACAAGGTGTCATCCTGTCTCCGATGCGAATCAACATATATATGAACCTGCTGGGAGAGATCATCTGGAGGCATGGGCTGGGGTGTTATCAGTATGCTGATGACACCCAGATATATTTCTCCATGTCTCGGTCCTCGGCTCTGACTTCAGATGGTGTCTCCTCTCTCAATGATTGTCTCAGGGCAGCAATGGACTAGATGAGGGGAAACAAATTGAAGCTGAATCCAGACAAAACAGAGGTTCTCACGGTAGCAGCCCCAAACCCAGGTACTAGGATACAACCTCCAGTCCTGGGTGGAGTCACACTCTCCTTCAGGGACTGTGTTCACAGTCTGAGGGTACTCCTGGACTTGTTGCTCCAGATGACGAATCAGGTAAATGCGACGGCCAGGAGCGCCTGTTATCAGTTTTGGCTGATCAGCCAGCTGTGACTTTTCCTGGAAGTCGGGGACCTTGAGACCGTGGTACATGCTCTGGTAACCTCCCATCTTGATTTCTGTAAAGCACTATACATGAGGCTACTCTTGTGCTTGGTCCGGAAACTTCAACTAGTACAGAATATGGCAGCCAGACTGGTCTCGGGTACATCTAGAAGAGACCATATAACACCGATCCTAAGATCACTTCAATGGCTGCCCATTAGTTTCCGGGCCCAGTACAAGGTGTTGGTTATCACCTTTAAAGCCCTAAATGGCTTGAGTCCAACCTATCTTTGGGACCGCCTCCTTCCATATAATCCTCCCCGTGTGCTCAGGTCCTCCGGGAGGAATCTGCTACAACCTTTAAAAACTAGGCTCTCTTTGAACTCCCAGTGGACCTTTTCAGCTATTGCTCCCAGTTTATGGAACGGCCTGCCAGATGAGATCCGTCACATTACCACCCTAAATAGCTTTTAAAAAGCTCTTAAGAAGGACCTCTTCCGGCGGGCCTTTCCTGAATAGATACCTGGCCATCAGAAAGAAAAATCTAATTTAGCCCGATCCCAATACAGCTATCTTTATTGTTCATTTTTAGTATATAGTAAGTATGTTTTAAATTTTTAATTATTTAATTGTATTTTAGGGGTGGGTGGGATGAAGGGTCTTATATGTATGTTTTAAATACTGTAAGCCGCCCCGACTGCATTTTGTAGAGGGGCAGGATACAAATTATTATTATTATTATTATTATTACAAAGAAAACAACACACACAAGTAACCTCAATATTTAGAATGCTAACTATGACATTGCTTCATCATGCCACAAAAACCAAGCACAAAGAGAACACAGAAATGGATCCATGCAGTTTTCTGGAAGAATGTGTGCAATGGAAAATCGATAAAGTTAGCTGCATCCAAAACACTGGACTGGAACACAGGATGGACAAACTATAGAAGTGACCCAAAATGAGCATAAAATTTTCCACCAAAGGTGACAGTCAAGAAGCATTCTACTAGAGTATCTAGCCTGTTTCAACTATCTGTACTATTTCCATAATGAAAAATAGCTATAAATCTGCATGAATTGATGAGTTAGGAGACACTTATGGAGGCTGGGTGTTGCTGAACTGGAATATAACAGCTAGCGTCTACTGGTCAGGCTAGTCCTAGAAAAGCATTTTGGAAATGAAATGAGAAGTAAGATTGTTAACATTTCCTACAGAAAAAAAATTACTTAGACTGCAAGTGAAATGTTCCTAGGACTGTGAAACTGAAGGGAATGGTTTGAATCCAGTTGCTAATCCCAAGTAGAGTAGATGGGTTTAATTAATTACTGATTGGTAATTTAATATTTTCATATTGTAAACATATGTTAGATAATGGAACACACCAAAGAATTTCAAAAGAAAATCAGCCTGTGCTTTATAGATTATAGCAAAGTCTTTGATTATGTACATCACAAAAAACTATGTATCACTCTTAAAGAAACAGGTGTGCCACAACATTTGATTGTTCTGGTTCATAACCTGTACTCAGGACGAGAGGCTACCATCAGAACAGAATACGGAGAAACAGAATGGTTTCCAATTGGCAAGAGGGTCATGCAAAGCTGTATTTTATCACCCTATTTGTTCACCTTGTATACTGGACATCTCATACATAAAGAAGGCTTACACATGGAGAAAGGAGGCATAAAAATTGAAGGAAGGAACATAACAATTTAAGATATGCAAATGACACCATACTAGCAGAAAATAGCAAAGACTTGGAACAAGTACTGAAGGAAGTCAAGGCAGAAAGCGCAAAGGCAGGTTTACAGTTGAAAATTAAGAAAACAAAAATACTGACCACAGATGATTTAGATAACTTTAAAATAGACAATGAAGATACTGAAATAGTTCAAGATTTTCCATACATTGGCTTAATAACTAATCAGAATTAAGACTGCGGTCAAGAAAGCAGAAGAAGGCTAAGACTTGAAAGGGCAGCTATGAAGGAACTAGGCAGATCCTGAAGTGTAAATATATACAGTATATATATATATATATATATATATATATATATATATATATATCTCGCTTAATACTAAAGTTATGATTGTCCCTATATTTTTTATTTCTGTGTAAGGTTGTGAAAACTGGATAGTGAAGAAAAGTAATAGGAAGAAAATCAACTCACTTGAAATGTGGTGCTGGAGAAGAGTTCTATGGATACCGTGGACTGCTAAAAAGACAAATAATTGGGTCCTAGAGCATATCAAACCTGAACTCTTCTTAAAATCCATGATGACTAAACTGAGACTGCCACATTTCAGACATACCATGAGAAGACACGACTCACTAGAACATACAATACTGTTTGGTAAGGCAGAAGGCAGTAGGAAAAGAGGAAGACAACATTCTAGATGGATAGACTCAATCAAGGAAGCCATGGCCCTGAATCAACAAGACCTGAGCAGGGCTGTTGATGATAGAGTGACCTGGAGGTCTCTCACTCATAGGGTTGTCGTAAGTCAAAGTCAATTTGACTGCAGTTAACAACAACAACAAATTCAACACTTACATTAGAACTAATAGCTGGATTTCAGTCTCAGATTTCCACCATCAGCCAATCAAGCAAGAGCCTATAAAGTTGTCTCCCCTCTCTCTGATGCCTCCCATGAAGAACATCATAGCAAGAGGCAGACTATCTGACCAGCAAAAGAAAGAGCAATTGGAGGAAGAGGGCAACATCCCATCCAGTGCCAGAAAGAACACTTAGCTCCAAGCATTCATTGCCTCATACTGGCAACCCAATACATTGGTCAGAGAACAAAGGACTGGCAGATTGTATAGGTTTGGGGAGGGGTTGAACTGTGGAAATTTTAGATGGAGTTAGACTGCAAATTTCAACATCCCTAGCCAGTAATGCTGGGGATTGCGGTCCAGTATCTGGAAAGCTGGATGATTCACAAACCTGTTTCAGTGCATGTGTGTGCGCGTTATGTACATATTATGTACTACAAGCAGCCTTGAGGGTCTTTTGACTGAGTGGTGAACTATAAAAATTATAATCAAAGATAGTTTACAATGGGGATATAGAACAAAACTATGTTGCATAATATTTCAAGATACTTCACTCCTCCAAAATTCTGAGATATAAACACATGGCAGTCTGCATGAAATTTCCTTCTACACAATTGCACCATTGGCCCAGTAATTTTCTCAGTTCCATAAGCAGCATCTCTTTTTTGAGGAACTAGAGATATTAGGGATGGACTTACACAAACCTTTGTTTTTTTAACCTAGGTTTTCAAAATGAAACACTTTTCTATACAGATCCATTCACACAGACACAACTTCTTTGCCATTTCCATTGGTGGCCTGTGCTGCTTCTTCATAATCTTTAGTATCCTTGGGGTTGTCTAGAGAGTGGGAAAAAAAACCTCCTCATAGAAGTCGAGGAGAATATCTTTTGTCCCAATGAGATTCCATGGTGATTTACTGTATTTGGAAGGAGGGATGGCAAAAACTCCAAAAATTGATGGGGGAAAACCTTTGTGACTTTTCCCAAAGTTTTAAAAAAATATATATGGAATTGTGTATTAGCGCTCATTAGGACAACCAATTCGCATTACAGCACATTTCTGGATAAGAGCGGAAGTAGAAAACTGATTGGTCAGGCATGCCCTGGGAGCACTTTTACTGGCAATGACATGGCCAAAAGGGCCATTTTTTTAGTTTCACATTGGTGATCATGCCCTTTTTTTGCTGTGCTGAGGTGACCAAACAGCTTTTTAAAGTGGAAGATCACATTTGTGCACCCTAAATTTACAGTTAACACGAGTAACACGAGTAATTCACTCTCAACCATCATCTTGATTTGCAGGCATGGCTGCATGTGAACTTCAAACATGGACGGCTTCACATACCAGAAATTTTACCAAAGGACCGTGGAGACAAATAAACGCTGTTGTGATTTTGCATTGAAGTGCAGCAATCCACATTATATTGCCTTATCTAGACAAGTCCCTTCTTGATTTTTAAGCAAGAAAGGACCTTATCCCATTTCTCTTTTAATATATGCCATGACAAACCTGATTAGTGATAACTTTATTTTTGTGAGCAGCTCTGAAGTTGAAACATATAGAGTTCTCAAGCCTTTTTAAGGGTTTCTCTATGTGGACAATTTTATGCGTGAAGAGTGTTCTGGAGAGTGGAGAGGTACTTTCACCTGCACCAAGGGAAGTAAATAAAGAGGTTGTCATAAGGCCATATTTAAGACAAAAGTTCCTAGAAGACTAGTGCAGGAAGTTCCTGAAGGAAATCTACCCACCTACCTAAAAGCAGAGCCATGTCATTTCCTTAGACATCACATCAAGAGAGAGAGGGACATTTGAAAAGTTTAACACACATCTGAGCTCAAATCAGATTCCTTCTCAGAGACTTTGAGACTCTGCAGAGCTAGAAGAAGAGCTGATTCTAAAACTCTAAAAGTTCTATGAAGTTGAATAACTGCCATACTGTCTCTTGAGTAAAAGACTATTTCCAGCAACCCTAACATCTAGAGGAAGCTAAAACAAAAAGATTTAGCAATATTTTCTGCATTTTTTTAAAAAAAAAATTGATAAGCAGTTTACATGCTTTAAAAAATAATTTCCTTAACAGTGTTTCAACTGCAAGTCAACCTCTGTATCCCTGAGGGATATAATCCAAGATCCTCCGTGAATACCTGAAATGGTGGATAATAGGGAACCCTATTATTTTCAATGGGACAAATGACGGAAATTGATCACAGAATTGTACTGGAGAATCTAGAAATTCCTAGAGAGAACATATTTTTTCAGATGTGGATAAGTGAATCTGTGGATACCAAATCTGTGGATACAGGGGTTGGCATATATACTGTATATAAACCCTGGCAAAACTGGAAGTCTAGAAACTGTGGTAATTCTGACATGCTGTCCAAAGGACCAGTTTATATCATCAGCAGAACCAAGTACTGGAGTGACTGATAACTTCTATATTAGTGAGTTTAGGTGTGGCACCTATTTCATAGGTAGGGTTCAGCATCTTGGATAGCTCCTTAAAGTTCAGACTAAAACCTGGAGTGGATTCATTATCCCACTAACACAAAACCCAGCAGCTGCTACCAACCAAATGGTGAAATGTTTGTTTGTTTGTTTGTTTGTTGGATTTATATATCACCTTTCTCCCAAGATGGGATTCAAGGCCGCTTACAATAACTTAAAAAATACAATTAAAACATTACAAAAGTTACAAAAGTTAAAAAAAGAATTAAATTATTACCATTATTAAAATATACCAGTTAAAAACACAATGTAGATTAAAAACATATAGTAATATCAATAAAAATTACAAACATTAAAAGCAGCACACCAATTAAAATTCACATTTCAAAACCTGCCTACATAAAAATGTCTTCACTTGCCAGAAGAGGGGCAACTGGACCTCCCGTGGAAGGGAGTTCCACAGTCTGGGAGGAGCCATGGAGAAGGCTCTCTCTCCCATGTCCTCACCAGCCACGCCTGTGAAAGTGCTGGGACTGAGATAAAGGCCTCACCTGATGATCTTAACTGATCATCTATCTCACCTGATGATCTTAACTATCACTATCTGAAAGAGATATGGTCTTTCAGATAGTGTGGACCTAAGCCATTTAGGGCTTTAAAGGTCAAAACCAGCACTTTAAATTCTGTCTGAAAACCAACTGGTAGCCAATGCAGCTGTTTCAAGGAGGGAGGGGTGTCATATGATCCCTATAGCCAGCCCCAGAAAATAGCCTGGCTTCTCTATTTTCTTGAGCTATGTCAAGATGAAAGTAAGGCGTTAAACCAGCTTTGAACCTTTACCCACTCTACCTCTGCAAATGGAAACCAGGCACATAAAACAGAGAGATTTATCTTGCTAGCTTTCTATGCAAATGAAATAATTTTCACAAAAGAGCATTTGACGCAATCAATCCCAGTTCCCAATCATAGACCAGAGCGTAACTGTTGCTGAGCAGCTTTACCACTTTGATTCTGCTAATAAGAGGGCACTGACACACAGTAGGAAAACTGTATAGTGACTTTGTATATTCCTCTGAGTGTTTGTGGCCTGTTCTTTGTCAAGAGTTTTGTCAATCCCTAGAGAGAAGTGAATTTTGTTACCTGGTAATAGCTGTGTGGCACAGCTTAGTCCACTGGAACTGCTTCCTTTTTCAACCTGCAGTGATGAAATAGTTTTAAAGATAAAACTCCTGCCTCTCAAATGGCTCCCTGCCCCACAACCCCCCTTAATGAACATAGAGGGACACAACTGTCTCAGTTTTCAGACATGAGGAGGAAGGTGAGGAATACATCTAGAAATACAGAAAAAGACATTATCCTATATTGATACCATGTGTTCAGAAGAAGAAAGGAAAGTGGTGGCCAAGTACAAGGTAGCACATCAAAGTCCAGATATGTAAGGGTTCCCATTAATTAGCATAAACATAGCTAGCTGGAACTTGCCTATGGATCTGGAGCCATCCTCAAGTATCTATTCACTCAGATTAGCTGGCATAAATTTAAAAACCATTCTAAGTAATGTATACATAATAGAGGAAAAATTGTCTATATGTTCTGCAGGGTAGGTATCTCTTTTCATTGGTTTTTCATTAATATCTTTTCCTGCATGCTACTTTTAGAGCTGTATTTTTTCCAACTTGTTCTGTGTTATATACATTTATATGGCCTGGCAAGCTTTAATGACCTAGCAGGAAGATGTTTCTAAAACAGATCTTTTGAACAATTGCTAGCCAAGTCCTTTTCCAAGTTCTTCTAGCCAAGTTTTTCTACAATATCTAGCAAGGGGCTGCTTAATAGAATCTCTGCCCACCAGTAACAATACTTTTTCCTTAACGAGAATACATTCTTGGTATCACATAGCATTTGGATGTACTAAAATAATTTCAGTGACATTGTCCAGCCAAGCTAATAAAAATTGAAAAGAAATACCTGTGAAGCTCTAAAAATGCAAAACCAATTTGACCATCATAGCGTATGTAAACACCATAAATACTGTTCCCTAAATGTTAGCATCAGAAAAAGGGTAAGGAATGAAAACATAGGTTTCTTATGGTCGTACTAAATAAATAAATAAAGTGATACAAATTTGATTGCACCCATTTTTTTCTATTTTGAGTTTAGGCAGTAGCTCAGAACTTTCTGCAATAAGATCTTCCTTCCATAATCATTATAAACTTGTAGAAACAATTCTGCAACCTTCAAAGAAAGTCTGATGCCAAAGGCTAACCCACTTGTCAAGAGTCAATGAAAGATCAGAGCATACAACCCACCATGTGTTTCACCTTTTAAATTGCTTGAAGGAATTGGAACACCTTCTGCATGAGGAAAGACTACGTGATTTGAGGCCTTACGTGTGATGTGAAAAAGAGTAATATAATGATATATACTGTGTCAAAAGTGGATAGAAGTTGGTAGTCTTGCTTTGGTCATATCAGGATTATTTCAATACCTGCAAATTTACTAAAAGAAAACCAGCAAATGTGTGTTATACTCCAGGGGGGGAAATGATTGCATTGGTCAAGGCATAACACCCAAAGACTCACAGAAAGTTGCCAGCATATGAGAAAATGTACCAGCAACCCATGTGGCTTCTCTAGTCATGCCATAGACATTTGTAATTTTTAACTACTAACTTCAATGACACGTAATAATCACAGTCAATATACTGTACTGGTAAGTATTATGTCTCCAAATTTCTCTCCAACTCAGACATCAACCTGAGACTAAGAAGAACTCTTCCATGTACATCTACCTATCTATTAAGGTCAGAAGCCCTGGAAAAAAATGAAATATTCCAACATTTCTCATTATTTACATGGCCCATTGCAGCATTCTAGGAACTAAGTGGAAGGGAGAGGAGAGAAAAAATCCTCTCTCCCTCCAAAGAAGGAAAAAGAGAGGAATGGGGATAGCCACCAACAGGAAGACAAGGAGAGACACTTCCAGGACAACTGCAAAGGCCACCAAGTAATGGTATCAGGAACCTCACAAATTGGGAGCAATGTAACAAAGCTTATGATCACGAATGAATATTCCACAAATTTTATCACTATGAATGAAGGCCACTTTGGGAGTTTATCAATAATGTGTCCTGATTGTTTCATAAGAAGCCCTTTCATTCTACGCAAATACACTTGACCCTCCATATCCATGGATTTGGTATCCATGGATTTAAGTATTCACAGCTTGAAAATATTCTTTAAAAAAAAAATCCAAAAAGTAAACCTTGATTTTGCCATCTTATTATAAGGGACACCATTTTGCTATGCCATTGCATATAATGGGACTTGAGTATTCATGGATTTGGGTATCCACGGGGGGCCTGAAACCAAACCCCAGCGAATATGAAGGGACAACTGTATAGCAGTATGGGCCCAAAACATCATATGGAATCCTGGAATCTGCAGTTTAGGGAGTGGTATTTAGAATTAATTGCCAGAGAGCTCCACTAGTGCCTCCTCAGACTACAAACACCAGGATTTCATAGGATGTTGCCATGGCAAATAAGGTGGAATCATAGCACTATTCCTATGTAATGTGAAAGGGACCCAGACTAATGGTCTATATGGCAAAACAGTTATCAGGGCA